>OX637395.1:38171174-38813674 GCA_951799425.1 Ilex aquifolium
ATACTAAATAACGTTTAGTTTAAAAAAATATACTAAGAATATAAATAACCGAGAAGAATGATGTAAAATTAAAAGCACTACTATAAACTCGAATCATACAAATTCAATAGTCAATTGTATTTTTTCCATAATCAATAAAAAAAAAAAAAGTATAACTTGTAAAAAATCTAATTTAACAAAGAAAATATGCTTAACATGTAAAATATAAAATATTAAATTCAAGTTATTGGGTAACTCAGATATCAAGAGATATATTAAAGAAAATATGCTTAACATTTAAAATATATAAGATTAAATTTATATACAAACACGAATCATACAAATTCAATATTTAGTGAACAATACAAAACAACAATATTTACTAAATAATCCAAATCTAAATATCCGAGAAAAATGATACAAAATTACAAGCGAGAGAAACGATACAAAATTATAAGCAATACTATGAACACAAATCATATAAATTCAATATTTAGTGAACAACACGAAACAACAATAAATTGATAAAGTCAATGTCAAAATCTTATCCATTTCTAATTCATCTACTATCATATGTCATCCATAACGTCGTCCGACCGCTCCTCACACATCATATTTCATATATAAAATTTAAAATTATTTGATAAAATTTAATATTAATTGAATAAATTTGATCTTAATTTTGATAAATTTAAATATTAATTTAATTTTAATTTGATAAAAATAAATATTAATTTAGTATTAATTTGATTGAATTTAATGTTAATTGAATAAATTTGAATGTTGTTTTAATAAAATTGAATGTTCATTTGATGTTAAATTAAAGAAATGACATTAATTTGATAAGGTTAAATTTTAAATTAATGGAATTTAATATTCTATTTAATAAATTAAATAGTTTAATTTAATAAAATTGAATGTCAATTTGATGTTGATTTGATAAAAATAAATAATAACTTAATATTAAATTAAAGAAATAATATTAATTTGATGAAATAAAATATTAAATTAATATAACTAAATGCTAATTTGATCAATTTTGTGTTGATTTGATGAGATGAAATGTTAATTTAGTTTAAATTAAATAAATAAAATTAATTTGATAAAATTGAATATTAAATTGATCAAAATAAAGACTAATATAATATAATTAAAAGGGAGTGCATTGAAATTTCAGAATCAAGAGAGGGTGTTATTAAATTTAGGTATATTTACAGGAGTGTTGTTAAAGTTAGGTTTATTTTATAAGGGGTGTGGATAAAATTTACCCGATAAAATACTCGGGGATATTTTTATAAATCAATCATTGTCATTAACGGTGTAACCCGACAATCACTAACAGAGTGACAATGAAATATCAAAATTGGAAGGATGTGTCATTGAATTTAGACATAATTACAGGGATCTGGATGATATTTTCTCTTAAAACACATAGGAAGTTGAATTTTATTCCATATACATTTCCCCCTAAAAAACCGTCACATCATTCATTTCTATCATATGCTAAATCATTTAATATTTGATTAATTTGTAATTTAACATAATTTTTATTTCATATATTATCCATACACGATAGTATAGATCTGTTAAAAAAATTTATCGAATTACATATTTTAAGAAAAATATGTCAACATCTTTAGGAAAAAAATGGGTAAAAATAAATTTTAAATGATTTAATCAAATAAATGAAAGAAAGAAAAATTATTATTTAATATAGTGATATCGATTTTTTAGGACTCGAATTTTTTGTTCTATCGTGCCTTCAGGCACGGGTTATGACTAGTTATTTAATATTCGATTAATTTATAATTTAACATAATGTTTATTTCATACATTATCCATACACGAATTTGACGCTATTTTTAAGAAATTAATAGGTAAAAAATAATTATAAATGATATAATTAAAGAAACGAAGAAAAAAAAATTACTATTTAGCATAATGGAATCAATTTTTTGAACACTCAAATTTTATATTCCATCGTGTCTTCAAAAACAAGTAATGACTAGTATATATAAAAAATTTACTCAAGTAAAGATATCAATCGTGTTTATATTGATAAAAAAATATTTAATTCTACAACTCATATGATACTATATATATAAAAAGAATTATAAAATAACTATTGTTTTCTTCCAATATCTGCTAATCGTGTTATTCAATTTTACCCTTAATTTAACCTATTTAACATTCATGTCATGTCATTTTTGGGTTTTATGCCGTGATATTCTTATGCAAAACCACAATGTCTAACACATGATTTTAATTTCAAACCACAAACAAACCAGCGATACATAATATGAAAGGAGTCAAAAGCTTCAAGAATGGTTAGCTTTGGTTTAGATATGCCATCCACCGTAGTTGACAACCTCGCTCTAGCCGTTTTTAATATGCGTTTAACTACTATCTACATTCTCTTAATTTGTTAATCGAATCTAATTTTTCTCCGTGTATGTTATTCGATGTAAGATTGTGTACAAAATAGGCCTTGGGATAGTAATAAGATTACTTCATCGAAATCTGGATATCATGGATTTGAATTACAAAAATAGACTCCCGAGGATAAGATTATTGCATTTTTACAGTAGCAATAATGATTAATACTTCAGTTTCATGCAATCTTTCCTTCTTTCCTTTAGGTTTTATATCATTGTGTAAAGGCTTTTCCATATCCTTCTTCTCTTGGTTATGATTTTATCATTATTTTATTAGTCTTACCACATAACAGAATGTGAAATTCAACAAAGTCAATGTAGGACACATGATAGGAACTTAAGCTGATTGGGTTGGATTACACATCCCAGAGCATAATCCATAGAATTCATCAAGGTTAACATCAACTTGACCCGGTTGCCCAAAATCTAATGTAACATCAACAGAGTATAGAAATGGATCACATGTAACCTTATAAGGATGAATCTGGTTACCGGTATCAGAAAAATTTACCGATTACCATTCCTCCTTTTTTCATCCAATGAAACAGTTTGAATTTTTCTTAGTTTATAACTTCATTTATGTTCTAATGTTAAAGATCAATGATTACAAATAAATAATGACTGATGGTGCTCGAATATGCTTAGCCCAAGTGTAAAATCGAAACTATTAGGCCCAGCGAGGGAGGTAGTGTGGATGTGCGGATTAACAGAAGAATAAGCTATGAAAATAAATCGGAAACAGTAAATATGAGTGGTTCACCTTAGCCGATGGACTAAGGCTCCATTCACTGTAATGGAGTCTCTTACTCCTTGAAGTTTATATTGCTTGTAGAAGAAAGTTACAGTAGGTTATTTGACCTAGAGCCTTTGCTTATATTGCCTTATCAATACTGATTTTTTGGAACAGTGTTCATTGTGTGATAGTGTTTTATTTATACAAGTGATTCATCTAGCGTTTCTTTCGGCTTCTTCCTCCTTTTTTGCTAATTCTGTGATCCCCTCTTTTTTTGTCATTTAGTGATCTCTGTTATCTGACGCCACTGTATCCATGATCCTCAAATGGTGGTGTGCGCAAATATTCCCTTTACCAGAGAGTGCGTGTTCGTTAAGGGCTACAGAAGTTGTCCTCCTGTCCCCAGGACACGTGGCACGACAGGAGTTAATATCGTTGAGGGTATAATGTGAAAATTTAAGAATATAATGTGAAAATTTTTATAGCTCAAGGGTTAAAATATAATTTACTTTTTTTAGAATATGACTCGTGTCTTCCACGAGTCAACTTGCGTTCGTTCAATTCGCTTTCATCATTGACTCTTGAAGACTTAATATCGTGCCTTCCACGGTAAATTCGTTATCCAACACTTTAATGCAAAATAATAAGTCTTCCACGACTCTAAAAGTCATTCATTAATTTACCCAACTCAGACTAAATTACAAATTGCCACCTTCAGTTTTGGGTATTTTTAATTAAGTCTCTCAGGTTTCAATTTCAACAAATGACCCCCTTTAAATTTGTTTTAAACTTTCAATTTACTCCCATCGTTTATTTTCGGCCATTAAAAGTGACAAAATAGTCATGTGGGACTCTCGTGGTCTCCAGTTTGTTTAAAAGACAAAAGTATCCCTTGTCAAATTTTCTTTCCCCATTTTAAAATAATTGCCTAATCCCCCATTTGATCCACAACAGCTGTCGAGGACCCCCTCACAAAAATAGTAATTTTTTTTGTACCTAAAAAAATAATAATCACAAATATAATAAAAATATTTACAAATATGATACATTTTCTCTAAAATAATAATTTTTTATTATAAAATGAATAACAAAATTATGAAAATATTCATTAAAAATAAAAAAATTTCTTCAGCACCTTAATCAAGTCCATTCTTTTCACATCAGGAATTTGGGTGAGGGGTTGGACTGAGTCTGAACCCTTTCAAACTCAATTCTCACTTTTGAGTATTCTTTTCACAAAAAAAAATTCAACACCTTTTTGCATGCAACCGACCAAAAGTTCAAACATAAAAATACGTCTCTGTTTTTCTCTCTCTTCTTTACGTCCTCTCACATCAGGAACTTGGGTGATGGTTTGGACTGAGTCTAAACCTTTTCAGACTCAATTCCGACTTTTGAGTATATGAAATTAAAGATGAATTCGGTCCATATTGGTGTTTGATAAATAATATATATACACCGATGATAATTCATACTTGAAAATATGATACAATTAAAAAAAATTAAACACTAATTATGGACACCAAAAAATCAAATATTGAATATGGACACACATTAGGTTCAACCAAATATATAAATTGCATTCTTAATACACTTGTACTTTGCATTCATATTTAACAAAGTATTACTTATGTAAATATTCTCGTGAATTTTGTAAATTTAAATTGAAAATTAATAAAATTAATATACTTAAAACTATATATTTAATCAGAACTCATAGTAATGCCCATAAAAATTTACTCAAAAGTCAACTCCGAAGGATTTGAAAATTTATGCAATTAAAAGATATGCTTGTATTTGAAGGCACAATGCGATGTAAAACAAAAAAAAATCATTACTATTTAATTAAAGTAAATTTTCTTTGTTCTTTTAAAAAATTTGGACAAAATCTTTCCAAAAAACATAACCTCAAAAATATATTAACTAATGTACAAATTTAATATAGGTTACACTCATAATCCAAGTCAATTATTGGACTCACCATTACGCCACAATCAACCTTAGTATAAAAAAAATTTCAACCATCTCAACAACAGAAACAGGTGTATTCACATAAAGTTCATAACAAAAATCAGTGTGAAATATTCAATTTCAATTTTAGTTAAATAATACATATCATCACAATTTGACTAACAATAAAGTACAAAAATATCAATTTGTTAGTATTAGCAAAAATATAGCGACTGAGTCATTCCTTCATTAATTTATCAAATCTTCTCTCCATCACTTGTTTGAATGTTCTTGTATCCACACAAATGTATGTGTATCACCCAATTGGAAAAATGTACAACAATCTATTTATTCACAAAAACAATACAATCATTTTCAATACATAAATTATAAAAACAAAACATTGGGTGCCTACTTAATTGAAATAAATATTTAAACTTTCCAACCTACTATTTTACGGTTCATTTTATGATTTTTAACTTCTTAAATTTTACATCCCTAATTTGGACCCAATAAATTTTAAAAAATTTGAGCAGAATGTCCTCTTAAAATAGGAACATAGAAAAATTTTAACCTGTATACACAATTTTCATAACTAAAATTGCATTACAATTGTATTAGATTCAGTTCAGTACAAAAAAAAAAAAAAAATTCAGTGAAGTTGTTTTGTGCTTGGTTTGTATTTAGCTTTAAGTCCTAATAATTAAAACATTAACATTTGAAAGTTTATGACCTTATATCTTCATAGTATTCAACAACCAAATAGAGCATGTAACACTAAGCAAACGATGAAAATTTTTAATGACATGAAAAACCAAAGAAATATCAATTTCAAACCTCATTTCATAGCATTCTTACCCAATTTGCAAGCATGTAAAAGAGAAAACAAATGTGTCTTTGTCGCTACATCCCATCAAAATCATGCTTAGTTCTTGAATTTAGACCTTAAATCACTACCCATTGATTAATAGTCAAAAACTCATTCATGAGCCCCCTATACAAACTTAATAAAACAAAACATGATAACAACTATCCACCCCAAATGGAATTAGAATGCAAGAATCACGATTTTCAAATAATACAATGAATGGGTTACCGGAGGTACAGTTACGCAACCTTCAACAGGTGTCATTGGCTAATGGTTGAACATCTAAATTTTAAAAAGATTTACATTAAATCAGAAGCACTCAAAATCAGCTTAACTTCATTTTTTCGACCATCTAAATTTTAAATCAGAATTACATTAAATTAGAAGCACTCAAGCAGATAGAAATCATTTTTTGAATGAGATTGCAGAGAACAAACCCAACCAATGGCAAATATTACAAAAAAACAAATGAAGACAACTTCAAATAATGAAAATTTGTCAGCAAATGAGATTCCTATAAAAAATCCAAACAGTCTTCCAATTTTTTTTTGGCTCTGTTTATAGCTGTAAAATAAAAAGAAAGAAAAGAGAGTTGAAAAAAATAAAAGAGAATTGCAAAAGAGACTAAACTCTACTTTTGAAACTTCAATTCCCAACTTCAATCTAAGCCAAGTACACCTTTTTGGCTTTTTTAACTCAAGCAAAAAAATGAACTTTGATTGATCATGGCACTTCATTAATGCAAGGAACTTATTTTACAGGAATTTATTTTGTTTTCTTTAAGAAATTGAACATAAAAACACCAAACCCGCTAACAAACAAAAACGGATGACTAAATTTACAATAAATTCCTCTTAAAATTATCAACAATTTCCACCACCAAAAACAAAAAAATCCAAGTCAAGCTAATCGTCATCACAATTGCCACAGAAAATGTAAAAAAAAAAAAAACCCAAAACACACCTCATCTCGAATGAACCTATTAGTTCCAAATAATTAATAGCCTTGTATGCTACAAATATGAGTAGAATCTACAAAAAAGAAAGGCCAACCAGCTTATTTTGACTATTTTGTCGCATGAAGCCAACTTACTAAAAAACTTCATGAGCTGATTTTTTGGATTTTTAACCAAACTTGCTTTCCAAAAACCGCGGCCTTGGCTGCTAGTCTCACCCAAAAATGCTCCACCCCCTCCACTATTGAAAGTGAAAATCTTAAACAATTAAAAAGCAAATACACTAACAACCCCTGCTTGGTTTATAGCAACTAACCTCTTATTGTAGCCACAAAACCCCAATTCTCAGAGGGGAAAAACTAAAAGAGCTCGCAAGCCCAAGTCATCTTCAGTGTCCATACGATTGGGGATTTTGACAGGGTCGTTAAACTTGAGCAAAAACCTCTGATCAATCACATCTGAAAACTAGAATTGAACACAAACAGAATTGGATGGGGTGAATAATTTACAGTGGGTTACATGAGGTATAGATGGGCAACCGTCAACAGTTGTCATCAACCAATACTCTGACCACCTAAATTCAAAAAAAAAAAAAAAATTACATTAAATCAGGAACACTCCAAATTACACAACTAACCAAACATGAAAAGGAAAAAAAAAGGAACTAAAAGGAACTTACGTGATCTTTCCAAAACCACCACCACCTAGCACCACTGCAACAAATGCCCAAAAGATCACAGCAAAATTCAACACAATAGATTAAAACCAAAGCAAAACATTAGAATTTGATTGTGTATTTTCTTTGTGTGTGTCGTGTGTTGACATCATGAATATTCAAAAGCAAAAACACAATAGCAACACATTAATAGCCCAATTTCAACTAACACTTCAATTCACAAAATTCACTTTCCATAAATTAACTACCTCAAAATTGACTCAGTCACGAAATTCATAGCACGTTTAAAATTGCATAAAAAAATTTAAAATGGTAGAAAAAATACACTCAAACTCACAGTATGTGTGCTGGCGAAGGAGTGGGTTGTCTCTGTGTGTGTCTGTGTGTGTGTTGTTTGCGTGTGTTCTTTTTTGGCCGAGAGGCTTTGTATGGGTCTCTGTGTGTGATGGCTGGGGGGTTTGGGTGCAGGGTCGGCCCAATAGAAAGGTCACTTAAGCAACTGCTCAGGGCCCTAAAACAAAGAGGGCCCTAAATAATAAGTATAGTTTTTAACTGTAATTTAAAGTAAAAATTGAGAGTTAGTCCCCCTAAATGGACTGATAATGACTTGAGTCTTAGAAGAAAACTTATTTGGGGGTAAGTCCATGTTTAAACTTATGTATAGGTACTTAGGTCCACTTATTTTTTAAATCTCAAAATTACCCCTATCGATGTTAGCTTTGTCCAATTATGGAAAGTCACATAAGTTAGATCATTGAGGTATATATGCAAACTCTTGATTGAGTTATATATGAAAAATATTTATTAAACATTATAATAATTAACGAAAGTTTTATATGGAAAGTTATATATTCTAATAGTTATATATGGAAGCTTAATGTACGAATAAATCGTTGGTCTATTAAGTCAAACTCAGATCACAAAATTTCCTTAACAATTCAAAATTTCCTTGACATTAGTGTTACTATAGTGACACGAATGTTACTATAGTGACACAAATGAGATTATTTTCCTTAAAATATTCAATACCCAAAATGAAGAATTCCACAAATTCAAATAGTAACACAAACTCAACCCCAATTTTGATTTTACTCTTCAAGTTTACTGTGGAATCCATTGACAAAGTTACAGTTGATTCTTTGCATTCAAAACATCTTTACAACGTTGGAATTCATAAATAGAGTTAAGATATGTGATTTTACATGAAAGTTGATGTTCATTGTAGGGTTTTAAAAAACTTCTACATAATCTATAGTTCAAACTGTCCATTTTTTTTTACATTCCTAATTTAAAAATTGAGATTCATTATTACTAAATTAAAGTGTTATATAATTCGATTTTGTTGTTTTCTTTGTTGTGCAAGACATTCGAAATACCTATGGTTTTGTGTTTGTGAAATAGATCATGTTACTGTGTGATAACTGGAAAATGGATTTAAGAATTTTGATGTCTTGATGTTCTTAATTGGTGTTGAATGTCCTAATTCAACTATCGACGGTGTGTTACTACTAGAAATTTTGTAAATTTTCAATTTGTGGATCGTATTTTAACTATAATCTTTCGAAAATTGATGTTACTATGAAAACCCTATTGCCTTGTATTTTGTAAAAGTCGATGTGTTACTGAGCACAAACCTTTGATGTTACTGTGAAAATTAAATGTGTATGTTACATAATATACGTCTAAATGTCTACAATTGGTAGTGTAAGTGAAAATTGGGGGTTGGGTTTGTGTTACTAATTGAAATGGTGGAATTCTTCATTTTGGGTATTGAGTATTTTAAGGAAAACAATCTCATTCGTGTCACTATAGTAAAATTAGTGTCACTATAGTAACACTAATATTAAGGAAATTTTGAATTGTTAAGGAAATTTTGTGATCTGATTTTGACTAAATTGACCAACGATTTATTCGTACATCAAGCTTCCACATATAACTATCAGAATATATAACTTTCATAAAAAACTTCTGTTAATTATCATAATATTTAATAAACGGTTTACATATATAACTCAATCAAGGGTTTTCATATATAACTCAATCAAAGGTTTCCATATATACCTCAATGATATAACATATGTGAAGGAGACGGTAAGTCAGACGTCGGTTATTGCATTTTTAAAGGGTAGGGGTATAATAGTAAATATGACAAAAAGTGGACTTATAATCAAATAAGTTTCCTTATCAGACTTATCTCCAAATAAGTCCATATAGGGGGACCGACCTCCAAATTTCCCTAATTTAAATTGGCCGAAAAATTTTGGTTTAAAGGGTCCAATCTAATGGAAATTCTTACGAGGCCTAGACTAAAACAAAGGCCCAATTCATATCTCTCTCTCACTTTTTCCAATGGTTAAAAGACTTAAAAGTTCTAAAAAAGGAAAAAATTAAAATTTTCACAATTAAAGCCTAAAAGTCTACTCTCCCCCCTCCCCCCAAGTAAAAAAAGTTCATACAGCATAATTATGTATCTCTCTCTTGCAACCTAGATTAAATTGAGAAGGTACATATTTGTTTGATTAGTAATTTAATTTTTTAATATTTTTATTGATAGGATTAATTTAATGCAATTCTTCTTTTTTATTGTGAAAGTTTGAAATAGTAGATGATTTGGGAGGTGAACAAATCGTCAGTTCAAAGCTTATACAATTTTTATTTATCAGGTGATATTGTGTTTAATTCTTATTGACTTGTATAAGATATTAGATTGTTCTCTTAGTATAATTATTTGTTATTTTAAAATATATTTTATTCACAAGAATTTTTAGTTTCAAATATGTCAAGTTTTTTCAAAATTAAAACTCATAAAATTCTACTTACGATCAACTATAACACAAGAAATATTGAATGAATTAAGCGTATTATCCATTGAAAAAATATACTAGCAAAACTCAAATATAAAAATTTGATTACTAATTTTGCACGACAAAAAATGAAAAAAATAAATAAATTTTAAATAAAATTTTAATCATACAATATATTTTTTTTGATAAATTTGATAGGCCCCTCATTTAACACTTTCGCTTAGGGCCCCAGTTTTCATTGGGCTGACCCTGTTTGGGTGTGTGATGTTTGTGTATGGGAAGCGTAGAAGGTGGGCGGAAGAGGTGGCAGAGAGATGTGCTTGCAGATAGTAGTAGGTGTGGGTGTGATTTGCTTGTGCTTGTCTGTTAGGCATTTCAACAAACACGTCATGGACATTATGATTGGGGTTTGGGTTTTGGGCATCTTAGCAAACATTTCAGTGAGAAACAGAAAGAGGGGAGGGGAAGGGATTGAGAGAAATACTTGGAAGATGGTTGTGTGGTCTTGACTGTGGTGCTATAACGGTGACAATGGTGCTTTGCTGGTGACTGTGGCACTTGTAAGCTGAGAGAGAGAGAGAGAGAGAGAGAACCTGTGAGTGTGTGAGTGTATTAAGGGTGTGGGCATGGGTGTTTTGTGCGTGTGTGCTATGTTTGTGTGTGTGTGTATGAGGTGGTGTGTGCAGAGGGCGTATAGGAGGACAGGGTGAGGTTTGCACAAAAAGGGGTTGTTTGTAAAAAGGGAGAGTTGGGGGTTAGGGGTGTTATCTGTGTGTGTGTGTGAGAGAGAGAGAAGAAGAAGATAAGAGGGATACCTCGGAGAATAGGAAGATGGTGGTGGTGGCGGTGGCCCAGGCGATGTCGCTGGCGTTGGTGAGAGCGAGTCAAAAGTGAAGGAGGAAAAGGAAAAAAAAATTAAAAGAGATGGACAGGGAGCGGCCTCTAACAGAGGAATGATGGGGAGGTAAATGAGAGGCGATGGATTCAGGGGGGAAAATGTGTAGGGATAAAATTTCAAACTCTCTTCTGTTTTATTATATGAATGAGGCATTTTCTACCTCATAAATCTTCATTCCGACCCCATTTAATTTCTCATTATCAAACTACTAACCCCACCTCTTCTATACTCACCTCATGCTAAATACGCCCCTTTTAATAAGTAAACTCACTTTATATTTTGTCATAGTTAGGTTTTCATTCTCTATCTCTTCTCATGCACTCACAAAAATATTTTTTGAATATAAAATTTTTCAGTGAGATACATGTTAATATTACTTCTCAATTTAATTCTATGTTTGATTTCATATTAATTATATGAATTTTCATTATTTTCGGTATGTTTTGATATCTTTGTCAAGTTTAATAATTTTTTATTTAGAATTTATATGTGTGTATATATATGTATAATTTTAGATTATTTGTTCTTTTTTATCTTATTAAGGTTTTGCATTATACTGGTTATTTTTTTTCTTGTTCGATTTTGTGTCTGTGCTTGGTGCTTATTTTTTTTTTATATTCAGTTTTGTGTCTTACAATTTTTCTTGTTCCTTTAATTTTTGCTTGGTTTTTTTTTCCTCCTTGTTTCGGTTTGCTTCTTTCTTTTTTATTTTTTCCTTGTTTCGTTCTTTTCTTTTTTTCTTGTTTCAGTCTGTTTTTTTATTTCAGGTTTTTTTTCTTGTTTCATTCGTTTCTTTTTTTCATGTTTCAGCATGCTTGACTTTTTTTACTTGTTTCGTTTTTTATTCTTTTTTTTGCTAGTTTCATTTTTATTCTTTTTTTTTTTTCTTGTTTTGTAAATATATTTATGCATTCAAACCAATATTCTTTTTTCATTATTTTTTTCTTACGATAACTTCTTTCAATAAAGGGGTGTACATAAAATAAGTAAACTTAACTATTAATGAGGTGTATGTAGTATGAGGTGGACTTAGTTACTAATTAGGTGGGTATAGAAGGAGTTTACTTAGTAGTTTAAGAATGAGAAATTAAATAGGGTGGGAATGGAGATTTGTGGGGTGGGAATAGCCCCAACCTTATTATATATAGATATAAAATTCACGGATTTATCACCATTATCATCATACATTAGTCATTTAAATGACTATTTTGCCCATTAGTAAATCTAATTCAAACCTATGTTTGTTTGAATCCTTTATTTTTTTTGTTAACTAATGAACTTCATATTTTGAGGGTTTTTGTTTTCTTCCCAACTTATGACATCAAACATTAATATTGATAAAAATTTATATATTTCGCATAATCAAACCTGAAACATCTGAATTACTAAAAATTAAACATAACCGCTTGACCATCGATTTTGATCTCAAGTTTAACTTAAGATGATCTCACAAATTGTTCATCATGTCAATTTATTGACACTATTTTAAGTTTGATCATTTAGAATTTAAATTTAACTTATGTGTGTGATTAATGATTGATTTTTTGTATATAATGTCTTTATTATAGTCATGAATCCAAAAAACACGTGTCATGGACATGATTTAACGAATTATAATCATTCAATAACAATGTAATAAAATCAAACCAAAATCCATTTTATACTAAGTATTAATTGAGTTTTATGTAAAACATCAAAACCCATTTTACAAAGAAAAAAAAACCTATTTATTTCCCCTAGAAACCCAAGTTCTCCAATAGTCACACCCACCAATCTCCCAAAACCCCAATCACTTATCACAGAGAATCAAATAGCGGAGCCACAAAAGGGGCAGAATCTGAACTCACGATCAACGTCTCTGTCACAGAACTGACACCTCAACACATCGAAAACCCTCAAAACTGGCGACTTCGATGACTCAGAGGCGACAAAGAAAATGACAGTGGAAGGAAGAGATCGTAGTTGTTGCAGTGCATTAGAGGCTCTTTGCCCAACCATTTCCAGACGGGTATGAAGAAGAGCTTCAACACCTTCTCGTATTCCAGATACTCAAATGGGTTGTTTGGATGGTTTTTTGGGAGAGGTTTGGATTGGCTTGTCCGAATTCTTCCAAACCCAAATTTCCTCTTTACAAAGATGAAATTCAAAATTTAATCCCGTCTATACCTATGTTTGGTATGCCCACGGATATATCACTGTTATGATAATATATTTGTTTATAAATAACTATTTTGCCCCTTCATCAATCTAATCCAAACTCATGTTTATATACATACCTTTTCTTGTGTCCTTATGGTTTTCATATTTGATTATTTTTTCTTCCTAACTTATGAAAAAAATATGAATGTTAATAAAATATAACTATTATTCATAACTATAATAAAGCGTAATAAACCATTAACCCAAGGGATAATAATGATGTTTCTATAACTTGAGGGGTCAAAATATAAATACACTAAACTTATGGGGTTTAATGAAATTTGTGGTATATCTTCTTTGTTTTCTCTTCTGGCAGGGGTGGCTTAAGGCAATTTGAGGCCTAAAGCGAAAAAATTAAATACAGTTTTTTTTATTTATTTTTAATATTAATTTTTTTTAAAAATTAATTTATTTTCAATTTATTATATGAGAGAGACCGAAGAAGGACGTGCTAGTGTTATTGAAAAAAATATTTTAACTTTTGTTTTTGTTTTTGTTTTTATTTTTTTTATCAGAAAGAGAGTTTAATTTTAACTTTTTTTTAATGTTTTGTACTAATTTTTACACATAGAGAGAGAGAGTAGAGGTAAATATGAGTTAATTTTTGAGTACTTTTTATTTTTTCAACTTATGATTTTTAGATTTCTAATGTTATGAATGAAATCATGGACTCAAATTATTACAATAAAAATGTTAATTGTACTTAATATTTTGGGACCTTTTTTTTAGGGTTTAAAATTTAAAGGATCTAATTTTTTTATGGGTTAATAATATACCTAAAAAATTGGGGCCTTCTAAAAATTTGGGGCCTAAAGCACCTGCTTTTTTTTTTAATGCTGTAGAGCCGGCCCTGTCTTGTGGGCAATGGGAAGCAATTGTTGACAAAGCTTATTGTTAGTATTGCAGTGAATAGAATAGTTAAAAACATTATTGAGTTTTCATAATTAAAAAAAAAAAACATATTTCATAACAACAATATTCACAAAATAAAAACCTAAATTAAACAAAGTATATTAAACCCCCAAATTAAACAACCCAAATTAAAGACATAAACATAAAATTTCTGTGTGTGTGATCTGTGCGCGTGTGTGTGTGTGTGTGTGTGTGGGGGGGGGGGGGGGGGGGGGCTGTTTTGTGTGTGTTGCTGTTTACTGTTTATGTGGGCTGTTGGGTTTGAGTGTGTGTGTGTGTGTGTGTGTGAGAGAGAGAGAGAGAGGGTGTACTTGGGAGGAAGTTGCTGCAACTGGTTTAGCCATGGTGAAGAGAAGTTTGTGAGGTACAGATGAGCACAGAGAAAGAGAGAGGGGTGGCGTGTGTGGGGGTATAATTGTCATTTTGTATGCTAAACCATTTAACCTCCCTCTCAAACCCTTCCCCCCCCCCACTGGATTTCATAAAACCCATGAACTTGGGTTTAAAGTGCGGGCCTAAAGCAGGCTGGGCTTGGTAACCTGGGCTTTATATTTTTTTACGAAACATGGGTTTGCTGTGTAATGTGGACTATTATTCTCCAACCCATCTTCCAAATCCTCCCTTGTCCCACATACCAAACAGGCCCAAAGAGGAAATGGGTTTAAGGCGTAGAAGTGTCTTCTTTTTTGGAGAGTCGGTTTGCCCCCTGGGTCTGATGAAACCAACGTTAAAGGGTTTAAGTTGTCGAGCCAAGTTCAGGCCGAGAATGCAGTCTAGCCTTCAATTTTTGCATCAACAATGGTTATAACACTGGATTGGACTATTGTTTTGTGTTACAAAAAAAAGGATTAACAGTATTTTTGGTCTCTGAAATATGTTCGTTTTGTCAGTTTGATCTTCAATCTATTAATTTGATCCCTAAAGTATGCAATTCGTGTTTAAATTGTCTTTGTATAGATCCGTTTAGTTTTCGATAGAAATAATCACGTAATACTGTTTGAAAGAATAAAATGTCATTTTTGTCAAAAACTTAGTGGGTCGTCTGCACAAATACCATTTAAATACAAATTGAATACTTTAAGGACTAAATTGATACATTAAAGACCAAATTGACAACACGAACCTCAATTATAGATAAGAAAATCAAAACCAAAATTCTTCTTGCATCCTTCCTAAGTGACAAATATCAATGCCAGAGTAAACCTAAACTCAACATGTTGAGGAAAAAAAATTTGAAGAAAGAATTACACAAAACATTAAACATGAAGGTAATTGGTAATTACACGCCAATTGCACATCAAAAACCAAGTTTAGATCACCCATTGTCTGCCCAATAAAAACTAAATTGCTGGACAACCCAAATAAGTTTTCAAGTTGAAAAAGGAAGGGAAAAACTTTACTTAATGATACAAATCCGAAGCCATACACTCGTAGGCTCGTAGCGTCCTCCAGTGCTGATGGCCCTCTTGGGAAAAATGGCCAAAAAAAAAAGAAAGAGTCATCTTTGTGCGTAAAAATTTGAGTTAAGATTAGAGATGCACTAAAAACCTCAACGGCTCAACGCCACCTTTATCCATTCCTCTCCGTCATCCAAAAAAATGCTCCCTTGCTGCAAGGATAAGGTGCCATCCAGATTTAAATGGGAAATGGGAACTTGGGAAAGATAAGTGATAAGGATTTGTTACTTCAAAATGTTGTTTCCAAAATAAAAATTTCAAAACAGACACTTAAGACGGGATCTAATAGAGTTTAAACGAACCAATAATAAGACATCACATAAGATTTAAATTAATTTTAAACCTAAAAATCTAGAAAATTAGGATGGGTCAAATGGAGGATTGAGAGTGATTTTAGATACATTCTTTCAAAATATAAAGATATCGAAACATTGAATATTCAAAAAACTTGTTATCCATATCTCCATATTGTAAAGAGATCTTCCAACTATTATCTGCTCTTTTTTCTGCCCAACTTTAGACTATACTCCAATGCCTCTTTATTTCTTTCAATTGAAATCCATCATTCTAACAATGCTGAAATCCATATGCTTTCTTGTTTGGATTATCATTTTAAACTCTTTGTCCATCAATACCTCGTCCAATTTCTGTGATACCCTCTCTCTAATTCAGCTTCATTTCCTCTTGAGCTGCTCCGAATGATTGAGTTTGACTAAAAGGCATTTAAACTTGGACATAATCTGTTCCTTACGCACCACCACCACCACCTAATCTACCTCTATAAGTCTAACTTTTCTCTTCTTTCTACAATCAGATTTATTATAACCTTGTTTGGAACAATTATTGCATTATTTTACGGCTTTTTGATAGGCTATCTCCTGCCAACGACATCGCATACCACCCCCTTATCTAACTTTATACGATCGAGATTATCCTTTAGTAAATCAATCAAAACACAGGCTCGAGCTGGGTCTAGAGTAACTTATAGTAGGACAGTCAACTGACAGAACTTTCTCAATGCTGACACATTTTCTTACAAAAGAAATAGGGAGAATTACATCCAGACCCCTTGAGGTTTGTCACTTAATCACTTAGACTCCCTGACATTTAAAATATTACACACAGACCCCCTGAGGTTTGTACGCGCGTAACACTTAGACTCTTGCTGTAAATATATATGCTAATAAATTATACTTAGACCCCCTGAAATTTGTAAGTATATAATACTTAGACCCCTTAAGTTTAAAATATTATACTTAGATAAAAAATACTATAATCAAAGATAGAATATCAAATATTTTAAATTTTACAATCAAAATTCAAGTTCTATTGTATGATTAATTGAAATAAAATTAAAATTAAAAATTTATTTTTTTCTTAGAAAATCGTAATTAATATACAATTATATTATCTATTGGAATAAAACTAAAAAAATCAAACAAGGGGTCTAAGTCATTTATAATAGAACATAAATTTTACATCCAAAATTCATATTCTATTATGTCATTTATTGAAATAAAATCAAAAATAAAAGTCTAATTTTTAAAAAAAAAATCATAGTTAGTATATAATTATACTATCTATTAGAATAAAACTAAAAAATTAAACAATGAGTCAAACGGTAATGGACACAATATCTTTTAGCTTTAATTGAGGTAGTTTGGTATTTTAATTTGGTCATTTAAACGACCAAATTAAATTCCAATAGACAATATAATTGTATACTAATTACGATTTTTTTTTAAAAAATTTAATTTTTTTTTATTTTATTTCAATAAATGATACAATAGAACATGAATTTTGGTTGTAAAATTTAAAATATTTGATATTTTATCTTTAATTGGAGTATTTTTTGTTTAAGTATAATATTTTAAACTTAAGGGATCTAAGTATTATATACCTACAAACTTCAGGGGGTCTAAGTGTAATTTATTAACAGATATATTTACAGCAGGGGTCTAAGTGTTACGCGCGCACAAACCTTAGGAGGTCTGTGTGTAATATTTCAAATGTCAGGGGGTCTGAGTGATTAAGTGACAAACCGCAAGGGGTCTAGGTGTAATTCTTCCAAAGAAATATTATGTAATTCAAATTTGTAACCTAAATTTGTATCCCAAATAAACGGAGATCATTAGATGAGTGAGTTCCATCAATTTTTTTAAATGAGAATCACTGATACAATTGTCCTTATTGATTTGGGATGTAAATTTGAGTTACAAATTTGAATTATATAATATTGCTGTTTTCCAAATTTGTTTCCCACCCTTTTCTCCCTCATGTTTTGTTCTTTATTTTCCTTCCTCATTTCATTTTTTCCTCTCAGGCCTTTTTTGTCCCGCTTTATCGCCTTTTCTTCTGCTAGCTATCTCATTGTCTCTCCTCTTCCCCCTTTCCTCCGTCTGTTCATCGTCCACAAGCAGAACTATTTGGGCCCTTAACAGTAACACAATTAATTGACAAAATAATAAATTGATCAAATTAAGGTTAATCATGAATAATAGGATTAGAGAATCTTGTAAGCAAAAAAAATTGTATTTTATAAAAATAATTAAAGTTGCCCTGAATTGTGATTAAAAAAATTCTAAGGGGTTTGAATCATAAACTAGAAAGAGGTAAAGTATTAACAAGATTAGGAGATGATATATCAATGGAGTGTGGAAATCACAGGCTAAATTTATGTGGGCTAGACTTGGTGCCTCCTTTAAAGGGTAATTTATAATTTGCATCCTGAAAGCATGTAAATTTTTATTCGGTCTCTAAAATTTCAATTGATACAATTATATCTTTAAAGTTTTAATCGAATTTCAGTTCAATCATTTCATCTAGATCTATTAATTTGTTATAACATAAAGATGTCACATGACTTATCCATAAAGATATATTTGTCGAGTAAAATATATTTCTCATTATCTCATAATATCTATCAAATTCTCATTCTATATCTTTTTTCTAGGTTTGTTATCATTTTTTTAAAAATCAAAATTAGATGAAATAAAGAGATTTTCTAGACTATACGTAATAGATTTTTCACAAGACAAATATGTTCATTTACCCAAATCATTTGTTGGTCACAAAAAGTTATTATGTCATAATAAATTGGTAAATTTTTTATGTAAGGACTAAATTAAAACTCAATTAAAACTCTCAGGGCTTTGATTGTTTCTGGGTTTTGATTTCGACAACAACAAACCACCATTGACGTGTATATATGACTTTTAGTGTGTTTGTTCTTCATCTTCTATAACAATTCTCTACTTGTTCTTAGTCTTGTCCTTAAAAAAAGAGAAGGCTATAGTATCAAAAAATAATTTTTTGATATCATATCGAAGGAGTGGTAGATTTTGTCATTATTTATTTGTAATCATTGATCTTTAACATTAGAACATAAATGAAATTATAAACTAAGAAAAATTCACATTGTTCATTGGATGAAAAAAGGAGGAAGGGTAATCGATAAATTTTTCCGATACCGGTAGCCGGATTCATCCTTATTAGGTTACATGTGATCCATTTCTATACTCTGTTGATGTTGCATTAGATTTTGGGCAACCGGGTCAAGTTGATGTTAACCTCGATGAATTCTATGGATTATGCTCTGTTGATGAATTCTATGAATCATTATTGTTACTGTTAAATGCAATAGTCTTACCCTCGAGAGTCTATTTCAGTAATTTAAATTCATGGTATCTAGGTTTCAATGAAATAATCTTATCACTATGTCAAGGCCTATCTTGTACATAATCTTACATTGAATAACATACATGGAGAAAAATTAGATTTGATTAATCAATTAAGGGAATGTAGATAGTAGTTAAAGGCACATTAAAAACGGCTAGAGGGAGGTTGTCAACTACAGTGGATGACATATCTAAAGCAAAGCTAACCATCTTGAAGCTTTTGACTCCTTTCATACAATGTATCTGAAAAGTATACCAGGACTTAACCCTTTTGACTGACAAATGTGGTAGAGAAGCACGAGGATCAGTGTCCAACCTGATACCAACATCAATTGTATACCTTTCTGGGCCAAGGGCACCCTTGCACCCATCTCTACAGACATGTCTAAATTGGCATTCACCTAACTGGGAGCTATAAATTTGTACATCTTCTACCACCTGGCCATTCTTGATTCTTTATTCTCTTTTTGGGTCTTGTTGGTTCACACATTCTAGTCATATGTGGAAATGTTGAGATAATGTGCTGTTTTTTACAACTTGATTACGCCACATTTTACAAGAACGGTATAGTATTGGAGTCATGGGCGAAAGATATGCATAGCAGTGGAATTTTTCATATTGTTTGACGCATTACAAATAATAAATTATCTAAAATTAAAATTCATTACATTACAAACATAAGAATTACACTAACATTGACAACTTTGAAAAATTGAGAGTTGATTTAATGTTTGATACAATGAAAATGGAATATTAAAAATCTCAAAACACCTGACAAACTAAGACTACTGTGTGTGCAAAAGTGATGCAGATGACGAACAAGTTGCAGAAGATGTGGTGAACTTTGAGGAATCAGTGTTGTAACTATAGCTCGAAGATTGGTTCCGGCTTCTCTCAGATACAGTGGTGCCATAGGATAATGGTTGTGAAGAAGTGGGTGTATACCCTGACGGAGACAAATACGTTGGCACTGGCATTTTGGATGGAAGAACTGGCAATGGAGCTTCAAAATTCAGGACATGAATTGCTTGCCTGATTGAAGGCCGGAGATTGGGATCTGGGTGAGCACACCAAAGTCCCACAATCATCAATTGTTCTATTTCCTGCTCATCAAAATCTGCAGACAGTTTCGGGTCAGCTGCTTCAAGGAGCTTACCCATTCCATAAAGGTTCCAAACCCACTCAATCATTCTTATCTGACCTTCTGGGGCATTGGGATCTATGGGTTTTCTTCCACATGCTAATTCCAATGATACAATTCCAAAGCTGTATACATCTGACTCCCTACTAGACTTACCTGTTATGATACATTCAGGATCCATATAGCCGATGGTCCCTGCTAGAATAGTCGTTTGGGATCCTTTCCCATGATCAATCATCCTAGCTAACCCAAAATCCCCGAGTTTTGCATTGAAATTTGAATCTAACATAACATTACTTGATTTTATATCTCTATGCACCACACATTGTTCCCATTCCTCGTGCAGATATAGCAGTGCAGAGGCCAATCCTTGAGCAATTTTGTACCTTACCACCCAAGTCAACAAGCTTTTCTCTTTGAAAAGATGATTATCTAAGCTACCATTGGGCATGAATTCATAAACAAGTAGAAGTTCTCTTTTCTCATGGCACCAACCAATTAGTTGAACCAGATTCCTATGCCTCAGCCGACTGATGATTTTCACTTCTGATGCATACTCCTTTATCCCTTGTTTGGACCCTCTCGATACCCTCTTTACAGCAACATAGGAGTTTAACTCCCTCAAGAAACCTCTATAAACACCACCAAACCCTCCCTCTCCGAGTTTCAATTCCTCCGCAAAGTTGTTTGTTGCACGGACCAATTCTCCGTATGAGAACTTCTTAGGTCCGCTACCCCTTTCAAATTGGTCATCCATGGACGACTCAATAACAAACTCTTCTTGTTCGGCTTTCCTCTTTTTCCACACGCCATTACCAACCAAAGCCACCGCGATCATAACCAAAACACTGAGACCGACACTCAACCCCACCACTAATCCTATTTGGTTTTTCTTTCCTCCGGTGACAACTATATTGGGGTCTGGATTTGGGCTTGGAGTTGGAGTTGGCGTTCCTAAATGAGTATCAACTAGTAAACTTGAATTAAACTCCCATGTTTTAACATTGTTTTTCTCAAACAAATCTCCTGTTGCAGCTGAGAACCCAAAAGTAACCCATTCTGGTAAGTAACCCCTCAGATCCACCAAATAGTTAAGGCTACCTTGTTGGGTTCTATTATTCGAAAAACCAGTGAAGACAACATTGAGAATTTTGGAACTAGAATTATAGCTAATCGAAGCATTATTCTGTGGCCCTAGTGTAATATTATTCGACCATCTCGTAGTATTAACAGATTTCATAGAATTGATACTAATACCTACATGTGGTACAAAAGGTGGATCCCATTCATTCTGGTGAGTGTCAAACTCCACTGCAACAAATGGACTTGTGGGTGAGCTTGTGTTCAGTTCCTCGCTTCCAATACCGAGGCTACCCCCACCATGACCGATTGGGGAACCAACAGGAGCCAGGAAGAAAGCCAGCCCATCGCCATAGCTAGAATTCCCTTCCGAATCAATTACGAAAGTGAAATGGGTGGTGAAGTCTGTCAAGTTTCCTGATGCCTTGTCCCATAAGTGCAGTGGTTCCTTATAAGTGGCTTGACCAACTTTTGATACCAATGCCATGCCGCGCTCGTGTGGGGTGACTTGGATGCCTTGGTCGGAAATATAAGTATCCTCAGTGGTGTTTATGGAGCGATTAGTATCGTTAGATCCGATCCTGGGGAGGTTGAAGTACAAGGCAGAAGCAAAAGGAATTATGAGAAAGAAGAAAAAAGAGATATTCCAAGTGCTACTTAAAATTGCAGCCATGGCTGAATGGTAAACTTAGGTTGGGAAGCTTGAGGTTTGTTGTATAATATAACTAGCAAGTGTTGAATTTATCTTGCTGTCTGTTGATCAAGTCTTTGGGAATACTGCTTGTTTTGTTTGTGGTTTGAAATTAATATCATGTGTTAGACATTGTGGTTTTGCATAACAAGCTATATGCTAAATGACATGACATGATTGTTAAAACGAATAACACGGTTAGCGGATCTTGATAGCAAACAATAGTTATTTTATAATTCTTTTTATATAGTATCATATGAGTTGTAGAATTAAATATTTTTTGACTAGTACCAAAAGTGACACAATTGATATCCTTATTTGACTAAAATTTTTATATATACTAGTCTTAACTTGTTTCTGGAGGCACGATGAAACATAAAATTTGAGTGTTCAAAAAATTGATTTTATTATACTAAATAGTAATTTTTTATTTCTTCGTTTCTTTAATTATATCATTTAAAATTATTTTTTACCTATTAATTTTTTAAAAATAGCTTCAAATTTGTGTATGGATAATGTATGAAATAAAAATTGTGTTAAACTATAAATTAATCAAATATTAAATAATTGAACATGTGATAGAATTGAGTAATGCGATATTTTTGGAAAAAAAAATATGTGTATGATAACGATTCAAATTTTTATCTAATTTGTTATATAAATATATAGAGTGTTGACATTGTCAAAGGCCGGCCTTTGACGGTAGTTGTAATAAACTAAATATTTTTGTGTAACTAACCCAGAAAAATAAAACAATTTAAAGCCGTCCTGAATTGTGATAGAGAGGTAAAGTATTAACAAGATTAGGAGGTAATATATCAATTGAGTCTATAAATCAAAGACTAAATTTCTGTGGGCTAGACTGTAATTACAAGAAAAATAAGGAAAATAAAGTTGGGATAAACAATGATATGAGCAATGTTACATGAATTTAAAAATTAGACTTGATAATTACAACCATCGATTTTACTGTAGGTCCCAACATTTATTGGGACTCACTACCTATTCAATATTTGAGATTATCAAGTCTAATTTTTTAATCTAGTTTTTAAGTGCATCTAGCATTACTTGACATATTTGACTCTCTCTCTCTCTCTCTCTCCCGTTCTGGTCTAATAAGAATAATCTTAGAGCAATATTATTGGGACATAATTTGAGAATTTAATGATTGTGTCCATTAGATTATCAGTGGGTCTCAACATTAAATTATCGCTGAGTCTCAACACTATCAATCCAATGGTCATAATGCATTAAATCTCTAAATTATATTACAATAGCATTAGTGATAATCTTATCACACAAATATAATTAAATTTTGCTTGTTTAAAAAATAGCTCTAAATGATTTTTTTTATTTTATAACCTTAGGCTGTGACCCAATTCTTTTTCATGTAATTACAAAATGACTATTTATTTTCATTATTCGGACATATTCGTAACGTGTCTGAAGAATGACCAAAAATTCATAGGCATTTAGGAGTAATATTTTACAAAAATACGTAGTACCTGTAGAGTCAGGTGATGTGCACTTCCAACCAAAAGTTGTCACAATACTAATTTTCTCAGATATATAAATAAAATTCTTATATTTTTTTCCGACAAATTAATTAACAATAATAGAATGTACATTTCATTCTCAATTCAAAACAAGATTTCATTGACCACTTTGCTCGATAGTATAGTGATAAGATAGCGTCATGCAAGAATCATCGAGCTAATGATCACCCAAGTTCAATTCACACAGAGTAAATTGTCGACTTGCTTTTATTGGTTTGGTGGGATTAAAATCAAGTTATGATGTTAGTTGTCAACCAAATTCAATTTAGAGAGTGTTACATCTTTAAAGATTTGAAGGGACATAAAACTATGCCACGTGGATGATAAGCACGTGAATAGAGAAACAGTCACGTGGGGTTTTGACTCTATGTCAAAACCGAGCTGAGCTGTTGTAGTTCTGAATATACTACCGAGCATAAGGACCTAGCACAATTTGAAGGTATGGTGTAAACCGAACAACGAAATAATCGTCTACGATCAAGGGATTTAGCTGTAACAGTTAAGTGCAGTCAATAGCTCAGATGAGCTGAGATTGAGGGAGCGTTAGAGAAATTTTTGTAATTGCTAACAAACAATCCCGTTGGAAGGAAGATGTGTCATCTTCCTAACCAACAAAGGAAATTCTTGAAGTCTATATAAAGCAGCAAGGATGCAGAGTAAAAATTACGTTGAATCATTTTAAGTATATTTCTTTATACCCACATTTACTGACTTAAGCATTGAAGTGCTTTCGATCGAAGCATTTCGATCCTAGACAGTTTGTTTCTTTTTGTTTCCTCTTACAAGATTAAATTTTTTATATTAAAATTTTAATGTATTAAAAATGTTACAATATAACCGTTTTGTTAACTTTTTGTTTATTTTTTTGTCAGTGTCAATAAATTAATTTAAAAAATTTAATATTTAAAAATACAAAATGAAAATCTTTAAAATTTGTCAGGTACAAAATGCGAAAAGCTGAAATTTTTATAGCTCTTTTCTTTTATATTTTTTTTCTCCAAATCTTGTTTGACTCTCTCTTTTCTCATACACAAAGAAGCAGCAAGCAAAAACTCTCTGTGACTTACCCCAAAATAGGATAAATTACATTCGGACCTCCTGAGATTTGTCACTTAATCAAATAGGCCCCCTCAAATATACGAAATTACACATAGACCCCATGTCATTGACGTTCTGCTAACGGAGCAAATGGAAAGTGGCAAATGTCAAAAAGGCCCAAGATATTTTCTTGATTTGATGCCTTTACTAAAAAGCCCTTACTCCACACCACAGAACAACAAGCGGGAGAGTCCCTCCACATCACAGAACAAAAGGTGGGAGAGTCCTTAGTATCCCACTCTTCATCTTCTCTCTCAGATTTTCATCCTCATTTGAAGATCATGAGTTCATCACAGTGAACAAAATCGAGAGTGAAGCATTTTATACCACTAAATTTATCCATTGAGAGTGAAATATGACATGAGTTCATAGACTGAAAGTGAAACATGACATGAGTTCATCCTCATCCGTTACCACTGATATTTGAATTTGTTGCTGGTAGTGAAGAAACTTGAGAGTGAAGCCTACATCGTGGTGAAGGTGCGTACAATAGGTAAGGGTTTTGGTTATACTTCAAGAGTTGTTTGCATGTCATTGACTGCAAATGTTATTGTGAGATTTATTGTTCCTTTTTACGAATGAATAACATTTTATTAGGTTTTTTTGGGGGAAAAAATAGGGTTTGTTTGAAATAAATTTGGGGTTTTTTCATATCTAATATACATTAAAATAGAGGTTGGGAGTATTGAAGTAAAACAAACAAATTCGAAAATATTTGTGATTAGAGTTTATTCTCGAATAAATGAAGTTATTTCTAAGAGCGTCTGCATCATTAGTGGTTTCTGTGATGCTTTGGTAAGCTGACTGATCATGTTTTTATGTGTTTTCTTAGTTTATTTATTTTTTTGTGTTTTTCTTGTAGCGATGTTTTTCTGTGATTATGTGGTCCAAATTTTGTTATGATTTTTTTGTTTTTCTGTGTTTATGTGATCTTATTTTCTTATGATTTTATTTTATTTTATTTTTTGTGTTTTTATTGTGGCTTCGTTTTTCTATGTTTATGTGATCTTGATTTTGTTATGGTTTGTTGTTTTTCTGTATTTTTATGGGTTATGTGTTTTCTATTTTTAAATATTGCCACACATTCACAGTGCACACACACCACAATATATTCTGTTTTTAGTTATTGTCGTACATTCATAGTAATGAACTGTTTTTAGGTATTACCACACATTCACAGTTTATGTTTTACTTGTAGGATGCAGAGCGTTTACGTCCATGATCTGACAGTTCATTTCTTAGCGAATGAGTTCGTTGTGAAGAACATTGATCCAGATGAGTTTTGCTTCTTTGATATGTTAAATGACGCATGTGAAGTAGCTTTGAAAGATATTCCTTCAAACGTCAACAGTTCCATATCACTAAGTTGTGGAATTCATGGGTCAATGCAAAAAATACATATAAAAGAAGATGCTGATGTGGTGAAAATGTTCCAGTTGAACAATAGGAGCACTATGATTCATGTCTATATTGATGGTGTTTAGTTCAGTCAACCATTGGCAGAGGAAGTTCCTCATGCTCCTCCCCCTTCAAATGAAAGAAGTATTGTTAAGGAGAAAGAAGCTCAGGATGAGAATGACGATGAGGCCTTATCTTACAGTGATGAATATGGGTGGTGTGTGTACACTGAAAGTAATGTTAGCTTGAGTTATGTGGAGTTAGTTGAATTAGAGATAGAAAGTGATGGTGCATTATCGGACTATGAATCAAATGATGAAGGTGCTCAACATAAATCTGATAGTAAAACTGATTATGAGGAGAATGCCTTGGAGGATACACTGAGAGGTGAGGTATTTAGTGTTAAGGAGGGTGAAAGGATAATATTTAAGGCAGGAATGTTGTTTCCAAATATCAAAGCATTCAAAGGTGCTTTGAGGGATTATGTGATTCATGAGGGTTTTTCTTTGCTAATAGATAAAAACGAACAGACCAGAGTTACAACACATTGTGGTGTTGAAGGGTGTCCATGGCGAATACATGTTTCTCCTTTGCCTGATATGGTGACATACAAGATAAAGACTTATAATGGTGTTCAGAGTTGTGTGAGGAATGCAAAATCAAAAGAAGCAAATGCTCCATGGATCGCTACCAAACTTATGAATGTTTTGAGGGCAACTCCTAACATGACAGCTGGGGGCATGAAGGAAGAATTAAAAAAAATATGGAGTGAATCCTCCAAGAATGCAATTGTATAGGGCCAAAAAAAAAGGCATTGGAATGGATTCAGGGCAACCATGCTGATTCTTATGGAAAGTTACCTGTCTATGCTCACTTAGTTAATGAGACAAACCAAGGGAGTATTGTGAAGATCCATTTATCAAATGGGACCAATGGAAGTGGTACCATTTTTCAAGAGAATCTTCGTTGGATTCTCTGCTCTCAAACAAGGGTTCATGAGAGGTTGCAGGTCTTTCCTTGGCTTTGATGGGTGCCATTTGGAGGTGTGCTTTTGACGGCTGTTGGACTAGATGGAAATAATGGGCTGTTTTCGATAGCTTTTTCGGTGGTGGAATCGGAGACAAAAGAGAGTTGGGATTTTTCTTATATTGGCTAAGTGAACGGCTGGAAGAGTTTTCACATGAGAAGTCTTGGAACTTTATGACTGATAAGAAAAAAGTATATATCTAAGATTTTATGCATTTTTATTATGTCTTGATAGTTAAAATTGCATTTGCTGCATGTTTTTACTAATTCATAGTAACTTATGCAGGGTTGTAAGGAGGCAATTAGTCAGTTTGTGCCACATGCCATTAACAGACATTGTTGTAGGCATATTTATAACAATTTTAGAGCAAACTTCTCTGGGTTACTCTTAAGGAACTTATTTTGAAAGGATGCTAGATCCTATAACAAATATGACTTTAATTATGCTATGGAGAGAATTAAGGAACTAAAGCCTGCTGCATTTGAATGGCTTCAAAAAATGCCTACTTCATTATGGGCAAGGCATGCCTTTGACACAACTGTAAAAAGTGACCATGCCACTAACAACTTAAGTGATTCATGCAATAATTGGGTTAGGGAATTGAGAGAGAAGCCTATTCTAACATTGTTAGAACGTCTTAGGTCTAAGCGCATGCATAGGATGCAAAAGAGGTATGAGAAGGCATGTTGTTGGCCCACTTCTGTGACACCAAAAATTGTTAAAAAACTGAATATTGTGAGAGAACAATCAAGACATAGTACCATGTTGCTTGCTGGCCAAGAAGAGTTCCAAGTCTTAGACAACAACACTAATTATATTGTTGATCTTGGGAAGAAGACATGTGAATGTAAGGTATGGGATATTAGTGGCATACCCTATAAGCATGTTGATGTAGGCATTGCTTATAGGAGGCAAAACATTGAGGATTTTACCATGTTTTTTACTCCAAGGATGCCTACGTCAAGGCTTATGGTGAAATGATTCACCCAATTCCGGATGTAACTTTATGGCCCCCAGTTAATGGGATCATTCCATCTACTCTTCTTCCTCCGCCAATGAGACGGCTCCCGGGAAGGCCAAAGAAAAATAGAAGAAGAGAAGTGGATGAACCAGCCCCATCAACTCAGTTGAAGAGATCATGCACTGTTAGGTGTGCAAATTGCAAGGAGTATGACCATAATAAGAGGACTTGTCAGAGGGGTCCAATTAGAATGAGGAAGCAAAAAAGAAATACAATGATAATTAAATACACATTTTCTTTATTTTACTTTAAGTTCATTATTGTAGTATTTGTTGTAATACACCACAAATATTCTGTTGTAGGTGGGGTCGGACAATAATGTTGGTCAAGGCAGTGGTGTTGGTGCAAATAATGGTTCTAATAATGGTGATGAAATGGTATGTTTATTTGTCTGATTTTGTAGTACTTATTGAACAAGAGTTTTAGTGAGTAATTCTGTGGGTAAACATTACAATTTATTTGAAAAAAGTTGCAACCTGGTGTGCTGAAAGGTTGCAGTAAAGAGCCACTGACATTTTTTTGTTTCTGGTTGTCAAATTTACTGTTGTAGGGAGGAGCATCTCAGGTTGCTACTAATGGTGCAAATAATGGGCAGGGAGGAGGTTATCAGGTTGCAACTAGTTGTGCTAACAATGCTCACAATGGAGAGGGAGGAGGTTCTCAAGTTTCTTCTCAGTCTTCTCAACCTGCAACCGATGCTCATCGCAATGATGCATCTCAGGTAACACCAGTTAATTACTTAAATACTTGAAGCTATATTTGCTGATAAATAATTAAATACCCTTTTTCTAAATGCATCTCAGGTGACATCTATTAGTGAAAATCTATCACAAATGTTCAATTCAAGAAGGGCATCTCAACTCCTTGGCAAGAGAGGAATGAAAGGTGTAGAGGCTATGATGAGCAAGGATGGGTCTTCAATGAGTGGTACCAAAGGTTTGAAGCATGGAGATAGTAGCAAGAAAAATGAAACTACCCCTCCTAGTGGCAATGTGGAATCTGAATATGCCATGTTTTAGAATGGGTAAAATCTTTTCGTTTACTAAAACAATAAACTCTATGCCCATTCTTTATCTATTCCAAAGGGTCTAGTGAATGTCCTCATTGAGCTTGCTGCATGTTTGAATGATACTAGTATAGTAACTTATCCATGGGTTTGTACTGTTATATGTATATGAGTATTGATAAGTTTTGGTTAATTATTATTATTTTTTTGAACTATTACAATTGGTTAATTAATTAATATTATGTCTTTATAGCAAAATATTTGTGTAACAGCTTGGCATTTATCTTAGATATGTATATCATAGTACATAAATTTAGTAGTGAATAAGGTTTTACCCATAGTGCTTATTATTGTTCATGCATCAATCTTCCATGCTATATATGTTACCTTTCTTTATTTTTGGTTATGTGGAGTACAACAAATTATTGTTAAAACATACAAACCTACATTAACACAAGCCTTGTTTTGGCTGAGTCTAAAACTTTCAGAATATTTTATATGGATTGTTTTGGCTATGGCTTCTTCAATGCTATTTTTTTTTTTTTTTTAAAAAGGGAAGAAATACACCTGTTTCCGTATAGTATTTGATTACCAAATCAGTTTTGTCATTAATGTTTTGGGCCATAACACCCATTCTATAATAAAATCTAATTAACTAGTGGGCTGTTATAGGTTTGTGATATTACTACTGTAATTATAGGCTTGTGATATTACTACTTGAATCTTTTAACTGAAACAGTTGTCAAGGAGAGCAATTCATGTAGTAATTTAACAGTGAAGTCCACATTGTGCGTAATTCCTCAAAAATATTACATAGTAGCCATCGGTTATTTGAAGTTATATTCATCTCGTTAAATTTAAGTAGCCTATGCGTCTAATATCATTTCAAAATTAGTGGGGGCCTAATAGTTATTTACTGATTGAAATTTCAGATATTAAATCTTAGATCAATAGTTGGTTATCCTTAGTTTTATTGTGAATGTAGAACACCTTTGCTTTTACTACAGATATTACGCTTGTAATTATTGGGTACAAACTTCATTGCATGAGTGATAACTAAATCACATTAGTTAGAGGGATCTTAGGCAGTTTGTGATCATTTAAAAAAAAAAAAAACATTCAACACTAACTAGCATTTAGATTTCAACTTTTGACCAGGTTGACACCTAAATCATCTATACGTTCAGCTAAATATTTAGCATTTTATTTTCAAGTATATCGAGTATGTGATTGGTCATTGGTGATATATATATCTGCCATTGATTGTATAATGGCATCTTGAGTTAACGTTATTAAGTCGTTCCTGTGATAGACATGAATTTTAATACTTGCAACACAATGACCTTTGATGTGAATGATTGATCTGGAATGAGGATGTTGGTATCGTTTGGTCTAATACAAAAGGTTTTTCAGTTATATTTTATTGATAGGTTGTTTAGAAATAACACTTTTATGGAAAAGGGTGTGCCAATTTTGGTATGGTCAAGATAGCATTGAGTAAACCAATAGTCCAACAAATGAACAAGAGGTGATCTTTAACAAAATTAAGCATGAGTTCTATATTTACTAAATTGAGATATATTTGTGTTCTGTGTATATGCAAGTCTGAAGTTCACTTTTCCCCTTGAATTCAATTTATTCAATATGTTGGGCAAGAAATTATTGCAATGTGGGGGTTGATGCAAATGCTACTTTTATGAAGCATGGGTCAATTTGCCATGAGAATTCTTGGAAATGTGGGGGTAAAATTTAAGATAATAAAATATGAAGGACTTGCTGAATTTGCTTAATGTTGTTATAATCTTTCATTTGGAGAGATGTTTATATAAATTGTTTCATACCTAAGGGTTTTCAAATAAATGCACTTTAATGTGTTTTTGTAAGTGTTATTTGAAAGACAGGTTCAAATCAATGAGAAGATATGATGGTGTGCACACCCAGAGACACAAACATGTGAAGAGTAACTATTCTGATATTTATAAAATCTCAGCTAAACAGAGCTGACAAATGAATTAAAAAGCTTTCGAGGAAAGCTATGAGACACAAATATATAAAGGCTGAGTAATTTGATCAGTGAGCTTTCGAGGAAAGCCTTGCTTTTGAGAAAAGTTGCCTCAAGAACTGTCGAGGGGGATGTGCTTAAGCCCGTAAGGGAGTTACCTAGGGAGGTAACCTAACTTCTGTGATTGGGGACCCCATGAAGGAAGTTCAATGGGTAAAAACAATCCATGTTGAGTGACTCATTAGCACTGTTATTGAGAAAATATCCTAAGAGGAGATATTTTCATGCTCATCCCTATGGTAGAGGTGCATATGTAGTGTGACACCAAGGAATGATTTTATCCTGAATGAGACCGAGGCAGGAACACTCCTGCAGGGTATTGTGCACATGTACCCTTGGAGGGCTCACCTAAGTGAGAGTAGTAGTGAGGCCGTGACTATGAGAATTGGGCTATTCTCTAGAAACTCTCATGAGAATCAAGATCAAGTGCATGACCATTAAACGCACTGATCCGCGAATCCTGACCAATATCGGTACTGTGTGTGTGATAGTTGAACTCTGGCTCAAAGGGTCTAGTTCAAGCCTTTGGTCACTATGATCCTTCAGAGGGAGACTGTCAACCGGAAGACACTTACACCTATTGCACAGTATAATAGTTGCTCATATTTTCTATATTAAAGTATATACAAAATATTTGAGATACATTGAAGTTTCAAAAACTTGTGGGAGATTGTAAGAATAAAATTAAGTTTTTAAAACTTTTCATTGAATATTCACTTTAATTGAGTTTAAATATTTTAATTGAGTGTTGAATTTTCAATTACATATTTTTATCTAATTTATTGTGTATATTAAAGAATAGAAATTAATCATCTTAAAAATAGTTTTAAAGGCTGTGTATGTAAGTTACTAACCTAAAGGGTATATAAGTGGCTTTGAGATAGCTTTTGCCCTGCAACGAAATCAACAAGCTAGAAACCTTCCAATTGCTTATTTCAATTCTTTTTTACTTGGCCTACTTTTCCAATTATTATCTATTATTTTATTTTTGGGCAACTTCGATTCGAGTCAGGTTCACCCCTTCCTTCCAGTGGGACGTGACCATTGAGGAGGTGTTGCTGCGAGCGTCTAGATTTGATCTTGGAGCCGCTGGTGTCCGTCAGTACCCTCACGCGGGGAGGCTCAGCTGCTTTAGGACAGTGGTCACACGACTCTTGGACTCGCAGACCAGCTCTTTCTAATTTATAATATCTATTTTATTCTATTCTAAATTGATTGTTATTTTATATTTATTTACATATTCTTGTTAGTTTGTGATCTGAATATTATTTTGTTAAGTAAAATTATGTATAATTATGCTAATTTCCTCAACAGAAACCTCTATAAACACCACCAAACCCTCACTCTCCAAGCTTCTCTTCCTCCGCAAAGTTGTTCGTTGCACGAACTAATTCTCCATATGAGAATTTCTTAGGTCCACTACCCTTTTCGAATTGGTCATCCATGGATGGCTCAAAGACAAGATCTTGTTCTGCCCTTTTTCTCTTCTTAAACAAGCCATAGCCAAGCAAACCCAACCCGAAAATAACCAAAATACCCACAGATAACCCGACCACTAGTCCTTTCTTATCTTTCCCTTTTCTAGTGATGATTCTATTGGGATCTGGACTTGGGATTGGAGTTGGGCTTCTTGTATCATTTTGAGCTTGTAAACTTGAATTAAACTCCCATGTTCTAATATTATTTCTCTCAAAAAGATTTCCCGTTGCGGCTGAGAAACCAAAAATAACCCATTCTGGTAAGTGATCTTGTAGATTCACAACATAGTTAAGGCTAGCATGTTGGGTTCCATTATTTGAAAAACTGGTGAAAACAACTGTGAGCCTTCTGGAACTAGAATTATAGCTAATCCAAGCTTCATTTTCTATCCCGTGTAATATCGTTCAACCATTTTCTATCCCGTGTAACAAATACATCAAAATATGACACCAAAGAGATATATCGAAGGGTGACACCAAACAAATAAGGATGACTTACAGTGACACATTGTAGAGACTACAAGAGTGACACCAAACAGATACATCAAAGAGTGACACGAATATCACATTTATCTCTTTGGTGTCGTTATTTGTACTCTACCATGTGTCATTGTATGCCACCTTTCCATACTTATTCAATAAAGAGAAAAAAACAAGCGGAAGAAGAGAAAGAGAAAATATGGAAAGAGATAGGGTAATGGTGCCTTGATTACTTAGAGAAGAGAAAGAGTTTGAGAGAGAAAATAGGGGGAGAGAGTGAGAGAGAGAGAGAGAGAAAATAGAGTGAGACTATCAGTGAGAGAAAATATGGAGAGAGAGAAAGAGTTTGATGCATCAATAAGCCTACATAGAGGGTACTTCAGTCATTTTGCCTCAAAATGGAGTTTTATCTAAAATATTTTTCTAAATTGACTTTTATTGAAATAAGTCCAAAAAATTGTACTGACTTCTATTTTTCCCAAAAAAATATAGGATAATTTTTACTGGCACTCCATGAAAAATGACTTAATTATAGGAACACCCTTATAATTTCTAAAATATCATTGTCATCCCCTATAATTTGTATGTCCATTTCACATATTACCCTTGTCATTAGGGACATTACTAACACATTCAAAAAGTGATAATGTCAGCCAATATTTTTTCATAAATGACAAATTAAAACCATACAACGCTCATGTCCTACAATTTCATTTTCTTAATGCCTCAAGCACTAATTTTCACACACACGCATACTCATACACATATGTACATATACACACACAAACACGTTCATCCAATTTGTAAGTTAGGAAAAATTTTATCCTTTACCACGACTTACTATAACGTAAATTTCACCCATTGAATATCATTTTGGTATTAAATTGATAAAGTTAAAAATTTAATTTGGTATTAAATTAATAAAATTAATGTTTATCATTTGAAATCAAATGTACAATTGATAAAATTGAATGGTAATTTGAAAAAATTTAATGTTAGTGGGATGAGATTGAATGAATTGATATTAAATTGATAAAAATAGGTGTTAATTGGATGAAATTGAAGTTCAATTTGATGAAACTAAATTGTGAATTAAATAAATTGAATATTAATTGACTTTAATTTGGTGAAATTCAATTTTTAAATATTAAATTAAATTTTTATTTGTTGTTAACTTGAAGAAATTAGTGTTTGTGTGATGCATTTGAATGTTAGTTTAGTGAATTGAAATTCAACTTGGGATGTGTGGGTAACAACCAATATAAATAAAGATGGGTATTTGTTAACTCTTCAAACATCTAATTCTTATTTTATTATTGCTATTATATAATATATTTATATACTAGTTATTTCCTGTGCCTGAAGGCACAGAGTAATAAAAAATGATAAACAATAAATATATTTGTATTCATACCCAAAATCAAATCACAAACATAGAGGAGATATAAATGAATTTAAGCATCGGTTGTAGTGAGGGTGAGAAGTGGTGGTGGTAGAAGACAGTGATGGTTGTGGTGGGTTGCAATGACCGTGGTGACGGTGGTGGTGACGACGGCGACGGCGATGGCATCAGTGGCGACGGTGGTGGTGGTGGCGGCGGTGGTGGTTGTGATGGTGGTGGCGGCGACGGCGGCAGCGGCGGTGGTGGTGGTGGTGGTGGCGATGGCGGTGGTGGTGGTGGTGGCAGCGACGGCGGTGGTGGTGGTGGCGGCGGCGGTGGTGACGATGGCGGCGGCGACGGTGGTGGTGACGGCGGTAGTGGTGGTGGTGGTGGTGGTGGCGGTGGTGGCAGCGATGGTAGCGACGGTGGCGACAGAGGCGGCGGTGGCGATGGGGGTGGTGGCGTTGGTGGTTATGGCGGTGGTGGTGGTGGCGGCGGCGGTGGCAGTGGCGGTGGCGGTGGCGACGGTGATGGTGGCGGCGGCGATGGTAGTAGTGGTGACAGTGGTGGTGGTGGTGGCGGTGGCAGTGGTGGCAGTGGTGGCGGTGATGGCGGTGATGGTGGTGGTGGTAGTGGTGTGGCGGTTTCAAACACTATTATTTTTTTTAAAGTACTTATAAAAAATAATTTCTAGAAGTACTTTTAAAAAATCATTCCAAACACACCCTTAGGAGTCTATTTTTCCTATTAAATTTAGGGTGTTAATATTAGCCGTTAGATTAACTTTAAAGTAAAATTTAAAACGATCTCAACCGCGAAAAGCAAAAGTCATTTTGTTTATCTTTTGAAATTTGAATTGTAAGCTACTTTATTATATAGATATACTTGTGTGTGTGTGTATAAGAAAAGAGTTACTTAACTATGATTAAATTATTTTAATATTGGTCAAATAAGTATTTATTTAAGGTCAAATCAATTAATAAGTATAAACAAAGAAAGAAATATTATGTTAGGAGTAGTAATGTCATTTAATTTTTTTTTATTACAGCTGTTAAAGACAAAATCTAGTAGGATATGACAATTATATTTCACAAACTATAGGAGTGTCCCTATAATTAGATCATTTTTCAGGCTTGGTGTCGGTCCAAAAAAAATTAGTATCATATGCCAATACAACTTTCTAGGTGGGATCAATCATGGGTGTGTTAGAATCGATCCTAACTTGTATGACAGAGCCCAAAAATCTCAAAGAGTTATAAATTACCTTTTTAAAAGTATAATTTGACATCAAAAGTTAGTATTTTTTGAGATCAATCCTAAAATATTTAAATTAATACTGATTTTTATTTTAAACTGGAAAAAATTATTTTAAACTGAAAAAATTATAAATTTCGGTACATATCTCCTTCAACACCAAAGTCAAATCGTGTAAATAGATAACAACCAGTTGCAGAGTCCTTTGCAGAGCCTTTTTCTTCTTGGAAAATCAAAGGTAGAGCCTTGATTTCCCCCGTAGAGGATAATAATTCAAACGAATAAGGACAATCTAGTGTAGGATATTTTCCTTGTTGGGCGATATGAAAAGGATTAGATGTACATATTTTTATCTCTATATGCTGAGAAATTATTCCGTAATTCAAACATGTGACATTCATAATTTTAATCACAATAAGTTTATCTACTTATATTTTGGTTACACATTTAAATTATCAATAATGCTACGCTGACCAAATTTTGAAACAAAATTAAGAGGTTAAATGACATGGCATCATATTATTTAGAGTCTTTATTGGGGCCCAAATGACATGATACAAAATAAAGAAACTCAATTCAGCTGCCATATCTAAAGCAAATTTACTCGTCTTCGATGCTTTCCATACAATTTGGCTAAAACCAAATAAGTAAATGAACCTCACAAAAATTAATAATCAATCTGTCATGTACGCAAATAACTCTCCATTCTTTCTCTATGTATTGGGGTTCACCTTACCTACTTGAGATTTTATTATTGGTTAGTGATATCATGTCACAAAAATATCCTTAATTAAGTTGGTAACTATAAAAACAGTCACGTTTCCCAGAAAATAACAATTCTCTCTACTTTTTTTTTATAACAATCCTCTCTACTTACCTTGCTTGCATTTAATGGATTAAAAGAGAACTTTGATGGACTTTTGACCAATTTTTATAATAATTAAATGAGTTAAATTAAAGTTAGAGATGAATGACACGATTAGTGAATTTTATAAGTAAAAAATTAGAATTTTATAATTTTTTTACATAATCTCATAGGAGTTGTTACATAATTATAGAATATCTTAATGACATGAATACTAACACGGAAACGACACACACCAAAATTGACACGAATAAAAGTAACATGACACAAAAATAGCACGACATGACTTGGTTGACACCCTTACTTGAGTACAACTTTTTTTTTTTAGAATGTTGAGGGCTAGCGTTAGATACATGTTATTCCTATATACTATTTTTTAAATACATGGGGTGAAGATGTTCTTCAAAACCTCATTCTTTTTTTCTTGAATGTTTGAGTTTTTTATTATTGAAAATATGATGTGGCTTTTTATAGATTTTTGGTGTTTTTCAAAATATTTTTTTATGTTTATAGATTTTGACCTTATTTTCAAAACGAATTAGCTGAGAAAAACAAAAACAAAAACACAACCCAAATATGTTGTTGTTGTTTTTTTTTTTTTTGGAAAAAACTGAAAATAAAAACAAAAAACGAAACAATTACTAAAATAGACCCTAAGTCTAAAATAAGTAAATAACCAACTCTATTTAATTTAAAATTTAAAATACCTTAATCAAATTCAAACTTCTTACATTTTATTGGCTGTAGGATGAGGGGTGACAATAGGAGTCGCGGTGGTAGTGGGGGTGGGGATGGCGGTAATAGTCGTATGATAAGATTATGATGATAAAAATTAAAAATATTTTGCATTACATGAGACACTTCTAGTAATAAATTAAAACAAGTTTTGTATCAAACCAAAAAATAAGACAAACTTCATTTTATCCCCTTTATGGTATCCCTGTTTTACACATCACCTTCCTGATATTTAAAAATAATTACATAACTCTCGCGTAGTTTGTGGATATACGCCCTTAATTTGAGAGTGTGGATGTGGAAATGATTTTTTAAAGATAGAAATACCCTTCTATAATCTTTGGAATTACAAGAATACAGACTAAATCAATTATCTCCTTCCTCACCAATTCACTGACCGTCCATCCCCTGAATCTGTCGTCTTCATATTTCCTTCACGTGTCTCTTTGTTTCTCTCATCCTATCTCACTTCTCCTACTCTCTTTTAATTCCAGTTGGTTGTGGGCCAATGTATTGGACACGAAATTGTTTCTTGAGGTACAATTGTGGTGGCAATGGCATTGCAATGGTGGCCCAGATGCCGACGATGATGTTTGGTGCCATCTTTTGTCAGGTTTCCAGCAATAAAATAAGGCTCTTCGAGGGCCAACCTCCAGTATACTTGTAATTGACTCAAGGAAGGTGATGTTTTCATTCATCAATCAGAATTACAATATATAGACCTTGGACTTAACTGCTTGTAACAGCCAGGAGAAGATAATGGCAACTGCTTGTTACAGTCAGGGGAAGATAATGGTCTAGTGGCCCATGAACTACTTAACTGCTTGTAATAGCCAGGAGAAGATAATGGTCTAGTGGCCCATGACACAATAACCATAATGGACGGTTAGGATTAGGTCATGTGATTTGTCACATGACAAACCCCCCTTCTTCGAGGACCTTGTCCGCAAGGCTCCCAAATTTCTGCCGAAAATCCCTAAGGTCTTCCCAAGTAGCACTATCTTCATCGAGGCCATGCCATTTCGCTAATACATCCGCTGCCGCCGAGTTGTGGAGCCGTTTCAGGCGTCGATTGAGGATCTTTTCCGGCTCGGGATGAAGAGAGCCATCGAGGTTCACTGGAGGAAGGTGCGAAGATGGAACGATGGAGTCACCAAGCCGTTTCTTTAGGCACGAGACATGGAAGACGGGATGAATCTATGAATCCTGTGGTAAGCGGAGCTGGTAAGTGACGGCCCCCACCTTACGTTCCACCTGGAACGGGCCATAGAAGCGTGGGGCAAGCTTCTGGTGCCGTCGAAGGGATGCCAAGAGTTGGCGATAAGGCTTGAGGCGCAAATAAACCCAATCAGACGGTTCAAACTCCCTTTTCGTGCGCCGAAGATCAACAAATTTCTTCATCCTATCTTGGGATTCACGCAGGTTATCCTTCAAAAGTTGCAAGATGGCGTCCCGATCCTTTAAAGCAGTGTCAATTGCAGGAACCCGAGTGGTGCCGGGGACATACTGGAGGATTGCAGGAGGTGGAAACCCGTACACAGCTTCAAACGGTGAAGTCTTTGTGGAGCAATGGATCGTAGTGTTATACCAGAACTCAGCAAGCGGCAACCAAGTGCTCCAATCGCGTGGTTTATCACCGGCGAAGAGCCAAAGGTAGCCCTCCAAGCATTGGTTTACAATTTTCGTCTGGCCATCACTCTGTGGATGGAACGCCGTGCTAAGGTTCAACTGGGTATGCTGCAACCTGAAAAATTCAGACCAAAAATGCGAAAGAAAAATGGGATCACGATCGCTGACAATGGTCTTTGGGGTTCCATGGAGCTTGAAAATGTTGTCAATGAAGGCTTGAGCAATGGTGTGGGCCGTGTAGGGGTGACTGAGAGCAATGAAATGGGCGTACTTGGTCAAACGGTCGACAACCACTATTATAACATTTTTGGATCGTGACCGGGGAAGGCCTTCAATGAAGTCCATGTTGATATCGGACCATGGGCGATCCGGAATTGGAAGCGGCTGGAGAAGACCTGGCGGATGGCAGTGCTCAACCTTATGGCGTTGACAAACGTCGTAGTCCCGAATGTGAAGGCGCACCGTTGTCTTCAAACCAGGCCAGTAAAAATTCTGCCGAACCCGAGCTAGTGTCTTGTGGTAACCTGAGTGGCCGCCCAATGGGCTGTCATGCATTTGAAGAATGACTTTTTTGTGCAAGTCGAGGGAACCGCCCAAGTGGAGGCGACCCTTGTAAAGAATCAACCCATTGTGTAGAGTTAGCTTCGGATCAGAGGAGCCCTCCCTAATCAATGTTTGGTATAGTGCATGGAGTTGAGGGTCACGTTGGTAAGCTTCTAGTAATTATTGAACCCAAGTTGTTGCCACTGCTGCGATAGTAAGGCTTTGCATTGACGGGTTATCTTGATGCATCCTGGACAGAGCGTCGGCAGCCTTATTGTCGTGGCCATATTTAAATTCAACACTGAAATCATAGCCGAGAAGTTTGGAGATCCATTTTTGCAGAGTAGGAGTACCCACGCGCTGTTCCACCAGATATTTTAAAGTCTGTTGGTTTGTACGGATTCTGAACCGTTGCCCCAATAAATAGGCACACCATTTCTTCACAGCTAGGACTAGTGCAAGAAGCTCCTTTTCATAGGTGGAGAGATGGAGGTTTTTTCCCTGTAACCCTTGGCTAAGATAAGCTAGGGGACGTCCTTCTTGTATAAGCACAACACCAATACCTTCACTAGAGGCATCACATTCAATGATAAAGGTTTTAGAGAAATCAGGGAGCCTTAAGACAGGAGGTGTGGATAGGGCCTGTTTGAGACAGTCAAAAGCTGAAGTGGCAGTGTGGGTCCAATGAAAAGAATCTTTGCGCAAGAGTTTTGTCAAGGGCGCGGCAATGGTGCCGTAGTCTTTGATGAACTTGCGATAGTATCTCGTGAGGCCTAGGAAACCCCGTAGAGCACGGACTGATTTGGGAAGGGGCCATTAAAGTATGCAAGAAATTTTTTTAGGATCAGCCTTGACACCATGGAACGAAATTAGGTGACCGAGGTATTCAATCTCATGACAACCAAAATGACATTTAGATAATTTGGCATATAGTTGATGACATTTAAGAATGTTAAGAACGACATTGAGGTGGGAGATGTGTTCTATAAGAGTTTTGCTATAAATCAAAATGTCATCAAAAAAAACCAAGACAAATTTGTGCAAATAGGGACGGAAAATGTCATTCATGAGACTCTGAAAAGTAGATGGGGCATTAGTGAGGCCAAACGACATGACTAAAAATTCATAATGTCCTTGGTGAGTGTGGAAAGTCGTCTTTGGGACATCCTCGGCTGCGACCAAAATTTGGTGGTACCCGGAACGGAGATCGAGTTTAGAGAAAATCATAGCCCCACACAATTCATCCAACAGTTCATCAATAAGGGGAATATGATGATTATCTTTGATTGTCACTTTGTTGAGAGCGCGATAGTCGACACACATACACCAACTTCCATCGGCCTTGCGTACAAGTAGGATTGGAGAAGAATAAGGGCTTTGACTTGGTCGAATTATGCCACTGCTCAACATTTCAGTTATCAATTTCTCAATCTCGCCCTTTTGGTAATAAGGATACCGGTAAGGCCTTGAGCTAACTGGACCTGCCCCTTCAAACAGTTGGATTTTGTGGTCTTGGCTCCTATGTGGAGGTAAGCCGGTGGGTTCCCGAAAGACTTCAGCATAAGTAGTAAGCAACGGTTGGAGGACAAGAGACACCTCAGGAGTGGATCTGGAAGAATCTGCCTGCAAGAGGTGAACCAGGAATCCTTTTGTGTTAGGACCCGAATGGGAGCAGAAGTCATGCAAGTCCATCAATGTAGGCACAGACGGGCTTAATCCCTGCAAAATAATTGGGTTATTGTGCCAAGTAAAGCCCATAGTAAGCATAGCAAAATCCCACATGATTGGCCCAATGGTGTATAACCAATTGACGTCGAGAACCAAATTACATCCTCCCAACGGAAGCAAGTAGAGAGTACTAGAGAATTTGTGATTGTGGAGAGAAAAAGGGACTGATACACAGCAGCCTAAGCAAGGAAGGCGATCGCCGTTGGCCACCATCACCGACAAGTGAGGTCCGTCTGTTATGGGCAGGTTTGCACGAGCAGCTACCTTGGGATCAATGAAACAGTGGGTGCTGCCTGTGTCGATAAGCACCGTGACTTGCTGTGAGCCCACCTGACCAAGTAATCGCATAGTGCGAGGTGCGGGAGCACCAGAAATTGCGTAAGGATATCTCAACGGTGCCACTTGGTGATGATGGAATAGGGTTGTCAGTATCCTCCATGGAAATAGCAGGTGGTTCCGGATTTCCAGGTGAGTCATCATCTTCCAATCCCTCCAGCAAGAACACTCTAGGTGTCTTGCAGTGATGCCCAGGGGACCATTTATCTTCACAATAATAATTGAGGTCTCGTTCGCGTCGGTCCCGCATTTGAGCTGAAAAAATGCGCTGAATGGGTAAATTGGTTCTTGGTGTAGATGGTAGAAGGCGTCGGTTAGGGAGTGGTGGAGGTGCCGGCAATGGGGAAGGTGTATAGGGAGTCATGGATCGGTAAGAGGGTAGTCTAGAGAAGCTAGTCTGTTGTTGGGCTGCATTTGGGGCAGATGTAGTGAAATTGGGCCGAATATATGTGGCTCGTCTGCAAACTTCCTCTTCATAAATTCTGGCTAGGTCGAAGTCAGTGGGTAAATCAGATGGCTTAAACATAGTGATCATGGTGCGGATGTCATCTTTGAGCCCACTTATGAAGGTGCTGACCCTGAAATCTTCAGTAAGGTTGGTGATACGATTTGAAAGTAATTCAAAGTGGGACTGATATTCTTCAACTGTGGAGGTCTGCCGAAGTTTGGTAAACTCAGCCACTGGATCATCAAACGGAGTAGGAGCAAATCGCAGTTGAAGTGCATCGACAAATGCATCCCAAGTCTAGACTGGATGTGCTTCCTCCAACCATTGAAACCAAGTAAGTGCCTTGTCTTCCATGTGAAATGAGGCCAATTGGAGTTTTTGTGGGTTGGGTGTATTATAAAAGGCAAAGAATTGTTTGGCACGGAAAATCCAACCAGTAGGGTCGGAGCCGTCAAACTTTGGAAAATCTAACCGTATGGCACGACCTTGAATTCCAGTCGATGTTTCAAAGAGGGGTTGTGATGGTTCAGAGGAGGAGTGGGCGGGTCACTGCTTTCATGGTCATTTGGCTTTGTGGGATTGGGTTGGTGGGTCAAGGATTGGGTTAAGGTATTGTAACTGGTGGCTAAACTCGCAATTTGTTGAATAATTTCTTCCAACAAATGCTGCTGTTTGTTTTGGGCTTGGGATAACTGGGTCTGGTTCTCACGGATGGAAGCATTCTCGGCTCGCAATTGAGAAAGTGCCTCCGAAAGTTGAGACAGACGAGTTCCATCAGCCATGGAGTCGTCCTGTGCTCTGATACCACTGTCAGGTTTCCAGCAATAAAATAAGGCTCTTCAGGGGGCCAACCTCCAATATACCTGTAATTGACTCAAGGAAGGTGATGTTTTCATTCATCAATCAGAATTACAATATATAGACGTTGGACTTAACTGTTTGTAACAGCCAGGAGAAGATAATGGCAACTGCTTGTTACAGTCAGGGGAAGATAATGGCCTAGTGGCCCATGAACTACTTAACTGCTTATATCAGCCAAGAGAAGATAATGGTCTAGTGGCCCATGACACAATAACCATAATAGACGGTTGAGATTGGGTCATGTGATTTGTCACATGGCATCTTTATTTTTTGAATTTCAATGGAGATTTCGATTGCAATTCCGACAGCGCTTCTAGATTTCATTTCGATTTAGACTTTGATTTACGAAGTTGAATTGAGAGTGATTCAAACTTTGATTGGAAGCGGTGACAATTCCGACTCATTTGATATTGATGCGCTAAGGGATAAGGGTTTTGGTGTTGAAACTTGAATCATCCACCGATTAATTTTTGTTCGTGATCCCATAGTGAAGTTGGATCCTCTCTCTCTCTTTGTCCGTAAATGTACCGAAACAGGTAAATCATTGCCCTTCTTGTAAATCACTGTCACTTGCTTGTGATTTGTTCATCAATTTTATCTTTGCTGCGTCTTTTTTTTAAATTCTGGGTTCTGATTTCGACAACAAACCACCGCCGAAGCGTATAAATGACTTGACTGTGTTTGTTCTTATTCCTGATCAATTTGTTCTTCATCTTCTAATGACAATACTCTGTTTGTTCTTAGTCCTGTCCGCGGATCTTCGGCACATCTTTCACTTTTCCGGCTTTAGGTAAGCCAGGAAACCAAACCTCGAGTTCTTGATTTCTTGTTACCTTCTCGAACATCCAGAATTTGGCATCATGGAACGAGCGCAGTTGCAGGTGCAAGCGCAGAGGCTGGGCGTGAGTTTAAGAGGTAACTGGGCAGCGCCATTAGAGAATTTAGAACCGGGAGCGGCCATCTATCAGTGGCACTCTTTTAGTCAAAGCTAAACCCTTCCTTAAACCAGTCAGCCACTTCTAGGAAATCGGGCATGAAAGAGGCCAAAGCAAAAGAACTTGGGATGGGAACACCACCTTCTCGCAACTTCCAGCATCTCTCAATGGGGACAATCAGGAAGGCGGAGACTGTGGTGTCGATAAATTTTTTCAATACCCTAGCTGGATTCATCCTTATAAGGTTACATGTGATCCATTTCTATACTCTGTTGATGTTGCATTGGGTTTTGGGGAGTCAAGTTGATGTTAACCTTGATGAATTCTGTGGTTATGCTATGGGATGTGGAATCCAACCCATTAACACAATCAGCTTAAGTTCCTATCCTATGTGCTACATTGACTTTGTTGAATCACACATTATGTTATGTGGTAAGACTCAGAAAATAATGATAAAATCATAACCAAGAGAAGCAGGATATGGAAATGCCTTTACTCACTGATATAGAACCTAAAGGAAAGATTGTATTAAACTTAAATTGGGTCTCCGATGGTCAGCTGTTTGACTTAATCACGGTGCCAACGACCCATTGTTTGGTCCCAAGGGTGGAGAAGGCTAGGTTAGCCAAAAAGTTGACAATCGGTTCAAGGATATAAGGTGATCACGCCTTTTTAGGTTTCTTGAGCCAATGTTTGAGTACTAGGCGCTACGGCATTCAAGTAATCCATGCCAGATGGAGCCTTTATGGTCTTGGTCTAATGAAGGTTCATTACTTTGGGTTGGCTCGTATGGCATACCTTAATCATGTAAAATTAACCTTTTTATGTAAGGTTTATCTACTAAATAAGTAGAAGATATTCTAGAAGAAAATCAAGGGGGTCTGTGTTGGACTTGGTGGGATCTCTTTCCATATACTTCTTCACCTCCTCGATTATCTGTATATTCCTATTAGGAGTTGGATGCACCCCAAGTAGTACTCTAATTTCTACTTGTTTTGGCAGTGACCAGTGGTGTCAAACGTTTTCCACCTTTTATAAAAAGTAAATCTCAACATGTTGAAAAATCCTTGGGATCACAAATGCATGTGATAAGTTGTTTTGAAGGAGAATTATTTGTTATGAAAGTCAAGAGATAAGAGGAAATGAGGTGGACGGGAGAGAAAGTAGGTGTCCAAAGAGAGAGCTACAAAGTCACACTATGGAGACAATTATCAGGAAAAACTGGGGTTAAGGAGAAATTGGTTGAGGTTTCCATTTGGAAACCGAATCTGAATCTGTGGACTTTCCAGTCTAGACGTCCCAAAAGTTTCATTATTATGGTAATTAACTACAAATATCAGAATTATTCTACCATTAATTAGTTTATGAAAAATGCAAGTTGATATAATGTTTGATTCAAAAATGAAATGTTTACATAGTAAATACCATAGAGACATGTTAAACTAAAGCTACACTTATTATTTGTATTTACCCATTGTGTCTACAGAAGCGATGCAGATGGAGACGAAGCTACGGAAGATGTGGTAACCCTTGAGGAATCGGTGTTATAAATGTAGCTGGAAGACTGGATCTGGTTGCTCTCGGACACAATGGTTCCATAGGACAATAGCTGTGAAGAAGTAAGCATATGTGCTGAGGGAGCTGAATATGTTGGCACTGGCATTTGGGGCGGAAGAATGGGCAATGTGGCTTCAAAATTGAGGACATGAATTGCTTGTCTAATTGAAGGCCGGTGACTGGGATCTGGATGAGCACACCAAAGCCCCACAATCATCAAATGTTCTATTTCTTGCTCATCAAAATCTGCTGATAGTTTCGGGTCAACTGCTTCAAGGAGCTTACCCATTCCAGAAAGGTTCCAAACCCACTCAACCATTCTTATCTGACTTTCTGCGGCATTGGGATCTATGGGTTTTCTGCCACATGCTAATTCCAATGCTACAATTCCAAAGCTGTATATATCTGACTCCGTGCTAGACTTGCCAGTTATGATACATGCAGGATCCATGTAGCCCATAGTCCCTGCCAAAACTGTCGTCTGGGATCCTTTTCCATGATCAACCATCCTAGCTAACCCAAAATCCCCAAGTTTTGCATTGAAATTTATATCTAACATAACATTGCTTGATTTTATATCTCTATGCACCACACATTGTTCCCACTCCTCGTGTAAATACAGTAGTGCAGAGGCCAAGCCTCGAGCAATTTTGTACCTCATCACCCAGCTCAACAAGTTTTTTTCTTTGAAAAGATGAGTATCTAAGCTACCATTGGGCATGAAGTCATAAACAAGTAGAAGTTCTCTTCTCTCATGGCACCAACCAATAAGCTGCACCAGATTCCTATGCCTGAGTCGACTGATGGTCTTGACCTCTGAGGCATACTCCTTTATCCCCTGTTTAGACCCACTCGATACCCTTTTAACAGCAACATAGGAGTTTAACTCCTTCAAGAAACCTCTATAAACACCACCAAACCCTCCCTCTCCAAGCTTCTCTTCCTCCGCAAAGTTGTTCGTTGCACGAACTAATTCTCCATACGAGAATTTCTTAGGTCCACTACCCTTTTCGAATTGGTCATCCATGGACGGCTCAAACACAAGATCTTGTTCTTCCCTTTTTCTCTTCTTAAACAAGCCATAGCCAAGCAAACCCAACCCGAAAATAACCAAAATACCCACAGATAACCCGACCACTAGTCCTTTCTTATCTTTCCCTTTTCCAGTGATGATTCTATTGGGATCTGGACTTGGGATTGGAGTTGGGCTTCTTGTATCATTTTGAGCTTGTAAACTAGAATTAAACTCCCATGTTCTAATATTATTTCTCTCAAAAAGATTTCCCGTTGCGGCTGAGAAGCCAAAAATAACCCATTCTGGTAAGTGATCTTGTAGATTCACTACATAGTTAAGGTTAGCATGTTGGGTTCCATTATTTGAAAAACTGGTGAAAACAACTGTGAGCCTTCTGGAACTAGAATTATAGCTAATCCAAGCTTCATTTTCTATCCCCTGTGTAATATCGTTAAACCATCTTGTAGTATTTTCAGATTCCATAAAGTTGATATTGATACCTACATGTGTGAAAGGGGGATCCCAAGTATCCTGAAAAGTATCAAATTCCACTGCAACAAAATGACCCACAGTTGAGTTTGTGTTTGATGTCTGGTTCCAACCTACAAGACCAAGGGTACCACCTGTGGCGTTTTCAGGGATATTGGAACCGACAGGAGCCAGGAAGAAAGCTAGCCCATGTCCATAGCTATGACTACCCTCTGAATCAATTACGAAAGAGAAATGGGTTGTGAAGTCTGCCATGGTCCCTGAAGCATTGTCCCATAAGTGCAGCGGTTGGATGTATGTGGCTCGACCAATTCTTCGACCTAATGTCACATTGAGCTCATTTGGGGTGACTTGGATGCCTTCTCCAGTGATATATGCAGCTCCTGTGATGTTTATATTGACATTAGCATCAAGAGGTCCGATACGAGATAGATTGAAGTATAGTGGAGATGCACAAGGGATAATGAGGAGGAAGAAAAAGGAGATATGCCAAGAGTTGCTTTCAGCCATGGGTACTAGGTAAATTTGCATTGGGGAGGGGATTACTGTTTGCTGTATAAATAGCTAGCAACTGTTGAAGTAGTAGTGCGTCAATTTGTTGATCCAGTCTTTGTGTACTCAGCTAAGGATTTTGTTGGACATTGTGTATGTCAATTTGTTTATATATATTCTTTGAGCAGCAAATGAATGTGCCTTGAAACGCTCTTTGTTGGACATTGTGTATGAGTTCTCCTGGTTTTAGCATATTGTACGGCACTCGCCTCATACCCCATGGGCCATGGGTTCGAGTCTGGGAATTAGTCATTTCATAAGATTGTCTATTATTTACATCTCTCAAACGTTGTTATGGCGGTACAACTTTTATTTTTTTGTTGAGAAATTTAACAAATTGCAAGGGGCCGCCCATTGCACAATCATGTCAACTTCTCAATGGATGTTATACATAAACTAAAAATAGTCTCTGTAGCTGGCCAAAAAAATTAACGAAGGGAAAAGTTGAAAGCCGTCCTGAATGGATGACTCATACGTTCTATTTCAAAAAAAAAGGTAAAATAGTAAGATTACCAAGGGATTATATCAAAGGAGTTTGTCAATCACAATGTAAATACGAAGAATTCTATGGTAGCCAAAAAAAATTATTACCGTATGCCAGATACGATTTTTTGGGAGGGTTCAATCATGAAGTGCTTTAGAGTCGATTTTAAAATATTTGATTAAATATTATATTTTTTTTTATTTTAACTTGACCCGGAATAATTATTTTAAATCGATAACAAACAGTTTGCGACTTTGCGGAGTCCTTTGCAGAGCCTTGCCTTCCCCAATTGAGGAGAAGAATTCAGAAGAAAAGAAAGAGCGCAGTAAAGATGAAGTAATCGAATTACATATGAATAAGGACAATTTAGTGTAGATGTTTTCCATTTTGGGCGGTATGAGGAGGTTAGATGTACATATTTTTATGGTTAAATTACATTTTGATCCTCTTAACTATGATCTTTTTTTTATTGTCTTCTCAACTATTGGATTTTTCACTTTATTCTCTCAATTACTTTTATTATTTCACATTGCACTAATCGCAAACGTCCGTTATTTTTTTGGACAAAAATTACTGACATGTTGTGGTAAAATTAAAAAAAAAAATACATAATTCTGTGGTAAAATAAAATAACTTTATGTTATAATGTCATCTTTAACTATAATAACGTGATTTTTAAAAATTGTATATTTTATGATAGATCACTATATTTTAAGATCGATTATAACTTTTTGAGTTATAATTTTAACTATTTTGAGTTGTAACTTAGACTATTTTAAATTATAACTGAGACCATTGGAATGGTTTTTTTTTTCCACAATAGTCAGGAATGTCCGAACAAGCTTACATGCACCTCAATTAATCATCTCTCCGGTTCGATTAAAGACAGGTCATCCAAGCCGGGACTAAGATATTAATAAGAGATAAATCTCTTGTGACTTGATCCCATGAAATTGCCAAGATTGAATGGTCCCTTCACTCTCAAATGTCATGAAGGAGGAGAAGAGTGTAGCCTTCAATTCTTCCAACCATCTTTACAATTTACAATCCACCTTCATTGTTAGGGACGAAATCAAGATTTTATGTTGTGGGGAGCCAACAATGATATAGACAAACATTTAATTCAATGAAGTTATTCAACAGTCATTGTTAATGATAAATTTTTATTTATAAAGAACTTATTAAATTTAATTTTTATGCAATGTCATCGAAAAATTAATTTTGAGCACAAAACACAAAAATTGGATCATGTCATCATAAAAATTCATTTATGACAATGTTATCATCCTCTTTTTTTCTTGTTTATAATTTAACTTTATGTTTATATAAATAAATTATAGTCGCAAAAAAAGTCACTTATTTCTTCTCTACGATCATCAAAATAATCCAACAAGTATTTTCGTCAGTACAAATGACATTCATCCATGTGATTACATCCTAAATGGTTACTAATATTAAGTAATTGATCTTTTTGAATACACTAAGTGAGATACTTATATATTAGGTATTTTGAAAAGTTAAAGGTTAACAATAAATTTTTTAAAAAATATGGGAGGGACAATAGAAATTTTTAAAATTTGAGGGGCCATGCCCCCTAAGCCTACTCTCAGTTTCATCCCTTGCAATAGTAAATGATGAAAACTGATTCCATGGACCCACACCAACTCAGAACAAAGGAGGAGGAGGACCACCTCCAGCGAAGCCGAAAGAAAGTGAAGGAATATATCACAGCCACCAAGAAGAAGGTGAGGTGATGTGATGGTGGACCCAACCTCCAACGAACCCCCAGAATCTCAAGAACGGCCGGGAAACGCCTGATAATCCAGTCCAAACACAAGAACCAAAACCAAGAAAGAAACTACAAAGCAGTTCAAACAACGTTGTTTACTTCGACGTCCGCTGAAAATTACGAGGATTCCTCGAAAGAAGATTTACCAGCATTTCATGCTTAATGCTTCCTTTGGTACGATGAAAAAATGAAAGAATGAAAAGTTAGAGGGATAAATAAAACATCATATTTTGTAAGGAAGAAAAATAAGAAAGATGAAAAAGTGGATAGATTGACTTTCCTTCCAATTCACTAAAATCAATCCCTCCAACATCGGAAAGAAAGTAGATGGAAAGTTAATTATTTGTGTTAAAATATATTTTATTTGTCTATATATCTTTTAATATATACATATATTATGTATATATTAATTTCATATAAAAATACAATGATAAAATATGTATATATATATATATATTAAAAAAAAATTATATATATATATATATTAAAAAAAATTTAAAAAATTTTAAAATAAAAATTTAAAAATTAAAATTAAAATTTAAAAATTTAAAAATAAAATTAAAAAAAATATTTTTTCCATCTTAACTAGGGGTAAAAATTTTCAACTCAACACGATGACACGACTCGAACTCGACACAAACTTGAAAATGACCTGACACGCGAACAAGAAATATAAAAAAATTTATGCCCCGTAATGACTTAACACGAATCTAACACGACACGACTCGATTGTCACTCCTAATCTTAGCCAACACAAAAAAAAAAAAAATTTAATCATTTTTATTTTTCATCCATCCAATCAAACACAAAGGAAGGAAAGTGTATCATTCATACTTTCAGAAAATGTATCCGTCCAACTTTTCATATTTCTTACTTTCCATCATTCATACCAAACGAAGCATAAACCTCTCCATCAGATATACATGGAAGGATGGACTCATCATGAAATTACTGGGTAGGAACATAGGCTATAAAATGCTGTGTACGAGAGTGAGAAACATCTGCGGTCTACATGGAGACTCTGAGCTAAGGATGACAATTTTTGACACGATACGTAAATACGTCTCAAAATTGACACAAAGTTAGTCGGTTAGAGTTGATCAATTTTTAACACGAACCCGTAAATGATACAACTTGTTAACACGAATAATAAATAGGTCGGGTTAGTATTAAACACAAATAACACAAAATTGACACGATTAACACATTTAATTAATATTATATGACTAAAATTCCAAATTTTTATTATTTTTTCTCAAGCATCGACATAATTCTTATACAAAAAAGAGGATTTGTTTACTTATTTTTATTAAGTTAATTTTTAGTTTATACAAAACACAATGAGTGTGAGTTCAATTTGGAGATATGTAGTATTATCTTAGTATTAAATTTTTTATTCACATATTATATGGGTCAATACGAACACGATACGAAAATAAACAAGTTAAGCCAACACGATACGATTAATTAAATGAGTTGGATTTTGATCGATCAATACTTAAAATCGACATTTGCACAGCCATGCCAAAAAGAGGTAAGTTTGCAAGAATCTGTATAGAAAGAGATATAAACAAACCAATAACCTCATAGTATCAATTGGGGAATAAATTGTTTAGAGAAGAGTATGAATGCTTGCATTCAATCTGCTTCAACTACGTAAGAGTGGGCAACATAGAACACTATTGCCGTCACGTAACCCTGAAAACACAACCGGCGAGGGAGGCCGGAAAACAGAAAACTACCGGTAAGACACAACGGCTCTCTCCGCTTTCTACCATAATGGAGGACCATCTACTGAGATTTTACACCCTCAAGAACAGTACTTCTCGCAAAGCAGATCTGGAGACTATTTCAATATCCATCGTCCTTATTGGGTAAGGTGTTAAAGGCTAAGTACTTCCCAAATACATCAATAATGGAGGCCCAGCTAGGCTATAATCCTTCATTTACTTGGCGTAGTATGCTGGAATCTAGAAAGTACGTGGTGGAAGGTCTACGATGGCGGATTGGCAATGGGAGAAATGTTAAAATAAAATTTGATAGATGGATTCCAAGACCGACTAGTTTTAAGGTGATTAGTCCAATTTCGGGGGTAGATGATGATGCTCTTGTGTGTTCTCTGATTGACTCAGATTTGAAGACCTGGAAGATAGACAAGCTATATGAGGTGTTCTTGAATTTTGAGGCAGAAGAAATTCTTTCAATTCCAATTTGTCCAAGTCTCCCAAATGACCAGCAGGTATGGCACTATACAAAGTCAGGGAAGTTTTCAGTCAGGAGTGCATACCATTTGATTATGGATTCCAGATCCCGTGGTGAAGCAGGTGGTAGTCAAGGACAATGGGGTGGTGCATTTGTGTGGAGTTTAAATATTCCAAATAAAGTTAAGCTTTTTGCGTGGAGGACAATCCAAGATATTCTACCAACACAGTGCAACCTCGCTAGAAGGAAATTAAATGTCGACAATAGTTGTTTTCTCTGTGGTGCTGCCCATGAATCAACTATCCATGTTCTTCTAAAATGTCCCTTTGCGAAACAAGTATGGTTAGAATCTGGGGTCAAGATGCCAGAATGTTCAGCTACTTCTTTCCATAACTGGATGGTGGATGCCTCAAGATGTCTACCATCATCGGAGGTAAGTTTTGTGTTAATTATTTGTTGGTCTATTTGGTATAATAGAAACAAGGCTCGCATAGAAGGGGTTGTCCAGTCCCCTAGCCAAGTAGTAGACTTTTCAAGATCATACTTACATTACTTCCTGGAGGCGCAGGTTCGTAAAACTCAAAGAAACAATTCTTTTTCACCTGCTGGTTTGTCTCGCTGGTCCGCTCCTCCGCTGGGTTGTGTGAAGATAAATTTTGATGGGGCTGTTTTCAATTCTATTAAAGCAGTGGGGATTGGGGTTGCTGCCAGAGATTGGAGAGGAATTTTCATTGGGGGTTTATGTAAGCTAGTTAAAAGCTCTTTGAGTGTTGAATGTGTGGAAGCATTGGCTGCTTTTCATGCGGTGGAGTTGGGAATGGAGCTGGGGTTAACAAGTATTATTCTAGAAGGGGACTCAAAATCTACTGTGGAGGACATTAGGAGGGAGGAACCGAATCTCTCCAACTCTGGAGTTTTTATTGAACAGATCCAAAAGCTTGCTACACATTTCCATGTGTTCTCTACTTCGTGGGTGAGGCGCTCTGCCAACAATGTGGCTGATAAATTAGCTCATTATGCTTTTCATTGTGATAATTCTGTTTCATGGAGAGAGGAACATCCAGAATTTTTGGATCCTCTTCTCCGAAAGGATATTCTCATTTAGTTTTTTAATAAAGTTTGTCGTTTCATATCAAAAAAAAAAGAACAGTACTTTGGGCCTAATATTGTGAAAATATGTTTATTGTGACAGTAAGAATTGCTCTTACGGTAAACATGAGTTTTAGTGTGACAATAACAACAAATGTCACTGTGAAAGTATGTTTTATTGTGAGTGTTAAGAGTGACAATAACAACTAATGTTATTGTGAAAATATGTTTTAGTGTGACATTAACAACCATTGTTGTTGTTCCAATGTAAATGTGTTGATGTGTCACTGTAGTTATTTTATTGTGTCAATATGGTTATGTTCCTATGGTTGTTATTGTCACTGTGATGTCATTGTTACTATAGTCATATTATATACTAAATTAGTTTTATAATTGGTGGAACGGACATGGACTAACTGCTCAATATTTGATTAATTGTCTTTCTTTTCGGTATGATGATTTCAAAACACTCGATCATCATTTGAAAATTTTTGAAGGAAAAATGCTCTTGAATCAAATATATATACACCAAATTGGTGTTATAATTGGTGAAAAAGACACGGACCAACTGCTCAATATATATATATACCAAATTAGTTTTATTATTGATGGAAAAGACATAGATTAACTGCTCAATATTTGATTGATTGTCTTGCTTTCCGGTATGATGATTCAAAAAACTCAATCATCATTTGAAATTTTTTGAAAGAGAAATATTCCTTAATTAGCTTGCCAAGTTCGAAATTCTTTGTGTTTGGACATGAAATTATAACTGTAATTATGATTCTTTGGACATGGAATTATTACTGTAATTATGATTCTCACATCTACATATATAGCAAAGTATTCCTTATTAGTTTAGGGTCAAAATAGGCATTTTAAAAAAAAAAACAAAAGAGGAGTCCTATGGATCTGCTTACGAAAAATTACATATCATGTATCCTTAATGATCCAATAAGTTCGCGTTTGGACCTATTGACAAATTATACTTAATTCCAATTTTCACAACATTTTATTTTCTCAAGGCTACTCTAATTTCCACTTGTTATGGCAGTGACCAATAGTACCAAATGTTGTCTACCTTTTGTCAAAAATAGATTTCAGCATCTTGAAAAATCCTTGAGATCACTCAATGCATGTGATAAGTTGTTTTCAGGGAGAATTATTTGTTATGAAAAAGTCAGGAGATAAGGGGAAATGAAGTGGACATGAAAGAAAGTAAGTGTCCAAAGAGAGAGCTACAAAATCACACCATGGATACAATTGCTAGGAAAATTTGGGGTTAAGGAGAAGTTGGTTGAAGTCTTCGTTTGGAAACCGAATATGAATCTGTGGACTTTCCAGTCTAGACATGTTAAACTAAAGCTACACTTATTCTTTGTATTTACCCATTGTGTCTATAGGAGACGAAGCTAAGGAAGATGTGGTAACCTTTAAGGAATCGGTGTTATAAACATAGCTGGAAGACTGGATCTGGGTGTTCTCGGACACAATGGTGCCATAGGACAGCAGCTGTGAGGAAGTAGGCATATGTGCTGACGGAGCTAAATATGTCGGCATTGGCATTTTAGATGGAAGAACAGGCAATGGGGCATCAAAATTCAAGACATGAATTGCTTGCCTGATTGAAGGCCGAAGATTGGGATCTGGGTGAGCACACCAAAGCCCAACAATCATCAAATGTTCTATTTCTTGCTCAACAAAATCTGCAGATAGTTGCGGGTCAATTGCTTCAAGAAGCTTACCCATTCCATAAAGGCTCCAAACTCACTCAACCATCATTATTTGATCTTCTGGGGCATTGGGATCTATGGGTTTTCTTCCACATGCTAATTCCAATACTACAATTCCAAAGCTGTATACATCTGACTCCTTTCTAGACTTACCAGTTATAATACATGCTGGATCTATGTCGCCCATGGTACCTGCTAAAACTGTTGTCTGAGATCACTTTCCATGATCAACCATCCTAGCTAACCCAAAATCCCCAAGTTTTGCATTGAATTTCGAATCTAACATAACATTGCTTGATTTTATATCTGTATGCACCACACATTGTTCCCACTCCTCGTGTAGATATAGTAGTGCAGAGGCCAAGCCTTGAGCAATTTTGTACCTTACCACCCAAGTCAACAAGTTTGTTTCTTTGAAAAGGTGAGTATCTAAGCTACCATTGGGCATGAATTCATAAACAAGTCGAAGTTCTCTTCTCTCATGGCACCAACCAATAAGCTGCACCAGATTTCTATGCCTCAGCCGACTGATGATCTTGACCTCTGATGCATACTCTTTTATCCCCTGTTTAGACCCACTCGATACCCTCTTAACAGCAGCATAGGAGTTTAACTCCCTCAAGAAACCTCTATAAACACCACCAAACCCTCCCTCTCCGAGCTTCTCTTCCTCCGCAAAGTTGTTAGTTGCACGGACCAATTCTGTATAAGAGAATTTCTTAGGTCCACTATCCTTTTCGAATTGGTCATCCATGGATGACTCAAAGACAATATCTTCTTGTTTTTCAAACAAGCTATATCCAAGCAAACCCAACCCAAAAATAACCAAAATACCCACAGATAGCCCGACCACTAGTCCTTTCTTTTCTTTCTCTTTTCTAGTGATGATTGTATTGGGATGTGGACTTGGGGTTGGAGTTGGGTTTCTTGGATCAGTATCAACTTGTAAACTTGATTTAAACTCCCATGTTTTAATATTATTTCTCTCAAACCATTCTCCCGTTGCTGCTGAGAAGCCAAAAATAACCCATTCTGGTAAGTAATCCCTCAGATTCACAGCATAGTCAAGGCTAGCGTGTCCATTATTTGAAAAAGTGGTGAAAACAACTGTGAGCCTTCTGGAACTAGAATTATAGCTAATCCAAGCTTCATTTTCTGTCCCTTGTATAATATCGTTCACCCATCTTGCAGTAGAAACAGATTCCACAAAGTTGATATTGATACCTACATGTGTGTAAGGAGGATCCCAAGTATCCAGATAAGTATCAAACTCCACTGCAAAAAATTGACCCACTGTTGAGTTTGTGTTTGATGTCTGGTTCCAACCTACAAGACCAAGGGTACTTCCTGTGGCGTTTTCAGGGATATTGGAACCGACAGGAGCCAGGAAGAAAGCTAGCCCATCGCCATAGAGAGGACTACCCTCTGAATCAATTACGAAAGAGAAATGGGTTGTGAAGTCTGCCATCATCCCTGAGGCGTTGTCCCATAAGTGCAGAGGTTGGATGTATGTGGCTCGACCAACTTTTCGACCTGGTACCTCATCGCGCTCATTTGGGGTGACTTGGATGCCTGCTTCTGTCATATAAGCATCTCCTGTGATGTTTATATGGACATTAGCATCATGAGATTCGATATGAGATAAGTTGAAGTACAGTGGAGATGCACAAGGGATAATGAGGAAGAAGAAAAAGGAGATATGCCAAGAGTTGCTCCCAGCCATGGCTACTAGCTAGATAAAATTTGTATTGGCGAGGGGACGACGGTTTGTTGTATAAATAACTACCAACTGTTGATTTGTTAACGAAGGTCCTGTCCTGAGTGGATGTATCGAAGGAGTTTGTCAATCACAATGTAAATAAGGATAATTCTAGCGTTTCTGAGTGGAATCAATCTTGTGTAGGATGTTTTCCATGTTGTGCTGGGTAAATTACACTTTCATCCCTTTAACTATGATCCATGTTTTACTTTGTCCTCTCAATTATTAAATTTTTTATATTACCCCATCAACTATTTAATTATTTCACTTTGCCTCAATAACAACTGTTTGTTATCTTTTTGGACGAAAATTATTGAAAAATAGAGTTATTATTGAGAGATCAAAGTATAATTTTTTTTTTATTTTTTTGTAATTCAAACATGTGACATTATTTTAATCACAATAAATTTATTTATTTACATTTTAATTATAATCTTACACACGTGTCATGTCGTGCACCACAAAGAACCTAACGTAGAACCCCCTTAATACATTGTATGGAAAAGCACGATGGACATATACAACAAGAACCCCCTTTAATTTTTTTTAAATTAACACCATTGGCAATCCTATGAGGATGTTTTTTCTTGGATTCCAATTACCAATACATACCCAAAAAAAAAAATATGTCGTATAAAAAAGTGATGGGGTTCGGAATTTTTTATCATGATTTGATTAGTAGATCTAAACACGTGGTAGTTGGCACGTACTGAAAATAATTATTTAAAGCGATTCTATTATAACCGAGCAGGTAAAGTCCCGACCTAGCAGATAATGGTTCAACCGAACAAGACTGTAACTTGGGCTAGCAGACTTTGGCTTTGGCCAAGCATATTGAGTAGAAGCCCAACACGAAAATAAATCAATTAAAAGTAGTCTGCTCAGTTGAAAGCATTCTTAATCAGGGAAGTGTCTGTCGAGCAGATCCTACTGAAGTATGTTTAGAAAGAAATACTACGATACTAGAATTTAAGTAAGAATTTGACCCTATCCTCTAGGGATTGTGCCTATCCAAACAAGAATAGATGGCTAGGCTATCCCTAGAAAATTGACGAGGTTGATAGGATCAAGCATAGGCATCGATAAGTACAAAGACCAAGTAGAAAGATAGGTAGGCTAACCCGAATCATAGGCAACCAATATGAAAATTACCTAAATCATAGGTGCACATTAAAAACATGTGACCTAAATAATCGATCAACGAGAAAGGAAGTCTGTAAAGATTCCAACACAAATTAAGGAAAATTTGCCAAAAAAAATAGGTGTATCACCTTGTACAACCAATGACGAAAACCCTAGAAGAAGGTACATACTAGGCTTGGCAATTCTAGACACGACTCGTGAAATCGACACGAATCCGGCATGGATTTAGCGGGTTTGGGTGTTGTCTTAACGGGTTCGGGTGATTAACGGGTTAACTCGGCAGACCCGTGAAATAAATGAACCGGTTTCGTGTTTAACCCATAAATTCGTTTCAACCCGTTTAACCCGTTAACAATTATACTATAAATTTTTTTAAAAAAGGTTAGGTTTATCAGCCTCTGCCTCATCTCACACCTCCCATCTCTTAGACTTATTCAAATTTAGTAGTCATTTAATGTTTATTTTTTGTCTTTATTTTTTTGCTCAGCCATGATTTATTGTTATAGTAAACAGGTCAAACATGTGTAATGTGTAACAAGTTGATGATTTTTTTTGTGTACTTGAAATACTCTAACATATTCTCTTATATAGCGGGTGACACACGAGTTATATAGGGTAACCCGTCTAATAAATATAAAAAATAGTAATTCTTGTTCTACATCAGACTCTCTCTTAAAAAACAACTTGTCCTCGAGTTTCCATGGCTTGAAATAATTTGATGCATTGTCGTTTGTCTATATCCACTTTGTACTTTAGATTTATCTTCTCAAACACTCCCTTGCATAAACATGTTATGCTTTCGAGAACTGATAAAATAATCTCACATTTGACATCATTTGGTGACCTTAGTATAGACTTAAGAATTTCTTGAAGAATGTCTAGCAACTCAAAATTATTAGGGTCCCATATAAATTGAAAATCAATAAAACAAAAAAGATGTGGACCAACAAATTCTTTATGTGATAAATTCTCATTCTACTCAACTCCACGAAATTCATCAAGAATTTCAAGTTTACTATCCTCGGGAACTATGTTGACAAAGGAAAATTTGTCATTCTCATTTTTATCACCAGGACCAACAGTCTTAAGCTTCTTATCTTTTGGTTTTGTAGCATTTCCATCCATGTGATGCTCACACACATCCAATTGTTTTTCAACAAGAGGAAAAGTCTCATTACTTTCTAGAATTACAAAGCATAACAAGCTTGAATATTGCTACAAACCAAGGAAATACATGGTTCATGGAAATCAACCAAAACTTTATTATTTTTCTTCTCCTCAAAATTCAAAATATCATCTGTGTAATTCTTTTCAAATTTTTTATGTTGAAAACCTTCGAGAGTCTCTCCAACATCACCATAAATATATTTAGTCTCCGCACTAGGTTCATTATTTTTCATTTGATGGCCTAGTCTTGTGTCACAATCAAATGTCATGATTTTCCTAATAGGCTGCTTTTGTCTTATCATATTTGCCCTCTTTTGTTTTAGGAATTTTTACACTTTATACCCTAAAAAATATTTCGATTCTCACTTTACACATTGAAAGATTATTTTTCTCACATTGCACCCTGAATGTCATAAATTGATTTCAATATGACTCTCGGACTAACATCTGTTTCAAATTCCTTTAAAATTTAATGAACATGTCACTCACGTGTGTTTCTCTTAAACAAAAATATAAATTCACAATTCATATTTTTGGGTGGCGTGTGCATCAATTTTTAACGGAATCTGAAACGAATGTTAGTCCGAATGACATATTGGAACCAATTTATGACATTCAGGGTATAAAGTAAAAAATAATAATCTTTCAAGATGTCAAGTAGAAATCGAGACATCTTTCGAAATATAAAGGGAGAAAATCCCTTTGTTTTATGCAATTTTTTATGGAGAGACTTTTTTTTGATCCAATATGGAGAGACTTCATAGGCACAATTTCCTTCTGAGTGGCCCGAGTGTTTCATATTGTTGCGACAAGGGGTTAGGGATTTGGGCCGAAAATGTGAGAGCCACCACCGATCTATAATAAAAAAAAGGGAAATTTGGAGGCCGGTCCTCCTATATGGACTTGTTTGGACTTAAGTCCGTCAAGGAAACTTATTTGTTATGAAGTCCGTTTTTTGTCAATTTTACCATACTATCCCTTCCCTTTAGAAGTGAAATAAAACTAAAAATTAAAAACTCCTAAATCTTAGGAATTTGACTAACATTAAAATATTTTCTCTCTCATATCTATCTATATCCATATATAGGTTAAGAGTTTGACTAACATTAAAATTCTGCCTCTCTCTTATCTATCTATATCCATATATAAGTTAGGTGCATATATATATATATATATATATATAGTAACATTAAAAATAAAAAATAGTAACACTCAAATACAAAAAAAGTTATGATTTGGATACAAAAAATAATACATTTAAACACAAAAAAATAGTAACATTTAAACATAAAAAAAAATTGAAACGTTCAATATTAATATTTTTAAAAAATAACAACAGTAACATGTTCAACAAAAATTGTAACATACTTAAAAATAATTATTTCTCTCAAATTCAAATGCAAAAAATAGTACCATTCAAACACAAAAAATAATAATATTCAAAAACAAAACAAATAGTAACATTGAATATTAATATTTAATAAAATAATAGTAGTAACATGCTCAACAAAAACAGTAACATGCTCAAAATAATATGAACATGAACAGTAACATACTCAACAAAAATAGTAACATGAACAGTAACATAATAAAAAAAATAGTAACATGAACAGTAATATAATAAAAAAAAATAGTAACATGAATTTGATATATATATATATACATATATATACCACTTTCTTCACCATAGCACTACCACCATCAAACCATCGTCACCTCCCGAGCAACGTCAACCATCATGTTGTCATCACCTCCACAACAACGCTCACCACCACACAAAAGCTCATTCAAGTTCCACTTCGATGACTCATTTTTACTCCACACCACCGCCACCACTATACTTGCATCATCTCATAACAACCCATCGTATATATATATATATATAGAGAGAGAGAGTTTTGAATTTGATATATATATATAGAGAGAGAGAGAGAGTTTTGAATTTGAAATATATATATATATATATATTTAGAGAGAGAGAGAGAGAGAAAGAGAGAGCTTTGAATTTGAATTTTAAATTTATGATGGAGATTTTATATATATATAGAAAGAGAGAGAGAGAGAGAGAGAGCTTTGAATTTGATATATATATATATATATATATATAGAGAGAGAGAGAGAGATAGATCTTTGAATTTGAATTTTAAATTTATGATGGAGATTTTATTGGCATATTTTAATTGACCTTGAATTAAGGGATAACAATTTCCAAAATAGGAAATTAATTTAACTTCCTTTCAAGGAAGGGTATTTTTGAGATAAAAAAAAAAAGTGGACTTAAGTTATTACATATAATTTTAAACATGGACTTAGCCCCTTATAAGTTTCCTTGCCGGACTTATCTCCAAACAAGTACATCTAGGGGGACTCACTTCCAATTTTCACTAAAAAAAACAGAGTCTCCTGTTTAACTTGCTTAAACTCTTCAGTTAGAAAAATACAATAACAACTCAAATCGTTTTAATCCGACGGTTTATATTATGATTTAATCTTTTAACTAAAATAACTTACTTAAATTTTAATTTTTTAATCACAATAACTCAATTCATGCATTAAAAAAAACGCATTTTACGGGGCACGACTAATTAATCTATGTTGTAAATCTACACAATGAAGTTTTATCCTCTCTCTCTTTGTCCGTAAATGTACCAAACGAGGTAAATCATCGCCCTTGTAAATCACTATTATCGATGTGTGATTTGTTCATCAGTCTTATCTTTGGTGCTGTCTTTTTCGAATTCTGGGTTGTGCATTCTAGAGATTTGTTCAATCTTCTACGACCTGGCCTTGTTTGTGTACTCAGCTAAGGGTTTTGTAATTTGTATGCTAGTTTCATATACATTCTTTGAGCGGCAAATGAATGTGCCTTGAAGCACTCTTTGCTGGACATTGTATATGAGTTCTTCTGGTTTCAGCATATTGTAAGAGTATCTCCACTTCTTACCCTTTTTTTATACCCAAATTTAAATTTGGGTAAAAATGCTATAAAATGTACCCAAATTTAAATTTGGGTAAAAATGCTATAAAATGCTTCTTCTGTTAGATTTTTACTCATATCAAATGAAGGAAAACCCTTTTTTAAACCGAAATCAAGGGAGACCATTTTTTAAATTCAAATATTTAATGGTAAGATTACATCATCTTTTAAAAATCCAATTGTCATATTTTACCCTCTTTGAATTTGGGTCTCTTCATTTAAATTTGAGTTTCTCTTCTTTTAAATTTGGGTTTCTCCATTGGAAAGGTCTATGTCAAATCAAGTTTTTTATCCTTCTTTTTTTTAACTCAAATTTGGGTAAAGGTTTGAGTTTCCATTGGATATGATCTAAGGCACGCCCATTATATCCCATGGGCCATGGGTTCGAGTCCGGGAATTAATCATTTTATAAGACTAGCAATGCACGACATGTGTTGCACGTAAACAAATTTAAATAATATTTTTTATAAAAAATAAGAATTATATGTGTAATTAAATTAAATAATACATTAGGTGTCGAATAATTAATTCGTATTTTAATTATTGTTAAATTTAATTATTAGTTTATTTTATAAATCTTTGAATATCTAATCTGTCATTTATTTAGGTATCCCTCTAACCTTTTAGGCATTTGCAAATCTAATTATATTATAAAATTATTAAAATTTTATTTTGTTAAATAGTTTGATTAGATGACTTATAATATTATAATATTATTACATACTAAAAAATAAAATATAACATATTTGACCGTAAAATTTAATTTCGTAACTATATATATAATAATTTAACTTGTATATAATTTTACTTTTTCATATAAATATAGAAAATTATATATAACTGTACTACTAATAAATGAGTTCAAAAATATTTAAAATTCTTATAAAAGAGTTCAAATCAAATAATAAGTTAAATAGAAATAAAAAATAAAAATTAGACAAAAATATATATGTGGGTATAATTGATTTTATTATAATAATTAAAGATAAAATAAAAAATAAAAAAAAATTCACAGAAACTTATATTTATAAACAGATGTAGATGGTCTATTATTTACCTCTTTTAAAGGTTGTGGTGGGTGGTACAATTTTTTAACAAATTGCAAGGGGCCGGCCTTTGCACTTTCATGTCAACTTCTCAATGCATGTTATATATATATATGGGTAAATTACACTTAGACTCTTTGAAGTTTGTCACTTAATCACTTAGATTTAATAAAATTTAAAATATTAAACACAGACCTCCTGATATTTGTACTCGTATACGCGACCTTTTTTGTCAATGTCGGGTAGTATATTATTAAATTATATCTAGACCCCTAAAGTTTATAGACGTGTAACACTTAGACCCCTCAAGTTTAAAATATTATATTTAGACTAAAAATACTCCAATTAAAGACAAAATATCAAATATTTTAAATTTTACAACTAAAATTCATGTTCTATTATGTTATTTATTGAAATAAAATTAAAAAAAATCTATTTTTTTCTTAAAAAAATTATAATTAGTATTATTTATGCTAAAATTTGGATGACCTCCACATCAGTTTATTGGACTTCGATCATCTGAAAAAGAAGTCAGAGACTGGAGGTTGACTCTCCAATGCCTAAGTCAGTAAGTGGTTCAAAGGTGTGAACTGCGTATAGTAATCAGTATAAATATATCAAATAACTCAATTGAACACTCATTTGTATTCAATTATACTATTGGAATAAAAATAAAAAAAAAAACCAAACAAGGGTTAAACTGTAATTGACAAAATATTTTTTATTTTTAATTGGGATAATTTGGTCGTTTAATAGATTTCTTTGGTTTTGTAACTAATAAAGGGTGTAGGTGAAATATTTTAAACTTGAGAAGTCTAAGTATTATATGTCTATAAATTTTAAAGAGTCTAAGTGTAATTTACTAACAGATATGGTACAAACCTCAAAGTATCTGTATGTAATATTTCAAATGTCAGGAATTTATATGATTAAATGACAAATTTTAAGAGGTTTTGAATATAATTTTTCTTGTATATAATATAAACTAAAAATAATCTGGGTAGCCGGCCAAAAAAATTAACGTAGCAAAAAGTTGAAAGCAGTCCTGAATGGATGCCTCTCATACGCTCTATTAGAGAAAAAGATCAAATTTTAACATGATTACCAGGAGATATATCGAAGGAGTATGTCAATCACAATGTAAATTTCGGAAGAAGTCAAATCCTGTAAATAGAGAACAAACAGTTAGCTGAGTCCTTTGCAGAGCCTTATTTTTTTTATTTTCTCGGAAAATCATTCAAAAGTTATCGATGTGAGAGCCATCACCTATAAATATCGATGTGATGGCAGTCCTTAAATCTTATTTCCAACAGACTAGCTATCACACTAGTTATTTCCCATAACCTTCATTTGGCTGGCTGTCCCTGGCGAGACAAAAAAGCTCGCTATTGTGTTTTTGCGCCAACAACATCCCCAATTTCAGTCTCCTTCGTTGGTTGTCTTCCTCAACTAGACAGAGGGTTTTTCGCAAAGGCTCCACCGACTGAAAGCTCCACTGACTGAAGGCTTCTCAGTCCACAGAAGGTCTCTCTCTCTCTCTCACAGAAACTCTGTATTTAAGCCAAGAAAAATGGGGAACACGATTAAAATCCAGTAAAACCCCCCAAAAATTTAGTAAAACTCCTCCAAAAATTCAACAAAACTCCTCCAAAAATTCAGTAAAACCTCCAAAAAATCCAGTAAAACTCTCAAAAAATCTAACAAAATCTCCCAAAAATCTAGTAAACCCCCCCCCCCCAAAAAAAAATCCAGCAAAACCCCCTAAATTTGGACCATAGTGTAAGCGCTCATTGAATATCCCACTTTTTCATTTTTACACAAATTACACAACCGAGTATTACCCTTTTCTTCGGTTCTTGTAACTCGAGTAATTATTAGCTTTGTGATGTAATTGAAAGATTTGTTTTGGGTTCTTAGATTTGTTAGTTAAAGTTAGTTGAAGTGATTAACTAAAATAGATAGCGTTGTTGGAGTGAATTTAAAAAAGTGGTTAGCTAAAGTAGATAATATTATATTTAAATATATTTTGAGTAACTATTTTAAATAGCATTATTGGAATTGCTCTAAGAAATGCTTAATACTCTGGTTATATTAATAAGGAAATACTTTGTAATCCAAATTTGCATCACAAATGAAGGGAGATCATCGGACGAGTGGGTCCCATCAAATTTTTTAAATGGAACCCACTGATCTAATGGTCCACATTCATTTGAGATGCAAATTTAAGTTGTAAATTTAGGTTACATAGCATTACTCATATTAATATGACCAACCTTAAATCATATTCTACTCCCTTAAATCAAAGTCGGATTTGGTGGGATGTCTTTTTATATTCGTGTTTACTGCCTCTACGAATTGTAGAATCATTGTAGGGGTTGGTTGCATTCTTAGTTAGGGGTTGAGTCGTGCTATTTGTGTTCGAGTAATGTCATTTTGGGCATTATTATTAAAATCGTACGATTTGCGATTCGATTTAGTCCTCACTTGATTCGTATTTTACTATAGGATTATTTTTAGTCGAGAATCGCACCCAACTCGCACCCAAATTGCAAAAATCGTACAATTCGATTCAAATTGAAAGAATTGCACAATTTATTTTATTATTTTTTAACCCTATTTCTAGGAAAACGACATCATTTTGTTAGAAGCGGCCAACTCCTAAATATAAAATTTGTGTATCTCTTGTTCAGGTCTCTGTCTGTCAAGTGACTATTCAAGCGTCTATGAACGTCACACAGAGACGATGTCTCTTCTTCTTCTTCAAAAACAATTATCAAACCCTAACATACTATACTTCTTCTTCTTCAATAAATACTCTGTCTTTTGTTTTTCAACAAAAATTATTTTTCTATCAAATGTGGAAAGTAATTTTCTAAATTTATATGCTCGAATTAGTATGAGTTTTTCCTCTTTTAGTTAACTTCATTTGTAGGAAGACAATAGATATTTGTTGGTTAAAAATCATGCGTCTTTCATCATGGCCATTTTGAGAGAACGATTTATTAAGCATTAAGAAAAAAGTAACATAGGTACAAACTCAAGTGTAGTTTTATAAAATTTATAAAGATTAGCATCTTTCCATTTAGACGACATGATATGTCAATACCGTCAATTGATTATTTTAAAAATACAATAATGTTTAATATTTAATATCTTTTCTATTTTAAATATGTATAAGTTATTTTTTCTCATTGTTCGAATTTTGTATCGAATCTTACCATTCCTAATTTTTAAATCTTAGATTTTGATTCCCGATATGAATCTCGATTTGATAACTATGATTTTGGAGTTTGTGTCGATAATTAGTCAATACTGGTACAATTGGCTTAATTAATAGTATTAGATGTACGCCGTGCAGATGCTTGCAAAACCAAGTAAAAATTGTCTAATTCTATTAAGATTCATACAGTTGTAGCTCAAGAAATAGAAGATTCATATCGTACTAGCTTTTTCTTGTTAAATTTGGATTAATCATATTTGACATTATTATGCCCAGCTTATTATTTGTGCTAATTTTAATTTCTTATCGCGATATAGTCAGCTCCAACCATGCTCGTGTCGTGTCAAAAGTTGTGTTCTATTTTTAGTTGGTTTCCTTCCCGTAGTATAGTCATACTGGAACTAGAGTTTCCCCATTGAAATTATCTAGCCCCTTGGGCGATGTAGGAAAATCCTAGTCACCAATTCAGTTTTCCTTCTGTCTTGTCAAACTAAGCTGGTTGGTTCAGAACAACCCCATCAACTACTTGTAAATGAAAGATGATAACTCCTATGGTTTACCATGAAAAGGAAATTATAAGCCTCAAATACTTGACAATCTTGTTAGTCTAACTTTATTATAAGCTAAACATTCTCGAAAAAGTGATGCACTTTGAATGGAAGAGGGAGAAGATGTTGTAAAATTTGAGGATATTATAGTATAGATTGAAGGCTAGATTATGGCTGCCATCAGAAATAAGGGCCGTTGTCGGAATGCAAATAAATATGTAGTTAGTAACCCCATGGATTTGCATACTATGTCTAGAACTGCTTGTCGAGTATACACCAGATATTGATATCTAGTGTGCCCAAGCCCAACAATCACCCAGTGTTGAATGACAATATGAAAACCATACGTCACCTGCGTTGAAGAATCATGGCAACAGTATCTACAAGTATATTCGCATAAACATTAAGTAAAGTAATTCATCAATAAGAATAACTGGTGTTGAAACCATAAACAATAACAAACACATCCATAGCGGAGCATGTTAGGTTTCTGATTTCTCTATTAGATAGAAGTTAATTAGTGTGGGGTAATAGTATTACTCAATTGTAAATAAGAGAGTGTAGGGCAACGTAGTCTACACAACTTGATTATTCCTTCCCTTCTTGCCTCTTCTCTTTATCTCTTCCTCATTTTCTCTAACCCTAATATTATTTTTACTATTTCAACTTGGTATCAGAGCCATTCGAGACAAAATATCATCGAGAAAACACTAGATCAACGTTCGCGAAATTTTTCTGCTGTTGAAATCATCGCCAATGGTTGACCTCATCATGGCATTAGCATCCTCCCGCGCCAAAAACCTACCATTTGACTCGTTTTTTTGTGTTGGTAATTATGGTGTTTTTTTGTTTGAATTTTTTGAGGCCATCTGATGAGGGTTTCCTATTTTTGAATGATTTTCAGCAAAATAGGATCGAATTTTCAAATTTGGTGTTGTTTGGACAATTTGACGAGATTTGTTGCTTGGATCCTTACCTAAGGAAGCCGACTAGAACTCAGGAGGAGTTTCTTGAGATGCCCAGCTCACCTAGGTGTGTTTCAATCCTAGCTATTCTGGTGACTGGAAGTGCACAGGCAACTTTGCTGGGTTTTTCCGGCCCATATTATCTTCTAGTGTGTGTTTTCAAAGATTCTGAGTTGCCCAGCTTGACTTGGTGCTTGGAAGTAGTTTTTTTTTGGAACAAATTCATGTGGACAACATTGTTCAGGTGTATTTTGACTATTTCTTGGCCCCTGTGGTGTTCTTTTGAATTTTGGTTTTGCGATTTGGGTTGTTGTGTACGTGAATTTGGGTTGTGTGGAACAGATTCCTTGGCTCTTTTGTGGTTATTTTGCATACTTGTGGTTATTTGAGGGAGAATTATTTGCTATGAAAGTCAGGAGATAAGGGGAAATAAGGTGGACAGGAGAGGAAGTAGGTGTCCAAAGAGGGATCTACAAAGTCACACCATGGAGACAATTGCTAGGAAGAATTGGGGTTACGGAGAACCTGGTTGAAGTCTCCATTTGGAAACTGAATCTGAATCTGTGGACTTTTCAGAAGATCCCAAAATTCTCATTATTGTATTAATTACCTACAAACATGAGAATTATTCTACCATTAATTATTTTGTGGAAAATGCAAGTTGATATAATGTTTGATTCAAAAACAAAAATTATATATTAAATACCTCAGACATGTTACCCATTGTGTCCACAGAAGCGATGTTGATGGAGAAGCAACTACGGAAGATGTGGTAACCCCTGAGGAATCGATGTTGTAAATGTAGTTGAAAGAATGGTACTGGATGCTCTTGGAACAATAATACCATAGGACAACAGTTGTGACAAAGTAAGCATATGTGCTGAATATGTCGGCACTGGCATTTTGGATGGAAGAACAGGCAATGGGGCATCAATATTAAGGACATGAATCACTTGTCTAATTGAAGGCCGGTGACTGGGATCTGGGTGAGCACACCAAAGCCCAACAATCATCAAACGCTCCATTTCTTGCTCATCAAAATATGCAGATAATTTCAGGTCTGCTGCTTCAAGAAGTACGTTTACCCATTCCATAAAGAGTCCAAACCCACTCAACCATCATTATCTGACCTTCTGGGGCATTGGAATCTATGGGTTTTCTTCCACATGCTAATTCCAATGCTACAATCCCAAAGCTGTATACATCTGACTCCTTGTTAGACTTGCCAGTCATGATACATGCAGGATCTATGTAGCCCATGGTCCCCGCCAAAACTGTTGTCTGGGGGCCCTTTCCATGATCAACCATCCTAGCTAACCCAAAATCCCCAAGTTTTGCATTGAATTTTGAATCTAACAAAACATTGCTTGATTTTATATCTCTATGCACCACACATTGTTCCCATTCCTCATGTAGATATAGTAGTGCAGAAGCCAAGTCTTGAGCAATTTTGTACCTTATCTCCCAAGTCAACGCTTTTTTTCCTTTGAAAAGATGAGTATCTAAGCTACCATTTGGCATGAATTCGTAAACAAGTAGAAGTTCTCTTCTCTCATGGCACCAACCAATAAGCTGCACCAGATTCCTATGTCTCAGTCGACTGATGGTCTTGACCTCTGATGCATACTCCTTTATTCCCTGTTTAGACCCACTCGATACCCTTTTAACGGCAACATAGGAGTTTAACTCTTTCAAGAAACCTCTATAAACACCACCAAATCCTCCCTCTCCGAGCTTATTTTCCTCTGCAAAGTTGTTCGTTGCACGAACCAATTCTCCATATGAGAATTTCTTAGGTCCGCAACCCTTTTCGAATTGGTCATCCATGGATGACTCAAAGACAAGATCTTGTTCTTTAAACAAGCAATATCCAAGCAAACCCAACCCGAAAATAACCAAAATACCCACAGGTAACACGACCACTAGTGCTTTCTTATCTTTCTCTTTTCTAGTGATTGTTGTATTGGAATTTGGACTTGGCGTTGGAGTTGGGCTTCTTGGATCAGTATCAACTTGTAAACTTGACTAAAACTCCCATGTTTTAATATTATTTTTCTCAAACAGATCTCCCGTTGCGGCTGAGAAGCCAAAAATAACCCATTCTGGCAAGTGATCCCTCAGATTCACAACATAGTCAAGGCTGGCATGTTGGGTTCTATTATTTGAAACATAGGTGAAAACAACTGTGAGCCTTCTAGAACTAGAATTATAGCTAATCCAAGCTTCATTTTCTGTCCCTTGTGTAATACTGTTAAACCATGTTGTAGTATTAACCGATTCCACAGAGTTGATATTGATACCTACATGTGTGTAAGGAGGATCCCAATGATCCGGATAAGTATCAAACTCCACTGCAACAAATTGACCCACAGTTGAGTTTGTGTTTGATGTCTGGTTCAAATCTACAAGACCAAGGGAACCACCTATGGCGTTTTCAGGGATATTGGAACCGACAGGAGCCAGGAAGAAAGCTAGCCCATCGCCATAGAGATCACTACCTTCTGAATCAATTACGAAAGAGAAATGGGTTGTGAAGTCTGCCATGATCCCTGAAGCGTAGTCATATAAGTGCAGAGGCTTGAAGTATGTGGCTCGACCAATTCTTCGACCTAATGTCACATTGCGCTCATTTGAGGTGACTTGGATGCCTTCTTCCGTGATATAAGCAGCTCCTGTGATGTTTATATTGACATTAGCATCATGAGGTCCGATAGGAGATAGGTTGAAGTACAGTGGAGATGCACAAGGGATAATGAGGAAGAAGAAAAAGGAGATATGCCAAGAGTTGCTCCCAGCCATGGCTACTAGCTAGGTAAAATTTGCATTTGGGACGACAGTTTGTTGTATAAACAACTAGCAACTGTTGAAGTAGTAGTATGTCAATGTCAATTTGTTTACTCAGCTAAGCATTTTGGCTGCTAGTTTTATAGCTGGCCATAAAACTTAACGAAGGTCCTGTCCTGAATGGATGTCATACCCTTTATTAGACAAAAAGATAAAATAGTAACACGTTTACCATGAGATATATCGAAGGAGTATGTCAATCACAATGTTGATACGGAGAATTCTATGGTTTTTGAGCGGGATCAATCATGGATTGTGTCAGAATCGACCTATAACTTCAAGAAAATAGCCAAAAAATATCAAAAAGTTGTAATTTATTAAGAAGTGTAATTTAACTTCAAAAGTTTTATTTTTTGAGATTTATCATCCTATTGTGTCAATAATATTATTATTATTTTTTTTAACTTGATCCTAAAAAAGTATTTTAAATCAAAAAATTTATAAACGAAATACATTCATCTTCTCCTTTCTTTAGTTACTAATTTCACACCAGCACATATTGAGTTTTGGTTTGAGAATTGGATTACATAATCTTTAGCCGTGGTTTTAAAGAACTGGTAACCACCAAGTGTTGGATGCACTTTCACCCCTCTATTGTATCCAATCAAGACTAAATATCCAAAAAGAAAAGAAAATTAATTTCTTGCCCAAATCATCCTAAATATGAACTTACATTTTTTTTTTTAAGCTTTCTCCTCTCATTTCCATACTCCCCAAATCAAAGGGCTTGAACTTTAATTTTCCCAGTACTAACTCCCATTGCATACTATGTTACTTGATGATGCATTGATCTTTATATTCAAACAGGATTCAAATATAGAAAAATTTATGCAGAAAACAAACTTTTACATATTATTGACATCAATATATGGATTCAAGAACTGATAATGAGCAATACCTCAGCTGCTTTTCGGCAAATGAATAGCACATGAATTAGAATGGAAAACAATAGGATGAAACTTGGGGATGGGGAAAACCATTTATGAAAAGAAAGGATTTACTCAAATGAACTTGAATGTGATAGTTTAGAAAAAATAAATAAAAACTAAAGGTCTTCAAGAAACCCAAACGTGTATCACACAAGCAATGAGAAAGCTCAAGAGAGAATATACGGAGAAGACAGAGATAAAAACCCAAAATTGCCATGACCATTGGGAATAGAAACAACCAGGGAAACGAAACTATCAGTAATAAACCTGTTTATTCAGCGTTTTGCTTTTGGTCTTCCATTTGATAACTCATGTATTAACTGCAATTTGATATTTATTATATTCATTGAATTTGAAGGGTTTAACCTTCGGTATCAATTGTTTGTTCGGATGAAGCTACTGTATCAGTTAAGAACATCCATTTTCCTGAGTAAGAAATAGTTTGGTTCAACATACAAAATATCATTTGCATATTGAATATTCAGTTCTAGGATTTGTAACATCATGTGAGCTTTTTCATTGTGTGTGAGCAGCTGTGAAAGGAATATGAAAAATATGAAATACTAACTCATGTATTCAAATTCAATGCAAATAAGTTAAGGTAACTATTTAATGAAGGATGAAAGTGATGTTAGAGGATCAAATACATAAGGATCTAGGTGTCTTTTATTTTTTTTATAGCGACATAATAGTTAATTAAAAGTTTTTCAATTAGCTTAATTTTATTAGTAGCATAGATATTAGTATATTTATTTAATTTTATTACTTGTGTTATTTAATAGAAAGATAAATATTCAATATAATGGGTACCCATTTATAATTCATTTTAACCCGTTTAATTAAAATGAATCATATAATTCAATCCATTTAGAATCCGTATTAATTAATATAAGTACTCAATCCATTTATTTATAGATGGGTTGAGCGGGTTAATTAGTAATGGGTTAAAATTATCACATCTATTTGGTAGGATGGAAAAATAGAAGAATAGAAAAAAGTATAAATGTGTTTTTTTTTGCTAAAAGGTGTCTAGTCAGTCTAGGTTTACGCCGACTACTCCTTCGAACTCTGAAAAAACTACCGTAATTTGAGCTTGTTTAAAGACATGTCATCTGAGAAACAAGGGTGATTGACACTTAAGGGGTGTGAGAAATATAGATATGTATTTTACCGTTATATTTATCTATGAAATTAATGTATACATAATATGTAATAGATAAATATGATTTTGGTGAGTTAAAAAGAAATGTAATCCGACAACTTTTTTATTCTTCTTATTTTCATTCTTTATCAAACATGATATTTTATACATCCCTCTAATTTTTTATTCTTTTAACTTTTTATTCTTTTATTTTTTTCATCGTACCAAACGTACAAATAATTAAGATTAAGATTTGTTGAGTTGAGAAAAGGTGAGGAAAGGTGCTGAAGAGATTATATATTTTTTGTGACAATAATATTATTGAGACTTAATTTAGGAACATAATTTGTTGATTTAATCGATCATAATTATTGAATTGATTGATAATGAGTTTTAACAAATATTGCGACCACTATCAATTAAATGATTAGATCAATAAATTATGTTCAAGTAATAATATTTTTTTGTGTAAAATGAGAATAAGACGAAGAAAAATGTTGTACAACATAAATGAAATTTAAAAATTAAAACTCAAATGTATTTCATCTTATTGCGTGAGTGAATCCCACTATAAAAGGTTAATGGGATCCACATATTAATGATATGTATTTAAATTATAAATTTAGATTTTGCAAGAAGAGCCACTATTTAAATGAGAATAAATGACGAATACAGACTCATATAACCGATTTCAAATGATTGACGAATACAGATTCGCACAATTTCCTTCGCAGTGGCGCGAGTGTTTCATATTGTTGCGATAAGAGGTTAGGGTTTTGGGGCGAAAATGTGAGACCCACCACCTATTAACCTATGTTCTAGATCTGCACAATGAAGTTTGATCCTCTCCTTCCCCGTAAATGTACCGAACCAGGTAAATCATCGCCCTTGTTGTAAATCACTGTTATCAATATGTGATTTGTTCATCAATTTTGTTTTTGCTGCTGTCTTTTTCGAATTATGGGTTGTGATATTTACGCTATCAAATCACCGAACCATGTGCATTCCAGAGAGTTTGTTCTTACTATGTCTTCTTCGTTCTATTGCATGACTCTGTTTGTTCTTACTCCTGTCCTTATATGGTTACTTCTGATCCATTTATTCGTTCTATTACATGACTCTGTTTGTTCTTACCCCCGTCCTTATATGGTTACTTCTGATCCATTTGTATACTCTGTTTATTTTGCATTGGGTTTTGGGGCAATCGGGTCAAATTGGGTTCACCTGTTGAATTATCTGGAATATGCTTCGGTTTGTGTCAGGGGAGGCCAAGGCAGTTTGAGTCTTAAAGCGGAAATAGGTTTTTTTATTTTTAGAATTAAATTTTATTAATTTTTTTAAAAAAATTAAATTTTTTAATTTTTTTTTGTTAGAGAGAGGCAAAAAAAAAAAAGATGTGCTAGTGTTGCCGAGAAAGAGATTTCTACTTTTTTACGGGAGAGAGAAAGCTTAATTACAACAGAGAGAGAGATAGAGAATGTGAGTGTTTAATTTTAATTATTATTTATATTTTTTACCTTGTTTTACCGGTGAGAGAGCATGGGTGGGGGTAAATATAAGTTGACTTTTGAGTACTTTTGTTTTTTAGCTTCTAATTTTTAGGTTTTTAATGTTATGTTGGATCATGGACCCAAATTATTGCAATAAAATTTTTGATTGAACTTAATTTTTTGGGACTTTTTTAGGGCTTAAATCATATTCTGCACTTTTCTACATGGGTATACCCACCATAAAGGAGGATGTATTGTAAGAGAAAATTGAGAGGATCAGATTCGGATTTGATGGGATGTCTTTTTATATTCTTTTTTACTAACTCTATTAATTTTAGATTCATTTTAGGAGTTGGCTGCATTCTAAGGTAGGGGTTGAGTCGTGCAATTTGTGTCTGAGTAGTGCCATTTTGGGGTTTGTGTTGATAATCCAACTGGCTTAATTAATAGTATCAGATGTATGTCAATGTCACCACTTCGACTTGTTTATTCATTGAGTTGTGTATAACTTGTGAACTAGAAATTCTCATTAAAGATTTGATTCACTTTCAACCAAACCAATCACTCATAGGTTTTCTTAAACTAAAATTTTACCTTGTGTAGATGCTTGCAAAATCAAGTAAAAATTCTCTAATTCTATGAAGATTAATATACTTGTAGATCAAGAAATAGAAAAAAGTGAACAAAGCATTGGAAATACTATTCTTATCATACTAGCTTTTTCATGTCAAAATCAGGTTGTCATATTTGAAACTATTATGACCTGTTTATTATTTGTGTTATTAGGTCGTGTTTTAATTTCATGTCGCGATGTAGTCAACCTCAACTGTGTTTGTGTCATGTCAAAAGTTGTGTATCTCTATTTTTTAGGTGCTTTCCTTCCTCTATTATATTCATAGTAGCACTACAGTTTCTCCATTGAAATTATCTAGAATGCCCCTTAGGCGACGTAGGGAAATCTTGGTCACCAATTTGGTGTTCCTTTTGTCTCACCGAACTAAGCTAGTTGGTTTGGACGAGCCCCATCAATGAAAGATAATAATTCGTATGGTTTACTATGAAAAGGAATTTATACTTCTCAAATACTTGACAGCGTTGAATTATTCTATCTTTATATAAGCTAAACATTCCCGAAAAAGTGATGCACTTGGAATGGAAGTGGGAGAAGATGTTGTAAAATTTGAGGATGTTATAGTAAGTATAGCTTGAAGACTAGACCATGGCTGCCCTTAGAAATGAGGGTTGTTATACGAATGCAAATGAAGATGTCAGCACTGGAGAAGCAAAATTAGTCTAGATGGGCATCTCGAGGAAGATTAGTATCCCTATGGATTTGCATACTATGTCTAGAACTGCATGTCGAGTATAGGCAAGATATTAGTATCTAATGTGTGCCCAAGCCTAACAATCATCCAGTGTTGGATATGTTCTTCTCTAGAATATTTATATAGTTGGGGGTCTACTACTTTGAGAAGCTTTCCATTGCATAAGCTGTCAAACCACTCAGACTCTCGTTAACTAACTTTCATTGCCTTGAAGCATATATTTTTTCTTCCACATGCTAATTCCAGGCCACAAACATTTGAACCATGGCTAGCCTACCCCATAATGCTACAATCATGTGTTGGATTGAAGTACTTACCATTTCACCAAAACCTGCAGGTGTTAGTGAAGGTGTAACTTCTTTCTTTTAACTAGTTTAGCAACAAGCGCCCACGGGTCGGGTTGGTTAAACCCTCACTTTACCCATGCCAACAATATACCCCCATCAACTACCTTGGGACTCAAACCTGTGACTTTGTTTTAATACTAATTGTTAGATCGAAGTGCTTACCGTTGCACCAAATTCCTAAGTTGGTAGTGAAGACGCAACTTTTTTCTTTTAACTAGTTTAGTAACAAGCGTTCAAAGGTCGAGTTGGTTAATTCAATGTTACCTGGATTGTAGGTCGCTTTGGTTTGCAACACGGGTACAGATATGAGTACGCTGTACGCGATACGACACTTTCTTAGGTACGCGGTATGATGAGGGTATGTTTACCTGGTACGGTATTTTGAATCGTAATTTGTTTTGGAACTCTTACTTAAATCATTTTCACCACTATACAAAATTATATATCATAGAACATCCATAAACACTAAGTTAATTATCATTTAGCTTATATTTGTGCTCAATTTTTTATTATATAAAATAATATATAATTATAAATCTATATACACGTAGTTAATTAATATGTATTTATATTTGTGCTATGTGTACAATTTGAGATTGTACATTTTGGTGATCTGGATCGCAAACCCCGCCCCGTTTGAGATTGATGTACCCAGATTGTGGTCCGTCAGGGGTTTAGTGAATTCTAGTAACTATAAGTTACATCCTCCATCGAGTCTCAGGAGGCTTGTTGCACCTCTACCCAGGCCAATATCATGAGCCCCATGGCTCGGTTGTTTATCAAAACATACATTTTGTTCTCTCTCAACGTCGTGAATTTTTAATTGTTATGGTAGTGTCCAGAGTACTTAATGTTGTCTACAAATGCCTCCCCACCACCTAATCTATCTTTGGTGATTTCTTTCATAAAAAACTAACCTTAAAATGTTGGGAAATCCTTGGAGATCACTCATGCGATAAATTGTTTTCAAGAAAAATTGAGAATTTTTTTTTTTTGGTGGGGAAGTGGTTAAGGACGTAAGGTGATATTAGTTGGAGAGAAGATAAAGTAGGTCTCAAAGGAGGTTCTACAAACCCACACAATCAAGGCAATTCTAGGAAGAACTTGGTTGAAGTCCCCATCAGACTTGGAAAACCAATCCAAATCTGTGAATCGGAAGTCTGGAGACCCAATAATGTCCTCATTATTTCTTAGAAATAGTGGATGTTGATATAATGTTCGATATGACCAATGAAATATTAGGTACCTCAAAGACAAAAGCTACACAGTTTTTTGTACATTTTCTACGATCTGACCATGCTTGTCTTTATAGATTAAAACAAAAAGAAAAAAAAATACCATGCTTGTCTTTCACCGTAGCCGACATTTGACAAAATTTGAACGATACAAAAAAAATTAGCCTGACCTTGGATGTCATTCACAAATCGAGATATTATACAAATTTATTTGTCTTTCACCGCAATCAATGACCACGGATGTCACACACAAATCGAGATATGATCCAAATTTATTTATCTTTCACTATAATCGACATCTGATGAAATTAGAATGATACCAAAAAATATATTTTACATGACCTCGGATGTCACACAAATCGAGATGTGGTCTAAATTTTGTTGTCCTTCACCGCAATTGTTCTCTCTCCATTTCTTTATCGGTAAAGTTGGGTTGAATTAAGGCAATGTAGTCAATCCTTAGGATTAGGCTTGATTGGGCATAGGTGCCCCGACCAACGGGCTGAAGTTTCATCGTATTGATTGTACATTATCTATTTGTATTTGCGTTGTTTTATTGCCTTTTTTTCCCCCTTCCTCGTGTTAACTTGCCGATTCACCCATTTTTTTTTTGGGTCTTGTTGATTCATAGATTCTAGCCGGAAGTCACAATCTTAAGATATGTGATTTTTTTTTTCCAGCTTGTTTACCGTACATAGGGTTGATAATCAAGCCGATCTTTTTTTTTAAACGAGCTTGAAAAATTGTTCAAACTTGGTTTGTTTAGAAAACGAGCCGAACCCAAAATGTGTCGAACTTGAATTGCTCTACTATTTTACATATAAACGAGTCGAGTTTTTTAGGCTCGTTATTCTAAACAAGCTTAAAAAATTCTTTAAGCTCAGCTCGTTTAGAAAATGAGTCGAGCCTAAACCGAATCCAAAACGATCTGAACCCAAGTTAGTCCGAATAGCTAGGCTGGATTATCAGCATTAACTGAACATTTTACAAGATTACAGCACATTTAGTTGTGTTTATACTTGATTTTATATCATCTTATGCTTTATTTGTATTGTCCAGTGTGTGGCTCGAAATATGAACACTAGAATCTTCTTTTATCATGTACAGTAGTAGTATAACAACCAGCTTGTATGTATTAGATTAGTTGAAGAAAAACTCTCGAAAGTTGCTGGCCAAACTCAGCTCTCTTTTCCTCTGTTTCTATATAATTTTATGATCATATCTTCCTCCTCAAGGTCTCTTTTTCTCTGCAGCTTTTTCCCCATAGAAGTTGTCCCAGATCCAAGAGAGAAGATAAAGGAGACTCATCTCGGGGAAAAATGGTATGATCCAAATTGGAAACTTCCTCTTTGTTTCATAATCCCTTCCCATATTCGAGCATGGTCCATATGAGGATGCAATTGAGAATATCGAGAACTGAAAAGATTATCTAGTTTCAATGTGTGTATTAAAGTGTCATGTTCCATAGTTCTGCTTCAGTTTGCACTAAATTATGGTTAAGTTGCAACTAGTATTGGAATCGAGTTCAAAAGAGATGCATAACAGTGGGATTTTTATTCTCTATGACTAAGCAACTGATATATTACTATTTTTTTCGGCTAATTATCTATAAACATGAGAATTAAACCAACACTGAACAAGTCTTGAAAAAATAAAGTTAGTTCAAAGGTTGATACAAAATGTGGAATATTAAATACCTGGCAAACTTAGACTAGCGTGTGTAGAGAAGTGATGCAGATGACGAAGAAGCTGGAGAATATGCTGTGGACTTTGAGGAATCCGTGTTGTAGCTATAGCTCGAAGACTGGTTCTGGCTGCTCTCTGATACATTGGTGCCATATTGTAATGATTGTGAAGCAGCAGAAAAAGCAGATGGAGTCGAATAAGTGGGCACTGGCATTTGGGAAGGAAGAATGGGCAATGGGGCTTCAAAATTAAGGACATGAAGCGCTTGCCTAATTGAAGGTCGGAGATTGGGGTCAGGGTGAGCACACCAAAGCCCAACAATCATCAAACATTCGATTTCTTTCTCATCAAAATCTGCAGACAGTTTCGTGTCAGCTGTTTCAAGAAGCTTACCCATTCCATAAAGGTTCCAAACCCACTCAACCATTCTTATCTGACCTTCTGGTGCCCTAGGGTCTATTGGTCTTCTTCCACATGCTATTTCCAATGCTACGATACCGAAACTGTATACATCTGACTCCTTGCTAGCCTTTCCAGTTATGACACATTCAGGATCCATGTAGCCCATAGTACCTGCCAGAACTGTCGTTTGCGACCCCTTTTCATGATCAACCAGCCTAGCTAACCCGAAATCCCCGAGTTTTGCATTGAAATTTAAATCCAACATGACATTGCTCGATTTTATATCCCTATGCACCACACATTGCTCCCATTCCTCGTGTAGATAAAGCAATGCAGAGGCCAATCCTTGAGCAATTTTGTACCTTACCCCCCAACTCAACAAGCTTTTTCCTTTGAAAAGATGGAAATCTAAGCTACCATTTGGCATGAACTCATACACAAGTAGAAGTTCTCCTTTTTGATGGCACCAACCGATGAGTTGCACCAGATTCCTATGCCTCAGTCGACTGATGATCTTCACTTCTGATGCATATTCCTTTATCCCTTGTTTGGAACCCCTCGACACCCTCTTAACAGCAATATAAGAATTCAATTCCCTTAAGAAACCTCTATAAACCCCACCAAACCCTCCCTCTCCTAGCTTCTCTTCCTCGGAAAATTTGCCCGTTGCCCGAGCCAACTCACCATATGTGAACTTCTTGGGTCCAGTACCTCTTTCAAATTCATCCTCCATGGAGACATCAATGACAATATCATCATCATATTCCCCTCTCTTCCTCTTCTTCCAAAAAGCCAGTAAACCCAACCCCAAAACGCCCACCAAAACAGATCCCCCAACGGCCAATCCAACCACCAGTCCCACCCGATTTTTACCTGGACTGTTGCCAGGATTAGGGCTTGGCAACACTTCGTTTGGAACTGTTACTGTTGTATTCTTTTCAATTTGCAGAGTTGAACTAAAATTCCATGAATAAATGGTATGTAATGCCGATGCATTTCCTGTTGCAGCTGAAAATCCAAAAGTGACCCATTCTGGCAAGTAAATTCTCAGATCAACTATGAAAGAAAGTCTTTGTTGGAAACTGGAAGTATTTGTAAATCCAGTGAAAACAACACTCAGATTTTTAGAATTGGAACTATAGCTAATCATAGCATCATTCATTTTTCCATCAGGAATACTACTCAACCATGTGACATTGGCAACAGATTTCATAGAATTGATATCAATACCTACATGATCATGTTCTGGATCCCATCCACTGTTGCGAAATATGTCAAACTCAACCGCAACAAATGGATTATCTGTGGAGTTCAATGGCTCAAAGTCACTGGTGAGACCAAGACTACCACCTTTGGTGACATTGTTCGGAATTTTAGAACCAGAAGGCGCAAGGAAGAAGGCGATTCCATCGCCATAGACTTTTCTGTTCTGTGAATTGATGACAAAAGTGAAATGGGTAGTGAAGTCTGTGAGATTTCCTGAGGCCTTGTCCCAGAGATGCAGTGGCTTGGCATATGTGGCCCGGCCTACGCTTGCAAACGTTGTTAAATCGCGCTGATTCGTAGTGATTTGGATTGCATTGTTTGCAGGGTAAGCATCTCTCTCATATGTGATGTTGCCATTGTTGGGACTGAAACTGTCAAAGTTGAAGGATAATGAAGCAACCAGAAGGAGTTTTAGGAAGAAGAAAGTGATGATCATGAAGAGAAGATGGTTTGAGAAGTTGAGATGAATCTGAGAGATGCAAGAAATTGCCATGGTTTTGGGGGAAACTTGGCTCTGAAGATCAGAAATGGTGATCGGAATAGCTTGTTATTTTGTAGTAGCAAGTCTTTGAGAGTTGCTGGGTTTGAGTAATGTTCATCTAGAGGTCAAGCTGTCATTTTTTACTTTGCTTCTCTTGAAAATTAATTAGTTAGTGGGCTGCTCCTTTTCATATTGCACATATATTTATTTAGGGAAAATTATATTTTTACCTCTTAACTATCTCAAATGTGAATTTTGGTATGATTTTTGAAATTTTTGTGGTTTATATCGAGGTTTTGATTTCAGCCCATATTTTTCAACATGCATGCGGGTTATAGAATACGTTTTTTTTTTTTATAAAAATAATTAAAAGTATATTTTGCAAAAACGTGGATTGAAAATATGCTTTTATACAAACTGTTACAGATTGAAAATAAGTTAAAAATAATGGTAAAATAATTTTAAGATCATAATCCCAAAGGAATTGGTTAGTTTATTTCTACATTGTAAAATTGGATAAAAAGTTTAGAATTCTATCCCTTAACTATATAATTTTGTTTCACTTTGTTCCAAAACCTTAATGAAATGTCTACATTTTCTATTCATAAAAATAATAGAATTTTTACTATGGTTATTTGTCAAACGTGTCTAAACTCTCAATCGTCATATTTGATCTTAATTCTGGCTATTAATTTTATATTATCCCAATTGCATAGTTTTTGTCTATAATTTCTATTCAGAATACAAATGTAAAATTAATTCATAAAGTTGAGGTGATAATGGGAGAAACTCCATAATAGAGGAGGGAAGATAGATTGGGATTGTAGTTCAAGAACGTAAAGTTGATTTATCTATTTTTAATGTCTATGTGCTAACAATTCCGCGTTATGCAATTTTTTCTTGGTGTAAAGATGGGGTTTGAACACGCGTTTTGCTGGAAATCAGAACGACTAGAAAATCACTCTTTCAGTCTTTTTTTATTAGTTTTTTGGTCAGCAATCATTTTTGTAGTTAAAAAAAACATTTTTAAAGTCGCTTTTACGTCCTCACCATTAGAAAAGTAAAAGTGGCCCTTTCTTTTTCTAATCAGCGGTCAAAATTATCCAAATCAATTTACTTACTATATTCAAATCAATTTATATATATTTCGATTATTTTTCTCCCTAGTCCGGTCAAAGATAGGTCATTCATGTTGGAACTAGAGTATTCATGAGAGATAAATACCTCATAGTCTGGCTTCAAGAGATTGTCATGATTCAAATTTAAGAGGTCTGAATTTACAGTTTTGTCTCTATTGCCACTTGAACTACCATTTAAGATTATAGTGTCATTTGCTTTATCGGAAAAGAGGTCTTAAAGTTCAAATAATAGGATGATTTTTTTTTGTTCCCTAGAATTACCATCATTTTTTACTTTTCAAATTATGATTATTTCTATAAAAATGTAGTTGAAACATAATTTTCTTAATATAAAAATAAGAGTTAAATTACCATTGGAAAAAAAAAATTAACCATTTATTATAGGATATCGATCGATTCTAATAACATCCACATTAGACGACTATGTCATATACGATTTTCTACACTTTTACTACAAGAATATCCAGCCAGATTAGATATTCATCAAGGTCATGTGCTGCTAGAGTTCTAGGTTATCTAGACTTCTATTCAAATAAGTTGATGTTTGAGTTTTGTATTTCAAATAGGTTGTTATTCTTTTGGCTTATCCTTTGGATATTATAAATAATAGATGCTTGGACTCTCCAGATTATGGAAGTCAATACCTTTAAGCAAATGACTCTGTTTTAACTTTTCATCATGGTATCAGAGCCTTTTCTTGACAAACGTCTTCTATAACAATTTTTTTTTTTTTTCTTTCAGGCTGCTCTAACAAGCAGTCAACAGCCCCATGGCTCTTTCATCCAATCTTCAATTTCTGCTCTCCAATATTCACGCTCTTGTTACAGTAAAGCTTGAATCTAACAACTATCGCACATGGAAAATTCAGCTTCACCATGTTCTTCGTGCCCATGGATTTTTGGGTTATGTTAATGGTGAATTTCCTTGTCCGACAGCTACAGTGGTGGATACTTCTGGCAACGAAACTACGAATCCACAATTCGATGAATGGTCTCAGGTTGATCAACATCTTGTTAGTGCAATCAATGCTACTCTCAATCCTTCTTTACTGCCATATGTGCTTCATTGCGCCAGTTCTTCTGACATTTTCTTGACTCTTGAACGTCGCCTCAATTCACCATCTCGATCTCATGTTATGCAAATGAAGGCTGATCTCCAGAATCTCAAAAAGGGCAACATGTCCATGAAGGAATATCTCGACAAAGTTCAGTCTCTTGTTGATGATCTTGCGGCTGTTTCAGCCCCAGTTGATGAGGAAGATGTTGTTCTTTTCACATTAAATGGTCTTCCTCGTGAGTATAGCTCAGTAAAGACATCTATTCGCACTCGCCCTTCTCCTATTTCTATTGGCGACCTCTTTAGTCTCCTGTCAAGTGAAGAACTCAATCTTGCACTTGAGAATTCAACCACTCCTCCTGAGATTACTGCAGCTTTTCAAGTCACTAAGAGTGGTACTCCTTTCCTTCCAACATGCAGCGTGGTCGCCATGGCCGAGGACGTGGCCAATCTGGCCGTGGTGGTGGTAATTGGCATCAATCACATGCCTCTTTTTCTCGTCTTTTCTGTCAGATTTGCGGCAAACCAAATCACACAGCGATCCAATGTTGGTATCGTCTCGATCCTTCATACCAACGTCCTGTTCACCCACAACCTCAGGCCTATATTGCCGCCCATACCACTTCTCCTGACTCGAATTGGTACATCGACTCTGGTGCTTCCAATCACATTACTTCTGATTTGTGTGACCTCTCTATTCATTCTCCTTATTATGGACAAGACAACGTCACAGTTGGCAACGGTACCACCTTACCCATTCATCACACTGGCGATGGTTTGCTTCCGACACCCGTAAAAATTTTCTCCTAAAAAATGTTCTTCATGTGCCTAACATTTCATCTAATCTCTTGTCTGTTCATAGGTTTGCTCATGATAACAATTGTGTCGTTTCATTTGACTCACGTGGTTTTGTGGTTCAGGACAAGTTAACCAAGCGAATCTTACTCCGGGGGGACAGTAAACATGGTCTTTACCCGCTGCTCCCGCTGCACTCTAATTCTTCTTCTCCTTCAGCTTTGCTCTCCTCCAAAGAATCAAGCAAAATTTGGCATAATAGGCTTGGTCATCCTTCAATCTCTACATTGCGCAAGTTACTTTTTCGTCATCAAATTCCTGTTTCTGATCGTATTTCTTTTGATTGTGAACATTGTAACATTGGCAAGAGCCATAAACTTTCATTTACAATGTCTACTTCAAATGTTAATACACCATTATTTTTTATTCATGCGGATGTTTGGGGACCTTCCCCCTTGCCTTCTATTGGTGGGTTTCGCTACTATGTCATTTTTATAGATCATTTTTCACGATTTTGTTGGCTTTATCCCATGAAAACAAAATCTGAGGTTTATCAGAACTTTCTTCATTTCAAAAATTCGGTTGAAAATCAATTTTCCACCACTCTTAAAATTTTTCGTAGTGATAATGATGGTGAATTTGTCAATAACGACATGCGAGATCTATTCACATCTTCCGGCATTATTCATCAACATTCTTGTCCACACACTCCTGAACAGAATGGAATTGCCGAAAGAAAGCATCGGCATCTTATCGAAACCACCATTACCCTACTACATACTGCTTCCATGCCTACTCTTTATTGGCTTGATGCTTTATGTACTGCCGTGTTTCTTATTAATCGAATGCCTAGTCCCGTGACTCATAATATTTCGCCTTATGAGACACTGTTTAAAACACAGCCAGATATTTCCATTTTGAAGACATTTGGGTGTTGTTGTTACCCATGGTTGCGACCCTATAATCATCATAAACTTCAACCCAGGTCTCGCAAATGTTGTTTTATTGGGTATTGTTCTAATACTAAAGGCTATCGATGTTTGGATATTCAAACGGGTCAAGTGTTCATTTCTCGACATGTTAAGTTTGTGGAGCATATTTTTCCGTTTTCATCACAGACCATGTCTCCTTCTCAAGGCACATTCACTTTACTACATGGCACACCCAAGTCTCATATTCCAGTCCATATTTCTCCACAACCCAACTTACAGGCTCCATCAAATCCATACATGTCCTCTGTTTCCTCACCACATTACCAAGTTCCTCTGTCTACCCCACTACTCTCCCAGTCCATTAATACTCCTCCTTGCCCATCCACCTCCCAATCTCAATCTCCAACCACAGTACAAGCTGACACTTTTCCAGCAAATCTACAACCGTTAATACCAGTACCTCTTCTCTTCCTCCTCCCTCGCCCCAAGGTTCTTCTGCTGGGCCATCTATTAACCATCATTCCATGGTTACTCGATCCAAAGTCGGCACGGTAAAAAGAAAACCTATATTTTCTCTAACTGCCCAATGTGCTCTTACCCCCGCTCCCATTGAACCCACCTCCTACACTCAAGCCAACAAGCATGAAGTTTGGAGAGCTGCTATGTCCTCTGAATTTAATGCCCTTCTCAATCAAGGAACTTGGACTCTAGTCCCACCTCCCTCTCATCGTCACATTGTTGGGTGCAAATGGATATACAAACTCAAGACTAATGCTGATGGTACCGTTGCTCGTCACAAAGCCCGTCTTGTTGCTCAAGGGTTTAGTCAAGAATATGGTCTTGATTATACCGAAACTTTTAGCCCAGTTGTCAAGCAACCCACCATTCGGGTAGTTCTTTCAATGGCATTACACTTTAACTGGCCCATTCGCCAACTCGATGTATCTAATGCCTTTTTACATGGTTTCTTGGATGACGAAGTATACATGACCCAACCACAAGGTTTTATTGATCAAACTCAGCCCACTTATGTTTGCAAATTACGAAAGGCTATCTACGGCTTAAAACAGGCACCACGTGCCTGGTTTGAAACTTTATCAAAATTTTTGATATCCCTTGGCTTTTGTCCTAGTTCGGCAGATAGTTCTTTATTTGTCAATACACATTCTAATCGAGTTACTGTGGTTTTGGTATACGTGGACGATATTCTTATTACTGGATGTGACAAATCATTTGTGGATTCGGTTATTCAGAAGCTAAGCACTCAATTTAGCATGAAAGATCTGGGACTTCTTCATTATTTTTTGGGTCTAGAGGTTACAAGGACATCCTCCTCCATTTCACTTTCTCAGTCCAAGTATGCCTTGGCACTCCTTGATCGTGCTTCCATGCGTGATTGCAAGCCATACTCCTAACCAATGTCCACCAAATTGTCTGCTGGACCTACTGATGAAGCTGTGTTTCATGATCCACATCTTTATCGAAGTCTTGTGGGTGGTTTACAGTATCTCACCATTACTCGCCCGGATTTGTCATTTGCCGTCAATAAAGTGTGCCAACATATGCATCATCCACTCAATAAACATTTCACGGCTGTCAAGCGCATTCTTCGTTATGTCAAAGGCACTATTCACAATGCTTTGAAATTTACCACTGGGTCCCTTGATCTTATAGCTTATTCTGATGCAGACTGGGCTGGCGACTCTACTGATCGTCGTTCCACTACAGGATATTGTCTCTTTCTTGGCTCGAATTTGATTACCTGGTGTGCAAAAAAACAACCTACTGTGGCTCGATCTTCCACTGAGGCGGAGTATCGTGCACTTGCTCAAACAGCTGCTGACATCACCTGGCTCACCATGCTTCTTCATGACCTTCATCTTCCCAGTAGAGTCACACCTATCTTATGGTGTGACAACATTTCTGCTATTTCTCTTGCATCTAATCCAGTTTTTCATGCTCGAACGAAGCACATAGAGGTTGACTATCACTTCATTCGTGAGAAAGTTGTTCAAAGACAAATTGAAGTTCGTCATGTTCCCACCATTGACCAAGTGGCCGATATTTTTACAAAGCCTTTACCAATTCAACGGTTCAATTTTCTGAAGTCCAAGCTGATGGTGGCTGATATACCACATCAACTTGAGGGGGCATATAAGAATATCCAGCCAGATTAGATATTCATCAAGGTCATGTGCTGCTAGAGTTCTAGGTTATCTGGACTTCTATTCAAATAAGTTGATGTTTGAGTTTTGTATTTCAAATAGGTTGTTATTCTTTTGGCTTATCCTTTGGATATTATAAATAATAGATGCTTGGACTCTCCAGATTATGGAAGTCAATACCTTTAAGCAAATGACTCTGTTTTAACTTTTCATCATTTACAATTACTAGTTAGTGCACACGTGTGTTGCACGTGAACCGTTACAAGAAAAAAATATTACAACCACGATACATGCATATGGCAGATGGGACTACCAAAACAAATAATGAGCCACAACAAAAAAAGGCGCTTGTATGAGAAACATAATCGATTCTCTAAAAGAGAGAGATAATTTATTCACAGTATAAGACAAGACAACCATGGATATAACGTATTTGTGATATAAATTTCCAACTGACAATAAATTTTCAATTGCTACTTTTGCATAAAACATTATACAGCCAAAATGGACTTCTAATAAAAAATCTTGGTTACAAAATATTATATCATGCCTTGCATGTAACCAGAAAAGTTTATAAGATTAGTAGCAAGAAGTATCTTGGAAACTTAAGCAAGACAGAGAGCAGTTGCATAGTCATACTTATATCCTCCATTACTTTTAAGAAATAGAAGTTGACATTCCCTAATAAATCACAAATGGACAACATTGTATCAATATCATTCAAGGAACTCAATACACATACATGTATTAACATTTTAAGTAAGAGTGGTACGTGGAAAATTAGATTTTGTTATCCAACTCAAAATTTTATGCATATGAATTGCTTAAACGTTGGCATAATAACTGAGTTTTCAACATGCATGTGCTAGAGTAGAGGATGGGCTTCCACCCACATAATCAACCATTGACAAAGACTTAAGGATTGCTTTCCACTTAATTTAAAAGAAAAATTCACAAATGAACTTGCCATTGTATCAATATCATTCAATGAACTCAATAAACAGACATGTATTAACATTTTAACAATTTCCTATATGATCTTCTTTCTCTACTCCTTAGGATACTTGTATGGGTCATGCTCTTTTGAGGCTTTCAATGTCACGACACATAGATACGCACCGTACATGTTAATGGTATCTATTTAGGTTCATACTCTCCTACATGTCTTGGAAAACCTAGCATGCTTGATTCAATTATCAAGCAGATTCTAGCACAGAAGAATCTCCCATGCATTTTTATGTGGAAAAAATGAAACCTGAGGAGCACTATCAACATGGACAGTAAAAAATCAAAAAGGAGTTGTGTTGTGAAATTCGCTCCAAGGAAAGTGCCATCAAATTCTTAACTCTCAACATCCAAATCCAGTAGTTAAAGTAGTTATTGCAGCGGCACACTCAAACGATTATTCCGTACTTTAATAAAGTAGAGTAGTATGGAGCAAAGGAGAAGGATTTATATTTGAGTAAATCCAGGAAAACTAAACATTATAATTAAAAAAAAAAGCCAATACAGAGCATACAGAGTTGTTCTTTACATGCTTCTAGTAGGCCATTACCATAGTGACATAGTCTCTTCCATGTTTAAAAATTAAAATATGCGACCAGTTTCTGTGTAGCACCACAATTACAGTTCAGCATTATATACACCATCAGTTCAGTCAAACAATTCAGATTACACCAGTAAACCAGACTTGTGAAATATTCAATTGCTAAACTATTAAACATTACAATCATATGTTACAATTTAGGGTAAATTACACTGACAACCCCTGACTTTTTGGTTTATTACACGGACACCCCCTGACTTTTGACAAATGACACCGAACTCCCCTGACATTTAAAACTTATAACAGTCACACCCCTTCTAACTAACAGACATTAGAATGACTAACGGTCAAAGCTGATGTCATCGATATTAATTCCTAAAATACCAAAAATGCCCTCCAAATATATGTTCTTACCCCAAAAATTTATCAATCTCTCACTTATCATTTCTCTATTTTATATTTCATATATAAACTAAAATTTTCTCATTTAATCTAAAATTAAATGTTATATTTCACATTTAATCTAAAATTAAATGTTATATTTTACATTTACATTTAAACTAAAATTAAATGTTGAATTAACCACCCACTGCCGCCTCCACACCACGGAACCACCACCATACTTCCCTAAAAATCACCACCACCACCTCCTCCTCCTCCTCCTCCTCTCTCTCTTATGTACAGAGCACCGCCACTAGTAACAGAGTAACTCTTTCATCGGTCCACCACCTCCATCTTCATTTTCATCTCCGCAAACACACAAAAAATACACAACCACCATAGCAAGAACTGGATTAATCCGCAGCTCCAAAAACAACAGTTTGAAGGCATTAATCCAAAGAGGCCAATACACTAGTGGTCAATGGAAGCTCATACCCTCTTCATCTCAACAACAACAACAAAAAGCAAACCCAAATCTACACTGAAAGCCACCACCGACCACCATCGACATTCACCGCTGCAACAGATAACCCCCCCCCCCCCCCCCCCACACACACACATAGAGTTTTGTCAAGAATGAACATGTACAGAACCCTAATGGGTGATTTTGGATGGTTTATTCGTTGAGAGAGAAAGAAGATTTGAGGTAAAGATCGCAAATCCTAATGGGTGATTTTGGATGGTTGAGGTGGTGGTGTTGATGGGTCTCTTTATCTCTTGTGAGATTCCAGCCGATGGATGTGTTGATGGTGGACTCCATTGTTGCAATTGGGTCTTCGGCAATGGTGCCGGTAATGGGTACTAATGACTCCATTGTTGCGATTGGGGGTCTGCTATATCGCCGAAGAGAGAGAGAGGGAGAGAGAGAGATGGGGGGCTGGGTGGGGGTGGTGTGGTTGCGTTGCTGGGTATTAGGGGCTGGGTATTGGGTGGTGTCTGTGTGTATGTATATATGAATGTGTGTGTGTGTGTGTATATATATATATATATATATATATATACACGTACACACATAGATGGCTGAGGGGGAAAGAGAGAAGACCGATGAACAGAGGGGCAAAATAAACCGCTTCCACATCCTCTCTCTCTCTCTGCTTGTGTGTATATATATATGTATGTATATACATATATACACACACATGCACACACAGAGATGGGCATGCACACACAGAGATGGGCTGAGGGAGAGAGAGAAGACTGATGATTGGGATCGTTGGTGGGAGAGAGAGAGAGAGGGATTGGGGTTTGGGTTTGAGAGAGAGAGAGAGAGATTGGGGTTTGGGTTTAGGTTTGTGTTAAACAGAGGGGCAAAGGTTTGGGTTTGGGTTGGGTTAAACATAGGGGCAAAGTTGTCTTTTTATTAGGAGAGTTAACTCTGTCTAACTATTGGGGTCTTAGTGTCATTTGTCAAAAGTCAGGGGGTGTCCGTGTAATAAACCAAAAAGTCAGGAGGTGTCAGTGTAATTTACCCTATAATGTATTAAAGGCCAGTAGTAATACAAGACTTGTCGTATGCTCAAGATATATACTGTCAGATGTCTACACAGTTATATACACCCCAAAACATATCAAGAAAAAGAACATGGAAAAACACATGCAATCATAATGAGTTACAACATGTTGCCCAGGCAAAAAAAGATATTACTATGAGACTCGCAACTCTTTAATGGGCATCTAAAACTATGAGTACATCAGCTTCCGTAGGAAGCAATATTATCAATTAACTCTAATTGCACAACAACAAATTGAGGTTTGCAAAGTGAATCTACTCAAAATTGCAGACTTCAAAAAATTAATTCTAAACTTTTCAACTCTATCTTTTCAAGTCTATCTTTTCAACCTTCCCATCTATTCTGATAGCAACTCCAAACCAGCAAACAACTTCAAACAAAGACATCTTGATTTTCTATAGGTTTAACAAAGAACACTACTCCCAAAGTTGCAATTTACAGATGGAACACTCTCTTCGAAATTACAAGTTAGAGCTAGACAAAAGTCAATTTAAATCAGTTCATTCCCGTTCACAATAAGTCAATAACCTACCCATCCAATGCCCTTATTTTGGTTAAACTTAGAAATTGAGCCCAACAGTTCCTAGTAGCTGAACATTTGTGCACCATAAAGCACACCAATCGTTATTTTATAATCTATGCCAATCGGAAATGTTTTGTGGCATTTCAAAAGAACATCTCTGTTATAGCATCTTATATGCATTTCAGTCATAGCATTTTACATGCATTTCAGTGGCTAGATTTCCTTTAGTATTTTCAAAATTTTAGTTGATAGAGAGCCAAGCACCTAAAGTGATGACACTAAGTTTACTTCAAATATTGCAGTAATATATCGATTTTGTCACTACATTATTTTGTTCACAGACATCCTTCCAGTGTTTTGTGTTCACATATGATGCATCTTCAAATCCAAATTGCTCCTCATAGCAGCAAAATGTAGGCTTAAGTCAAACTCCTAAGGTAAGCTTGATGTACTTGTAGAATAACTAGTACAAGTCCTAGCTTAACCATGCCATCTCATTACAAATATTGTAATTGTTTTCACATAGATTCCTCTGCAAATTATACCCATCAATGAGCATTACAAAATGCAGTTATAGAGGGTGGTGTCTAAATTTGAATTATAACTTTATTCAAATCCCAAAACTCATGTAGTCACGTCTCCAATCTAAATGGCCATAGGATATAAAGGTCAATCCTTACCATGGCATTAGATATCATCTGCCTCCTAACTTGTGCATCCACAATAAGTCGGGAGTATGTAATTTCAAAAAACAGACCACGCTGCATAACACAATAAATAATCAATGTTCCAAAAATTTATATTGCACATTTTTTTTTTGAACAGGATATTGCACATATGAAATGGCTATAAATGAACACTGTGCCAAATTCTACATTCCCTTGAATGTACCGAACTTGAACAAAGCATGTCCCCTCACAGAATGCTTCTCCATGCCTGCAACAGAAAAAACAAAATACCATTGTCCGTCAATCAGAAAATATGAAACCTTAGAGAAAAAATCGAGGCCATTTGAAATAAAGAGTCAATATCAAAAAACCAAAAAAAGGCAAGAATACCCAATAACTTAAAATGATCTAAAGCTTGGATTCAATAAGAGAGCATCTGAACAGAATTCAATCCAAGGTAAACAAAAAACTTACAATACCCACAAGAAAGGAAGAAAGTGCACAAATCCAAAAATAAAGGCAACTCCTACCCCAAAAAATCCGGATCAAGAAAAACTAATCAATATAAATCGTAGTCTTGGACAGACGAAGATGGAGAAGGTGAAGAAAGGGGGTATAACTGTTTGTTCTCGGCCAATTTGTTAATAACAGAGAGAAGAGAGAAAAAGAGAGTAACGGCTGAGAGAGAATGAGAGAGACGACTGAAAAATAGAGGGGAGAGAGGGTAACGGCTGGGAATAGGGAAGATTTTGGGCTGAGGTGATTTAGGTTTATTATGGTATTAAATTTGGAGGATAAGCATGACATATTTGTAATGTTGAAGGGTAAAAATATAAACAAAATGTTTTTCAGATATACTGACTTTTTAGAGTAGTATAGATTAAGGTTTTGGAGCAGATATAGTTATAGTCTTTAAATTTAATTTTGATGTTCTCATTTACCGATTCTATTTTGAATATGACATGCCGATAGAATAGCTTCTACCCATAAATTATTCGGTAGTCCTGAACTTATTAACATAGAATTCATCATTTTCTTTAAATTCCTATTTTTCATTTCAGCTACACCATTAGATTTTGGTGAGTATGGAGGAGTAACTTCATGTATAATACCATGTTGTTCACAATAGTCATTAAAAGGATTAGATTCGTATTATCCTCCCCTATCAATCCTCTACCTTTTTTATTTTCCTATTCAATTGATTTTCGACTTCTAGTTTATACTTGATAAACATTTCACTTGCTTCATCCTTATTTCTCAACAAGTATAATTTAGTATACCTCGAACAATCATCAATAAAAGTAACATAATATCTTTTTTCACCTCTTGTCATGGTATTTTTAAGATCACCTAAATCACTATGTATCAAGCTTAATAATTTGGTTTCTCTTTCAACCGTTTTAGAAGATTTTTTAGTGATTTTAGATTCAACACAAACTTCACATTTATCAACATTTGAATTCAAAAAAATTGAGATGAGACCTAATTCTCTCATTTTCTTGATATAAGTAAAATTCACATGACCTAATCTACCATGCCACATACCAAGAGAATCAAGCACATAAGCAAAAGAACTAGACTTATTCTCATTCATAACTTCAGCAACATTTAGTACATAAAGACCCTTATTATAGTAACATTTCCCAACAAATGTCTCATTCTTGGTCATAATGATCTTATCACTCTCAAATGTTACTTTTACTCCCACCTTATTCAAGACAGATATCGACACCAAGTTCCAACAAATATTAGGCACGTGGAGCACTTCAGACAATGAGAGGATCTTTCCAGAAGTCAACTTTAGTAACACCTTTCCCTTACCCATAACAAACAAGGGTCTAGAGTCACCCACAGACACTTGTTCCTCTCCATCCCCCACAGGTGTGTAGGAGGTAAAAACACTTCTATTGCCACAGATATGCTTGCTAGCCCCAAAGTCTATCAACCAATATTTTGTAGTAGCAGCCACGTTAACCTCGGATACTACCGCAACAATAATATCATCCGCCTCAACCAAATTGACATTTGGCTTACTAGGTTTGTCGTTCTGCTTTCGGTGTCAGCATTCTTGAGCATAATGTCCTGTCTTTCCACAAACAAAACAATTACCTTTCTTCTTAAAACTAGAACCTTGAGCCTTATGGAGATTTTTTCCATTGTGATTCTTTTTCTTATGCTTATATTGAGGCTTATTTGTAGTCTCCACAATATTGGCCTTAGAGACATTTTCCTTGGCCTTTTCAATTTTATCCTTCAAATTATTTTTCTCCTCAATCCTAATATGGATAATCACGTCTTCCAAAGACATATACTTCCCTTTATGTTTAAGATTGTTCTTGTAAACTTTCCAAGAATCGGGTAATTTTTCAATCAAAACACCGGCTACAAATGACTCAGGCAAAGTAATTTTTTCATTCCTCAACTCATTAATAATCAAATGATACTCATGAATTTGAGAAGACACATCCTTCTCCTCAACCATCTTATAGTCTAAGAAATTTTCTATTGTATATTTTTTAACCCTCGCATCTTCGACAATATACTTTTTCACCAAACTACCTCAAATCTCCCTAGCATGCTTATAATTATAATAAATATCAAACAATTCATTTGATAGAGCATTCAAGATAATATTCCGACAAACCTTATCAGCCTTTTCCCATTTTTCTTTTTCTCTTACATAATTTTTTGTATCTTCTTCGGGTTTTAAATCAGTCAAAACAAATGCAACACTTGCTATATCAAGTAACATCATAATTCTCTGTTGCCAACGCTTAAAATTAGATCCATTAAAAGGCTCAATTTTTGTCACATCAGGAATGGTCTTGTTTATAATTGTAGCATCCATATTGATCTATTCTTAAGATTGTTGTGAAAATTTCAGTTCAAGAATGCTAAAAATCAGATGATAAACAAGACAAGAAAACTTATTGATAAAGGCGTGTAGTCACTGTCCTTAAAAATAGATTTACGCTTCTCTGAGTATGAAACTCGGTGCAACAGGTTATTGAGTCCTATCCTCCAGGATTCAACTATCGCTTCTCCATAAACGTGCACTCACAAATGTAGAGGTGTCTCGAACAACTCTTGATCGTTCCCAAATGGAATAGAAATAATAGCAACTAATAGGATGTTGGAATTAATAGAGTAGGAATTAACTCTATCAAATTGTGTATATGACTGGAATAAAAAGCTTTTAACGAAGCACTGGTCGATCAGAATTTTCTTTGGGCGGTGTTCAGAAAACGATTTCCTTTTTGCTTGTGTTCAGAAACGAATAGTTCGAAAAATCTATCTATCAAAGCCATTCATCGATGCATTAAATAACCAACCAATGGATGCAACGGTTTGAAAGTCATATGCAATGGTTTGAAAGTCAGACGCAATGGTTTGATGTTTTGAAATGCTATGACAGATATTTGCAAGTGATATAATATAATACTATTATAATAAGAAAGTGATGGCCATGATTGTTTTATTCATTCAATAGTTGAAAACCTTTTGGCAGTTTGACATGTTCCAACCGAGAGCAATTTCAACGGCTTTAAATTGGATAATTCAAATTACACTAATTTTACACCACAAAATATTATGTATTTTGAAATAAATAATAATAAATTACAACACAAACTTGACTTGTTTAGAACTCAAATATGTCTAAGTCGGGGGCCAAATCTGAGTACCTTGATTATTTTATATATAAACAAACAGAATTGTTCGATTACTTTATATAGAACCGACTCTTGCAAGCTTGAAATTGTTTAAACTCAGCTCGTTTTGAATACGAGTCAAGTTTGAGTCGAGTCTTATCCGACCTAAACTCGAATAGTTTGTCTTGATTAACACCCCTACCCACAAGGAAAAAAAAAAAGGAGGACATACATTTCTTTCCTTCAGCTTCTTGTAGATTACCAAAAACATTGGGAGGAATATTAAATACCTGGCAAACTTAGACTAGCGTGTGAAGAGAAGTGATGCAGATGACAAAGAAGCTGGAGAAGATGTTGTGAACTTTGAGGAATCCGTGTTTTAGCTGTAGCTCGAAGACTGGTTCTGGCTGCTCTCGGATACATTGGTGTCATATTCTAATGATTGTGCAGCAGCAGAAAAAGCAGATGGAGTCGAATAAGTGGGCACTGGCATTTGGGAAGGAAGAATGGGCAATGGGGCTTCAAAATTAAGGACATGAAGTGCTTGCCTAATTGAAGGTCGGAGATTGGGATCAGGGTGAGCACACCAAAGCCCAACAATAATCAAACATTCAATTTCTTTCTCATCAAAATCTGTAGACAGTTTCGGGTCAGTTGTTTCAAGAAGTTTACCCATTCCATAAAGGTTCCAAACCCACTCAACCATTCTTATCTGACCTTCTGGTGCCCTAGGGTCTATTGGTTTTCTTCCACATGCTATTTCCAATGCTACGATACCGAAACTGTATACATCTGACTCCTTGCTAGCCTTTCCAGTTATGACACATTCAGGATCCATGTAGCCCATAGTACCTGCCAGAACTGTCGTTTGCGACCCTTTTTCATGATCAACCAGCCTAGCTAACCCGAAATCCCCGAGTTTTGCATTGAAATTTAAATCCAACATGACATTGCTCGATTTTATATCCCTATGCACCACACATTGCTCCCATTCCTCGTGTAGATAAAGCAATGCAGAGGCCAATCCTTGAGCAATTTTGTACCTTACCCCCCAACTCAACAAGCTTTTTCCTTTGAAAAGATGGAAATCTAAGCTACCATTTGGCATGAACTCATAAACAAGTAGAAGTTCTCCTTTTTGATGGCACCAACCTATGAGTTGCACCAGATTCCTATGCCTCAGTCGACTGATGATCTTCACTTCTGATGCATATTCCTTTATCCCTTGTTTGGAACCCCTCGATACCCTCTTAACAGCAATATAGGAATTCGATTCCCTTAAGAAACCTCTATAAACCCCACCAAACCCTCCCTCTCCTAGCTTCTCTTCCTCGGAAAATTTGCCCGTTGCCCGAGCCAACTCACCATAGGTGAACTTCTTGGGTCCAGTACCTCTTTCAAATTCATCCTCCATGGACACATCAATGACAATATCATCATCATATTCTCCTCTCTTCCTCTTCTTCCAAAAAGCCAGTAAACCCAACCCCAAAAAGCCCACCAAAACAGATCCCCCAACAGCCAATCCAACCACCAGTCCCGCCCGGTTTTTACCTGGACTGTTGCCAGGATTGGGGCTTGGCAACACTTCGTTTGGAACTGTTACTGTTATATTCTTTTCAATTTGCAGAGTTGAACTAAAATTCCATGAATAAAGGGTATGTAATGCTGATGCATTTCCTGTTGCAGCTGAAAATCCAAAAGTGACCCATTCTGGCAAGTAATTTCTCAGATCAACTATGAAAGAAAGTGTTTGTTGGAAACTGGAAGTATTTGTAAATCCAGTGAAAACAACACTCAGATTTTTAGCACTGGAACTATAGCTAATCATAGCATCATTCGTTTTTCCATCAGGAATACTACTCAACCATGTCACATTGGCAACAGATTTCATAGAATTGATATCAATACCTACATGATCATGTTCTGGATCCCATCTTCTGTTGTGAAATATGTCAAACTCAACCGCAACAAATGGATTATCTGTGGAGTTCAATGGCTCAAAGTCACTGGTGAGGCCAAGAGTACCACCTTTGGTGACATTGTTCGGAATTTTAGAACCAGAAGGCGCAAGGAAGAAGGCAATTCCATCGCCGTAGCCTGTACTGTTCTGCGAATTGATGACAAAAGTGAAATGGGTAGTGAAGTCTGTGAGATTTCCTGAGGCCTTGTCCCAGAGATGCAGTGGCTTGGCATATGTGGCCCGGCCTACGCTCGCAAACGTTGTTAAATCGCGCTGATTCGTAGTCATTTGGATTGCATCGTTTGTAGGGTAAGCATCTCTCTCATATGTGATGTTGCCATTGTTGGGACTGAAACTGTCAAAGTTGAAGGATAATGAAGCAACCAGAGGGAGTTTTAGGAAGAAGAAAGTGATGATCATGAAGAGAAGATGGTTTGACAAGTGGAGATGAATCTGAGAGGTGCAAGAAATTGCCATGGTTTTGGGGGAAACTTAGCTCTGAAGATCAGAAATGGTGATCGGAATAGCTTGTTATTTTGTAGTAGCGGAAGTCTTTGAGAGGAGTTGGGTTTGAGTAATGTTCATTGCATTGTGACTTCTAGAGGTCAAGCTGTCATTATTTACTTTGCTCCTCTTGAAAATTAATTAGTTAGTTTGTGGGTTGCTCCTTTTCATATTGCACATATATTTTTTTAGGGAAAATTATACTTTTACCTCTTAACTACCTCAAATGTGAATTTTGGGGTGATTTTTGAAATTTTTGTGGTTTATATCGAGGTTTTGATTTCGGCCCATGTTTTTCAAATTGCATGCGGGTTATAGAATACGTTTTTTTTAATATAAAAATAATTAAAAGTATATTTTGCAAAAAACATGGATTGAAAATATGCCTTTGTACAAATGGTTACAGATTGAAAATACCTAAAAAATAACGAAATGGGGGTAAAATAATTTTAAGATCATAATCCCAAAGGAATTGGTTAGTTTATGTCTACATTGTAAATTTGGTAAAAAAGTTTAGAATTCTATCCCTTAACTATATAATAATGTTTCACTTTGTTCCAAAACCTTAATGAAATGTCTACATTTTCTATTCATAACATAATAGAATTCTTCCTATGGTTATTTGTCAAACGTGTCTAAACTCTCAATCATCGTATTTAATTTTATATTATCCCAATTGCATAGTTTTTGTCTATAATTTCAATTCAGAATACAATAGATTTTTGATTTTGGACAAATGTAAAATTAATTCATAAAGTTGAGGTGATAATGCGAGAAACTCCATGATAGAGGAGAGAAGAGAGATTGGGATTGTAGTTCAAGTAAAGTTGATTTATCTATTTTTTATGTCTATGTGCTAACAATTCCGCGTTATGCAATTTTTTCTTGGTGTAAAGATGGGGTTCGAACCCACGCATCCCATTGGAACACGCGTTTTTCTGAAATCAGAACGATTAGAAAATCACTTTTTCAGTCTTTTTTTAATAATTTTTTTGGGTCAACAATCATTTTTGTAGTTAAAAAAACATTTTTAAAGTCGCTTTTAGGTCCTCACCATTAATTAGAAAAGTAAAAGTGGCTCTTTCTTTTTCGGATCAACGGATAAAGATATTCAAATCAATTTACTTATGATTTAAAGTCGTTAGAAGCAATCATCGTTGCCCACCACCACCATGATCACCACCCACCACTACCGTCGTGGTCCCACCACCACCACTGCCAACCACCATCTCTGTCATCCACCACCACCGTTGTCACCCACCGTCGCCACTACCATCATCGTCACTCAAAACCCACCACCACCAGCACCATTGCCACTCACAGCTGCTACTACCACTACGGTTGTCGTCTTACTCACCACAATCATCACCGTCTCTCACCATCACCACTGTCGTCCACCACCACTTTCACCGCTCACTTCCACTACAATCGGTGCTTAAATTTCTTTATCTCTTATCTATGTTTGTGATTTGATTTTGGGTGTAAATACAAATATGTTGACAATTTTTTTTATTACTACGTGCCTTCAGGCGTGGGGAATAACTAGTAATTTGATAAGGTATAAAAAAAATCACTAATAAAAATTGAAAAGTTGGTATAAATAGTAATAATGTAGCTCAAAAGTATACTACAAAGAATTAAAAAAGAAGAAGAACAAAGACAACTTAAAAATACGGCATGCAATACCACATCGAGAACCTAGAGAAAGTGAGGAGGATTACCTGCTTTATAAATTGACAGGGTGGCCTTGCTGGGCAGTCTCGTACCAATAAATATCTGAACAAGTTAGAAATAAACCGGACCGGATGTGAAACCGTCCAGTATAAATTTTGTCAATTTAGTTTTTAAAATATTCAATTTTTATCACTTTAATTTCTAATCAGACATTTTATCAAGTTTTTTGACAGAAATGATTAGATATTATGTTTTTAGACCATATTATGTGTCCAACACATAATCATTCCGTTAAAAACTTAACGGTCCCTCTATGTAAGAACCAAAATGACACGAATTAAATAATTTAAGAATTAAATTGATAAAATTGATACAATGAAAATTAAACTGACAATAAATATATACTTTAGGGACTCAAAATATTATTTACCCTTTGATTTATGAGTTGAAATATTTGAATTTGGGTTAAAAAAAGTAAAATGATGGTTGAATTTGTATATTACCAGGTCTTTAGTTAGTGTTAGAGTTTATGATTCTCCCTTGTTGAAAATCACAGAATGCATATCTCTTTAGGAATTAGGAGTGCAACTCGGGCGGGTTGAGGGGTTAACCCTAATTCAATCTTAGGTATATAATCTTCAACCTTAATCTTAACTCTAACCCGACCTCAACCCGAGCTATTCAGCTCGTGTACCGCCCAAGTTGAATTTGGGCGGATTTGGATTGAATTCGAGTTACTTAATTTGGACTGATTTCGGATTTAATGATTTAAATCTGAAAAAAAAAATGAAATTTCTGAAATCTGAAAAAAATTAAAACTTTCCCTTAAAACTATGTTTGCTACGTTTAGTGCATACTGCATACATGTTCTTCAAAATGAAAATGAAAGAGCATTTAATTAAATTCTAAAAATTTAACATTTTTGTAAAACTTTTTGTAGTGCATACTGTAAAACTTTTTGTAATGTTGTTTTTTTCTCAGCACAAACTTTTAGTGATACAAACATATCATCCTAAGTAGATTACAACCTTTTGCGATGAAATTGCTTTCGCAATGGGTCTATGAAGAAATCGCCGTGGAAATCTTGAATTTCAGTGCCAACACATAAAACCTTGTGATGGGATGAGAATTCAAGGATTAAAATTTTGTTTTAAAATAGTCGAAACTTTTTTGTTTTCAAGGAAACCGAAACGAATCAGTGATGGAATTGAAATTCTAATACTTTAGTATTTCATAAAGTTTCAACACATTTACATAATTGTTTTGCAATGTTTCAAGGTGTTTCATGATGTTTTGGTACATTTCGACCAATATTTTGAAAAAATAATTCTCAATTTTTTTTATTCTTTTTCATTATATTTTCGAAATGGGTCGAAACGTTTTTTAAAGAGGTTGAAACGTTTCCGAAATGGGTTAAAAAGTTTCCATTTTTTAGGTGACCGAAACAATACACCGAAACGAAATTTTGATCGTTTAGATGAGATTAATGTATAAAACCAAAGCTCGCTCACAAAATAGAGGATGTGTTAATACAACATTGGTCCATACAACACCAATTGTTGTATCTTGTATCAGTTGTATGTACTAAGGTCACATTTTGAGATTTAAAATTGGGCAAGCCTAACACCAAGCCTTGATGTGGCCTAGTTGCCATAGGATATAACCTTTTGGGGACCGTCTAGATTCAACTGAATACACCACCAGCACCCTTATATAAGAGGCACTAAAGCCTCGTTAGTGGACTGATCTACAACCTAGTCCTCTCTCCATAACTCTTATTGAGCACTGCCTGTGTCTTCCAGTTTCTTCTTAGGTCACCTAGTCTTCTCCTCAGGCCAACTCTCCTTCCATCTCAAGTTTCTGTCATCTCTCTCCATTAGCAACCCACTATCAACGCACCTTTGCAACTTTATATATATATATATATATATATATATGTGTGTGTGTGTGTGTGTGTGTGTGTGTGTTTTTTTGAAAAAATGCATCTGGAATTTTTTTTTTTTTTTGGCTACTTGGTGTTTAAGTGTGCATTGATTACTTCCTCAAGTTCAGCGCCTGACCACCTTATGGCATGAACTAGGTTAGAGCATGTCCCTAAAAAAAAAGATAACAAGACATTAGGGAATTTGGAAATAAATTGAAAAAGATAATTTATTATTAGTTTTATGTTGAGAATTTAAATTACAGAGATATGGCGTTACGTTACCAGTATTTTATATAAATACGATCATGATCATAAGGATGTGATATTGTGTTAATGTATAGTTAGTCCAAATCCTATGTATTAATAAAGGGGAAATTGGAAGGGGGTACACCAAATTAGACTTAATTGTAAAAAAGTACACAGAAAAAAATGTTGGGTAATTAAGTCTTTAATTTTGATACTTATTTATCTCTAAGTACATTATTTGAATTTTAATGATTTTTTTGTGACATTTTTGTCCTCCATTGATCCATGTGTATTTTCTTTGGAAAGTGGTGCATTAAACATCTCCTAGTTTTATGGAAAAGTGGTGCATTAAATTCATGTATCTACTTGTTTGAATATATATACAAATTCAAACAAGTATATATATATATACACACAAATGTTTATATATATATATATATATATGTATATATACGTACATAAATTCGTATATAAATATATATACACATTTAAATTCGTATATAAATATATATACACATATATATACATATATATATATATATATATAAATTCGTGTATATATATATATATTCGTACACACATATACATATATATACATATATAAATTCGTATATATATACACACACACAGATATATATAAGAACTTTAATATTCTATTTTTGTATATCCTCCCTTGATTCTTGTGAATTTTTTTTGGAACTTTAATATTCTATATTTGTATGTCCTCCCTTGATTCATGCGAATTTTTTTTGGAAAGTGATTTTGTTTTCAAATTATATTTAATACACATTTATTCATGCGTTTTTTTTTTTGGAAAGTGATTTTATTTTTAAATTAATTTAATATCCGAAATAGTATAATAGTGTAATAATAACAGTGTAACAATAAAAGTGTAACAGTGTACAATAACAGTGTAACAGTTATTGTTACACTATTACACTTTTATTGTTACACTTTGTGCATGTGGTAATAAATTCTAAACGGAGATGGACTGTTTTGAATGAAATTATGTGAAAATATATGTTTAAAAAAATGTAATAGTACAATATTTAGTGTATATAATTTGTTACACTGTTATTGTTACACTGTTACACTTTTATTGTTACACTGTTACACTTTTGTTGTTACACTGTTATTGTTACACTATTACACTATTTCGGATATTAAATTAATTTGAAAATAAAACCACTTTCCAAAAAAAAAAAAACGCATGAATAAAGGTATATTAAATGTAATTTGAAAACAAAATCACTTTCCAAAAAAAATTCGCATGAATCGAGGGAGGACATACAAATATAGAATATTAAAGTTCCAAAAAAAATTCGCATGAATCAAGGGAGGATATACAAATATAGAATATTAAAGTTCTCATATATATATATATATATATATATATATATATATATATATATATATATATATATATAAATTCAAACAAGTATTTATATATATATAATATACGAATTTTTATATATATAAATTATATATATGTGTATATATATAATATACGAATTTATATATATATATGCGTGTGTGTGTGTGTATTAACAAATACACATGAATCAAGGTGCATTAAAGATAAGAGATTTTGAATTGTTAATACACATGAATCAAGGTGCATTAAAGATAAAAAATTTTGAATTAAATGCCCCTAAAGGGGGTATTTAGGTCTTTGTATCCATGTAGTGTACTTTCTTCCAAGATGTTTTTTAATGTGTACTTTTTGCCAAATAACTCTAATTAGGTGTACCGGCTTCCAAAAACCCCATTAATAAATTAGCATGTGGGCCTTTATTGTCCATTCATGTGGGCCTTTATTTATGGCGTATCGGACAAGACGGAATATTGATGTTGTTTATTGGAAAATTGTAAAGTCTTTTTTGTATTGTCCAAAAAAAAAAAATTTTGGATTTATTGTTTCTTCATTATGCACAACTGCATAATGAAGAAATTTGAATGCACAACGTACAAATGAACGATAATTTATCGGAATATTATTTTCATGTTAATTGATTTGGGAACATATTTTTACAATAACAAACGTTGATTATATTATTATTTCATCATTATTTATTTTATTGTTTTATTTATTTGCATAGCAGGTGTGAGAATTGGAAAATATTCAATAAATATTTTTTTTTCAAAAATAAAATCAAAATTTTTTATTCATTTCAACATTTTAGCGGTGACAATAAGTTGTCACTAAAAGTAGGCTCTAATATTTTAGTGGTGATTTTAATTATGGCTAAACAGTGAATTTTTAGTCACAACTAATTATTGCCACTAAAAGTCAAATTTGTATTGTACTTTTAGTGACAACATGGTATATTTTAGTGGCAAAATTACATTAACTTGTTGCAATAATTATTACGGCTAAATATTTCATATTTAATGATATTTTTCGTATTGCAGCTAAAATTTTTACTTTTAGTGACAACATTGCTAAATTTTTACACATTTAGTCATAACAATTTTCATTGCTAAATGTCCTATTTCTTATAGTGTTTAATATCATTTGTATTAATTCAATGGAAATCAATTACCTAATTTTATCGTTTATTTATAATTGAACCAATCATGCCCTTAAAGTCTTTGGCGTGTTGAAATTAGAAGACTTGGACAAAGACTTTCCATTGATTGCATGGTCATGGGTCTTGTCAGTTTATGGTTAATTTCTATTGGATACAAACAAACTGGGGCCCCCTTATTTTTGTGTTTGGAAAACTTTTTATGGGGTGGGAAAACAAATTCATAACTTTTTCTGGCACACCAGTGGAATTGATAATTAAATCGAGTTTTGTAAGTTTGAGTTGAGTTTGTCGAGTTCGTTTAGAAGCTCAAGTCGAGTTTGTCTAGTTCGTTTAGAAAATGAGCTGAGTTCGAACAGAGTCGAACCCGAATAGTTCGACTATTTTACATATAAACGAATCAAGTTTTACGAGTTCGAAACGAACTTTTTAGGTTCGTTTTTTAAACGAGTTTAAAAAATTGTTCAAGTTCGACACGTTTAAAATACGAATCGAACCCAAGTTAAATACAAACCTAAATAGTTCGATTTAATTATCAGTTGCACATACCAGTGGGTTTTTTTTAACGCACCGGGAGGGTGGGATACAAAATGGCAAAAATTTCCAACGACACGTTAAGGAACCTAAATTAGTAAAATGCCCATGAATTGTACATAAAGACATGGATCGAATTAATAATAGGGGTATGATGGAAAAATCCCCAAAGGAATAGTCAACAATTAATTCACATCATTGGTCAAATTAATTGGGCCCACATCTCCCATCCTCATATCCAAACGTTGGAAAGTATGGTCATGGATTTGGATGTAAAAAATTTATCCTATCTCATCCAATTTTTTTGGCCAAACATGTCCGAAAAGAATATGATTGATGAAAGACATGTGGGGAGGTTAGGAAGAAACATTAAGAAAATGATTGAGAGAGAGAGAAACAAAGGGGGTGGGTTATTCGTGTTGACACGTCAAACACGTTTAATAAACGGGTCGTGTTCGGGTGAGACATGTCAAACTGTTTATCACACATTTATCTGTTTAAATAAAATTAATATAATAATAAATTAAGAATTATTTTAAAAAATTAGCAAGAAAAAAAAAAGTAAAGTAGTAGTTCAAAAACAAAAGAGGGGAGATGGGGAGCACTTCAAAGACAAAGATAAACCAATGTCTTTTGCTTTTGTCCTACATTGGAAAATGAGGGGAGATGAGGAGGGTTGAGTTGCCTATAAAAGGCAATGGCCTCTTCCATTTTTTTTTAAGCCTTCAAGTTTGATTTTTATGAGATTTGGTTAAAAATTCCTCTTTTTTGAGGTAAGTACAATTGGCAATAAAAAAAAGTGGAGTATTAAAATTTGTTGATATAATTTTTTTTAAATTAAACGGGTTAAATGAGTCATGTCGTGTTATCTGTTTATTAAATGGGTTGTATTCGTGTTGAAATTTTTCACCTGGTTATTAAACGTGTCGTATACGGGTTTACATATTTTTCACCCGTGACCCGTTTAACCCGACACGTAACCGTTTAACCCGACACGTTTAACACTCCTAGTTTAAGTGTTAACATACCTCCAACTCGACCCATTATCAGTTACTCCTACTCCGCTCTTCCCAACTCGAAGTTTTCGATCAATCGCAACAACTGAAACCCTAGCCAAAATAACCCCCAAACATCATCATCTACGACTACCTTTCTTTCTCCGAAACGTATTTAGCTCTCTTCGTATTGAGATATGATCAAACATTGAAGAACTACATAACTGCTCGAAGACAAGGTCTTTTCGATTTCATTCTAAAGGACCTAGGGTGTCAATGAAGTCAAGTTTTGCGAGTTTAAGTTCGAGTTTGTTGTAAAAAATTATTCAAGTTCGACTCGACTTGTTTAAAACTCGGGTCGAGTCTGAGTTCGGACTAAATCTGAGTAGCTCAATTATTTTACATATAAACAAACTGAACTTTGAGAGCTTGAGCCGAACTTTTATGACTCGTTTTTCTAAACAAGCTTAAAAAATTATTCAAACTTAACTCATTTAAAACACGCGTCAAGTTTAAGTTGAGTTTTATCCGAACTAAACCCGAGTAGCTCGTCTCAATTAACACCCTACCTACAAGGAGAAAAGTAAGGACACGCATTTCTTTCCTTCACCTTCTTGTAGATTACTAGAAACTTTGGGAGGAACGGTGTACACCTATAAGTTGTGTTTTATTTTTTGGAAAAATTACACTTTGACCCTCACTCTACCCCTGGACAAATGAATTTATCACATTGTCCCCCAACAATATAAATTGATTTGACATCACCCAAACACAAATGCCCGTTATCTTTTTTGGACAGAAAATGTCCACTTATCGGGACAAAATGAAATAAGAGCATGAAGTTTGGGTGAAAACTTAGACAACTTTCTCTCAAATTTATGATAGACGCCAACACTGGGATAATGTGAAACTAATAGTAATAGTTGAAGCTGCAATGCAAAAAAAAAAAAAACATGATGATTGAGAGGGTAATGTGAGATGGAGACCATAATTGAGGGGTTCAAAGTATAATTTGTCCATATTCTTTTCTCATATTTCCTGAAATCAAATTAATATCATAAACAAGCACCACTCCACCTCAGGGATGAAACTGAAGAGTATTCCAGTAAGTTAATCTTTCAAGGTTTTAGTATATGAAACCCAAAGCGGCTAGCCACTTATGCATTAATAATCCTCATATTTTGTCTGGATGTAGTCCTGGTAGTACTGTTAAATCACATCACTAGGTGCTTAGAACATGGTAACAAGTAAGTTAAAAAAGAAAAAAATCATCCTGTCTAACTCTACCATAATTGGGTGGAAAGTTCACTTCAGCCATGGAAGCTTGCGATTGACCATGTGAATAAATAACCAACAGTTACAGAGTCCTTTTAATGTGTTAAATTAGTATCTTGGTACTTAGATGTGTTGGCTTGTGATTTGGAGTTTAGGTACATGTACTTCTTAGGATATTTCAGAAGGCAGAGCCTTGACTTCCCCTCAGAGGAGGGAATTTTATAAGAGAAGGAGTCTAGGAAAGTTAAGCACATTAAATATCATACATAGAGGAAAATTTTGGATTCTGATTTACCCCAAAAAAAAACTGCAGTGAAATGTAGAAAATAGCTAAAGCTATAGCTAGAGAAGGTTGTCAAGTACATTAAGATACATTAATCCGAGTTACCATCTTTGATGCTTTGACTCCTTCCATGCTGGTGTTTCACCTCTTCCTCCATTTCGCTGATTGGATATACGCGTGGTTGAATTGCAGGCAATGTACTCAATCCTCAGGATTAGGCTTGATTGGGCATAGTTACCTTGACCAACCAGCTCAAGTTTCATTGTATTGATCGCACATTATCTATTTGTGGTGTTTTATTGCCTTTTTTTGATCTTCCTATTGATAGGCAATAAGATGAAAAACATGGCATCCCCTCCATAGTCCATACAGTATATCAGTATGCCGAGACATTATGGGTTTAACTCACTGATTTGTTGATTCTTTTTTATGTTTGAGTCGTCTTCATTCGCACATTCTAGTCATATATGCAATGTACAGATAATGTGCTTTTTTTAACTGCTTGTTTGCAGCACATTTTACAACAACATTACAGTACTGTTATGTAATGTTTTTACCATAATTTATACCATATTATCATTTTTTGTAATGAATTTAGTGGCTGGAGATATGTATACTAAAATCTTCTTTACCATGTGCCGGTGGTATAAAAACCAGGTTGTATGGAGCCGATTAGTTGAAGGAAAAATCTGGAAAGTTGTTGCCTAAACTCTGTTCTGTTTCCTCTGTTTGTGCAGAAATTTTCTGTTTGTATATCGACCCCACGCTCTGTTTTTCTCTGCAGTTTCTTCACCATATAATTTGTGCAAGATCCATCAGATATGGTAAAGGAAATTCCTCACTGGGAAAAATGGTAAGATCCAATATAGGAAATTGTATCTTTGTTTGACACTACCCATTCCTCATTCAAGAATAACCAATATTAATATGTTGGTTGAGAGTAACACTGACAACAGAAAAGGTTATTTACTTTCGGTATGAGTATTAAAGTGCTCCTGTAGATGAATTTGTAAGTCTTGTGTAAGTTGCAACTAATACTGGAATCATCTGTGATTATGTTTCCTATTCTTAGTAGTAAGACAAATGACAAATTACCATTTTCTTGTAATTCTCACATGAGAGTTCAACTTTTGGCATCAATGTAGCTACTGCCATAGTATGTCACAACCAAGGCATCATTTATACATACAATTGACCTACTTATTACAATCGATGTTGAAGTCATCACTGAACCACACATATTTTTCCGGTGGGTCTCCCACCATCATCCTGGATTGCATATTAAAAAACAGAACCGATTTAGAGTCTTTCTCATAGCCCTCCAGTACAATAGCTGCTAAAACATCTTTTCACCTTTAGCATAGCCGTAAATAATCTGCAGAGCTGCATTTTGGTTAGCAATTCAAAAATCAAATTTTAATATAACTTGTTCAGGTTAAAACCATTAGTTCCTGTATGGATGATCATCAAAGAAAGCCTACCATCAAGGGTTTTTCAGTACCCAAATTTAAATATAAGTATAACATGAAATTATTAGAACTAGAGGACCACAGGCTCACAGCTTATTCATCATGCATCCCTCATTTATGTGGGACTAATATCATACATATCTTTTGCCAGATATTCTCAGAATCGGCTTTATCCAGATGAGGATAAAGCTTCATAGGATGTGGAAGACTTGGAGAAAATTCAGCTGTTCTTCAAACTAATGATGCCACCAGACGAAGAGGACCAAGATATAGGCATATTTGCTGGGGGACCAAAACTTGTTGGGACATGTGGCATTGATGGGAGAATAGGCAAGGGAGATTCACAATTAAGGACAAGAGTAGCTTGCCTTATCGACGATCGGAGATGGTAATCTGGGTGAGTGCACCAAAGGCCAACCACCAGCAACCTTTCCATTTCTTGCTTGTCAAAGCCCGCACATAGTTTTTGGTCTGCTGCTTCAAGAATATTTCCTTTTTCATACAGGTCCCATACCCATTCTACAATTGTCATCTGATTTTCTTGGGCACTAAAACTACTGGGTTTTCTGCCACATGCTATCTCCAAACAAACAACTCCAAAGCTGTATACATCAGACTCTTTGCAAGCCTTGCCTGTTACGACACATTCAGGATCCATGTACCCCAAAGTCCCTGCCAGATTTGTTCTTTGCCATCCCTTTTCATGATCAACCAGCCTAGCTAACCCAAAATCCCCAAGTTTCGCATTGAAATTTGAGTCCAACATAATATTGCTTGGTTTTATATCCCTATGTAGTACACATTCTTCCCATCCTTCATGCAGATAGAGCAATGCCGAGGCCAAGCCTTTGGCAATTTTGTACCTCAGACTCCATGTCAACACAATATTCTTTTTGGAGAGATGTGAATCTAAGCTACCATTAGCCATGAACTCATAAACAAGTAGGAGTTCTTTTTTCTCATGGCACCAACCTTTGAGCTGCACTAAGTTTCTGTGCCTCAAGCGACTGATGACCGTTACTTCTGACTCGTATTCTCTTATCCCTTGTTTAGACCCCCTTGATATCCTCTTGATAGCAACATAGGAATTCAATTCGCGCAAGAAACCTCTATAAACTCCACCAAATCCACCCTCTCCAAGCTTCTCTTGCTCTGCGAAGTTTTTCGTTGCACAAACCAATGCACCATATGAGAACTTCTTTGGTCCACTACCTTTTTCAAATCGGTCTTCCATAGATGACTCAAAGACATGCTCTTCTTCTTCTTCTGTTTTTCTCTTCTTCAACAACCAATAGGCAACCAAAGCCAGCCCACCAATCAAAACACTCAGGCTCACACCCAACACCAACACTAGTAGTCCTATCTTGTGTTTCTTGGCCGCTACACTGGAGTTTGGATTTGGGATTGGACTTAAATGAGAATCAATTTGGAAACTCGAATTGAACTCCCATGTTTTAACATTATTTGTCTCTTTAAGATTTCCCGTTGCCGCAGAGAACCCAAAAGTAACCCATTCTGGTAAGTAATTCATTAGGTCCACATCATAGGAAAGTCTATCATTTTGGGTTCCATTAACTAAAAAATTAGAACCACCAAGTAGAGTGGTCTAGTGGGGTACCGGTCTTACTCCTCACCTTGAGGTTGGGAGTTCGAGTCTTGGAGTTCCCATTGGGGTTTGGTGGTTGGCCGCTATGCTAGCCTAGCTAGGTCTGGTCCCGAGGTGTTCCAGGCACGGTCAGGGGCCTTATGATCCCACTAGTGAGGGCCTATCGGGGTGGTCGCTGGGCACTCTTCCTTGCCCCCACCCCTTTTTTTAAATATCAAAAAAAAAAAAAAAAACTAAAAAATTAGTGAAAACAACATCGAGAGTTTTGGAACTAGAATTATAGCTAATCCAAGCATCATTTTCTTGCATATTATTCAACCATATAGCAGTTGAATTAGATTTCAAGGAGTTGATATTGATACCTACATGTGTGAAATTGGGATCCCAAGCATCATTCGAAAATGTATCAAACTCCACCGCAAAAAATTGATTCAGGGGAAAGTTTGAGACTCTGCTCCCGCCTACAAGACCAAGACCACTTCCTAAAGCGTTTTCTGGGATACTGGAACCAACAGGAGCCATGAAGAAAGCTAAACCATCCCCACAGTCTTGATTAACACTTGAATCAATTACGAAAGAGAAATGGGTTGTGAAGTCTGTCAGGTTTCCTGAAGCCTTGTCCCATAATTGCAGGTGTTGGAAGTATGTGGCTCGACCTGCGGCGCTAGCTGTGAGGTTATTTGGGGTGACTTGAATGCCTTGTTCAGTGATATTTGCATCTCCAGTGACATTTATGGTGTGATTTGTATCACCAGGTCCGAAACTGGAGAGGTTAAAATACAGTGGGGATGCATAAGGTATAAGGAGAAAGAAGAAAAAGATGATATTCAAAGAGTTGCCCACCACAACCATGGCTGCCTAGGTAAGTTTTGAGCTAGGAAAATCAGTTTGTTTTATAGATGACTTCTGGACTTTGCAATTTGTTGAGTACTCTGCCCTATTTTTTGACGGGCTTGAGTTGACTTGCACTTTGTGGAAGTCTTTTGCGTACTCCACACTATTTTTTGACGGATTTTGATTATTGCACCGTCAATTAGGGGTGACAATTTTAACTAATATCCCATCAAATCCGCCCTTAATTACTAAATGGGTTGGATATCTATTTTTATTAATACGGGTTATAACGGGTTAAGTGATATTATTTAGTTTAATTTTTGGGTTAATTGCACTGGAGGTCCTCAAAGTATGTAATTTGTCTTATTTTAGTTCTTAATGTTTCAATTGCATCATTTTGGTCCCTGAAGTATTGAATATGTTTCTATATGGTCCCTCAAACAGGTAGTGTCTAGATTCCCAATGATTTTTTTATCATAAACTTGTCACATGATACTTAAATGTGGATAAAAAAATAATTTGGATAACTCTTGACCAAATTTTTACTCAAATTTTGGTTAAATACCAACCTAAATTACACAATTTTGATCATGAGTTATCCAAATTTTTGTCAAAAGCTACTCATATTACACATTTTTTTGTCGAGAGTTATCCAAATTTTGTTTAAGAGCTATTAAAATTATTTTTTGTCAATATTTAGCTATTATGTGACAGGTTTATGGTAAAAAGTCGTTAGCAATTTGGACGTTGTCTGTTTGAATGACTATATAGAAACATATTCAATACTTTAAGGACTAAAATGATGCAATTGAAACATTAGGGACCAAAATGAGATAAATCTCGTACTTTAGGGACCTCTAGTACAATTATCACCCCAAGATTGGGTTTAAATTAGTTATTATCATTTCACTCGTTCAGCCTTCTTGGCCCCCACTTGGGTTCGTGCAATCGTGCTCCAGCTGCATTGTTAAGAGATAACTCTGTTTCATGTGATCAGCATTTTTCCATCACCAGAAGTCCTAAACAGTTTGCACCCCAAAAAAAAAAAAAAAAAAAAATCCTACCCAGAATGTTCCTACGTATGTATGACATTTTTGGGTGGCTCTTTTAAATTCATAAGTAACATTGCATTATTTTTATATCAAGAACAATATAGTCATTTCATTTTTAATTTCGGTATTACTGTGAGGGGTATTCGAACCAGTTTACATGCACATCAATTAATCTCTTTTTCGGTTCGGTCAAATACAGGTCATTCATATCGAGACTATGAAATTCATGAAAAGTAAATATCTTCTCTTGTTGCCTAGCCCAAGGGAATTGCCTAATTTCAAACTCAACCTATAACCAACATAACCGATCTCTAGACCCAATGTATACGCTAGAAATTGTCGATGTAGCTATATGTGATTTATAATTTGATTGTTATTTGTTATTTTTCATCCTTGTTGGTGGACTTTTTGCTCCATGTAGGGGGAATGGTTTTTTTAGGAGATTTGAAGAGGATTGTGCACGTTGTGAGGTTTAACTCAGCACCTTATTATATTAATTGACGACAGGTATGCATTACTTGTGACCGCATTCACGAAGACACCATAATTGAGTTGATCATACAATCAATCAAATAAACAACTCTAGCAGAGTATCTCGAGTGTTAAATTAGTGTTGCTTGAAAAGGGTTAGTTACTACCATAATACCATTGAACGATTTGTCCAATGGGTAAGAATTTGGATTTTTTTGCTCAATACTTAGGTTTGAGTCTCCATAGTTACGATAGTTCAGTGGAGTTAAACCTACTTTTCAGCGTTCAGAGCACGCAATGAGGATCTTAACTTTACCTCAACATAGGTGCAATGGGTCTCCTGTAAATAGTTTATGTGGTGCTGAGAAACAATGCTCCCTAAGGATATACGGAGTGACCTATTTGCATATCCATTGTAGGAATAAAAAAAAAAAAAAAGAAGAAAAACATGATTAGTTACTTTGTTGGTCTTTTATGGATAATTTTATTTAGAAGAACCAGAAATTGCTAGAAATGGGAGATAAATCACTCATTTGGGAGTCCTTAGTTGGAGAGAAGATGAAAGAAACTAAATGATTTGATGATCCTTTCAACCTAATATTTTCATCCTTTGTTTTTTATGGAAATGTATATTTTTTTTATTTTCTATATATATTGACTCCTAAATTAGAGAAGTGATTTGCGATTTGCAGTAAAAGGTGTTGTATTGTGTTAAATTTGTGTTATACCTAACTTCGATCGTGCAAAATCTATTCAATTTATATCTAATTTCTTTAAAATTGTATATATTTTAGTTCGTGTTATGTTTTATATCATATTTAATCAAAAGTAATATCAGTCTATTTATTGAAAATAGCCTAATTCATCTACATATTTCTCATTTGAATGATTAATCATAAATTTATTAGTTTTATATCGATACTATATCGTATTCATTGTCGTCATATCCTATCTAATATATATATATTTTTTTTTAAAATTTCTTGACAAATCACATGTTACGTATTTAAAGTGGAGTCTATTGTACGCAAATGAGCTATTTACTTATTAATAATAAATAATCCATCAAGAAAAAGTAGAAAAAACAAATATCACAGTGAATCTGAATCCATATACACCCATGTTGCCTGGTGACTAGAACCGGAGGATATTAATTGATTTTCCCTCTTTCCCCTATTTTCTCACACTTTTCTTTTCTTTCCTTTTCTCTTCTCCTTGGAAAGCTCTTCGCAAGCGGTTCACTCTCAAGTCTCAACTCAATCTCCCCTGTCTTATATTACCTTTCTCCTCCGTCGAACCGCTCAGGTACATATTTACACTTACACATTTGCACATACATACATATATACTTGGAAATCTTTGTTCCTTCTTTGCATTTATTATGGTTTTTTTTCTTGGATGATGATAATTGGAATAGTCTTATTACTTCAAAGAAAACCCAGTTCTTCTTTTTCAAGGCGGGAGCACACACACACAGATACACACACCACAAGCCTTTAATAACCTAAGTGATCCAATTAGCCGTTCACAACCAATAGGATCAGTTGGGTTTTCATGGGCATTCGAATAATTTATTTTCTGGGTTTGGCGTAGGATTGAAGACTTGTGTATTGAAGGGCTTAAGAAATGCTACTTTCTTGATTTTCTTGGTCCTAAAGGATTTGCGGTGGAGCTTTCTCGGCGAACGATGTGCGAGTAATCTGGAAAGCTCCATTTAGTTAGCAATTCAGAAATCAATTTTTAATATAACTTGTTCAGGTCAAAACCATCAGTTCTTGTATGGATGATAATCAAAGAAAGCCTACCATCAAGAGTCTTTACAGCTTATTCATCTGACATCCCTCATTTATGTGTTACTGGAAACATTTATTTGGGCTGTGGCAATTGCAATTACCTTACAGGCTACAAGCCTACAGCAGAGCCTCAATCGAACATTGAAGACTTGCATAAATGCTTGTAGATGAATTTCAATAATATCAGTTACAACTTAAAGTTAAAAGGGTCTTTTTGATTTTATCTTAACCAAAAAAAAAAAAAAAACAGAATAAAAAAAGAAACATACCCTTTCATTACTTTTTCTTTTTGTATATTATAGTCCTAAACAAAAACCAAAGGAAGCATTTGCATCTTTCTATCCTTTTACACCTATAAGATCTAATTTATTTTTTTGTATTTTTTACTGAAAATAGACAAATATCATACATATCTTTTGCCAGATATTCTCTGAATTGGATTTATCCAGATGAGGAAAAAGGTTGAGGATGTGGAATACTTTGAGGAAATTCAGCTGTTCTTCGAAATAATGATGCCACCAGACGAAGAGGACCAAGATATAGGCATATTTGCTGGGGGACCAAAACTTGTTGGGACATGTGGCATCTTTGATGGGAGAATAGGCAAGGGAGATTCACAATTAAGGACAAGAGTAGCTTGCCTTATCGACGATCGGAGATGGTAATCTGGTTGAGTGCACCAAAGGCCAACCACCAGCAACCTTTCCATTTCTTGCTTGTCAAAACCCACACATAGTTTTTGGTCTGCTGCTTCAAGAATCTTTCCTGAGTCATAAAGGTCCCATACCCATTCTACAATTGTCATCTGACTTTCTTGCACACTAAAACTACTGGGTTTTCTGCCACAAGCTATCTCCAAACAAACGACTCCAAAGCTGTATACATCAGACTCCTTGCTAGCCTTGCCTATTATGACACATTCAGGATCCATGTAGCCCAAAGTCCCTGCCAGAACTGTCGTTTCCGATTCCTTTTCATGATCAACCAGCCTAGCTAACCCAAAATCCCCAAGTTTCGCATTGAAATTTGAATCTAACATAATATTGCTTGGTTTTATATCCCTATGTATTACGCATTCTTCCCATCCTTCATGCAGATAGAGCAATGCCGAGGCCAAGCCTTTGGCAATTTTGTACCTCAGACTCCATGACAACACAATATTCTTTTTGAAGAGATGTGAATCTAAGCTACCATTAGCCATGAACTCATAAACAAGTAGGAGTTCTTTTTTCTCATGGCACCAACCTTTGAGCTGCACCAAGTTTCTGTGTCTCAAGCGACTGATGATCGTTACTTCTGACTCGTATTCTCTTATCCCTTTTTTAGACCCCCTTGATATCCTCTTGATAGCAACATAGGAATTCAATTCGCGCAAGAAACCTCTATATACTCCACCAAATCCTCCCTCTCCAAGCTTCTCTTGCTCTGCGAAGTTTTTTGTTGCACAAACCAATGCACCATATGAGAACTTCTTTGGTCCACTACCCTTTTCAAATCGGTCTTCCATGGATGACTCAAAGACATGCTCTTCTTCTTCTTCAACAAGCAATAGGCAACCAAAGCCAGCACACCAATCAAAACACTCAGGCTCACACCCAACCCCAACACTAGTCCTATCTTGTGTTTCTTTACTTTAGTGGCCGCTACACTGGAGTCTGGATTTGGGCTTGGACTTGGATTGCTTACATAAGCATCAAATTGTAAACTTGAATTGAACTCCCATTTTTTAACATTATTTATCTCAAAATAATCTCCTGTTGCCGCAGAGAACCCAAAAGTAACCCATTCTGGTAAGTAATCCATCAGGTTCAGAACATAGTAAAGTCTTATCTTTTTGGGATCCATTAATTGAAAAACCAGTGAAAAAAATTTCGAGAGTTTTGGAACTAGAATTATAGCTAATCCAAGCATCATTTTCTTGCCCTTGTGTGATATTATTCAACCATATCGCAGTGGAAACAGATTTCATGGAGTTGATATTGATACCTACATGCGTGAAATTGGGATCCCAACCATTCGAATAAGTGTCAAACTCCACTGCAAAAAATTGATTCTCGGGAAAGTTTGATATTGTGTTCCCGCCAACAAGACCAAGACCACTTCCTGCCGCGTTTGCAGGGATACTTGAACCAACAGGAGCCAGGAAGAAAGCTAGACCATCGGCATAGTTGGGATTACCACTTGAATCAATTACGAAAGAGAAATGGGTTGTGAAGTCTGTCAGTGTTCCTGAAGCCTTGTCCCATAAGTGCAGCTGTTGGATGTACGTGGCTCGACCTATGGTTCCACCTAATGTGACGTTAGTTGGGGTGACTTGGATGCCTTCTTCAGTGATATATGCAGCTCCAGTGACATTTATGGAGTGATTTGTATCACCAGGCCGGATACTGGATAGGTTAAAATACAGTGGGGATGTAGAATGGATGAGGAGAAGGAAGAAAAAGGAGATATTCAAAGAGTTGCTCACAACCATGGCTGCTAGGTAAGTTTGAGCAAGGAAAATCAGTTTGTTGTGTAGATAACTTCTTAACTAGCAACTGCTAAAGTTGACTTGCAATTTGTTGAACCAGTCTTTTGAGTACTCTACTATTTTTTGACTGCTTATGTGGGGGTGATAATTCACCCCCTCAATGTGTGCTTTATGTGTCATTTTAGTTCTCAATGTTTTAATTGCTTCAATTTGATACTTGAAGTATTGAATTAGATTTTATGTGGTTCCCAAGTCTAATGCAGTCTATATTTCTGATGCAAATTGGAAAGCTATATGTGATTTGTAATTTGATTTTATTTCTGAATTTTTATTTGTTATTTTCCTTCCTTATTGGTGGACTTTTTGCTTCCATGTACTCTTCTTTATTCTATCAAGAAAATTTGTGTTGCTGATTCAAGAACAACAATAAACTAACAAGTAGTGTACCTAACCTAAAAACTAAGGGGGGGGGGGGGGGGGGGGGGGAAGAACTAAAGTGATTAAAAATTTGATGGAACTCATAGTCATACTATATATTAGGAGGAGGTAAACTCTGACCATGATTGCCAGGTGATTTTATCAAAGGTTTATTTGTCAATGGCAGGCTGAATTGTTGTGGAATGACAAAGAAAGATGGTAAAAATGAAGGTAGAACAGAGAATCATATGTGATCGGGAAACGGGTTTTAAGAGGGTTGTGTTCATCGTGAGACTTAACCCAACACCTTATAACATTAACTGACGATAGTTATGCACTGCTTTTGTCTGCATTCACGAAGGCACCATAATTGATTTGATCATATGATTATACAATCAATCAAATAACTAACTCTTGCAGAGTATCTTTGAGTGTTAAATCAGTGTTGCTTGAAAAGGGTTAGTTACTTTGTTGCTCTTTTATGGGTAAATTTATTTAGACGAATCATAAATTGCTAGAAATGGGATATAAATCACTCATTTGGGAGTACTTAGAGCAACTCCAAGGCCTCAATAAAAGGCCCTTTTTAGCTATTTTAAAGAGGCAGACCTTAAATTTTCTCTTCAACAAACTAGCCATCTCTCTAGCCATTTCTCATATCCTTCATTTCACTAGCTATCCTTGGCGAGGCGCAGAAGCTTGCTATTGTGGTTTTTGCGCCAATTTCTTCACACTATCTTCACTCCACAGAAGCTCCCATAACCTTTTGTCTTCACTCCACAGCACCCCCAATTTCAGTCTCCTTCGTCGTTGTCTTCCTCAACCAGACAAAGGTTCTTTGTCCAGGTATGGAGTTCTCTCTCTGTCTCTCTCACTTTCTTTGTCTCTATCTATGTGTGTGGGTGTATATATGGGGCCACAAAAATCCTACTGAAACCCCATCTCTCTCTCCGCTCCCGCTGAAAAATCCACTGGAAAACCCACAAAAAACCCAAAAATCCCTCCGCCTCACCCACCAAAAATCTCACTGAAACCCCACCAAAAAACCCCCACCGACTGAATTTGTGAAATTAGAAGTAGATGCAACCCCATCCATCTCAATCCCGCCTTCCACTGTTACCTTCTCTCCAAAATTAACCCTCTCATCAACCTACAATTCTTCCTTCCATGGTGTTCAAATCGATCCAGTCTACCCCAAGCACCATCCGAGCCTTCGACGATTCTTCTTCCTCTTCGGTGGTGATGATGACTAATATAATCAATCACACCCATAGGACATCAAGGAGGGTTGGGAAACCGAACCAGATTTTAGTTTTGGTAGAACATAGGTGATTAAGTACATTTTTTAGTTAGTATTTTAGATTTTAAATTATTTTAGATTTTAATAATTAATAGTTAGTTAAAGTTAGTTAAAATAATTAGTTAAAATAGAGAGCGTTGTTGAAGTAAATTAGTAGGAGTTGCTCTTTAAAATAGATAATGTAATAAAAAAATATATTTTACCCGGCTATTCTAGCCAGTATCCTTGAAGTTGCTCTTAGTTGGAGAAAAGATGAAAGAAACTAATGATTTGATGATCCTTTCAACCTAGTACTTTCTCCCCACAATTAGGAAAAGTTGTAGAAAAAATTTTCAACTGGTCATTATATTTTCATCCTTTTTTTTATGGAAATATATATATTTTTTATTTTCTCTATATATTGACTCCTAAACTAAAGAAGTGATTTGCGGTTTGCAGTAAAAGGTTGTGTTAAATTTGTGTTATACCTAACTTCGATCATGCAAAAATCTATTCAATTTATATCTAATTTCTTTAAAATTGTATATATTTTAGTTCGTGTTATGTTTTATATCGTATTTAAGCAAAGTAATATCAATCTATTTATTGAAAACAACCTAATTAATCTACGTATTTCTCATTTGAATGATTAATCATAAATTTATTAGTTTTATATCGATACTATATCGTATTCATTGTAGTCATATCCTCTCTAATATATATATATATTTAAATTCTTAACGAATCACCTATTACATATTTAAAATGGAAATCTATTATATGCAATTGAGTTATTTACTTATTAATAATAAATAATCCACCAAAAAAAAAGTAGAAAAAACAAATATTAGAGGAAATCTGGATCCATATACACCCATGTTGTCTAGAGACTAGAAGTGGAGAATATTAATTGATTTTTCCCATTTCCCTTATTTTCTCAAACTTTATTTTTTTGTATTACGGTCAGAGATATTCAAGTCAGTGCATTTCGAGTAATAAAGACAAATTATTCAAGCAAAAAGTAAAAAATTTAGAGAAATAAATTTCTCACATAAGAAATTACCAAATTTCAAACTAAAATTTACTGTTCATCTCTGTCAAAAAAAATGTGGGTCTCACAAATCAATATAGATTCTTAGATCAGTAAGTCCCGTTTAACTTTTTTCAATGGGATCCATTTATCCAAAGATCTTTTACTCACTTTAGATGCAATTTGAGATACCGAATTTGAAATGTAAATATCACCTTTTTCTTTTTTAACAATATTATTGAGACTTAATTTGTTGACTTAATTTATTGAGATTGACAATAGACGTTATTAAATATTAAAATTTTAAATTAATTTAATAAATACAATAAAATTAATTATTACGTCAAATTTTATATCCCTAGCAGTAGTCTTTCTTTTCTCTTCTCCTTGGAAAGCTCTTCGCAAGCTGTTACAGTTCGGACATTGCTGAGAACCCCCTGCCATGGCTCTCTCACTCCTGCGAAAATGGAGACTCGTATCTCCGACTTCATTCTTCGCTGCTCGAAGTTTCAGATCAAACGCAGCTCTCCAAGCCCTAACCAAAGCATCCGAAGAAAGAACACCAAACATCGTCCTCTACAACTACCCATCTTTCTCCGGAGCATTCTCAGCTCTCTTCGCTCACCTCTTTCACTCTCATCTCAATCTCCCCTGTCTTATCTTACCTTTCTCCTCCGTCGAACCACTCAGGTACATATATACACTTACACATTGCACATACATACATATATACTTGGAAATCTTGGTTCATTCTTTCCATTTATTATGATTTTTCTCTTGGATGATGATAATTGGAATAGTCTTATTACTTCAAAGAAAACCCAGTTCTTCTTTTTCAACGCGCGAGCGCGCACACACACACATACACACACCCCACAAGTCTTTAATAACCTAAGTGATCCAATTAGCCGTTCACGACTAATTGGATCGCTTGAGTTTTCATGGGCATTCGAATAATTATTTTCTGGGTTTGGCGTAGGATTGAAGACTTGTGTATTGAAGGGCTTAAGAAATGCTACTTTCTTGATTTTCTTGGTCCTAAAGGATTTGCGGTGGAGCTTTCTCGGCGAACGATGTGCGAGTAAGAAAATTTGTGCATTTTATTTAGTGTTTTGATGATTTTATTGCTCTGGTTTTTCAATGTGGTTTGGAATGTGTGGGGGCTTGTTGAATAAGTGATGATTTTTCATCAGGGTAATAGGATTTGATCATCGGAAATCCGTGCTTTCAAAAGTTCCCTCCAAAGGAGATTGTAATGAGAATTGCACTTTCCATGTTACTCTTGAGAAGAGTAGCTCTACTGCTGTATATGAATATTTCTCAGCTAGCCTTCTACAGATGAAATCTAATTGTGTAAGTATTAGTATATTTAATGAATTAATTTGCTAGTGCCTTTCATGGGTATAGTTGAAGGATTCATTTGGTTGCAATAGAAAATTCAGTTAGTTGGATTTCGTATCCTTTGAAAAACCCTCTTCAAATTTGGGTTATGTTTATTTGACTGATCATAGCTTTGATGGTTCATTTGGTTGTAGTGTTGCAGATAGTTGAATGGGACTTAAAATTCATTCTTATTATTATTCTTTTAATATTGGAATTTGAAATTCAAAGGTTTTTTTAAAATTTTTCTAGCCAAATTTGTTTTGCATCTTTGGGAAATATTCTTATTTGTTTTGCACCTCTGTTTTAAACTACATTTAGCGATCTGAAGCATTTAAATAATCTAACCAAGTGTTAGGGCAAAAATTATTTCTTTCTACTATGTAGGAGGGGGCCACGAGTCTACTAAACCCCAAAGACAGAGATCGTGTCGAAATGGTTCTAAAGTACATTGAAGATGGAGATCTTCGTCATTGGAGCTTACCAGACATTAAAGCATTCAATGTAGGGCTTGGTGAATGGCGTTCAAAGATCAACTGTGTCACTAATCCTCACATATACGAACAGGTTTAGTTATTCAAATATTGAGTCCTTTTTTTTCCGCTTTGGAGATTATTTTTGACTTGCATTAGTCTAAGTGCTAATACTCTTTTTTTTATTCTACATTTTGTTCACTACAGAGTGCTAGCTTCTGTGAAATTGTAAGAAATGAAAATAATATTACAGATGACACATGCATGCATATTAGTTGTCAGAGATTGTTTGGGAATCATACTTGATGTTTCAGTCTTGCACGTGAGCATTTATGTTTTTTTTTTTAATATCGAACTTTTGCATTCGAAATTTCTAATTGCTGCATCATTAGTTGTAACTTCCATTAGTATCACCTCATTGTTGTCTTCTATTTGATGATATTATGAAATGTCATTATGTGGAGAATTTAAGCCAGGTTTCTCAGCCCCATGATATCTTCTAGGCAGACATGCAATTATAAAAGTTTTTGTCAGACATAGTTAATGCCCTTTAGCATATATAGTACTGCCTTTGTCTAGAAAAGACGCTGAATTTAAAGTTAGGACTTTTGTCGAAATATGGAGACTTGTGGAATGTTTTGTATGTCCAACGTAAGTGTTAAATTAATGAAAGGTTGTTTCCCTTCTACTACCATTTATCATCTTTTGAGGTTTTATCATGTAGCACCTTCTCGTTGAAATGTGCTTTGTACTCCTCGTCATGCTTTTGTGATCTTCTACTGACTATTTATTGTTTTGTTTTGACATCAAGTACATGTGGTACTGGGGAACTTTTGTAGCATGGTTTGACCACTAGTGCTGTTTATGAGTATTTGCTTGTGCTAATATGGAAAGGGTGTCAAATCATGGAGATGTTTGTACTAGACCTCCATTGACGACTTAATTATCATTGTCCAATAAAGGCATTGAAAAATTTATTTCAACTCCTACCCCATGATATAAGCATGTTTGAAGAAAATAAACCTGGTTGTTATGTTACTAAATATCGCTAACTTGACTGCTTGGACTCAAGGACGGAGCCACCCTTGGGCTAGGGTGGGCACATGCCCCTCCTCAATTTTTTTTTTTGCTTTATATTAGGCATGTATTTTTTGAAATAAAATTTAGGCATATTTAATTGTGTCCACCCTAATATTGTGTTCTGATGATATCGAATTGAATAGACCCTTACTTAAATGATTGTTAACTTTTTGAACAATGTTATTGAAACCTAATTTAAGGACCTAATACATTGTGATATTAAGTATAATAGTGAGTCTTAATATTTAATAAACTCTACTATTTATCCAATTGTTACAAACTATTGGGTCTCCATCAATTAAATCTCAAATTAGGTGCAACTAATATTATTGTTAACTTTTAGACATGTTTCAGGCATGTCTGAATTTTTGAACATATTGATGTTATTTTATAATTTTTTTAAATTGTAGGATTATTTTGTTATTATATAAAAATGTGTATCGTTATGTAGTAAACTATAAGATCTTAAATGAAATATTGTTACTGCGATTTTATATATAAAAGAAATATTGTTGATAAAATTAATTTGTAACTCTTTCAAATAATAAAAACATACTACGGTTAATTGTAAGTGATAATAATTAGTCGCATTCTCGATAAGAAGTTTTAATTATTATTTTTTTGTTCGTGTTATGTATATCGATTTTTATTCTTCAATGTTTAAAAAGTATTAAATATAATTTCAATAAATACAAATTTATGACCTTTTATGGTCTATTAAACAAAAAATTAAAACATGCTAGTGTGTCCACCCTAAAAATTTTTCCAGGCTCCGCCCCTGCTTGGACTCATTGTTTCTTAAAAAGAATTTTCTATTACCATTGAATGAGCAGCCCTTTTAAGATTTTAATTGACTAGTGTCGTGATGTCAATTAGGGAACGGAGATGGGTTGATTATTAATTCATGCTAGTATGAAATCAATATAGAAAGGAAGGGAGATGTTCAGATTGCATGCACCATTGCCCTATATCATTGGCTGCACTTCACACGTTTCTGTTTCATGATGATCTTTATGCGGGTTGCATTTTCCAGAAGTTATAATATATCTCAGTTTTTGCCCTATTCAGGCGATTCATGTGCTTTAGTTTAGAGATTCGTAATGTATATGACTTGGCTCAAACTATGTATGTCAACAGTTGCTGGAGATAAGCTCTGTGGATTTAATTTCCAAGGGGAACTCTTATTTTTCTAGTCGCCAAAATGATGCCAAAAAATTTCTGGACAAGGTGTTTAAAGTTCGGCTGGGTCGAGGATTTTATGGGGAGTGTCTGGTAAATCTTTCTTTTTGACAATTTCAATAATTATGTCATGCTATACTTTGACAATAGAATATCTTTGTGCAGCCTGTTTTTAACTCAGTTGTCTGATTAACTAACAAGAATTTTATTATGTGCCTCTAATGCAGATGAGACCTCACATGTCTCATCTCATTATCATTCTTGCTCGTCTTCTTCTGCTGAGATGCAAACATTCATATGTACCCTTGTAAAACATTCAATAAAGACAAGATTTGATTGCTGTGGTCTTTAGGGCGTTAGAGCTGATGGGAGTTCCAATTTAAGCGATGAAATTGGCAGGGAACTTAGCAGAAAGAGTGCTGCTGCTGGGCTAAGGTACTTTGCTGTTAGGTTCCCTTCTTTTCATGCCGATAAGTTTATTCAAATATTTGCCATGTTCTAGGATGATGTTCTGCATGCATGTAGATACCAATCTGTCACACTGCCTAGAGTTGAGCCACCTTCTGGTTTGGTCCACACCAAAAATTCTTCTTTAATGAAATTCTATAATTGGTTGATGCTACAGAGCCGCCATTTGTGCAGAATTATGTAACTAACTTGGTCTTTGGTTGGTCGAGAAAGAAAATACTCAGCTGTGACAGTTTCTGATGCAGTGAGCAAGCAGAAGAAAAAGGTTAATTCTGGATAGTTATGTGGAGCGCATTAAATCCATCTCTGATCATGTTTAGGTTAAGTTAAGTTAGTATTGGAGAAATGGGCTGCAAGACAACTCAAACCCAATATGAAATTTCATTACTTGTGCAAAGATTTTCAATATTCGGGTTGGGCTTGAGCCAAAAAAAAATTTAATTTGGACTCTGTTCGAGAGAGGTATCGGGTTTTTGAAACCCAACCTATCTGCACTGATTTATGGGATTTGGTTGGTTCAATCCGAAATATAAGGCAAACAAAGTTCTATATGTGTGGATATATGTAAAAGAGATGAGGGTTAGGGCATTTCATATGCACCGCACCGCACAGACCACACCTCTCGTCTATCTCGTTTATGCAAAAAGACTTCTTCAATCTTCAAGCAATAAAAAATTTAGACTCTTCTCTCCTCTCTTGTTTTTGCGCACAAACTGGAGACTTCTGCACTTACAAAGAGTCTCAGACTTCTCTTTGTCTTTTCTTGTTTTCTCCTCTTCTCAGCTGGGTCACTCTCTCTTCTCTCTCGGCTTATGAGGTGCATGCTGTATAATGGTTTTGCTTTTTTGGTATATTTGTGTTTCTGGTTTTACATTGCTGGTAGACTCAGGTCTCACGTTTCTGGCTTTAATGAGGAATGTATTTCAACCTTTTTGATCTACATCATGCCCTTTGTTTTGGGGACCAATACTAGTAGCTGTATGAAGAAACGGGATGAGAGCGGAGTACAATTTTTGTAATTGGTGATAATTGTTTGCAGCTTTATGGGTTTGTTTAGCAAATTACAGTTTCAGCAAGCATAAATCAAGATTTCATCTCAAGAATTGAATCTGCTAAATTTTAACCAGAGTTGCATAAGCAGAGTTTAAAAAGCTGTTGCTGCTTTTGAGTGCTTCTGCTCTGGCCCCTTACTTGAGCATATGCTTCAATATGTAGCCTTCGCCAATCTGAGAACTTCACTTCAAACACTGAAAATACCATCATATTCCAATATGAAGCTTTTCCACTATATATCTACATTTCAGGTCTGATTTCCATTTGAAGTATAACTACCTTATCTTGTTTTGTCCTATTGTTAATGTCAGGCCTATAGGAGCAGTTGTTTACATGCAACGGAAAAATCTTAAAATGTGCTTGAGGAGTACAGATAGTTCTACCGACACTTCTGAAGTTGCAAAGGTGTGCATCATGATGAAAATAACAAAGTTCTGTGTTCATCCTGTTTTCCCTAACAGTAAAGAGTTTGAGAGATATTCATGGTCAATGTTGCTTTGCATGTTAAAACATGAAGGCATATGGTGGAGGAGGTTCCCCAAGTTCTAGTTCATTTATAATAAGGATGGATGAGTATAATCACTGGAGGTCACTGCATTCCTCATGAGCATATAAGGTATGTATTTATGGTTTTAGTAAAAACATTAACCTTAACACACTCGCATGTACAGAGTGTTCCTTCAATGATCATGTCCTTAAACTTGGTTGCGCTGTTTCAAACCATATGCAATCTTAAGCAATTCTCTGCATATGACTGGTGTTTTGAGTTATTGTCAGCTAAAATCTTTGATGTGGGAGGATGTTGGATCTCCAATTAATAGTATGATGCTCTGTGTGTGTGTGTGTGTGTGTGTGTTTATGTGTAGATATGAATTTGTGTGTGTTCTGGTCATTTGACGAAAGCAATAGATAGAAATACAAGTCCCCCAAAATTCACTCCATTTTGCTCATTAGGTGCATGATGCTTCTCTCATAAAATTTTCCCCTCTTTGGTTGGTAATGTAGTTATATTTTTCTGTATCATGTTTACATATCACTCGTTGCGCTGATAGAATGTCTTCAGTCACCATCTTGTTCTAGTACAGTAGCTATGGAAGGAATAGCTTTAGCTAGGAGAGGGTGATGTATTCATGACAGTGAGAGGGTTTAGTTTAGCTTTAACACAAGAGAGTTTGATTTCATCTAACACAGAAAACAAAGGGCATGTTTGATTTGCATCTCAAAAAATAGTATCTGAAAATAGTTTTTGAGAAGAATTTTAGAAAAATATTTTTGATGTTTTCTGTGACGAATAACTTGTTTAGTTATATGATTCCAAAACAGTTTTACGGAACAAAAAATAATAAAACATGTATGGATTGAGTGTTTCATATAAAAATTTTCTAATATATTAAACTTGATAAAATAAAATAAAATTAAAAAATTTCGGCCTCAACATACACCATCACAGTGGCTTCAACATACCCTAATCTTTGATTCACACAGAAAATTCAATACATGAAGCCAACGGATTTGTTTTGCTGCTACCAAAAAAGTCAATACATGAAGCCACCAGAAAATTCAATACATGAAGCCTTCAAGTCATGAAGCCACCGAATTTAACACAAAAAAGAAAAAAAAATCAGAGGGCTGGAACCCAGATCTGAAAGATATCAACCCAGATTTGAAGAAAATCAATCCAAATCTGAAGGAGATCAGCTCAGATTTGAAGAAAACCTGACCCAAAAAAAAAGCTGAAAACCCTTTCGCTAGAGATCGCCGAACCAACCTAGATCTGGAGTCAACGTTGGAGAGAGAGAGAGAGAGGGGCTTGAAGACGCTATGTTTGTGTATCACAAAACGATGCTTTCGTTGGAGAAGACTATGTGTGTATGGGTGTGTTCTGTCTGGTTTCGTCGAAGTGGAGAGAGAGAGAGAGAGAGAGAGGCTTGAGAAAGGGAGAAAGACAAAACAAAAAATCTTTTTATGGTAGGATTTATTTTGCTGCTAAGGAAGTTTGCAGGGATGACCTCATTAAAGAGAGGTGTTCTCCGTGTTTTCACAATTTTCAAATGAGTCTCACAAAATTCTACAAAACAACTAATTCTTGTTCTCTACTTTTTGTTCTCATTTCTCACTTTTTTTGAAAATTTATTTTTGGAAATTGCTAACCAAACACCATCTCACAAAATTGTGTTTTGAGAACAAAAAACTAATTTTGAGATACAAACCAAACGCCGCCAAATATTCTCTTTAGTAACTTGGTTAACTACTGAACCAAAAAGCAGACAAGATTCAGATAGACCCCTCACCCCTAAAGAGAAGGATTAAGAAAGAAAAAGGAAAAGAATGAAAAACCTAGATAGCGGCATCACAAACAACATAGGAGAAATGGAAAAAATAAGTGAAGAAAAAATTAATCTTGTAGATTGGATTTGTTAGATATGGTATATTCTTTTGCCATTGCTGAAATAAATGAATCTTGATTTTGAAGCTTGAGAAGCACTATATGAACAGATGCATCTTGGTATAAAAAATGCATTCAATATGCACTCTTGATCCATAGAAAATAGCCTGTCTGTTCTTTGTAATTGACTGTGTACATTGGGGATGTAATAGTTTGGCATAATATGACGAGCTTATGGTTCACATCACAAGGTTCACGTCAAGTTATATAATATATATATGACTGCAAACTTCGTTCGAAAAACTCCAGTGCAACTGATGCAGCCAACAAAGAGAAGTTCAACCAGCAGCCGTCAGCTCCTAACTCTAATGCCTCTAGGGAAAAATCTGCACAAGGTCAAGGGGGAAAAGCTCCCCCACGTCAAGTCTACAGGCCAACGGGCAACACCATCAAATCATCTTTTGATAATACATATCTAATCTTCTAAACAATACTGCGGACAATCAGACAGAGCAGAATCTTTATTCTGTTAAAAAAAAACTTATCAGCACATACAAATTTCTGCCGATCCTTCAACCAGTACTGCTTCTCATGATTCTCAGTTGAGGGTTGATTCTTTTCATCAGATCTGATGAGAGTGCTTGGCACAGCCTTTGGAGTTCCAATATATGGATATTGTGATAATATATGGTACTTTACATTTTGGTTTAATATAGTTGACTAGTTTTATGGTCTATATGTTGGGATTGGGATTTCAGCATATCAGTTGGTCCTGCCCCTTAAAAAATGGGTATTGCTTCTAGCTCTTTACCTGTGCCTAGTTTCCATTGTCAACATCCTTCCTATTCACACATTATTTGTCACACGTAGACAAATATTGCCATTATAAAATTGCTTAGAAAAACTCATAACAAGTGTACATGTGCCCGAGGTGTGCTTCAAAGACCATTGGTTGGAATAGAAAGGAAACAAATTTTCTGTGCTAGCACTGAAGCTATTCACCATAGTGTTAGCAGCATTAGTATAGAACATTTGGAAGAAAAGGCTTGAAATGCAAGTGGAAGTTATATCCCACATGGTAGACCACAAGCAAGAAGCTGTAGTTGGCACCTATAAGAGCACACTTTAATTCGACTGTGGGAATGTGCCCATCTTCATAGCCTTTGATTGGAAGCCTTTAATGAAGGAAGCCAATTCGAGACACTAATGAATAGAGTTTGAATATTTTATATTATGGTAGAAAAATGATTGTTTTAGTATATTGTAATAGACTCGTTTGGTAAGATGGGGACCATCTGGGTTTTGTAAAAACTGCCCTTTTTACCCAGGTCAGTGGTGGGTTAATTGCACAAACAATCTACTTCAGTAACTGGCCCGACTTAGGCACTGGGGTTGACCCGCCGGGCTGAGCTGGGCTGGTTTAATAGCACTGATTTAGGGTGCAGGTTATTGTTTGAGATTATTTGGACAATGGGGTTTGGATTTGAGTTACAATTTCGGATCAGGAATTTGGATAATTTGGTTGTACGACCCCCGATCGTAGGATGCTTGAGTATCTATGATCCCAGTATCTGGTCACTCTTCTCTAGAGTTGGGCCACCTTCTGGTTTGGTCATGGCCTGAAATCCTTCTTTATCAAAATTCTAATTGCTCATTGCCAAGCACAACACTATCAGATAGATTTTGGGTCTAGCACATAGAAACCTTTTTAATAATTAGGGTGACAGCAAGATTCGAACACAAGACCTCCTACGTTGATAGCAAAAGCTTAAGCTGTTGGAGAGGGTGTAACTTAAGTATTTATACTTCAACATGAATCATATTTGGGAAGTTGAGTACTGTGTGCGATTCTACTTATCCCGTGCGAGGGTGAAGCATTTGCTCTCATTTCTTCTTCTCCCTCTCTTCTTATTTCTCAGCGCCTGCTAGAGCTAACAATCAGTTCTTTCAGCATTTCTTTGCTCTTCACAATTCTACCTTCACAAGCTCAGTTGTCCCTCTCCATGTCAGACTTGATCCTGCTGAAAGGAGGACCCCAAATAGGTTACTGTTCATGAGCATTGTTCGTTGCCGAGGACGAGTCTTGGAACAAACATTGATCTCTTTCTTTCCTGGCTCGAAAACATTATTGATTCAACCCTGCAACCCCAAACTTTCTACATCAACACTTAAGCTTGACTAGCTATATTTTGCCTTTATTCGACAAGAGATCCTGCAGTCGCCACTTGTGCTGCATCAGTTTGTGACCTTACGGACATACATACAAGTATGCATGCATCGACATGCATATGATGGTTATTCATGAGATTTTTTTGACTTCAAGCATTAAGAGCTCTGGATACTGACAATTCTGGCATCAGCAGAACCTCTCAAAAGACTAAGTTGATGAGCAAATGCATCATATGTTTGAAACAAGGTGTGATCCCCTAGTAGAATCTTGATTGCAAGACTGCGAACTTGCAGGGTGTATTGGTAATTAGACCGGGGCCTTTTGAATGGAATCTTAAGTAGTCTATCAGTGGTGCAAAGTGGCTTTGTCCCTTTTCAGTAGGAGAGCAAAAGGTTAGACCTTAGAAAGTCAGCGAACAGCGGGTGTTGCTTGATTGTGGACCAGCTGTCTCAGCTTCCTCTGGATCTAGTGACTTGCTGAGACCTTGAAGCTTGAGTGCATTCTCTATCTAGGCTGTGGCTGTATTCGAGTTCTTGGCTACAATACATTTTGAGTGCTTCCTCCCTGTCACCCTATATAAGCATATAATATCCTCTAACCAATCTGAGCACTTGAAATACTGAAAATTCCATTAAATTCTAACATTAGGCTGGCAATGTGTTGGGTCAGGTTAGGTTCGTGTCATAATTTGCTTAAGTCATATCCGGTGTTAGGGAAATTCACGAAATTCCCAAACCTGTGAGAAACAAAAATATAGAAGAAACACACGTAAAAGAAAACAGGCACACGCACAAGACAATATTTACGTGGTTTGGCAATTTGCCTACGTCCACGAAGCTGCAGGAATTGCACTATATTCAAGAAGGCGTACAAAGTATGGCAGCCGTTACATCCAACCAGAACCCTAATCACAAGAAGTAAGGATTACAGCGCACAGGGCTTCAAAAACGGGCCCAAAAATTTTTCCCACGGCCGCTGCCCCCGGACCCCCACAAGGCTTGTCCATGAGGGCTCCAGCTTGGGCCTATCAGCCCTGGCCTCCACTCCATGGAATAAGCCTCAGAAAAAATCCCATTAAAAACCGCAACATTATTTCGGGCCGGGGTCATCATCCGGATCAACACAAACTAGACTCCACAAAGGCCCAACATCCGGCTCATTTATAATCATGTATAGTCGGGTTAGTGTCGTGTTTTGTTCAGTCCACACGAACCTGCTAAGTCTAAACCCATATCACTAATTTTGTGTCGATTTCATATTGTGTTTGCAGGTCGCGTCTAGGATTCCAAGCCTAGTATGAGGTATTTTGTACTATGTATATACAATTGAAGCTGATTGCTAATCGAATTATAACTCCTTTGTCTGGTGTATACCATTGTTGATGTCAGGCCTATAGGAGCAGTCATCCACATGCAACGGAATAATCTTAAAATGTGCTTGAGGAGTACCGATAGCTCTACGGATACCTCTGAAGTTTCGGAGGTTCACATCATAAAGAAAGGAAAATACTTTTGTATTTCTACAGGTTTTTCCTAATGCTTGGTAATTTGGGAGATATCATGCTAGGTAATCTGGGAGATATCATGATCAGTTTACTTAGCATGTGGAAACATGAAGGCATATGGTGGAGGTGGTTCCCCATGTTATAGCTCCTTTATAATAAGGATGGACGAGTATCACCAGTGGACTACAGTGAATTCTTCATGAACTTGTGAGGTGAGGTAGGTATTTACTAGGTATGTCCTTGAACTCGGTTGCACGGTTTCAAACATATGAGCTCTTTAACTCTTCTCTGCACATTAGTAGTGTTTGGGCTACCATCAGTCTTTTCTAATCTTTGACATGGGAGGATATTGAATCAAATCCTAAGAGGTGAAGTAGCTCCAATTAATAGTGTGATACTTTGGTGGAGATGTTATGGTCTCTCTCCCCATGTATGTGTTTGAAACCGTGCAACCGAGTTCAAGGACATACTTAGTGGAAGAACACCCTGCATCTCCAATTGATAGTGTGATACTTTGGTGGAGATGTTATTTTCTCTCTCCTGATGTATGTGTCTGTGTGTTTTGGTCATTGACAAAAGCAATAGATGGGAGAGTACAAATCTGCCAGAATTCTCTTCATTTTGCCTTTCCGTCTTACAGTGTCTCTCACAAATTTTTTCCCTGTTTGATTGATTGATTATTGTATTTTCTGTTTACGTGTTTGCATGTCACTCATTGCCCTAATAGAATATCTCTAGTGAGCATCCTGATCTAGATTAGTGGATAAGGTAGGAACAGCTTTAACTTGGAGAGGGAGACAAAGGGTTTAGTTTGGCATTAACATAAGATCACAGAATGTTGGTTTTAATTGCAAATATCACAGAAAACAAAGATTCTCTTCTGTAACTTGGTTAGGAAGCTCGTCCAAAAAGCAGACAAGATTCATATACCACCCCTAAAGAGAAAGATTTAAAGAAAGAAATAAAAAGTAGAAAACCCCAAATAACTACCCACCAACAATAGAAAAAAAAAACAAAAAAAAAAGAGAGAGAGAGAAGGAAAAGGTTCATCTTGGACATGGGATTTGTAGACATGGAATGTTCTTTTGCGGTTGCTGGAATAAATAAATCATGATTTTGAAGCTTGAGTAGCATTCGATTGAACAAAAATGCATCTTGGTGTTAAAAAAAGTGTGTAAAATGCACGCTTGAGCCACAAAATTATTAGGCGTCCTTTTATTTGGAATGGACTTTGTATATCAGGGGATATAATGGTTTGGCACATTTTGTGGAGCATATGACTCACATCGAGTAATATTTGCTGATGGAGTGCTTGACACTGCCTTTGGCATGCTCATATCATCAGCCTATGTATATTGCGATTACCATATGGTATTTACTTATGGATTTAATATAGGTGACTATGATTTGTATGCTAGGGTTGTGATGTCAAAAAATATCAATTGATCATTCATGCCCCTTCAAAGGCTTGTGTTCCCTTTTGGCTCTTTACATGTGCCTAGTTGACATGATCAAGAATTCTCTCTTTGCCGATTATTTGTCTCATGTAGACAAAATTGCTATTTCCAAATTACTAAGAACAACCATAGTAGGCGTACATTAGCCCAATGTGTGCTTCAGAGGGCATTGGTTGGAATCATCAGGAGACAGTTTCTGTGCTAGTACTGAAGATATTTAGCATGGTTGTAGCAGCATGGAATTCAAAAAGGAGACCAGAAACAGAGAAGGGGAAAAAAAAAGGGTTTGACGTCGGCTGTTGTAAGCAAAATCTATTTTGTTTAAGCGAAGTTCTATCCATATATGAACTACACAACATCCTCATTGGAGCAATATTTTGCAAAAACATCATCTTTTTGCTATATCTATGCTTGTGCAATTCTCACAGTTCGAACTAATAACGTGTATGAAATATACAAGCATTACTTAATTAGTGCACTGGACACCCATCAACATTTATGCCCTGGGCTGTTGGACAAGTTGCCAAGTCGCAGTGTTCTCCATTTGTACCCCACCAAGTCAATCCTTTGTTCTCCATGCCCACTGTGAAGTACAGCAGCACTGCCATGAAAGCCACCCCTGCATCTAGAGCTGCTGAAAGAATATAGTTGTACCTCTGCCACCACTGCTTCCGGTAGCGGAAGACGAAGAAGTTGAAAATTGTACCAACTATGATCCAGGCATTATAATTCAGGGGAGTTGCTGGCGGCATCATAGCAGTCGCTCCCAGAAGGACTGGAAGGTTGATCAGAGGAATCCAAGCTTGTTTGGGAAATGCTTTGTAGAAGAGCCAAACTATACATGGGCCCAATGCACCTCCAAGGAAGAACCAGTTCATGGAACTATAGTATCCAAGACTTCCAAAAATCCGTTTAGGTCCTACCAAACCCCATATTACTGATGCATCAAAGAAGACCCGATCACTGGGGCATGTCCAAGGACTGTCAGGTGGAAGGAGATCATCCTGGCATATGTTCTCAATTGAGTTCAGTAGCCACCATGCCACAGCGATGTTGATTGTTCCTGCTAAAACTGTTCCTATGAACTGCAGTTTATCCATTCAAGAGTTAGAAATCAAAACTAAGATACATTGGAAAATATATTAGGAAGTTTTACAAATTTCTAAATCCACCCGTTTACAGTCCTAGTCTGTACTGTTTCTTTGCAGGAAGAAGCCGATACTGATTACGACTATAGTCTACTGTAGCTGCAATTTGTAATATATTTCACTTCTAGGATTCTCAGTTTGCCCTGGTGGTGCACAGAAACTGGATTCTGAGTTTTATAAAACACATTAGATATAAGCTTTCCATTTTACATTTTTCTTTCCAGATAGTATATGTCACATTTTGGTAGAAAGTTCAGTACCTGAACTATGAACATTGATCTTGGAGGGATCTTCATGTAATGTCCCAGCTTGAAATCACTGAGGAAGGAAACAGCTTGTGCCATACTCATGTAACCATAGACTTTGAAGCATACGTTGGCTATTGGTCTTCCAGGTAATATTAAGCCCATGACATACTCTGTAATTATGTTCAATCCTGGTGTCTGTATGTAAAGAATTGAGCATCAGTGGGTGAAACAGATTTAACATTGATGTTGAGAAAAATGGTTATGGGAGTCTCTTGGAATTTTGAAAATATATTATGCAATAGTAACTGGTAGCTATGATTTTAAAGCCTGAAAATGGGATCTACTGTCTCCAAAACAATTTCAGTTCTGATTTCCCAATTTTTGACACCTCGATTATTTACAATTTTATGGAGCTTCATACGTTGTTATGAATACTGTTGAATTGTGAAATTGGTGATGCTATCTGAATGCAATTTTTTGTGCAGCCTAAATATTGAATATGGCATTGTAAATGTTGGGAAGAAATGACATTTGCTTTTCAAGCTATCTAGTAAGAGATCGAGATGGAGTGGACGATAATATCCACTCGATTACCTGGTTTGTTGTGGCAGTTATGATGCTGATTGGAAGGGTGAAAATAAAGGCAATGGCGCAAGCAAAGAGGAGTCCCCACCATGGCATCTGAACTTGATTGTTCAAGAAGATACAGAGTACAAGAGACGCTGCAAATGTCACTCCAAGCAAAATGTAAAACCACCAGGAAGGTATGTCCTCATAGTTTCTCATCAATTTTGTATGGATATCCTCTTTACCCCTGTATGAAGCACGGAACCGATCGTATATTTCCCTGCAAGTACGATTTTACACCATGATGACATTTTTGACTCATTCAGATCAGGTAGATAATAAGAGGAAATGTGTTCTTGATTAGGCAATGTTTACCTTCCATAGAAGAGGCCTACATGGGTGAGAGTAGATGCAACAGTAGCAAAACCGAAACCATAAGTGAGAGCAAAAAACAGGCTCAGATGTAACCGTCCTTGCTGCTGATACTGCACCAAATCTAGCTCAAACTTGTTATTCACAATTGCTGATATATTGTACCTCTGACCTTGGGCTGTAAACAGGTGTGAGGAGAAAATGGGAAATCTACGAGCACTGTACAAGTCCAGCCCCCAATAGCCTATGGGCATAACTACATAGATTACCATTGCATATCCCAAAAAGACATTGACAATGGCAAAGAAAGGGCAAATGAGTGGACTGAACAAGAAGGATGCCACGACGGACCAGTCTAGTGTTACAGCTCCAAGTCCGAGGCCCCTCATGCCTGACCCGAGTTGCTGGGCTGTGACGGATTTAGAGAATACCCAGCAGACCCATGAGATGCTTGATAGTGTTGAGAAGAGGTATCCGGGAACCAAGTACCAGGAAAAGCTGCAAATCAATGCAATGAGGAAGAACTTTGCCCTTGACATGCCCAGCCCACTCCCTTCCTTTTCATGCAAAGCCCTACAAAAGTAAGATCAAGTGTTTCCTCTTGACATTAGTATACCTGGTATGAACAAGTATAACAGCGTCAATTGTTGCTGTTTATATGCTCATTTAGCTTGGATTGGACGGGTTGAGAGGTCATCTAAGTTCAACCCAGTTATTAAACTATTAAACCCTCGACCCAAGTTCAACCTCAATGCTCCTTTTACTCTCACGATTCTTTGTGCTTAGATTTTTAAACTAGGGTAGCCTGTCTCGGACTGAACTTCGAGTTCAATTTGAGTACACAATTCGAGTTGAACCCGAATCGGTGATTTTGGGTTGGAATTTGAACCCCCAAGTACTCTCCGAATTTAAATTGGGTTGAAATTTGTTTTCTAAACTCGATCTGAATATCAAAAATCTTTATGAGAATTGATTATTTTCGGGGCTATGACTCAGATTGAGTTCTGAGTCATAACCCCACCATAGCACGATGATGATGATGTTGGTAAATGTCGCTATTTGGAATCACCATCTCATTTGACTTAGCTAACAAACAAGTAAAAACATATTGTCTTGTTTAGACGACTCCACGTGTCATGCTAACTATCATTGTGTCAAAATTCCAATCTCTATCCATTAGTCAGTTGGCTGAGATACACTTCACCTCACGAGCTAAGGGCTTTCTCACACTGAACTCGATGCACAATACGATATGATTAATAAATTAATTAAATATTAATAAAATTAATTAAAAAAAATAAATAACGCGATTCGTTTATATATTGGTTAAACATAATTCATATACGATACGAACTTAATATAACATAATTTATTAAAAACAAATTTAATAAATAAATTAGATATGAATAAAAGAATTTTTGACATGAAATTGTTTAGACCTAACACAAAACTCGTCTTATCTGACACAATCAACAAGCCAACTCAATGATGTCATAATATTCAAAATAACCCACTTGAGGTTTTATCAACGATGATATAATATCATCGTTACATTCAATATTTACTCCATTTCATTGAGTCAATGGAGTGGGACTAAATGTTAGTGTGTAATTTTGAATAACACTCCTGGTCAGTGTGCGTGACTGTCAAGAGTGAGAAAGTATTCGATGTAACGGTAATATTATCTAGGTAATATTATCTATTATTGATGATAAAATATCATCATTACACTAAAATTTTAAATTTAGTTTGTATTGGTGTCAAGAGGACCCACCAAGCATTAAAGGACATAAAATATTGTGATCGATCATTTTTTTAAGGTAAAATTACAACCTTAAAGTGAAAGTTATAATTGATTGAAGTCATTTATATTTGATTAAAATATTTTATCATAAATTATGAATTATCTTAAACAGTTATACCCTCATCTTTAAATCATTAAAAGTAATAATTTTTTGTTTCAGTATCAAAAAAATTTAGTTGTTTTTGGGTATCATAGTAATATTTTTTTGAAAACTAAGAACAAAAAATAGATAAATTTAAAGAATAAGTTAAGACTGTTTTTTATATTTTTGGAAACAATATCTTCAGAATTTAGAAAACACCACAACCACCAAACTTTCACCACGACCACTACTGTCATCGCATTTCTGTTTTTATTATTTTTTGGGTTACAGTCCAAATAAATTTTACTATTTTTTATTTCGTAGAACTATTTTTAGAATTATATAACTAAACAAATTCTGCAATACAAAAAATATTAAAATATAATTTTTAAAAATAATTTTCGAATACAATTGTTTTTATACGTAAACCAATCAAACCGGAGTCGTTTGTCGCCATATATCTATCCAAGGTCCCCAGTTGACTGACTTTAGTTGACTTAAACATTTTATTTACTATAGACAGGAATGAATCCGTGATTGAGGAGCCGACTGCAAGCTGCTAGTGAGCTGTAAAACACCATACACCTAGCTGCATGTGACCACACATTATCACAGATCTGAACATCACCCAAATAAACCCAATGATTCACTTACGTTAAAAATAATATTTTTATTTTTTATATATTTTCAGTAATAATGGTTTTTTTTTTATGAGTGGAACATGTCAAGTAGTCCAGATTCAAATTCTTTGAACCCGTGATCTCAAAGTTATGAGTCTTGCGAGCTATCAAACTGCTCCACCCCGTGATGAAGAGAAAAATTGAAAACTAATAGACGAAAAAGGATTGAATGCGCCCCCTCTAGAATAACCCAATTATACATAATAGAAAAAGCGTTTTCTATGATCATCGATCATAAAAATGAAATGAAGGGATATTTTAATCCTTACCAACTTGATCTTGTTGCCCTTAACAACGAACATGCATGAACCATTTCACGAAGTATGTGTTCGAATAACCAAAAGTCTCGATATTTAGCTCGTGGTCTTCCGCTCGATCTAAATTTTTAATATATTATTTCTAAGGATTCCTTGACGTACGAGATGAATTCAAGTCTAACTCATTATTATTTTCGTTGAATCTCAAAAAATAAATAGACAGTTAATGACATATCATTTATTTCTATTGTTAGAACACGTGATTAATTCAATGACCAGAATCTATAAAAATTGTAATTAAGACGAACCCAAAATCCTAAATAAGTACCCGGTGACTCAGTGAGTTTAGTAGTTGTGGGAGGAGTCAACTCACCTGAAAAGTGAGACCTGAACCAGAGTGCCCGGCCACCACATGTGTGCAGGCTCCACCACGTATTTCCTCAACAGCCCCGCCCAACCGTACCCCAACACCTGCCGGAAAATAATAATAATAAGTGAGAAATCACACAAAAATGTTTTCTCGCTTTTCACAACAAAAACAAACGCATGCCATCAACAAAACTGTCCTTCCTTCCATAAAAAAACATGAAAATTTTCAAAAAATATGTAGTTGAACTTTGATAATCAAGATCAATTATAAAACCACTTAATTATCAACTTTGCACTGCTTTTCTTGAAGCAACAAAAACATTTTTCTAAAAAACAAGTTGAAGAAATGAAAGCAAGAGAAACACTTTCAAAACACCACCCAGAAATGAGAAGTTCTTGCCTGTGTAGTTATGATTAGTAACCATCCGGCAAGAAATGAAATTTTCCGGCGATAAAGTGCTTTGATAATGTCAACAATCATAACAGCGTAGGCTGATCCACTACCAAAAGCACTTCCAGCATTAGCATAGATAGAGATGAGGACATGCTCCTTCATGTTGAAAGGACCCGGGTTCAAAGAGAACAGTCTCGATCCGAACCCGGGTATTCTGAACTTGGCCGCCGGAAGTACGGCAGCCAAGAAGTGGCCTATAGGTAGAACGGCCACTTGGACGGTGATTTGGGTTATGATAAGTGGTTCGGTCCGATAAGAGAAAAATTGGTTCAAGAAAGATAGGAGGCCACATGATAGTAGGCCCAAGAACCACATCCGGAAAGTCCATACGGGTAGGTTTGGGTCGTCGGTGTTGGTCACGGTTAGTCGGACTTCTTCGATGGGCGATTCATCATCGTCGTCGTTGTTTTTGTCGATGGCAAAGTGTTCTTTTGTGGCTGAGAGAGTGGTGGGGTGCAGTGGTTCTACTTCAACACTACCCATGCTTGAAAAAATATGAGAGAGATGGTGGTTTGCTTTTTGCTCTTCTGCTTCTTGGTTCGAGTCTATTTATTGCATGTTTGTAGCTTGACTTTTGTGGCCTAAGTATCTTGGCAAGTGGGAGAGAATACATTGTGCAATACGTATATATCAATACGATTTGATTATAGATTAAAATACACTTGTCCCTTAACTTTGTATTTTATCACACTTTGATTATTATTTTTTTCCATGGGTGGTCATTTGATCAAAGGGTCTCTCAAGTTTATAATTGGTGTCACTTTCGTCGCTAAAATCTAAAATTTGTATCACTTTCTACTTCGTTAAGTGTTCTGGAAAACGCGTACAGAAAAAACAAAAAAACAAAAAAAAAAGTGTTTTATGAATTTCCCTTGAAGTGTTGTCATACGAGATGCATATGACCACCACCATTAGTCAATTTAGATCAATGTTTTTTATTAGATCAAAGTAATGCAAATTAAAACTTCGAGGACTAAAAAGATTTAATAAAAGGAATGAGAATCAAAGTAACACAAAAATGCATATGTAACATACTTTACTCAATATTATACTGCAGTCCCCTTGTATCTGTTCATAAAAAAAAAACTAAAATTTCACATTGGTTGCTGCAAGAGTTTCAGGTTAATTGATAAGTTCACATTCACTCCTCCAAATGTTGGGCCATTTTGAAGGTGGAGTTTTTTTTTTTCTACAGGGTGTCTAAAATTACGTCGACTACTCCCTCAAACTCCGATATTGGTCACCGTAACTCAAGCGGGTTTAAAACATATCCCATGAGGAACAAGGGTGGTTGGCCCTTAGGGAGTTTGAGAAGTGTTGAATCTGAGATCTCTGGGTTATTAAATGACAGACTCAACCACTGAACCACCCTTAAGAATTTTTGGGCGGTGATGTTTGGATTTGAGTTTGTTAGTCTTCTTGAGCTCTTGAGACTACAGTATAATATAGGGTAAAATACGCATGTATCCTCTTGTGTACGTTGATTAAAAAAAAAGACCATGGTTGTATTTTGCACTCATGTAGATTTATGCATCTATATTGATTTGTTTATTGAATGGATTGATTAAAAAATAATAGTTCTACAAATGAGCTGTAAGAACTTTAGTTTGAAGGAGAAGTGACTGTGATTTGGGACTAATCACACATGCCTTGAGCTTTATTGGTGAAACATTCCACAATCATTTGACTTCCAGCCTTTAAAATTTGTGTAGTTAAATAATTAAAAGATTGGCTAGAGTCAAGTCAATGGTCACTCAAATTAGTATGGATATTCTTTACAGTACATGATTTGGAATCCAAAGTTTCTCCATGATGTAATGATATTTATTCCCTCTTTGTCGAAAAATATAGAAGGTTGGCTATGGATATAATTTGAAAGAATGAGGGGTTCTATTCTAAGGAAATTGCTATGAAGATAAAGTAGTTCAGAAAAGTAAAGAAGTTAATCGAGTCAATCTTTTTGAGGTTTGATATGATTAAACTCGATTTGAGTTGGCTATTATTCTTCAAGTCCAACTCAAAAACTTGGGATATTTTTGGTTAAATTCATCTTTGTTTCCAACTCGTATCCAAATATACATAAGGTGGGTGCGTGCAGAAAGACTATTTCCGAGGCATGTCTAACTTACTTAAACATGCTTTATCTATGGTTTTGATCATTTTTATGTGTTCAGCACACTGTAATGGTATCATCAGTTATAGAAAGTGGAATGGGCAATGATAGAATTTCAACAAGTGGGGATGGCACTAATGTCTTTTCTGATTACCAAGCACTAATCTCGGCAGCATATAAGGAAAACAACAAAAAAAAAAAAGCTTCCATCATCGTGGAAAAAATATCCATTGCAACGTGATACCTACGTCAACATTATTATGTGATATCACTAATCAATAATATATAAATAAAAAAAAAACGGACGTCACACAAACTAATAACTAACTGTTAATGTAAACCAATGACTACTCACTCTTTTTTCCATATAAGTCAATAACTATCTAAGTGAAATTCACTTTGTCCATTTAGAGTTTTATTATTAGTTGGTGATACTGTATCATCAATTCTAACATGATATCAGCGACACATTGAATAAAGTCCAGAACAAGAGGATTCTTTAAGGTTGAGTCCCAAGCATACGACATTCATCGGTCACTACGTAGCTATGTCTGCTTTTATTTCTCCATTATAATTCATAATTTTAGACTCATGATTGGCAAACTAGGGTCAACTATAATACCAAAAATTACTTTTTTATATTATATTTTAATTTTTTTATATCTCATAAAAATAAGAAACGGGTAAATAATTTTATTTTATTTTATTTGTTTATTGTTTTTCAGTGAGCGGATGTAAATTATCTAAACTAAAATCAAAGGTTGTGGATGAATTTATATATTGTAGCCTTATTTGACAAAATGTAATATGAAAAGGTTTATAAAATTCATGAATTTAGAAGGTAAATGGATGAATCCACTAGGGTCCAACTCTACTTAGTAAATTGGTCGACATAAACTCGTCTAAAAAAAGACAAGAATTCAGTTAAACATGGCATAATAAACGACACAAACCCAAAGCACCAAAATTTTACAAAAATGAATTATTCTGGATCAACCATCATTTTGAATTTATAATGGGTGTTAACTTCTGTATGCAAGGGTTTTTCACTCACATTAAAATAGGTCTGGCAATCCTAGACACCAGCAAATGCGATGCGAAATTGATACGGTTTGAGTTTAGATTTAGTCCTTGCGAGTTTGAGCGACAAATGAATTGATCTTTTACCCCCGTCTAATGAACAGTCAATAGAAACTTAGTTTTTAACAATATATATATATATATAACCCAAATCTAATACAATAAGAATGTAACTATAAGCAATCATACATGAATCGGATATGGTGAAAGCGGAACTCGGCTTAAAGTCAAGTAAATTATTCAGTATGAAGTCTAGATATTTTTGTATAGAATAGAAACAAAGAAAACAAAAAACAGGAGACATGGAAAAATCTTTAGTCCTCCTATCCTATGAGCTGTTCATGTCTACCCTATCATTCAACACGCTTGGACTGCCACTTGAAGGTGTGAAATTTGAATAGGGTTTTCTAGTGGTTAGTGAGTGGGAGTATCTGAAAAAAATACTCAGTGGTATGACAGCAAGTGGCAGTGTCAAAACCCAAGGCTACAAGTCCACGTATTGAATTGTTTTTCATATTCTTTTTAGTGGTGTCAATTTGTGTTGTACCGAAAAAAAAATTGTGTTGTATCATGTCATTCGGGTGTTATTATTTTCGTGTCATGTCGTGTCGTTGTAATTTGTGTTGATACCCACAAAAAAAAAAATTATTTAATGTCAATTTTAGAATTGTATTGTGTCTAGGTCATAATGAGTTTGTATTGATGGGTCGAATTGACGAAAAAATATTGGGTGTAATCGTTATACCATATTTTCACGCTGACATAGCATAAACGTCCAATAAAAAAATAACATGTTGGTCGGTAGATCTCATTTATTCTAGTAATTACTCTACAATGTCATTTACTAACCATCTAAGTGGAATTTATTTTATTTATTTGTAGACTTATTATTAAATAATGATATCACATATCAATGATAACGTAGTACTGTCATTATTACACCCAATATTTACTTCAAATTGACAGCACCAGAAGGATTTTTTAAGAGTTTTAAGATCCAGAATCTGCGAGAAGATTCCAACTGGCCATGTGATCTACCCACAAGTCAACCTTCCCTTTTCTTTTCTAACCCCTTTTGTCATGCTTTGAGCAGTGATAGATTTATACTATATTATCTTTAAAAAAGGGTATTTTTTTTTTTAAAAGAGGAATTTTTTTTTTTCTAAAGGGGATTATTGTGATCTCTTCTTAGTGAATTTAAAACCCATGTTTCCTTAAATTTATTGAGTCCATATGTGAATTTTTATTAAATTCATTGACAATCGGCCAGACCCAATATTTAAAGATAAATGATTATTGCTATTGATCGATAGTTTTCAAGCGATTGTTTGTGAGGGGTTCAAATATTTTATTTCAGGATTTCATTGGATGAAATTAATGGATAAACACACAGTAAAGGAAACTAATAAAGGAGGACTTCTTTATTAATTCAATCGAAGAGACTTTGGTCAAAGAAAAGATTGAATAAACGGTCTTGATTATAGTTATAACTGTTTCCTACAACTAATCTAAAATTACTCTTAAAATGTTCAAATCATAAGTCTTGTGGGAGTTTGAGTTTATTCATCATCTTTTCCATTACATGTCTTCGACGATTTTGCTTCCATCGACGGTTACTAGATGGTAATCTCTAGTTAGTTATTATTCTTTTCAAATATAATTGTGGCTAATCATTTTCCGTCTTTCTTCAAATTGTACCACGTGACATCTTCTCAGTGCATTCAGGTTGTCACATGTTAATACATTGAATATTCACGTGATTTTATATTTTATATTCAAACATCGTGCCAACATATTTTCTTAAAATTTGTCATCCTATAGAGAATGCATTGGTGATCAAAACTTTCCCATAATAGATGGGACCTCTAATTAGTGTGATCCTGGGTCAAGAATTTCCACAATTTATCAACTGAACAATGGTTTTTTTCCACAATGTTGTTTTTTTTTTTTTTTTTTGGGGGGGGGGGGGGGGTCCGCCGTATTCAATGGTCCACCAAGTCGGCATCTCGTTAGTCACTTTCTTTGACAAACCCTTTTGGTGTTGAATGGCTTGAGAAAAATAGGATCCAAATAACATCCATCCTACTTTCTAATACCCTTTTTTCTAATTTATTTTTAATAGTATATCACTCCATATGAAATCTCGTGAAATTTACCATGGATAAATAGTATTCATAAATACACGACGAATGGTCTGCATTTAAGAAAATTGAAACAAGACACATATTAGAGAGATTTAAATCCAACAAAAATACGATAAAAATCTTAGATTTGGATGCACTTTGCCCCACTAATGCACGTCTACCTTTCTCCCTATCTCGTCTTTATTTTGTCTCTGTTTATTTTAATTTTAAACTACATAATTAAAGAAAAGAAAATGAAATTGTTAGTTAAATATAAATGCTATACGATCAATACTCAATTTTTAGTGTTACAAAGTATCTTCAGATAAGAGGTTATTGTTAGTGATTATATACGTCATCAAACCTTTCCAATCTTAAAACTCATTTCTAAAGGATATATTCTAGTAATTACATGCAAGTGGATTGGGGAATTGAATGCCCTAAAAAAGATTAGACAGATATTTAAAGATGCTCGATAACTTGTAATTAACAAAAGAAAAATTATTAATGATACACAAAAGTGGATTTATGCACTATCAATCAGTAAAGTATATGATATAAAGCAATTAATGAAACAGTTAATAATAAGAGACAAAAATTGAATAGTTCATATCCACACAAAATTTAAGATTGGATGGTTAACATCCTTCCACTTTCTAATACTCTTTTTTCTTATTTCTTTTCAATAGAATATCACTCCATGTGAAATCTAGCGAAATATACCATGGATAAATAGTCTTCATCAATATACGATGAATGGTCTGCATTTAAGAAAATTGAAACAAGATATATATTAGAGAGATTTAAATCCAACAAAAATACCATAGAAGTCTCGGATTTGGATGCACTTTTAACACTAAATTCTCTTGATTATCTCTATATTTAGGTGGGTCCCGCATCACCATATTTGATTGGATAGTAACCTAAATCAATATAAAGGATTGGCTTAAGAATAGGTTGGTTTTTGATGATCATGGTTGATTTGAAATTGGTCTATGCTGTGATGATGGTGATGACTGGTTTATGCAAGTTGATGGTTTTTTTGGTGGAGTAATGTTGCTGACCTGAGGTGATTTTGAAGGATTAAAGTGTAAATGGCTTGTTATTGGTTATTCTTTATAACAGTTTTTCTGTTACTTGAAAACTGAAATTCTGTTTTCCTTGTAACAGAATTTCTGTTTTTTGGCTTGTAAACAGTTTTTTCTGTTTTGTTGATTCTTGTAAAATTTGAGATTCATTCAATAAAACTGCTTTATAAATTGATAACAAAAAAAAAAATTGGCAGACACTCCACCTCAAAATCGATATAATATTAAAGCTTCGAAGGTCAATTCTCAACTCATAAAAAGTATAATAACGGTTAACATTGATCTAATTTTTATCTATTTCGATCTAATAGAATAAAATTCAGTCCAAATTTTTTTTTCCTATTCAAAAACTTAACTCGGCCAACGAACTTTTCAATGTCAGACAACCCCACTAATGCACGTCTACCTTTCTCTATTCTCTCTCCATTATCTCTCTCCCTTCTCAAGGGCGGCCCTTGACATTTTGAGGCCTAAAGCGGTAACTAAAAAAAATGCCTTTTATTTTTAAAAATAATATTTTATTTAAAACTTATTCTTCTTGCTTTTCGAGATGCAAAAGTATTAATTAAGGTTTTATATTCAAGTTTTGTTGTTATATCTTTTTCGATTGATAGTATTGCTAACCCATTTAATCTTTATTGTGACATAGTTGATCTTAGATAAGATTTTATCAATTTTAATTTTGAAAAACTTCTTTCTGCAGAAGTAACAGTTACAAGAATTGTTAATAATATTTTATAAGCTATGCATGTATTTGGAAAAGAATCAAATCGTTTTATATAACTGAATATTTCAATTGGAGTATTTTCTTCCGTAGGTAAAATTTCCTTTAGAACGTTTAGTTCTAAAAACAAATATAAACCATCAATATCAGAAAAACTATCATGTTTTAAGAAAAACTCAAGATCAAGACAATTTTTTTTGGGTTAATTATAATTTGCCCCCTTCAAGTTTGGGGCATGTTGCAATCGACTCCCTCTAGTTTCAATTTCAACAATTTGCCCCTCACACTTCTAAAATTTTTGCAATTAACTCATATCTTTACGATTTGAGGAATAATTAAAGTTAAAATAAATTGATCTAAAAGTTTGTTGAAAATACAAAACTACCCATCTTTAGATCACATTTTTCCTCACTTTCAAAAAAATCTAAAAAATAGGGAAAAAAAAAAATCAATCCCCTTCCCATTCAACAACAACTAAATCTCCATCACTAGAGAGACAGAGAGCTGCGAAGGATTGTTTATGGATTCTCTCTTCAACTCTCCACCAGTATAAGGGAGGTGATACCCATCAAGCACCATCCTCTCCCCTGGTGGTTCCCTTCGTCCATCCATCCGATCGAAATGTCATGTTACGAACATCAAACTCATTTCGGTGTCAATAGAGGAAGAACATCGAACGAAAGGCGTGAATCAAATAATCGAACCAAACCCATTTCGGTGTCAATGGATTCTCTCTCTCAAAGATTTTTCCCATTTGCTATGGTTCTTGGGAATTTTACATCAACCATGGTGGCTAAGGTTAGTAGATGACATTTGCAGTGGGCTTATTTTTTCTTGATTTTCTGTTTTCCTTTTGGTTGGTTGGTAGCTGGTGGGTGTTGCTTGGTTTGGTAGTTGGTGGTGGTTGCTTGGTGAAGGCTGTGTTGGGGGCGACGGAGGTGGTGGTAGTTGCTTGGTGAAGGTTGTGTTGGGGGCGGTGGTGGTAGTTGGGGGCGGTGGCGTTGGAGCTGGTCGCCGATATGGGCAAAGGAAGGAGAAAGAAAAAAGAAAATGGGTTGGGTGTCAATAAAGTCTCAAGGGTACAAAAGTCATTTTACAAATTTTCTTCAACTAATTATATAATTTAGTTTATTTAAAACTTGAAGTGGGCAAATTATTGAAATTGAAACCAGAGGGAGTCGATTGCAACATGACCCAAACTTGAAGGGGGAAAATTGTAACTAACCCTATTTTTTTAAACTCTCATTTCCTAATGATTTTAATTTTTTAAAATTAAATAAAAAAACTAAATATATTTTCATATATTTGAAATTATTCAAATCTACTATTTAACAAAGAAATAGTTTGATCTACTATGTATATAAAATAATCAGTTCTAAAAGATTTTTCAACAGATTTTGTTACTTCGTCATCAACACTCTAATCAAATTGGTTCTTCCTACAAATTGTACGTTTTTTACGAAATGTAGGTTTTATTCCCATTTCAATTGCAATCTCTTTAGATGAAATCATAACATTTGTAAATCCATTTTCTCTTTTAAAAAAAAAGAAATGAGACATTTTAATTGATCTATAGTAACATCATTATACATGTCTTTTGATAGTAAATGTTTACTAAGTTGACGAAAAATAAAATATCATACCAAATAGTCATGCCCAAGAAGAACTCAAAATTCTCAATCTCATATGTTGCTAAACAATTAGCTTCACTTCTTGTTTTAGGATCTTCACTAGTTTCTCCTAATTGTAACAATGCATCTCTTATACTTTTAGCTTGAAATTTAATTGTTTTAACACTTTCAATTCGACTTTCCCAACGTGTTTGTGACAATGATTTAAGAGTGAAACCTGGTACATTATCTTGTAAAATTTTTAATCATTTTGTAGAGGAAGCAAATAATGAATATATGTGTTGTACTACTCCAAAAAATGACATAGCCTTAGGACAAGAGTTAGCCATATCGCAAAGTACTAGGTTTAGATTATGACAACCACATGGCGTGTAAAATGCTCTAGAATTTATATCTAGAAGTCTTTTTTGTACCCCTTGATGTTTTCATTTTATGTTAGATCCATTATCATACCCTTGTCCCTATATATCATTAATATCAAGTTTGAGGTTTGTTATTGTATCTATGATTTTGTCAAAAATATCTTTTCCACTTGTATTATCTACTTTAAGAAACTCTAAAAAGTATTCTTCTATTTTTATTAGACTTGTTGAGATATCTACACAACTTAATATGAGAGACATTTGTTCTTGATGACTTACATCCGGAGTACAATCAAGTATAACTGCATAATATTTTACTTCTTTAATTTTCTTAATAATATTATTTCTAATTTCATTCCCTAATAGACTTATTAATTCATTTTGTATCTTATGTCCAAGATAATGGTTATGAATTTTATCATGTTGAATGCGTCGGATGTGTTCTTGCATTATTGGATCAAATTTTGTTATCAATTCAATTATACTTAAAAATTTTCCATTATTTTCTTGATATATCTTTTCATTTTTTCTCCAAAATGCCAAATTATTTTTACCAAGATTCTTTACAACCGCAATAATTCTCATTAATACGATTTTCCAATATTCTCTCTCTATTAATTTGTTCTTGGATGGTTTTATCAATTGTTTCACTTTTTAACAATCTTGTTTCTAAATCAATCCAAGTATTCATATTAGTAATATGTTCATTAGATGTTTCATGGCTTTTAAGTTTAACACTAAGATTTCTCCAATCTTTAGTCTCTTCATTAGCTAGCTTACTTGTACTATGATTCTTAACAAACAACTTACAACAAAAACAAAATACTCTATCCAAATCTTTTGAATATACTAGCTATCTTCTATCATGTGTCTCCCCATTTGCTAATTTACGAATATAGTGTATAGTGAAAAAATGTCTAGAAAGCTCGTCTTTGGGAAAATCTAATCATTATTTCTAATAGGACCTTTTTCTACTAATAAGTCTCTTAGTTTTGTATCAATATTATTCCATTTACTTGGATCATAAATATTCATAACATTATAATTACTTGTTTCATTAAGATTTTCATGGTCTAATTTTTTTGTTTGTTCTTCATCATCTATTGTCATATTACATGTTTGACTAGAATTGTGAATATTTTCATTAGTATCTTTTTATTGTATTATATTATCATCTTCTAATTCATTGGGAGTAATTATTAGTTCATTTACTAAATTTTCACCTATATTTTTTGTTACTAGTAACAAATTTATCAAGAGATCCTTTTTGAGATTTAATTAATTCATCTTTTTTTTTTTTTTTTGATCTTTTCATATCCATCCGATTGTTTTCTACTTGCCATACTATCAAATATTAACTAAACAATCACAAATAATGATAAAATCACACACAATCTATATTAAAAATATATATACAATAAGAACTTTAAATAAAAAAATCAAAGCATAGAATAATAACACCTGATTTGTTGTTATTTTCGATTTTCCCGTGAAATCCGATTATCACCGTAGCAGAAGTCAAACAATGCCTCAGCCAACAAAAAATAATTCCAAAGTGAAGTCCCTATCACAGAGACAAATTTTATTGTGGAGAGAGGAGAGAGAGGTCCCCCAGCCTTTGTTAGCTAGCGAGAGAGAGAGAGAGAGAGAGAGAGAGGTCTGTTTTGTCTCTTGACTTTTCCAGATTATTTTACCGTGGAGAGAGGAGCGAGGAAAGAGAAAGATAAGGATAAGAAGTGAGTGATTAGAAGAATATGTTGAGAAGTGTGATATAAAAATATCTCTAACAACTGTACATCACTTTTATAGATATATTTTTTTTTAATAATATTTTTGGTACATGGGCCGAAGAAATTAGCCCAAACTATCTAATTTAAATCTAACTTTTAACTTTTTTGTTGGGCTTCAATTTTTATAAAATTGAATTTTTATTTTGGATTAGTGGTCATAATTATAAATTATGGGGCCTAGTTAAAAATTGGAGCCTAAAGCTTGGCTTCTGCTGGCCTTACAATCAGTGGCGGATCCACAGTGGGGGCAGTGGGGGCAGCTGCCCCCACTGGAATTTTAAAAGTTTTTGGGGAGTAAGTATAATTTTAAAAATTTTAAAATTTATTAGAGATTTACCCCCACTGAATTTTTTTTAAAAGATTTATAGGTAGTTATGATATTTTTGACAAATATATGGGTCACTTATAAATGTCAAAAAAATTCATTTGAAAGGCTAAATGCCTCAATTATGTGTTAAATTAAATTATTTTGATTTGGTGTTTTTAATAGTTTTATTGTGATTTGTTAAGTAATTCATATACCAAAGTTTAGTTTAATAAAACAGTCATAGTTTGAACCAAATTTTTTGGTTCAAAATTTTTTGTTAGGTGATTAGGTCTTATAGATAAATTTATCGTGAACTTTTTTTGTCTCTTTTATATAACGCTCATGTATATGAGTTGTTATTTTAAATGGCGTTCTATTAATGAAATTATACTTTTGTGAACATTAATAATTTTAATATTCATATGGTTTAAGTTGCCCCCACTGGACAAAATTTCTGGCTCCGCCCCTGCTTACAATAGGGCCGACCTTGTCTCTTCTCTCTCTCCTACCTCGTCCTTATTTTCTCTCTGTTTACTTTAATTTTAAACTAAGCGATTAAAGAAAAAGAAAAGGAAATAGAAATTGTTAGTCAAATATAAGTGTTGTATGATTAATACTTAATTTTTGGTATTACAAAATGTTTTGAGATACATAATTATTACTAGTGATTATATACGTTATCAAGCTCAAGCCTTTTGAATCTTAAAACTCATCTCTAACGAATCTATTCCAGTAATTACATGCAAGTGGATTGGGGAATTGCATGCGCTTAAAAAGATGGAAAATGTTATTTGAATTTAAAATGTGGACTTAAAATATAGACTTGATGAATTATTAACATTGAATAAGTAGTAGATCCCAATAAATATTTATATTTAAAGAAGCTCGATAACTTGTAATTAACAAAAGAAAAACTACTAGATAGCTTCTCAATTGTCGCTATTATGATAATGCACAGTTGGGTAACACTTTTTTTAAGTGACATTTTTAAGAAAAATAAAAAATAATATCAAATTTATTTGCTATTTTGCAAAAAGGGAGCTACATCTATATTAGTACATAAATGATATACTTATATACGTGCATATGTATATTACTATACATGCAAAAAATGTTATAGGAAGACAGCAACACCAAAGAAAGAAAACTAAAATTTTAAAAATAATTGTTATTTAATAAATTAAAAAAACTTTGTCAAACTACATAAAGTTTTCAGTTTGTATTCAACAGCACCCACATTTTTGTTGCAATCATTGTACTTTTTTTGGATAAAGTTGCAAGATTACCCTCCCTCAATTTAAATATGGAGTTGTCTACGGTACCGAGAAAAAAAAATCAATATCGAATCTCTATTTATCATTTTTGTAAATATTTTTATTATTGTTGTTGGTATTTTTATCACTGTTCTGTAGCTAAAGAAAATTAGAAAAATAATTACTACAACAGTAGTAAAAAACACCTACAAAATTGATAATTTTTTTTTGTATCCAAAAAAAATAATAAAAATATCAAAAAAAGTTATAAATTTTTTTGCAATAAAAATACTCATAAAAATTATAAAAATACCCACAATAAATTTTGAAAGTATGATACTGAATTTTTTTATTCAGTACCGTAATCAGGTCCTTCAAATACATTTCCCCCTTTTTTTTTTCACTCACATGGGTCATCAAGTTCAAATTCTTCCAACTCAAGTAGTGTTTACATTGACAATATGTGCTCTTTGGGTGGGTGCCATTTTCATAAAAGAATTCTCTTTTTCAGGAAATCTTTCCGGCATGCAGTTTAGATTATTGACTAAAAGATTCATTCTCTATCATTTTCTACAAAAATACTATGTTATCGTCTTTCGTATCGAATCAAAAATTATAATTTTTTAAGATCAAGTTATACCGTTTTATAGTATAAGTTATAACTGCAAAGGACACGATTGATCCCAAAATGTTATGATCGATCATGAAAGTTACAACTTTTAACAAATTTTTTTTTTGTGGTAAACTAAAATTTTTAAATATCAAGTCACAACTTTTAAAGATTGAGTTATTACTGATTGAGATTATTCATGATCGATCATAAATAATCTCAAGCAATTGTAAATCCGCCTTTAAGAGATGTAACTTAAGTTGGTAAGCGGATTTGATTCGAATTTGTTACAAATATTCAGCGAATTTCATTTTATAATTTGTTCCAAAGAAAAAACATAAACGCAATATAAATCGAATAACTCATTAAATTTAAATTAGTAAATAATAACTTAATTTCAACATATATATTTCAAATAAGATCATAACTATGTTGGATATTTATTGTAAAAATTTTAATAATTCGTATGTGAAATTTAGAATACTTAAATTAAAAGATTTAGATCATATAAGTTTAGACCATACATATGTAAGTCATGATATTCGACCTTCAGGTTTCTTTTGCGGAAGGGCAAGGTCTTCATCTCTTTCTTCAAAGTAATAAATGGCTCTCTATGAGTCAGGCCAAATTAAGTTATGAAGTGAAGAGAGAACTTAACCTGCTATTTATAATTAAATCGAATGAGCTCTCCCATTACGGGCCACAATTAGATTAAGGCCTACACTTAACCGCCTCAACCGCATTAATTAAAAGATTTTCATACAAATAAGTCTTTGGTCTAATGGTACTTCTTACATTGTGAATGTTTTATCTTCTTGAGGTCAAGGGTTCAAATCCCCCTCCCCCCAAAAAAAAAAGACAAAAAAATTCTAAAACATATATTTTAAAAAAAAATTAAAATATTTTCTTAAGCCCATCAAAATATATCACTTAACAATATTTGGTCATCTCATTAGACCATAAATTCATCTCGTTTTTCAAAAACTCAAAATTAACTATCAATTAATGGAAGTACAATATGAAAAATATTCTAACATTCTCTCATTTAAACAACATTAATTGTAGTCATTTAAAAAATAAAATAAAATAATTTATTGAAAAATGACTCTCGGACTAATCAAACAAAAACTCAATGTAACTACAAAACAAATACGGTCCTGAGACAACATCTCAAACACAACCCGATCCAATAACACTATTATTTTCAAACAATGGCGGACTTTACATCATTTATTGATATATGATCAATCCATGATTACAAAAAATAATAATCCTATTGACATGGATCAAAATGTGATAGTGTAGCAAGAAAATAGCACCTCAATATGTGATCTGATAAACACGTTGTTTTCAATATCAGTCTTCCAAATGATTTCTCTTTAACAACATACTTCAACAATAATTTAGAGAAATTCATTAGCTTCAACAATAAGCTAGTATGTCTCCAAACTTAAAATCTCAAGATTTTTTCAAATGGTGTAATCAGCAACATACTCCATTGACAACACAGTCATACTTAAGACATACATTAAACCTTAAGATTTTGTATAAAATGATATGTCATAAATGTGAACACCTATAACATAGTAAGAATATCTTGCTAACAATAAGGATGATCATCCAAATATCATCAAATAGATGTGTCTCAACCATAATAAGTAGCAAATATCATATATGGAATTAAATCAATATTAAAGTTCTTAACACATAAATAAACTCCCACTAACTAAGTACATCAAAAAACCCCAAAATATCAATGTTGTCAACATGTTTCTTAAAAGTTACAGGTCTTAGTCCCTTGGTTAAATGATCAACAAGCATTGATTCTGTATTAATATGTTCAATCACAATATCACCTTTCTTTACTAAGTCCTTGATAGAAAGATACTTAATTTTCATATGTTTAAACTCATTATAATTTTTGTTATTCTTTGAGAAGAACACAAGTGCACTATTATCATAATAAATTATTAGTGGTGTAGAGATAGAATCAACAATCATAGGCCCTCAAATAAAATTTCTTATCCATATAGCTTGTGTTGTAGCTCCATAACAACCACAAATTCAGTTTGCATAGTGGAAGGAGTTGTGAGAGTTTGTTTAACTCTCTTCCATGCTATTGCTCCTCCAGCTAACATGAAAATATATCCTAAAGTGAATTTTAAAATCATTCGGGCAACTATTAAAATCTGAATCTGAGTAACCAATCACCTCAAAACTATTAACCCTCCTATCAACAAGCATGTAATTTTTTTTTCTTTGCGAATATCTCATAACTTTCTTAACTGCCACCCAATGATCTAATTCTAATTTAGAAAGATACCTACCAAGAACACTAATAGCAAAAACAATGTCTTTTTCATAAAAAAGTTATAGATTTGACATCAGTAGGACAATGTCAGACACAAAAAATGGTTAAGACTTGGTTTCCTATTTATCCATAATTCAAAAAATATTTTTAATACAGATTTGCTAAAAACCCTATTAAGAATGTACAAAGTTGTATTAATGGCTTCACCCCAAAGATAATTAGGTAAATTACACTTAATCATCATCTTTCTCATTATGTTTTAAGGGTATGGTTACTCTTTTTAGTCACACCATTCTGCTCAGGACCACCAGGAATGGTCTATTGGACAACAATCTCACATTCTTGAAAGTACTTAATAAATGGTTCTAAATGTTGTCAAGACACACGTCATGTTTGCTATAATACTCACCACCACGGTCAGACCTAATAATTTTGATGACTTTCCCTAATTGTTTCTCTACCTCGGTCTTGAAAATTTTAAACTTTTCAAGAGCATCAGATTTTTTATTAATTAAATAAATATATCCATAACCAGAGAAATAATCAATAAATGTAATAAGGTATTTATTACCACAAAAAGTACGGGAGTAAAGTCCACTGATGTTAATATGAATAGTTTCTAAAAGATCTAGATTACGAGTTGCACTTTTCTTCTTAGTCTTGGTCAATTTACCTCTAATACAGTCAACAGAAGTTTCAAGGTCTCCAAAATCAAGGGGAGGAAGAATATCATTCTTTATTAATCTTTTCACTCTTTCTCTATAAATGTAATATAAACGTTTATGCAACAACTGTGAATACATTTCTTTAATTAGAGGTCCTTTGGATATAATATTAACAATATTTGAAGAACCATATTTGTTATTGACAGCTAAGCATATACTATACAAATCCGATGATAAAACAAAATATCCAACAATTTTCAAATTTAAAAACAATTGAGTTTTATCATTACCACTATCCAATTTTATCAAGTAAAAAAATCGAAATCAAATTATGCCTAAATGACGACATATAAAAAATAGTTTTCTAAAACAAGTTGAAACTAGTGTTTAAATTCAACCTAACAGTTCCTATGAACTCAACATTGACTTCAATATTATTTTATACTTTAAACTCGGTTTCCCCTTCACTTGGCCTCCGTTTGCTTATGAACCTCTACAAAGTCATCACAACATGAACAAAAGTCTCACTATCAATCCACCAAGAATTTAATGGGACAATAAATAAATTGGATTCAAAGCAAACAAAGGCTAGTGAGTTACCTTCTTTATTCTTCTTTTCTAACCAAGACTTAAATCGAGTGCACTCACTTTTCTTATGACCTCGTTTCTTACAAAAGTAATATTTGACATCTTTTCGAATGAAAGCCTTAGGACCTCCCATACTTCTGACCAATACCATGTCTTTTAAAATTCTGACAATTCTTTGGAGCATTATGATTAGGTTTTCTATTATTTTCCTTATACCTATCTTCGAAACTAGATTTAGGCTGAAAAACAAACAAGGCAGTTTCACTATTTTCTTTTCTAAGTTTTTCTTCCTCGGAATCACACTTTGCAATAAGATCATTTATTGTCCAAAACTCATTTTGGGTATTGTAGGTAGTTTTGATGTGGCTAAACTCAAGAGACAAAAAGTTAAGAGTGTGATGAATAATGAAATCATTAGGAATAACAATTTTGAAAGCTTTGAACTTAGTTTAAACATGAACCATTTTAAGGATATATTCCCTAACAACACTTACATTGTCATATTTCATACTCGTTAGTTCATTCATTAGGCCCCCAACTTTAGTCTTATTGGATAGATTATATCTCTCTTCTACAGCTTAAAGAACTTTTTGGCATTCTTGATTTTAGGCAAACCACTCGTAAGGTGTTCAGAGATAGACCTTTTCACGACAATCATACTCAGCCGATTAGATTTCTCACACTTTGCATAAAGTTTTTTTACTTTAGGAGAGCTCTCACTAGTAGGTTTAGGAGGTTCATTCTCTTTCAAGGCAAAGACTATATCAGTAATTCCTAAGGCAAACTCAATATCTTGCTTCTATCTCTTATAATTAAAACCAGTCAGGACTTCAATGTTATCATTATTGTTATTTACAGTAAAAGAGACTGTTCAAAGCAACGAGAATACAAACATTTAGCAAAATTGGACAATAAATAAATAAAATATATTTTGAACATAATAAGTCATATTTTATTAAGAGAGTTCAAATACATCATTACAAACTCTCCTTTGAGCAGAGAAGACAATATGCTATAGGTCATCTCTTTCATGAAACTAACTAATGAGAATACTCAAGTTTCGAAAAGCTTATTCTCTTTGGGCAGATAAACTATCTAGACTATTGCACCTCTAACACAATATTTCATGACATATCCAAATTATAATACACAATAACCTCATTTGGACAGATAATTATATATTATAATTTAGAAACCATCTCATAACAAAAGCATGAGAAAATCTACAAATTTTAATGAATATACCACTTTGGTGGCAACCATCCATCTTAACCCATATAATTTTTCAAATCGGGAAATTTTTATGATATCTTTAAATTACAATACACAATAATCTCATTTGGGCAGGTAATTGTATATTATAATTTAAAGACCATCCCGTAACAAAAGTATAAGAACAATCTACAAATTTCAATGAATGGACAACTTTTGTGGCAACCATCCATCTTAATCTATAGAATTTCTCAAATCGGGATATTATAACAAATGTCCATAATTAAATATCATGTGATCAATCAATATGAGATACTAACCGACATGTACCTCTATAGATCACCCAACATCAATCGTTGCATTCAAGTCTCAATTCTATTTTTACTATTAAAATTAAGTAATTTAAATTCACATGTACCAACATTAATAAATAATATGTAGATCATAAAAAATATTTTATCGTGTAAATTACTAAGGATTAGGATTAGAGTTGTACAAACACCCTCTACTAATTACAACAATTCAATCAAGGTTGCATCAAGATTAAAAAATAATTAATTGCTATCAGTAATTTGTATGGGTAAAACTTGTGTCTATTCGTCAACAAGACCCAAAAAAAATTAAAGAAAATTCAATGGAAAAGACACAATCAATAAAATAGCAACCCCACCATTATAACATTAAATTTTTTTAAAAAAATATATATATAGATTGTGAATACAAAATGTATTTAATATTCAAATTCAATTCTATTTATATGTCCAGTTATCATCATCCAATCAGCATCATGGTTTTCTAATCAATGCCTCAATTATAATAGAAAGATTTTGTCACTAAGTGAAGAGAAATATAAAAGATCGAGTGGCTCTGATGGTTTCTGACAAAATGCCCTCCATAATAGATTAAAATAACACTTTGAATCCTAATCTAATTACCATCCAATTGTAAACGAAAAGGTTGTTGAAAATTCAACGCCTTCTCATAGTTTCTTGTGGGAACGCCTTCAGTCTAGCTTATTGCTACAACTTTAAAATTGATCACTCAAGTGCAAGTTGTGCGAAGTAATAAATTTCTCGGGAGTCTGAGGTCGAACCACAAGGAATTGATAAAAATTTAAAACACAAAGAAAAATAAAAGAAAATTGTTCTGAAAAAAATTGTTGTAGAGATTTTAAAATTAGAAAACAATAAATTTGGTTTTTAAAACAATAATTGAAATACTAAAGTATCAGAGATATTCTTTCAAATTCACACAGTAATTATTAATGATCCAGTTTTCAAACTTAATTGAGAATCAGCTAAAGAGTTATCCCAATTGAAATATTTAGAGATGATAATATGAAAATATCAAAAGTTATAATTAATAAATTATCATAATAAATATAAAAATTTACTTGTAGATCACAAGCATTCACCATGCTCGGAGTCTACGATAAATCAAGCTTTCTAACAGGTAAATCTTATTTTATTGCAAATAATAAATCAATTATCTTATGAGAAATTCTAATTAATTAATTCAACCATGGAATAACCAGTTATTTGACTCGTAAGAAATCTCAAGCATTCGATGTACGTGGCACAACGAATAAAAAAATATACAGAGCAAAAACTTTACTAAAAGACAAGAATTAAATTAAAGAATAAATCATGCATTAAAAAGAACATTGAATCAATAATAAGTATCGTGCTTCATTGAAAGTATCTCTCATAGTTTTAGTTGGGCTTTTGGCAAGCCATAGAACTAGAACAAAATTAGAAAAGAAAATATGGGAAGAAAATAATAATAATCTTCTCTCAATAAATGAAAACCTTTATTTATACTAAAATAAAACTTATGTATGAGTAGGAGATCTAGGGTAGGCTTGGGAGGAATTCTTTTCCAAAAAGAAGTCTTTTAAGGTTTAAATTTCGTGCATAAAATCTGGGGGTGCGGGTACAAAATATGTCCAGACTTCGAGCTTGAATTTCGCATATTTAGAGGCCGATTCATGAAATTTGCCCTTGAAGTCTTCTTTCCAACCCCACAAAAATTAGGTCAATCGAATATTGGAGTTAAAAGTTATGACCAAAATACTGAAAACGTGTCAAATCCTTATCTTATAGAATATTTTCATAATCCAATTTTAAATGAGTTTTCTTCTAATTTAGACTCTTATAAGGATTAAATTGATGTCTTATCTTTAAGTCTTCCTATCTCAATCTTGACTCTTCAATCCTTATCAATTGTGATTCTTCCTCTAGTGATTGATTCACTTGTCTTATCCATTATTACTTTAAATCAATCAATTTACCTGTAAAATAAACAAAATAATTAAAAAAAGTATCAAACTAAAAAATCAAGGAATTTAACACATTTAATCAAGGAATTTAACACCTTTAATATGCAATTAACCAATCATTAAACATGATAAATAACACTTTTAATGGTTAATCACTTATGATCAACGCGATAGTCTTTATGAAAAATTAGCCGTAAAATTGTAATATTAATTTTATCAGTCCTAAATTCATATACAATAGGCTCTGATACCACATGTAAGAATTTTAATAATTCGTATATGAAATTTAGAACACCTAAATTACAAGATTTAGATCATATAGGTTTAGACTATACATGTGTGAGTCATGGTATTCGATCTTCGGGTTTCTTTCGTGGAAGGGTAAGGTCTTCATCTCCTTCTTCAAAGCAATAGACATCTCAATAGGAGAAGCCAAATTAGGTTATGAAGTGGAGAGGGAACCTAGCCAGACTATTTATAATGAAATTTAATGGGTTCTCCCATTACGGGCCACAATTAAATTCAGGCTTATACTTAACCGCCTCAGCCATATCAATTAAAGAACGGATAATTGGTTGTGGGTATCTTTTTTAGAACTTATTTGGCTTTAAGTACCACCTCCAAACTTATACTCCATTAAGTTCTCTTTTTCATCAAATAATTGTAAATAAGTACACATTTTAAAACATTTCAAATTATTTTTGAAATGTATTCCATAATCACTCTTACCATAAATATTATCTATCATTATTAGTTTCAATATTTTCAAATATAACAACTCCTAACTTGGAAATTGTGCTAGCACAATTTCCAAGTTAGAACTTGTTAATACTAATACAATTCCCAATTTAAGAATTGTTAGTTTTTCAAACAAGTTTTGATTAAATATAACTATTGAGAGTATTTTGGATAATGAAGATCAAAATAGACTTATTTTCAAACAAGTTTTTTGAGTGTACTTAAGTCTAAATAAATCTACAAAAAAAGACCGGCCTCCAAAGGACCCATTAAAAAATGTACATAAGCCCATCAAAATAGACCACTTAGCAATATTAGGCTCATCTCATTAGACCATAAATTCAGCCCGTTTTTTACAAACTCAAAATTAACTATCAATTAATGAAAGTCCAATATGAAAAAAAATTCTAACATTTATATGTCTATATGATCAAACAATTACGAATTGAAGTAGAATAATCAATTAAAAATATCAGTTCATATCCGACTCATCGAGAGTTTGTAATAAAAGATTGATAAAAGGTTGGTCAATATATATTCTTTTTTTCTTTTCTTCGCTCATTGTGTTCCTAGTTATAGGTTTTTTTTTTAGGTTCAACAGTCAATAGTGTACAAGCTAACTTACGTCCACCTTAATTAATTCACTCTTCAGTCATGTCAAAGTTAGTTATCTACGCCGAAACTAGGGTATTCATAGAGAATAAATTTTTCATGATCTGACTCTAAAAATATTGTTAAGATTCGAACTCAGAACGTCTAAATTTATCAAGCATTCATAGGTATAGTTACTTTAAGCTGTTGAGTGAAGAATTTGATATAATGGCCTGGACTACTTTTAGGTTCTTAATGGACATAAGCCCCTCGCAAAGTCCACCAAATTTTTTGGCCCAAATTGGTAACTTATTTTTTGGGCCTTAACTCCTTCATTGGGCTTTTTAATGTGAAAGGTTCATAACTAGCATTTGTGCTTTCAAGAGTAGAACCAGAAACTTCAAAATATGGGGTCCAGTAGAGTATCGGCCAAACTTCTCACCCTGAGGTTAGATGTTCGAGTCTTGGAATCCACATTAGGCTTGGTGGTTGGCCGCTAAGCATAACCTAGCTAGGTTCGTTCCTGAGAAGAATAACGAACATGGTCCGGGATCTTATGATCCCACCTGTGAAGACCTATTGGGATGGTCTCTGAGCGGTCTCTTTTGCCCCTACCTTTTTTTTTTTAAAAAAAAAAAGCATGGAGTTGAAAAGAAAGGATTAATCCAAATTATTAAAACTTTAAAACAGCCAAAAAAAATGACGTAAAATTTAATGCTGAAATCTCATTTTTTGAGTCCTGGAGGGAGAGTGTCATGCCCTAACATATTTCCACCCGACCGTGATCGTGTGTACTCTTCGAACTTGGTTTGCCAATCTACTTTATATAGTAGAGTCGACATTGTTATACCCCATTTGATTACTCGTCTTAATAGACAAGAGGGACAAGAATTCCAATTTTCTCTTTCAATTTAACTAAAAAACATTAATACGAGTAACTTCTCCCCCCAAATAAAAACATCCTTTGAAATATTTGTCAAGGGTTATGCAAATTAGTAGGTACACCAAATTTGGAGAGTGAGATGGATTACCTTCACCTACTTATGACATCTATCTTTCTATGTAACTTTATTCAACACTCATGCTCAATTGAATTCCAAGGTTGAAGATAATCATTTAAAGTAGAGTAGACTCCATATGTACTGCTTGGGCTTTTGTGGTGGGCTAGCCCTATCTAAGGTATGAGCCTTTGTTTGTTGAGAAAACCCACTTGGATTGGTTTAGCCGTTGAATGAAAGTGAGATATATAGTTATAATGGGTAGTTTAAGTGTTGACAAGGACAAGCTGTAAATATAGACATTTTGAGTTTGAATTTTGATAATTTTTTGGAGTTAGGTCATGAGAGATTTATCCCTCATGAAAATCCTAGTTCCGGTATAGATGATCTGTCTTTGACTAGATCGAAAAAGAGATTAATTCAAGTACGCGTAAACTAACTCAATAGAACCTCTTGTGTGTGTGACCCTTCTCTTTGGATAAGTATCTATTCCATTATTTCTTTTGGACAGAATCTATTTGATTAACTTAAGTGGCTATGTTTTTGGTCAAGCATGATCTGTCACTAACTCTTTGTTTCTTCCATTTATAGCATTTTTTAATGACACCTTAGAGATAAAAGTAAGCTCTTAAATAAAACCAAATATTCAATTGGACGGTAATACCATAATAGTCAACATATTATATCACCAACTAATTATAAACAAATACATAAGCATGTGGATCTAGTTGATCCATTAACAACCAATAGCTACCATGTTGGATGAAGTGGAGTTCACATGACTTGTGCATTTGTTTGTAATTGATTAGTGATACCACTTAACAATAAATTTATGATATGTGTGTGTGTATAAAATGTTTTCTATCGGACATAATTTCAATGTAATGAAAAAAACAAAGCGCAAGTGTTAAGAATGCGCACCACCCATGACGTTCATCTAGACCTGTTAATGGATTAAGTTTTACTTCATATTTGATATGAATTTGAATTTGATTGGTCAGATAGATTGATTTTTTGATCAATTACTTAAATTCGAATTTGAATCTATGTCATACTTTATGTATTCGTGTTTAGATTTTTATCAATATTTGATACGATTAGAACTCGATCCAAATTTTTTTGTCAATACATATATGAACAAATTATGGTGTGTTAAATAAGTAATGGTTTGTTAATATTCTATTTTCCTTTGACTTGGTCAATCACAAGTTCAAAACATAAAAAGATAAAATTGTACTTAGATTAGATCCCTAAAATTTGTCACCAAATCAGAGGGCCCCACCCACATAAGGAAAATAACACTGTCATCCAATGAAATCTAATAGTTAGTAACATTTATCCCCTCCAAAAGCTACCCTCTGTTACTAGATTAGTCAAAATTTGATAACTTAGCAATTTTCTGAAGATGAAATGCCCAAGTTACCCCCTATAGGTCCCATAGCCATACTTTACCTGACAAAAATAACGACCCATCCATCTAGGTTTTTGATTTGAATTGAGGGCAGAATAGTCATTTTAAGAATTTCATCAAGTTGGTCAATTTTTTAGGATAAATTACACTCAGACCCTTAAAATTTGTCACTTAATTATTTAAACTCCCTCACATTTGACATATTATACTTAAATCCCCTGAGATTTATGCACATGTAAATTCTCCAATTATCAATTTCTGTTAAGATAGTCGTTAAAAATTCGCCAATCTCCGTTAAAAACATTTTTTTTTTTGAATTTTAAGAAAATAACTCTTTGGTTATTTGCGACTTTATTAGAACATACTAATTAGGGCGTTGTTAAAACTCATTGATTGTTTGTTAGATTATTGGTGTTAATTCGAATATATAGTGTGGCAAGACATGAGTTTTGTCATATCAGGTTTTTTTTTTAGATATCTGTTTTGATTAGGTTTTCATACATTAGGTTTTTTTTTGGAGGGGGGGGGGGGGGGGAGGGGGGTTAGTCTTGTACATAGGGTTTTTCTTTGAAATATTTGTTCTATTTCATCCTTTTTTTTGTTTCCTTATTCCACTATTTTTTAGCAAATTGATAGCAAATAAAAATAGAAAATACTCAGTGTTACTTAATTTCTCTTTGATATGCAAAGAGTATGGCTTCTAATATGACAACAATGGTCTTTATATAGATAATGCTTTTTCAATGGTAAAAAAAATTGGTGTTTTGAATGTTGGTTTGGTCAGACAACCAATTGATAGTGGGTCCCATATAAAGGATAATTTGGTAAATTAATTTTATATGTTACAATGATATCATGAATTTTTAAAGGCTATTTTAACGGTGATTGACTATTAAAGTTATTTGTTATACGCGCACAAATTTCAGAGAGTCTAGATATAATATGTTAAATGTGAAAGGGTTTAAGTGATTAAGTGATAAATTTTAAGAGATCTAGATGTAATTTACTATTATTATTTTTTTATTGTTACTAGCAGGGTAACAGTGTTATTATTCCTAATTTGCGTGATTTAGTGGAGGATTCATATGTAATTTATCCAAATATTAAATTAATAGATTTCTCAAGTTTGTGGTCACAAAAGTTTTTGGCCCCGAGACTAGTAGTTGAATGATTAAAGCATAACTGAATAACACCTTCGCTTTATATTTTAACGTTGGCCGATTACGTGATTGGAAGTCATACTATTTTGAGGATTAGACTTTAGATTTTTTCAATTGTTGTTTTATTACTATATATATATATATATATATATATATATGTCTGTGTGTGTGTGTATATATTATATGCAATGTAAATCGAGCACGATTCAAATGGTCGTTCACGAGCGAAGGTAGTTGTCGAAGGCTTGAAGCTTCCAGGAAACTGCTCGACGTATTGAATATTATGATTTGTCTGCCATCTTTCCTGAATGGGTATGTTATTTGTTATCCTTCTCGTTTCCTCCGTCATTGATTCTTATGTTTCCGATTGATTATTAAGAAGATAACGCAATTTTTTTTTTTAATCTGCTTGTAGTTTTTGGTTGACAAATTGCCTTCCAAAAATCCTGAAGATCAATTTTCGAAGCAATTTATGTGGTTTTTAATGGTAATAGTTGGTGGCTTTTGCTTATTCTGATTTGGGTCTATTTTGCTCGGGACTTGGCCTGCTGGGTTTTGAAGATTTCAATAAGGTAACGTTTTTAATGGGTCTTCATAGTTTTATTTTGTTGATATGGTATTTGATTTTGATATTGGTACAGTGATTGGATCATTTGAGGGTTGATTAGATGTTGAAAGATTGAATTTTTTTTTTTTCAGGGGTTAATGATGGGTGAATGTAAATCTTTGATGGATTTGTTCGGTTTTGATGACTCGACTTGATTTGAATTTGGTCCATAGTTGATGAATTTGTTGGGTTCAATTTGATATATTCTCAACAGAATTATTTGCTGCTGAAACATTGAAGATTATTGGAAACTGTGAGAATCTGTGTAGATTTTATTTGATCCTCTTCTTCTAATTGTGGATTGGGTACGTTGATTAAAGATAGTTAAGGTGATTTATGGAGCTAACTCGGGAAGAACAACGCGACGATGGAGAGGGAGAGGATATGGAAAGAGAACCATTAGCAGGTACCCATCTGAAGGAGAACAATTTTTATAGGACACGGTATCCTGGTGCTGTGAGGCAAAAAGCCTATATATTTGATGGAGAAGGTAATTATTATAACAAGGAGTGGGATCTCAAGGAGGGTAGTGGCCAAGAGTTTTGTTGGTATCATGTGGAACTTCCAAAAGGGAACCAGAAGCTGTCACAATCTGCCCAATACCTAATTGATGTTCTTTGTCCACCCTTGAAACTCCAGGACATTCTCTCATTAGTTAGCAATGGACCTTTTTGTGGGCATGTAGATGGCGCTCTAGTATTCAGGGTTAATTCTCCAGGCCCTGCTTCTAGCAAATTTACCTTCAGGATTGCTGCAAGAGTTACTGAGAATTCGGTGATTACTGTGTCTTTGGGTCGAGTTCCCAGATTGGGTTTTTCGCCAGTGGGTCAGTCTCTTTTGTCCGAGATTCCTAGTGTGGAAAGTCCAAATTATGTTGGAGACGAGCAAAAAGACAGGGGTGGTACTGTGATCAGGGAGCATGTTCTTGATTTTTTATTGACAATGAATCATTCTGAGGAGGCTGATAATCCTGTGCCGAAATCTGTCTCAAATCTTCTTGTTCACATTATCGACACACATGTGGATCACCTCCAAGATGTTGTGACCAAACTCGAAATTGAGCTAGATTCAGTAGAGTTGGAATTGGATAAAGGTAAATTATGGCCTATCTCCATGCCATTTGCTTATAATATGCATGTTCAACCTCATGACTGTCATGTTGTTATTTTTCTAGGAATAAACTTATATCTAGTACTTATTGACATCAGAGACATCAAAAGATTACAATATTGGCTTTTAGGTTTGTCCTTTATATCAATTAGGTCAGAGAACTCCTTGGAACTCTTAGTTTGGCTTAATGATTGCTTTGGTTTAGATTGTGCTCGTGTGGAGAGGAAAACTTCTATACTCTGATCTGTCCTTTAGTTTCCTTGAGAGGGTCTGGAGAGCATCTTGACTTCATGATGTAGGACAACTTTGTAAAATAAAAATAGGGACTGTTTAGGGGCTGTGAACAGTATCATGAACAGTAATGTGACTGTGAACAGTAATATAAACAGTAATTTTGGCTAGGAATCACTCCTAGGGTTCCATAGGCATCACACCTAGGGTTAGAATTGCATCACACAACTCAAGAAATATTTAATTGCTGAAAATTCTGAATATCTCTCTATATCTATTATTAAAAGTAACACTAACTATATATAGAGTTCTAAGTAATTCTAATCCCAAAAGATTAAGATTTCAAAGTCTTTAGAACTTCAAAGACACTAGGTCCCTACAAATTAGAAAACTAAAATTAACTAGAATTAGGACTTTAAATTCTAGAATATTCAATGCTAGAATTTGACCCAAAAATATGACCTATTCCGGAAATTCTGGAAATTACAAAACTACCCTTGACACTAAAAATATTAAAAGGATATATAAAATACTAATACTAGTAAATTGACTTAAAATAAGACTTATAATACAATAATGCAAGGTTCCATATGAATCTTTATCTTGATGGAAAGTCAATTCTATTATCTTTCACATCTTCGAATTTACGTTTTTTTGAACATCTTATGGATTGCATCATTCTCCCCTGGTTGGAGAAAACTCGACCTCGAGTTTTAAAGTGTTGTAGTATGAAAGTCTAAAAACTTTGAACTTGTATATGTAGCTGTCTCTGAGAAATTTTAAGATGTTTCTTTCTCATCTCTAATTGAGGGAACAAAGAAAAAATTTAAAAATTGATCCCCTTGATTGTGTCGTTGAAGTTTTCTGGAATGATAAAATCAATTATTGGAGCAAAGTGAATAGAAAGAAGTATTGGTGACTCTTCATGTAGATCCTTGAAGGATCCAAACAAATCAAGCTCTTGGAACATCATTGTTGTTGGTTGAAAGTCATTAGTGGAAACAATTTCACCGGGCAACATTGTTAGCACTATTTCAGAGCTCTTAGGTAGTAACGTACTCATCTCTAAAGGCTCATTTGATTCAATACTAGTTGCTGGATTTTTCATCTTGTCAGGCTCCACAACAAAAAAAATTGATTGGATATTCACTTTTTACCTTAGCCTCTGGACAAGTAAGTAGCGTAGTTGCTTGAGATTGTGTTGATTCTTCTACTTGATTTCCTTCATCTTGAATTATTCGATCAGTTGTTGCTTTGGGTTGTTTTTGATGAATCTTCTCTAGTTGCACAATAGAATCTACGTAACTTTGAGTGTTACCACTTTGCGAAGAAGAAACCGATGTACTTACTTGGTGAAGGAAATTTAGGTACATCTCCGTACCAAGTACCACTTGGAATGCATGCTCTACATTGTATAATGGCTGCCCAAGTATTTCTGCCTTTATATTTGCTCTTAAACCAGCATTGAATCGAGCAATTGTTTGGCAAGGTTCTTCTACGATATGATTTTTCAACATTAGTTCTTCAAATCTTTGAATATACTCTGTGACAGATAGGGTACCTTGTTGCAGATTAATAAGTTGCTACGATAGGTTGAGGGCATATACTTTTGTTGATATTTCGCTTTCATCTCTTGCCATGTATTGATTGACGACAATCCCAATCTTCTTAAATCTCCTTCAACACCAAACCACCAAATTTTTGCCAAGCCTACAAGTTTCATCATGGCAAACCTTACTCTCCTCTCATCCGAGAAATTATACCTACCAAAATAGTTCTCCATAGAAGTAAGCCAACTAGAGAATGTTGTAGAATCATCCCTTCCATCAAAATCTTGGATATCCATCATCATATATCAATATTTAAGCTGCATAACGTAGGATTTTTCGGCTCTAATGCCAAACTGATGTAGGACAACTTTGTAAAATAAAAATAGGGACTGTGTTAGGGGCTATGAACAGTACCTGTGAACAGTAATGGGACTGTGAACAGTACATAAACAGTAATTTTGATTACGAATCACTCCTAGGGTTCCGTAGGCATCACACCTAGGGTTAGAATTGTATCACACAACTCAAGAAATATGTAATTGCTGAAAATTCTGAATATCTCTCTATATCTATTATTAAAAGTAACACTAACTATATATAGAGTTCTAAGTAATCCTAATCCCAAAAGATTAAGATTTCAAAGTCTCTAGAATTTCAAAGACACTAGGTCCCTACAAATTAGAAAACTAAAATTAACTAGAACTAGGACTTTAAATTCTAGAATATTCAATACTAGAATTTGACCCAAAAATATGACCTATTCCAGAAATTCTGGAAATTACAAAAATACCCTTGACACTAAAAATATTAAAAGGACATATAAAATACTAATACTAGCAAATTGACTTAAAATAAGACTTAAAATACAATAATATAAGGTTCCATATGAATCTTTGTCTTAATGGAAAGCCAATTCCATTATCTTTCACATCTTCGAATTTGCGTTTTCTTGAACATCTTATGGATTGCATCACTTCATAGTTTCATGCTCAAAGCTAATGAATGAATTGTGAGTCCAGCCATTTTATTACTAGTTTAAGGTATTGCACAGCAGATTGTTTGACGAACTGTTCTGAAGGTTTCAAGTTGGTTGACTTTACGACAGTTGTTTGAAGCTTTTTGAGGGCTCAAGAATTAAGGAAGTAGAAGCTTTGGAGGGTTTAGCTATGCAGGAAGCTATAATTTTTGATACTTGAATATGAATAGACGACAACGATTAGAGTCTTGATTGATTATCGTTGGTCTTGTGCTAAGACTGGTTTGGAAGTGGATCACAATGGGAAGTGGTTTTTGTTTCGGCTTGGCACAACCCTACTATTTGAGTATGTGTACGTAATACTTTCAGAAGAAAGTTCTTTCTTTTTTAATTTCATTGTGAGGTCATGTGTTAAAACATTGAATTAATAGTTTGTGGCATTAAGACATCTAGACATGGTGAAGACCGTAATAAGATTATTCCTATGCACTTTTATTTTGATTAGTTTGTTAATTTTATTAAGAAACTCTGAGTTCACAACTCGAGTCAATCCAGGATACCAAAGCATAGAGGAGTTGGGATTGTGGTGACCTAGACACATCCCACTTTGCTTGGTGAAGTGTGTGCGAAATGATTGATAAGTGTGGAATTTGAACCTTCACTATAAAAATAATCTGTGAAAAGCTTCTTTATGTAGGGGTGAGTAGTCAAATAAAATAGTATGATCTAGGAGATTATTTTTAATGGTGTTGATTTTACAATGAGGATGAAGAAGTTGTTCTGGTGCAAGTGTTTCGTTGTTGGACCACGGTCAAGCTATCTTAGTTTTGATTAACATTGGACTTTCACAGTGTTGGCCTGTATTATTTTGTCAAGCTTTTTTAGAATTAAAACTTACCCCCTTTTTTTTTTCTGGAATTCCAGCTATCCCAACCCTTCGGGTTGGACTAATGCTGGACCCACGCGCAAAGCTGGCTCTCCACGCATAGAGGGTAAATCTAGAACAAGTGGCCCCAAGGAGCGTTTGCACCTAATAAGTTTCGAACCCTTGACCGGCCAACACTAGGCTAAGCCCTTGGGGTTAAAACTTACCCCCTTTACCACCTGCTCCGTCCCACTAATTGAGCCTACAGATCCTCCTCTGTAGGTGCTTTAAGTCTTTAACATATATGGATGAATAATATGTGGTTGAATTTTGTAAAAAAATCATGGTAATTTTAAGAAAGCTTGGTTAAAACAAAAAAGGGTAAAAGATAAAAACGGCATGTTTATTGTTATTTGTCATCAAAAGGGGTTCAACAGAACTTGGTCAATGCCACTCGCACACGTTTTATTATGCATATATGTTCCCTCTTGATATAGAACACAAAAATTCTTGCTTACTTGGTATAACTACACAAAGTGGCATAGTCAAATTGAATAAAATAGAAGAAACTTCAACTTAGTAAATAACTGCTTACCTACCTTATTAACAATGTTTTCGGTGCGTAAATGTTCATGGTTTCTTCTTGGTTGTTTTTGCATGATAATTTCCATTTGGTTGCAGGTGGTTTTACTTTAAAAAAGCAAATGCTAGATGATAGAAGATTCCCAAAAATGCATGCTGACTTGCAGCGCCTCCTGCAGGTAGTTTCTCGGCCAACACTCATTGATTGAGATGAAGAAAACGATTTTTAAATATCTCCAGTTTTAAGTTAACTGTAGTGATTGTAACTTGTTTTATAATTTTACGAGCTGCTGTCCATTATAAGTGGCTGTGGACCCGTGAAACAGTAATCATGAAATCATGTGACTCAATGTGAGATGGAGCCTAAGGAATGTATTTGTACTGATATACTCGAATTGGTTCCCCCATAGGAATGCCCTTAGACCAAAAAAATCCAAGCAGCTCTTTATTGGAAAGTTGAATTCTTAAGATTGGAAAGAACGTATGGTCTTGCTTTGGGCCATTAGAATTCAGGGGTCACTAGTTTTGACCCGATCAGAATTTTTCTCATTTCAATTGGTTTTATTTTGTTCATGTTTAGTATTCCCGACTCTCCAAGGTACGTGACTGGGTGGAGCTTACCCTACCCATTTAACCTAAACTTATGCACAGGAAATTTCCTAATATTAATCTACTATTCTATGAAAGCATGTAGTAGATGTTGATATAGTTTGCATATGATTACTGAATGACAGGTGATTGCACATGGGGAGCAAGTATTTCCACGAGTCAGGGAGAAGTGCTCTTCAAAAAATTGGTTTGCCAGTGAAGACATTAGCTCCCTTGAGGAGTTAATTGGACGTCTCAGGAGACTAAAGGAGAATGTCGGGTTTATAGCCAATCGTGTTACAGCAATCCAGGCTGGTCTTGATAGCTGGCAGGCTGAGCAAATAAATAGAAAACTATACTATCTGTCTTTCCTTTCCATCATATTCCTTCCTTTATCAGTAATCACTGGAGGTTAAAATCTTTATGTAAACCTTTATAAGAAGTTAAAATCAAATTTTACTCTTTTATCCTTATATTGGTTAAGATGCATCTGACGCCAGTCACTTTGTGTGATTTTTGTAACAGTGTTTGGGATGAATGTGGGAGGAGTTCCATGGACAGAGCAACGAAACCCGAAGGTGAAAGACGGGTTTCGCAATGTCATGTTCGTCTGTATCGCCATGCTACTGCTTGTGCTTCTTTGCTTCCTTTTTCCAGCTCTTTATACTCGTATAGCTGCTTGGCGGAGAAGGAGAGCTCTGAGAAGAAGCTGGTCTCTAAACCGGAAGTCCTTTCTCAAGAGAACTGTGACAGGTGAAGACAGAGGAGGTTATCTACGGATATAATAAGAAAAAGTTTTTGTGGTACATTTTTTTTACTTATCCTCATCATTATTGTCCTGATCTTTGGCATACATATTTGTTTTTCTATTCAGGTCTTTTGGTGATTGTGTATTTTTTTTTCAGGACAAATTTCCGTCACCTTTGCCTTTGAGCAAGTTGGTTTGAGATGAATTTTATTCCAAGACTCCATGTTGACATTTATTTATCCATTCCCTAGAAGTAGGATTCTTGATTGTGGTCTTGATCTCTTCGGCCAAGGTGAGCCAATCATTATTTGGTTCTAATTTTTCTTTTTTCCTTTTTCCTCAACTAGTAGTTCCTTGTATTCTTACACTGCTCTCTCCCCACCTTGTAAAGGGATTCTATTCTTTAATTTTCAAACACATTGAATGACATTTCTACTGTGATTATTGACTTCTCTTTTCATCTGAATGCTACTTTGAGGTGTTAAATACTACTTTAATACTATGCCATTCCTTCTCTTTTTCTTTCTTATTCTTGGTTTGGAGCTTCTGGGGGAACGGGGTACGTGGGTTAGGTTGTACCATTTTGAGATCCTAAACGATCAGAGTCATGAAAGGCCCCCTTGATGCTTTCATTTGTGAAACTTTACTCTAATTATGGCAAAGGGAAGCATCAAAATTCAAAACAGTTCAATGGCTGCTGCATTATCATAGATTGTTTTGCTGACAGAGTACCCTTTGCAATATTGTCAGCACTCAGCAGCATTGATCATGTATGCCTTGTATGCATTTTTGTTGGGAATTTGGAGTTGGATTCTTTGGCACAATGAATAGTTTCAGAATTTCGATTTAATCACAAAAAATGCTGTGAAGTCACAGTATGATTGTTTCATATTTCCCACTTTATTATGCAATAGTATTGTCTCTCATCCTGATTATTATTATTTTTTTTTTGTGATAGATGATCCTGATTGTAGTTTTCATGTCTTTGGAGGTAGCTGAAACATTTGTACAAAAAGCTTTATGATTCATTGAGTCATGTACTTATGTTGGTTTCTGTTCTTTTCAGACTTATTTCTCAAACTTATTTTTATTTGGCAAGAAGAAAAAACAGAGGAAACGGGGAAAAAATATCGTATTTGTTGATTTTTGGGCATTTGAATTGGAGTTTCGGCGGGCATTTGTTGAGCAGCAAAAAAAAAAAAAGGAGCTTCAGCTAGTTTTTCTTTTTTGGTTCAACAGTCAGGTTTATCCGGGCTAGTTTACACCTGGACTAGAGGGATAAATTTTTCATGGCTTGATTTCAAGGGATTACCAAGATTCGAACGTAAAACGTCTAGATTTACAGCTCGTCCTTGAGCTACTACTTAAATTTGAGCTAGTTTTGAAAATATTGGTGTAACTGCAAATGATGTTTTATTATTTTCTTCAAAGTTGTAACATGGCACATTACCTGAGTTGAAACCATGTATGACTAACTTCTGAACAGTTCAAGCTATTTTTTTTTTTGCCTTTTTTCTGGACTTTGATTTTTTGCCATCTTATATTAAAAGAGGTGGGTGTTGGTACAGTGATAATGTGATTAGTGTGGACATAGGGACATAGAATGATATTTTTGAACAATGAAAATCCGAGCCAACTTATATAAGCAATATATATATATGATAAAATTGGGTGATTATTTTATTAAACAAGAGTTATAAATTAATATGTAATTTGTTAAAATTCAGCTTTAATTGAGGTATGCATTCCGAATAGAACATCCATTTTTGACAAATTTGAATATGAATTAAAAAAAATGAAATATGTTGAGTAATTATAATAGAGATTTTAAATTAGATTTGAGTTGGTCAAGATCAGAATCGTTGACAGAGTTATTATAAGCTAAACTTTGCCAAAGTCGGTGTTCTATACGATGATTTTTCATTAATTTCGTGTTGATTTTGAGATATATTTTTGTATCATGTTAGAAATTATCACTCTTAATACGTTCAGATACCCAATTTTCCTCAACTATAATTCACCTTATGTTGTTAAACATCTATCAATTAATATTATAATTACTTGAATTTTGTAGTAATTTTTTTTTTTTAATAAGAGAATAGTGGGAGGGACTACCAGTAATAACTCTTAGATATGACCATGAGTGTCCACATTAAAAATATTTTGTTTGAGATATAGCTATTAACTCGGAATATAGTTCATTACTATAGCACAGTTAAATAATAAATTTTGTTATTTCTATTAATCGAACTTTAGTTAATAATCACGTGAGAGTTAGCGACGATCCTAAACAACGACGACTCCCTACTACACTATCATGTGGTTATAACTTCATAATTTAGCATAGCCGTGATGAATCTAGAACCTTCACGTGTAACAACTACACACCGCTTCTCTCTCTCTCTCTCTCTGCGCCTCTCTGTTCTCTCTCATCTCAGCAGGACTCTGGAGCTCTAAAACCCTAAACCCTAATAGCAAGCACAAACGCGGAAATCGAAAGTACTTCTGATTTCTGAAAGGAAAAAGGGAAAAAAAGATCGATATATCCATTGGTCATATTCAATGGCGACCTCGGTGTTGCTCAGATCTCTCCGTCGTCGTGATCTTTCTTCCGCTCCTCTCTCTGCCTACAAATCTGTACTTCTCTGTTCCATTATCACCGATCATTTCATCTTTTTTTTTTTGTTTTGTTATTATCGATCACTTTCTAACTATGTTATAAATTCAGTGGATTTTGTTATATTTCCGTTGCTGATTTTCAACTTGCCCTTGTGTCTTGAAGACTTAGCCTTAGGTTTCTGATTTCTAATTGTTAAAGAATCGTTTTTGTAAGTGTGTTCTAAGTTTTATAGCATCCATTGTTGCATATTCTTTGTAAACTCAGGTTGTACCGTCCTGATGATGGATTTTTGCGGGTGTTGGTTAATGGTTTCTTGTTTTTTTTTTCTTTATAATAAAAAGAGAATATAAGTATAGTATCCATTGTGGTGTGTTCTTTGTGGGCTTAGGTTGTACTGTTCTGATGATGGATTAGTGCGGTGGTGTTGTTTCCACCATATCAATTTTCGAACAGGGCGCTCGCTAATGTGGTGGCTGTTTATTTTAAGAGGCGTAATTTGGCAATTGGGATAACATCTAATTGAATCTGTTCGGTGTCTATATAGTTGTAGATGCCTATCAAGAGAACTAATTAGTTTTTAGTTGTGCATTACTAAGACTTTTAGTTGAGACCTTGTATGCTATTTCTGTCGATTTCCGGCATGATTTTGTAGTTTTGGGAACGCTACATCTTCTTTCTACTGATGGGATTGGTGTTGGATCAATTTTCTTTGAGAACATAGTATAACGAAAGTGTTATATTCTTATTTGGAAAGTTCGGTGTGAAGATATTGGTTGTTGGGCAGTGAAAGATAAGATACATGGTATGTTGTTTTTTGCTAGGCACACAAAAAAGGCTCAGTTATTTGTGTTGCTCTTCTAGTCAACTGTTGGTAGACATCCTGTCCTTAGGTTGTTATATTTGGGCATTTTATTGTGATTCTTATGGATAAAGAAAAGTTGTCCCATGTTTATACTGTTGGATTTTGTCATATATGCTGTTTCATATTCTTCTTTGAAATGCCTTGTGTCATAAAACTCTAAAGCTGAGCAGCCACTTGTCCCTGGGACTCTAAAGCTTCAGTTGCTGCTCTCCATTATATTCTTGTGGGTGCTCTGAGCTTGGTTGATGTTAGGATCTTTCATGACCTTTGCTTGTTGTGTTTGAACTGAATTTATAGGTGATAGTGAGTTGTTTATGGGGCGTTATACTTTGTACTGTTTGTGCAGTTGACTGGAAATGGAAAGTCATCTTGGGCCACATCCCATTTGGGTCACAAATGGTCCATTTTGGCCAGACCATTCAGGTGCTTCAGACATTTAGTTTATTGTATTATATGTATGCTTTTATAGTCCTTGGTTTTTCTGTGTTAATTACTTTTGTCTTGTTGCTTCAGCTCAAAGCCTGTTGGGAATGAGGTCATTGGTATTGACTTGGGTACGACAAACTCGTGTGTTGCACTCATGGAAGGGAAGGTTAGACTTTTGTTTGCCTGAGAAAGTCATTTATTATTCATAGAGTTGATGTTATGTCACAGCTCCGATTGACACTTTTTTTTTGAGGGATAGAATCCTAAAGTGATTGAAAATTCTGAGGGATCTCGGACCACACCATCAGTGGTTGCCTTCAACCAGAAAGGAGAGCTTCTTGTGGGTACTCCTGCCAAACGTCAAGCAGTGACCAACCCCACCAACACAATTTTTGGAACCAAGCGTCTGATTGGCAGACGGTTTGATGATCCCCAGACGCAGAAAGAAATGAAAATGGTTCCCTACAATATTGTCAGGGCTCCCAACGGAGATGCATGGGTTGAAGCCAATGGACAACAATATTCTCCAAGCCAGATTGGGGCCTTCATTCTAACCAAGATGAAGGAAACTGCCGAATCTTACCTTGGAAAGTCAGTGAACAAGGCTGTGGTCACTGTTCCAGCTTATTTTAATGATGCTCAGAGGCAAGCAACAAAGGATGCTGGGAGAATTGCTGGCCTTGATGTGCAGAGAATTATCAATGAACCCACAGCTGCTGCACTTTCGTATGGATTGAACAATAAAGAGGGCCTGGTAGCAGTTTTTGATCTTGGGGGTGGCACATTTGATATTTCTATCTTAGAGATATCTAATGGTGTTTTTGAGGTATGCAACTTAATTAAGTAGTGTGTAGAGTTTTTTCTCTTGGTCTTTATCAAGGTGTATCCAAAACTAATTTTTTTTTGATGCAGGTGAAAGCGACCAATGGTGATACATTCTTGGGAGGAGAGGACTTCGACAATACCTTGTTGGAGTTTTTGGTTAGTGAGTTCAAGAGAACCGAGGGGATTGATCTTTCAAAAGACAGGCTTGCCCTCCAGAGACTGAGGGAAGCAGCTGAAAAAGCCAAGATAGAACTGTCATCAACAACTCAGACTGAAATCAACTTGCCATTCATTACAGCAGATGCATCTGGCGCTAAGCATCTGAATATCACACTGACGAGATCAAAATTTGAAACTCTAGTGAACAATCTGATCGAGAGGACTAGAAGTCCTTGCAAGAGTTGTTTGAAAGATGCTGGCATATCAACTAAGGAGGTGGATGAGGTCCTCCTTGTTGGAGGGATGACCCGAGTCCCAAAGGTGCAGGAAATAGTTGCGGAAATTTTTGGTAAGAGCCCAAGCAAAGGGGTGAATCCTGACGAGGCAGTCGCCATGGGAGCTGCTATTCAAGGTGGTATTCTTCGTGGTGACGTCAAAGAGTTGCTTCTGTTGGATGTAACCCCCCTATCACTTGGTATTGAGACACTGGGGGGTATCTTCACCCGATTGATCAACAGGAACACAACCATTCCAACTAAGAAGAGCCAGGTGAGTTCTGAAGCCTAATTTTTAGGTTTAACATATTTGCCAGAAAACTACAGAACTGATTACATTTGTAGTGTTCTGGTTGCGATGTTCAGTGCCTAATTGCTAATTTACTGTAACCTTAGATGTTTTTCGGGTCTCTAATCTGGGATCCAATGCATATCGATCTTTGGTGAGATTGGGTTGGCTGGTTATTAGCTTGACATTTAGATCTGATTGGTATCTGGGATGTTAAGGATATTGTTGTCTTTTATATATCACTGAGTGGCCCTGTAGTGTATTTGTGACTAATTGGCCCCTCTTCAATTGCAGACATTTTCAACAGCTGCTGACAACCAAACTCAGGTGGGAATTAAAGTACTGCAAGGGGAACGTGAGATGGCGTCCGATAATAAGCTCCTGGGTGAGTTTGAGCTTGTGGGCATGCCTCCAGCTCCTAGAGGTATGCCTCAGATAGAAGTCACATTTGACATCGATGCCAATGGCATTGTAACTGTTTCTGCCAAGGACAAGACCACTGGTAAAGAACAGCAGATAACCATTCGGTCATCTGGTGGTCTCTCTGAAGATGAGATTGAGAAGATGGTTAAGGAAGCTGAGATGCACTCGCAAAGAGATCAAGAAAGGAAGGCTCTGATCGACATAAGGAACAATGCAGACACCACCATATACAGTATTGAGAAGAGTTTGAATGAATACAGGGAGAAGGTTCCAAGCGAAGTGGTGACGGAGATTGAGTCTGCTATTGCAGATTTGAGGAATGCAATGGGGAAGGACAACATTGATGAGATCAAATCAAAGCTTGATGCAGCAAACAAAGCAGTATCGAAGATTGGACAACACATGTCTGGAGGTTCTGGTGGTGGTTCATCCCCTGGAGGTTCTCAGGGTGGTGGTGACCAGGCCCCTGAGGCAGAGTATGAGGAGGTAAAGAAGTGAGGGAGCTAAAACCAGTGACATTTGAGTTACATCCTTATTTTTTCCTTTTGCGGTCGGGATATAAAGTTTTTAGCAGTTTTGTATTTAAAACTTGGAAGCTTGTTTGTACTAGAATTTCCTTGTTTATCCACTACTATACATGCAAGCTAAAATTTCTTCAGTGGATTGTGGAATGAAATTTACTTTAGAATCACTTCAATCCAGCATAAATTTTCTTCATGGTTTGTAATCTTCTCATATTGGGAAATCCCTTTTGTTACATTGTTATTTGCTATGGATACTCAAGTTGCATAGATTGACCCCCTAAACTTTTCTGAAACTTTAAAAGGCACTTCCTAAACTAAATTACTCCCCTACTGAAAAGAGTGTGACATTAAGATAATCACCATTCAGGTTGAGCCAATACTTAAGAATGATACTGAATCTTGTGTTGTGCAGCTCATTAAGCTCACACAGATAAAGTGAAAGCGTAGCATCGAATGATGTTTGTAAAGATTTATACTGTTATTTGGTGGTGCGGATTTTTTTCAATATATTTTCTCTTAAGTCTCTCAAGGGGTAGACACACGTCTTTTTTTGTACACCTTTTCTCAATAATCTTATTGGTGGATCATCCATCATGTATTAATGGTAGACCCATTTTATATTGTGAGTTCTACTTAAGTTTATAACAGGTCTAAATTCTTGTTCGATATAAACTTGAATGGTTACACCAACGGGTTTTTGCCCTAACGGTACCTGTTATCTTGTAAATATTTTATTTTCTTGAGGTCAAATATTCAATTCTCCTGAATAATAAAAGTGTGGTTGGTTGGTAGAACGAACTTCAGTTGCTTTGATGAATTATATCCAAGTCTCGAGTGTGGTTTTGAATCTCCACTGACGCGCAAGTTCTGATTTAACTGGTATATAGATTGAAGGTCCAGTTCATGCACTTGAAATTTGCCTTTGATTCTACTCGGACTCACAAACCTGAGCAATATAAGCGCACCTCATGGCCGGCTAGAGTCTAAGGGCTAAGGCCATCAAACCGATGACTTTAGGCCTCAATTTTGTAATGTAGTAGTATAGTTCATTTTAGTATTTTATACTCAACAAGAGTCTATATTTTTTTTTTTTATCAAAACAAGTCTATATTCAATAAAAAAAAGTTGTATAGAAGTCTATGTTTTGACAAAAAAAATATAAGACCAAGCTCAATTGATAAATTAATGTCCACATTTAATCTAAGAAAATTGAGCTATTATCGTTGTATTCCATTTTTTCAAAGAGCAATACTATTTAAATTTAAAAATTTGACCTAATAATTTAATCAAATCATGTGGTAATTGACATAACCTAATAATATTTTTATAATTATCATTATTAGACTTTTTTACAAAAATAATAATACATGTTACATCATTAAGTCAACGTATTATATCATATTTTTAGGCCTCAATATAATTTTAGTTGCGTAAACAATAAAAGCTAGAAACAATCACCAACTCAATTACCTTTTATCTTTGTTTCGAGCACTCAAATAATAAGTTTTTTTTTAATTAAGATACTAAATTAGATGTTAAAGTTAGATTCTTTTCTATGTTAATGTTTTGCTTACAATATATTACTTACATTACCTTTAACAATTATTTCTACAAAAAAAGTTTTCAAAGATTAAAATTTATAAACTCTTACCTCAAATTAATTGTTATAAAAAAAGATTAAGTAAATTAGTTTACCATTAGTTTAACACAAATCTTTAATTAATAATTTTGTACTTCGAAAAGTGAAAAAATTCACTTAAAAAAAATACAAAAAACCTCACTTAGATATATCGTTTTAAGCCTCCAGTTATCTCGAGTTGGTCCTGACATGCTTCTACTAGCCGGGACAGGCCGAGAATTTCCCCCATTACCCGAAAAAACCTTGAATGGATTTGTATTTATGGTGTCCATTTTTAAGAACCATTGAATCATTAAGAATTATACCGACTGGTTAATGTAATAAGTGAGAATCACATTTTTTAAATTAACAAGGAACAAATTATTCACGTGCGAAAATAAAATTACATACAACTAATTACTCAGATACTATAGTGGTGGGAGCTTCATTTAGTAGACTGTCTCAACATAGGTAGAATTGCTCTGGAGCCACAATTAGTAAACATAATTTATTTTATTATAATTAAGTACTAGAGATAAGACATTATGTAATACCAAAAATTAAAACATAATTTTGTAATATTTATATTTTAAATAATAATTTAATTTTTTTAATTACACAATTTAAAATAAAAATGATGAGAGAGAAAAGAGAGATATGTGTGGATTGATGATATTAGTGTTTTAAAATTCAAACCGGCCCGATGGAGAGAAAAGAGAGATATGTATGGATTAATGAGATCAATGTTTTAATAAAAATGATGATAGAGAAAAGAGAGATATGGATGAATTGATGAGATCGGTGTTTTAAAACTCGAACCAATTCGGTGGAGAGAAAAGAGAGATATGTGTGAAATGATGAGATCAGTGTTTTAACAAAAATGATGAGAGAGAAAAGAGAGATATGTGTGAATTGATGAGATCACTGTTTTAAAACTCGAACAAACCCGGTGGAGAGAAAAGAGAGATATGTGTGGATTGATTAGATCAGTGTTTTAAAACTCGAACCAGCCCGATGAATTGACACGTTAAACCGGATCAGTTCCTCTATTAGATTGTTTGAGCAACAAAACTAGTAGAGACTCGTTGAACCAGGCGGTTCATAAGAGATTCGTTCAACTCAGACAGTTGTTTTATAAAAAAACAAAGTTTGTTTTAAATCATTTCTAAATCTCATGGTGAGATTATTTAGTATTGAAGAGTGTGTTGATTGAATTGTCTGACATGAAGTGTTGATTGAATTGCTTGATATTAGGGGGCGTTCAAAGAAGATGATGTTTTTGAGTAGAAATAAAAATTAAGACGAATTTTGTACCATTGAATCAAAGTAAATTAAAAAAGATTAATCTTAATCGTTGTAGTATTTTTATGAGTTGAGAATTCAACTTTCTAGTCGTAATAGATCAAAATAGATGAAAAAAAAATCTATCTTAACTGTTATTTTTTTTTATATAAATTAAAAATTCAACTTCCTAATTATAATATTATTTAGATTAATAAATTGGTCAATAAGTCAATTTCGTAGCACACTTGTTCAAAAATGTCGTAGCCCACATTGTTTCCCGCTTTCCAAGATCCAAAATTCGCAGCCCAAATAGTTGTCACGAACATGGACCCAGCCCAGCCCACTTCTTTATACGCTTGAGCCCAGTCACGAGTGTCAACCCAAATTTGAACTTAATAATTTGGGAAAATTATACTTTTACCTTGAAAGATTTTAAAATTCTTAATTTACAGTTTTAAAGATTAAATTTCTTGCATTTTACCTTGAATGCAACAAAAGTATTGTAATATAACCCTTTTGTTAGTTTTCGCTAATTTTTTATCAGTTTTAATGGGTTGAATTTTGACGAAAAAAATAATAAAAACTAATAGAATGATCAGATTACAACATTCTTGATATTTTAAAGGTATAATATAAAAAATTTAATCTTTAAGGGTATAAAATAAAAATTTTAAAATTTTTTGGGTGCAAAATGCGAAAAGCCCTAATAATTCACTGTTAAACTACCTCAACGCTCCTTAAACCCTAGCTCTACCGTTCTCTGCTTCTCTCTCTCTCCCACAACTAAGCTATCTCCTTCAGTCTCTCACCGTGATTGCCGTTGACAAAGATTGGTGAGTTTTCTTCCAATCACTGTTAATGATTTTTTGTTTCTATGTTCTTGTCATGTTTTGATGATTTTCCCAATGCTAATATTTTCTTGTACTATTGTGGAGAATCATAGTGTTATTATTTATCATTGTTGTTTCAATGTTGTTGAGGGTTTTTCAGGAGGTATTTTTTTGGTGGGCGTAAATGGGGAGTAAGAAAAGAGGGTCCAATAATGTAGAAGACGAAGTCAAGAATCAGTTAGGTATAGGCAATGATAAAGATGTTCCAGAACATTTAAGAAAGAAAATGAAAAGAGAGAAAAAGGACAAGAAGAAAGAAATAAAGGTGGAAGATGGGTCTGCTGGCCCATCTGTAGCTCCTGATTCTGCTAAGCCAATGGAGAGAAAAAAGAACAGAAAAGCACTGGACAAAGAGAGACACCGAGCCGAGTCCGAATCCGAATCGAAGCCAAAACAGTTTGTGTCGGTGGTAGCAGAAGATAATGATAGTGAAGTGTTAATGGCGAGCTCACCGAGTGCAAGTAGCTGTGGGTTGCCTGAGTTCCACATTGGTGTTTTTAAGGAACTTGCTTCTGCTGATGTATTTGTAAGGGAAAAGGCAGCTGAAGCGTTGGTGATGGAGTTGGTGGAAGTTCAAAAAGCTTATGATAAGCTTGAGGACAAGGTGTTGGTTGAGGGTGGGTTGAAATTGGAAGCTGAAAAGGATGATGGATTGAATAATTGTGCGCCTTCTGTGAGATATGCTGTTCGGAGGCTCATTCGTGGTGTTTCTTCATCAAGAGAGGTATGTTTTGTTGATTTTGTTCATATCTATGTGTATAGTTTATCTTTTGCAAGTTTTGGGTGTGGTGCCTTTATTTTTATACTTGTGAATTGCTGCTCGAAAGGGAGCCCTTCTCATCTTAGTGAGTGGAAGTGGATAGGTTCAGTGTGAACATATTGTAGCTTTATATTGCTTCAGTGTCTTCACTGATGTAATGTATATGTTAATATACGGACTTTTTAAAGAGCAGTCTGCTTTGGTGGATGAAGCTCACACATATCATGTACGTAATTTTTATATCTGTGCTACAACTGGTACTGATGTTTGATTATAGCTCTGTTTTGGCAACCATATTTTCGTTTTAAGGTGTCCATTGCATGCATCATGTGTTGTGACCACGCAATCAATTTTGAATTCTTTCAAAAACAGTGGACAGGTATGTGAGATGCCTGTCATGGTTTTTGGGATGCCAAAGGAGTCTTTTGTCTGCCACAGTGTTGGATAGACATGACTCCTCCTAAGAATTGTTTGTGCATCATACTGAAAAGTGCTTGACTGTTTATAACATTATTATAACATTATAACTTTGTTACCCGACTAGTGGCCTATGTGTGGTTTGTTATTTCTTTTACAGTGTGCTAGACAAGGCTTTGCATTGGGTTTGACTATTTTAGTTGGTGCAATTCCTAGCATTGAGGTGAACTCCTTGCTAAAACTCATCATTGATTTGTTGGAGGTCTCTTCTTCAATGACTGGTCAGGTGGGCAAGCATGAGTTCATGTCTTAAGTACCTTTTGCTCAGGCAGCATTCTTTTCATGTGAAATTTCATAATTTGATTTTTGTGGCATTTTCAGGAAGTGAGGGACTGTCTTCTGGGCCGCTTGTTTGCTTATGGAGCTCTTGGGCGATCAGGAAGACTAACTCAAGATTGGACATCTGATAAAAACTCTTTGTATATCAAGGAGTTCACTAGTTCTCTTATCTCTCTTGCAACCAGGAAGCGGTACTTGCAAGAACCCGCTGTTTCAGTTATTTTAGAATTGGTTGATAAGGTAAGTTATCCTAGAGAATCTCTTTGGTATTTGTTGTGTATTAATTGAGGACATATTAGGAAAATTTTAGATACTTGATTAGTTTCTGCCAAATTAGTACTTACTAACGTGTATCTTATGGATTTTATTACTGTGTTGCATGTTTAGTCTTTGGTTTTTCTAATTCGAATGCAATGTTAACATAGTGGAGTTGAATTAATATGACAATCAATGCTAGGGATGGATTTAAAGCTCAAGATGTATACACTCTTCCCTGAATTTGGAAGGTCCTTTATCACAATTAGGAAGCTTCTAAAGAAAATCATACAACTATACTTCTAATCTTGTACACCTGTACAACTTTCGAATGTCATCGTATGGGTGCAGTAATTGAACTTGTTGGAAGTTGAATGAGATTACAGGCTTGAACCGATTGGAGTGCTACTGAGGATAATCTCCACTAATTTCCACTTTCCTATTTTTTAGTCTGTCACTAACTTCTAATATTAGGATCTCAGGTACCTGCAACCATCATGATCATGTCCTGTACTATAGCTTCTTGATTCCTATTGTTTGAAAATGTGTGTTGACAAATACCCACATAATACACAACGGGACTTATATATGATGCGTGTATTTTGATGGAATTCAGTTCTATGATCTGTGTGTTTGTTTTACACTAATGCAATTACTTTATTTCCTCTGTTACTTGATCCATTTAACACGTTGGATGTTGTTAATGGTGTTGTAGTTACCTGTCGAAGCCTTGCTGAATCTGGTTCTTGAAGCTCCAGGGCTTCAGGAGTGGTTTGAAGGAGCCACTGAAGTTGGAAATCCTGATGCATTGTTTTTAGCTCTTAAGATGCGAGAAAAAATTTCTGTTGACAGTAGAGTGTTTGGCAAGCTTCTGCCTTATCCATATAGCTCTAACGGGCTTTTTTCTGCAGATCATCTTTCGTCACTTGCTAATTGCTTGAAGGTAATGTATATATTCATCTTATTGCAGCAAGCATTTCTATTGAAGAACAAACAAATCTTATTTTTGTCTTGTATTCTTGTCAAATGTTGCAGGAGTCGACCTTCTGCCAGCCTCGAGTTCATAGTGTGTGGCCTGTTTTGGTAAATACTCTCTTACCTGATAACGTTGTGCAAGATGTAGATAAAGCATCAGGTTTGAATTCCATCAGGAAGCACAAAAAGAATCGCAAGTATAGCTCGTCCGAAGAAGACATTGAGAAAAATATTCGGAGTTTCTGTGATGTTATCATTGAAGGATCCCTTCTCATGTCATCTCATGATCGTAAGCACTTGGCACTTGATGCTGTGCTTCTTCTACTACCGAGGCTGCCTGCCTCTTGCGTTCACATTATTCTGTCGTACAAACTTGTGCAGTGCCTGATGGATATACTTTCCACAAAGGACTCTTGGCTGTTCAAAGTTGCACAATTTTTCCTAAAAGAATTGTCTGATTGGGTCAAGTATGATGATGATAGAAGAGTAGCTGTTATTGTGGCCCTGCAGAAGCACAGCAATGGGAAATTTGATAGCATTACTAGAACCAAAACAGTTAAAAGCTTTATGGAAGAATTTAATACTGAATCTGGCTGCATGCTGTTCATTCAGAATTTGATGAGCATGTTTCTGAATGAGGGTAATGCTTCAGAGGAACCTTCAGATCAGAGTCAAACAACAGATGACAATTCAGAGATAGGTTCAATAGAGGATAAGGATTCTGCTGGGACATTGGGAACTCCTGATTTTTTGAAGAGTTGGGTTGTAGATTCTCTACCGGGTGTTTTGAAACACTCTAAACTAGACCCCGAAGCAAAGTTCCGGGTGCAAAAAGAAATTCTGAAGTTTTTAGCCATTCAAGGTCTATTCTCTTCATCTCTTGGAACTGAAGTGACATCTTTTGAGTTGCAGGAGAAATTTAGATGGCCAAAAGTACCCACCTCAAGTGCTCTTTGCAGAATGTGTATTGAGCAGCTCCAACTGTTGCTGGCAAATGCTCAAAAAGGAGAAGCGCCTCATGCAGTGGCTAGTGGCCTCGAGGCAAATGATCTTGGGTCATATTTTATGCGGTTTCTTAGTACATTATGCAACATTCCTTCAGTTTCACTCTTTAGGGCCTTGGGCAGTGATGATGAAAAAGCATTTAAAAAATTGCAGGAAGTTGAAACCAGGCTATCTAGAGAGGTACTACAGTAAATTAAAATTCTTGATTCTTTACTTGTCCTGTGCGACACTGACAGTCAATGCTGCTGAGGGCCTTCCCCTATCTTGGGCGGCTGCTTTGAGAAGAAAACAAAAGAAAGGAGGATGATTAGTAGTATCTTAATATTAGAGCTATGACATGGGACAATTATATTTATTCGTGGAATTGGGACAACTTGCAATTAGTAGTATAGTATTCAACCTTCTGATGGGGTGTCACTGTAATATAAACTCTGGGAAAATTTTGAAATTGCTTCGTACAGATTTATTTGTTCTCATGGTTGTTTAATTTGACAATCTCCTTTTAAGGCCCATTTATGGTGAACATTTGGTAGGATTCAGGATTTTGTACTTAAGAATTGTGCTTATCAAGTTTGTCTCATAGTTTTTTACCCTAAAAAAGCCTTTTTTGTGTGTACATTCACTGTTCAAGTAAACTGGTATTACATTTTGTGATATTCTGTAATGATCACAGGAAAGGAATTGCGGGCTTAGTACAGATGCAAATAAATTGCATGCCCTGAGATACTTGCTCATCCAGTTGCTGCTGCAAGTCATACTTCGACCTGGGGAATTCTCTGAAGCTGCCTCTGAACTTATTATATGCTGTAAGAAGGCTTTTGGTGCTTCCGAACTCCTGGATTCCTCTGGAGAGGATGAACCAGATGGTGATGGAACCCCCAAGCTAATGGATGTCCTTGTGGATACATTTCTTTCCTTGTTGCCGCAGTCATCAGCACCTATGCGATCTGCTATTGAGCAGGTGAATGCCAGACAGCAATTTTGGTTTCTCCGCAGTTGACTTCTTATGTGTGTATTGGTCTTGATTGTTTATATTGACTACACTCCTATTTGAAATATATGGGAAATCTTCAATATGATTGTTAAAATAATCACGTTGGGTTGAGTACTATGCCTTTGATGGACTAATTTCATTAGATTTGTCTGCACGTGCACCTACAAAAGAGTATATTTGACTTTCACATACTACACTTTGATTGAATTAGGTTGTAGCAGCTTTGCCAACAGTCTTTGTAGGATGCATCTATCTTGTTGGGGGCATGTCAGATTCAAGTTCCACTATCAATCTTTTTTCACCAACTTCTTTTTCATTTGGTAGGTCTATATATATTGGGGAGATTCTGTTAAAGGGTTGGGGGCAGGGGGAAGAAAGTTGAATCTGCTATGACGAGTATATCTTGCAACAACACTTTCCTGTACCATAGTGGTACCAACTAACAGAACAGAAAAACAGTAGATATCTTAATTTTATGAGCAAAATGATACAATAGATCATGATTGCCTAATTTAGAATAAGACTGTGTATTGCCAAGCAATTTATTTGTAGATGCAAACATTTGATATTTCTTTGTTGAGCTTTTCTGATAGTTTCTGGGGCTCATGGGTTATAGATTGAGACTACCTCCCTTGCATCGTATATAAGAGTTTTCATGTGGACAGTATCTGGTTTATACTTTGCAGGTTTTCAAATACTTCTGTTATGATGTCACGGATGATGGACTGCTTCGTATGTTGCGTGTGATAAAGAAGGATCTGAAACCGGCAAGAAAAAAGGATACAGACCGTGAAGACCATGATGATGATGATGATGATCTTGTCGATATTGAAGAAGCAGAGGAATATCAAGAACCTACTCGTGATATTGAAGAAGCGGAGGAATATCAGGAACCTGATGAAGCTGAGACAGGTGAAACCGGTGAGAGTGATGAACAGACAGATGACTCTGAGGCAGTAGTTCGAGTTCAGGCACCTGAGGACGAACCTCCTGAGGACTCTGATGATTCTGATGGAGGAATGGACGATGAGGCCATGTTTCGGATGGATGCTTTTCTTGCACAAAAATTCAAGAAGTCGAATAACCAGGCTGGAAGTGGAACTGCTCACTCCCAGCTCGTGCTCTTCAAGCTTCGTGTTCTCTCGCTGCTGGAGATTTACCTACATGAGAATCCAGGCAAGTCTTTTGTCAACGAATCTAAGTTTAGATGAGTACTGGGAAACCAAATTGCAATTAGCGCTCAATTATACTGGTTACGAGCCTTTGACTCCCTACTGTTAGTACTTTTACTGGAGTTTCGGACAATAGTATATAGGGACTTGGTTGGATTTACGTAGTATTCAGTAGCCAGGACACAATTTAGTCGTTTATGGAGTTTTTGAAAACAGCATTTTTGCGGAAATTTGATTCGAAATGGGGGAACAATTTCCTGATTTGAAATCTTCCTAACGATCGAGTGGGTTGCATTCTGATTCAGAAAGCCCAAAGTCTAAGATTTAACAATAGAAAAAATGATATCTAGTATAGTCCAATTATTGTGGGTCTGGGAGGGGTGGATTGTGTACAAGCCTATCCTTTCACATTATTTGCATAAATAACTACCCTCAGGTTTGAATCCACAACGACAAGATTATTGGGTCGAACTTTAACCACCTGGCCCACTGTTTCACCATTGCAACCATCTCGTAGTCACTTCTTCATTTTTTTAGCCTAGACATGAAGAAATCAGGGAGCACAGTAGTAGTGGTGATATTGTAGTGAACTCATCTGTACTGAAATTTCATTCTGGATGAGATAATAGCTTGCCTATTTGATGTTCTAATGGCAACGTAGATTTGTTCTGGAGTTGCATTGTTTATCTGTCAGTAACTTTCTAAGGTAAAAGCTTGTTTGCGACATGATCCGTGATGGTAGTTTATTCTTCTTCTTTCTGTCTCTCTACACAGGTAAGCCCCAGGTGTTGAAAGTGTTCTCAAACCTGGTACAGGCATTTGTTAACCCACATACTACAGAAGGTAGTGAGCAGCTTGGTCAGCGTATTTGGGGAATTCTGCAGAAGAAAATATTTAAAGCAAAAGACTATCCAAGAGGAGGAGATGTGCAACTATCCCTGCTTGAATCTTTGTTGGAAGAGAACTTGAAGTTGGCATCAAAGCCATTTAAGAAAAAGAAATCTGCAAATAACCCATCAAAAATAAAACAGTCAGCCTCCTGGAATCGACACAAAATGATTACGTCACTTGCTCAAAATTCCACGTTTTGGATTTTGAAGATCATTGATGCACGAAATTTTCCTGTGCCTGAGCTGCAGAGGGTGGTGGATATTTTTAAGGGTTTTTTAACGATTTATTTCAACAGTAAGAAGTCTCAAATGAAACCTGATTTTTTGAAAGAATTATTTAGAAGAAGACCGTGGATTCGTCATCATCTCTTGGGATTCTTTTTGGAGAAGTGTGGTAGTGCAAAATCAGAGTTTCGGCAAGTTGAATCACTTGATCTGGTGATTGAAATATTGAAATCACTTATTTCTGTTAAACCTGATGGAAGTGGCCAGGAAGCATCAAAGAAAATGTTGAAAAGCCATATTCCAAAAATATGTCATCTTGTGCAAGAGTTGGTGACAGATATGCCCGAAAAGCAGTCAAGACGGGCTGATGTACGTAAGTTCTGTGGCAAGCTCTTCCAGTTTTTGACAACCCATAACCTGACCGCATCATTTCTCAGAACTTTGGAACCTGATGTTCATGCTGCTTGCGAATCTCAACTTGGTGAGCTGTTTCTTACTCTGAAAAAGCAGCAACAGTAGGCTGTCTGACTAGTTATGCTAGAAAGATCTCCTTCAAGTGTTTGATTTACAATCAAATTATTGGAAGTTCCTTTCGGTTTGAATGCTAGTGCAGCAAATAACCTCTTGCCCAACACACTACATGGGGATCTCGACAACTTACTCAAACTGAAATCCTACTTTCATGGACATTACTCTTTGGTGATCAATCAAGTTCTACACCAGTGACCCTGGAAGGTGGCAGTTCTTGGTAAATCTTTCTGTTGGTAAAACCTTTAGACTTTTTCACTTGTCACTTTTAGTTTCACGGTGCTGTCTTGGGTTGTTCATATTTAGGAGAATTTGATCATAATTGATCCACCATAGCCTATATTATAGGACCTTTCAATTTTGAATTACAGTAGTTTCTTGTTTATTTCTTTTATTATAGAACATAAGTATTTATTGTGATTGCGGTCTTCCTTCCTCTTCGTAACACTTGAGCATAAACTCAGCACATCGAGAGGAGGGGGGGTTGCTACGATAGCGTTACTTTGATAATGTTACACTCGTGCTTTCAATTTAGGATGGTGGCATAGACGACGATCGCATTTCTTCTATTTCTTCATATTTTGTCCAAGAGGCAAAATTGTTTCTTGATGTAATAACCCCGGGCATGTAGTGAACTGTGAAATGAATTGTAGAAGTAGCAAAACATTAACCTAGTGAAAGGATTATGACAGTTGAACCTAGACCCAACACATCTTAGGAGGTCAATACCAGAAGCTTCCCAACTTTATGTTAAATACCTTGAGTATTAGTTAGGAGTGACTTCCTTGTGGGTCAATCACATCCCTTTCTATTTGTTCATTGGTCCTTCATTCTTTTCATGGTCCATATTTATTTTCCCCCTCCATTAGCTTGATGGAAAAATAAGTATGGTTTGAAAGGTGCTGAGAAAAAGGTCTCCTTGTGAAGTGAAGAACTACAAGAGTAAAACCATCATTTGATGGGATATCTTTTAGATTTGGTTACTACCATGGGCTATTTTTTTGTGGATTTGATTTCCATTTAAGTTGTTGAGAATGGTATGTTAAATGTTGGCATGATAGTTTAGGAAAAAAGAGCAATGTTATTTGTACTTAATGCGAGAATTTAATGCTATGTTACTATCAAGTTGGCGATGGATCTCAGTATTAGATAGTCTATTACCAATCTTATAAAAATAATGTAATATGTCTTTATTCAAACTTCATCCAATGGTGACTGAGAAACATCTCAGCTCCTACAAGAATCTTTAATAGAGATTCAGATTTTTACTCAAATTTTGAATGATCAAATTTTAATTTCCTTCAAAGATTTAATAGTCATATTCTACCTCTTTTAAATTTGGATTTGTCTTCTTAACTTTGAATTTTTCTATTGGAGTGTATTATATTAAATTAAATTTTTTGCTCAAGTATTCACTCAAAATTTTAAATAAAAATTTAAGTCACGGTTGAATATGACAGTATGAATAAATTTGGTTCAAGATTGGTTAGCACTGATGCACTAACTGAGCATTGACCACGATCGTATAGGTTATATAGAAATGACAAATTGTCGAGAGTAATGTTATCGGGATCTAAAAAATTGACATAATTTACTGACATAAAAATGTAATAGTGATATTGTCCAACAAGTAATATTATTTAGACTTAAAAAAATCTAACCTAATTTGTTAACTTAATGATGTGATTTTATTGTTTCAATGTTTGATGGAACTTATAGTCAATTTAAAAATTAGGTCAGTAAATTAAGTCTCAATAGCATTACTCTTGTCCAATAGTATTGTTGTAAGTATAACTCTTAAATTTCTTGATTGAAACTCTTTCATTTAACACATCATTATGTCAACGCAACAAAACAATTTTTTAGATCCTAATAATAATTACTCAATTATCAATCATTTTCTCAACTGCCTCTTCTAGTCCAATTGGACCTTAATTAAGCAGACTAGGGGAAAAAGATCTTATAATAATAATAAGGGCAGCCAAAATGAAACCCAGTGGCTGAACGCAAGCTCAACATGATTAAAATCCATATTAAATTCGGATCAACTTGTATTATTTCATCTCAAAATCGCAATCAAGAAATGTCAGCAGCAAGCACTTTACTTTGTGTACCATCCCAAGAGCAAAAGAAAAAAATTTAAAGGATAGATCTATATAAACTCGTGTTAAATTCAAATCTTGACTTCGCTAAGTCATAAGAGAGATGTCTCTCATAAATACTAAAATCTTGACATAAATAATTTGTCTTTAATCGGACTAGAAAAAAAATTAATCAAGATGTACATAAACTGGTCCAAACAACCCCAAACCCGTTGAAAAAATAAAAGAAAGCGAAAGGGAACGTTGAGCAAAAAGTTCAATAATATTACAATTTACAGCTTGAAACGCCTTGGCAACAAATTTTTTCTTTTGGCTTTTTGTACACAAACGTTGGACTTCAAGTAAACATCAATAGCTTTCAATATTAAAAAGACGGCCAGATACATAGATTTGTCATTATAGGATCTGAAAAAACAAAAATCACATATTCACAGCCTAATCCAGCCTGCAGAACTGTTTTCCCGACTCGAATCTGACACCCAAACTTCAGAAACTTACAATATCGTTGCATTTAATATCATCGCGTCCTCTTCTCAACAGCTGCATCATTGTAACTGATTCGTGTTCTTAAGGGGGGCTTTGGTGATGCGTGACTGGCTGACATTTGGACAAAGCGGAGTTTTATAGGATGATGATGAAGAGGAGGAGGAGGCAGAAGAAGCGCATGGGAGTGAGAAGGATCAACCTTTTTCTTTTGATTGTCACCCAACTCATGCCTTGCTTGGCAACCTTGTCACTCCACTCCACATGACCGTTCGGTTCTATACAATTCTTCCCATCCCTTTTCCATGAGGAAATTCATGTATTACTTGTGTGTTCAGCCACAATCCAATCTACAAGTTCTAAGTTCAAGTACTTCAGTAATTTCAGTGATGTGTCAGTGACTAACGGGTGATTGCGAGTAGATCTTGCAGTTATCAGTCGAAAGAAGCGTCTCCATTTGTCCAAAAAGAAACAAGAAAAAGAAAGAAAATCTGTACAGTGGAATCTCAACTCTCTCTCTCTCTCTCTCTCTCTCTCTCTCTAACTGGGGCCATAACTGCACCTATCTCTTTTGGTTCAATAACCCAACATCTCTAGAGTCTAAACTACGTATCTCTTTTGGTCCCCTCTATAAGTTTCACCCAACACCCTATCTTCCTTCCTCTGTCGAATCCAAAGCTACAAGGTTCCACAAATTTTCACAATTCAGAACCCTCTGCAAAGTGTAGTTCAAAATTTCAGCTCATTCCCATGAAGAAACCCATCATAAAAGATTAGCAAGAGTCAGTGAACATTTGCTATACCTCATCAGTAAGCCTCCAACATTAAAGCCCTCTTAATAGGTGTAATAGTTCAAACATCTTTTTTTTCATCCGTCAGTTCTCAAATCTGCCAAGTTCTTTAATTTACATTCAAGACTGAGCATCATCCGCATCTGAATCGCTCCCAGAAGAACTCCCTGAACCAGAATCTGTAAAACAGAACATTAAAATAAAAAACAATCTGGCAACGAATTTGGCACCATAACTCCAAGAAACAAAAGTGCATGGTAAAAATGTAGTAACACGAGATTCAGTACCACTAGAAGAGGATGAGTCACCGCTTGAGCCACTGGAACCACTAGAACTACTATTAGCATCACCATGATTTTGATCATAACCACCTTCATCCTTCTCAATCTCCACCGGTGGGAAGCTGGTTGCAGGCAAATCGTCGTCAATGTCCACATCTTCATCCCCAGCTTCTCCTTTCTTTGGCTTCTTTGTCAAATCAGTTCTCTCTCTCATAGGACCCTGCTATTAGAACACATTATTAGCAATCCTAAATCACCAATTACAACATGCTAAAGAATTCAAGAAATATGAAAGTCAAAATAAGCAATAAAAATGATTCACCCTATCAGCTTCAGCAGAAGTTGTGCTTATGGTTCCCGCTCCAGCTGAATTGTTTGACATTAGTGCTTGCCTCTTTGTCTTGCTCACCATCTTCTTCCAATTAGTCACGAACCGATCAAGCTCCCAAAGGGTCTCTGTATCAAGAACCTCAATGTCAAGCTCAATTTCATCACCCTCTTGAGCCAAATGCTCATTCCTCTTCCCTATAATCTGCACCAATTGAGGCATCTTTTCTTGAGGCAAACTCTGCAATCCAATTCCAAGCTTTTGCTTCTCCTCCATACTCATCTCTCTCTTATTGGGATCCTTAGCCTTCGGCTTCGGCTGCTTTGTGGAAGATCCTCTCACAGCCACCGGTTTCTCAGGAGGCGCTCGCATGGAGGATGGAGAGGGCACGGGTGATTGCACCGGAGCTGGGTTCAATGGAGAATTTGATGGGTTTGAGGCACTTGACCCACTTTGCATTTGGTCTTTTTTATTTGAAATTGGGGGTTTGGGGCTCGTTTCCGATTTCTTTACTCTTTCTGGGGTTGGAATTTGACTCCAAGAACTACCTTGCAACTCATCACCAACAAAGCCACGATCCTCTTCTTTTCGATCACCACCAATCTTCTCTTGTATGGGTCTAAACATATCCTCGAATATACCAAGTAGCTGCTCGGCCATGCCGTTAACTTCGTCGGTCTTCGGATTATACAACAAGGCATTATTAAATGTCAATCTCACATCAGCAGCAAAATCAACAGGCGAAACAAACAAACCTTTCGCCAAATTCCCTTTCACTGTGCCAAGATCCATCGGCCGCTTAATTATCCGATGATAATCATGAAGCCCCAAGGCCAAAGCATCCACCGGTTTATTGAAAATCCAACTAAATTTGTGCTTCATCAACTTCGTCAACACTAGCCTACACATCTTCATCAAACCCTCTTTACCATTTCCACTCATATGACCATTCTCAAATTCCGATGTTTGGCACAATCCCTTCAAATCTTTTTTAGAACCACAAGGAAACGGTCGTTTGCTTCCAGATAATTTCTTTATTTTACCATGAGATCTGGGTTGGAGTTGTCCGGAATCGATTTGATTATTCAACTTTCGGATCCGTTCCAACTCCACCACCAAACGCTGCTTTAGTTCGCTCAACTCGCTGTTCGAACACGAAGCTATGTTGAAGCTAATGTATCCACCGTGATTGAAACCATTCCGGCTAGTACCCTCAACCGATCTCTGGTTGAACGAATAGGCATCATCAGAGGTGGTCTGAGTAACGGCCGTAGAATCGTCGGCGTGTTGGCCGTTAGCTGTGTTGAATTTGTGTTTCTTCTTAGGGTTAGGGTTAGGTTTCGGGTTTTTTAAGTGAGGATTGGAGTAAGGGAGTTTCGCCATTAATCCAACAGCACTAGATTGGCCCCAGCTCGATTCATTCCCGCTGGCTAAAACGGCGGCCATGAATTGCAGCGGCGTGGTTGAACTCCGGCAAATCTCCGGAAAAATCGATCGGATAAAAGAGAAAACATGAAATTGAAGACGTAATTCGCCGTAATCTGACAAAAACTCCGATGACCGCCGGAGAAAAATTATCTGCCAGAGAATCAGAAGACAAAGGGTCGGAGGCTCAGGTGTTTGAGTGAGGAATGAAAGACACAGGCAAGCCTTCTTAAAGACGATGAGATCTGCCCGTGAAAATGTCGGGCAGTTTTTGGGCCGTGGATTGTACGGCAACTGGTTATCGGACGGTGGGCGTGGTTTTGTTTGTTATCGGAGTTGGTGACCCAGGCATCCGTCATGTACGGTGTGGATGGAATTATGGATGAAACGTGGCGGAATTTGGACCGTTGGATGAAGATGGTTTTGCTGGGAGAAAATGGTGTCACATTTACATGTGAGTTTGGAGTGACTTTGGGTCGCATGTGTCTCAAATTTAGGGTTTTTTTTTGGGATTGTGGGGCCTAAAGGATGGTGACGTGGAAGTGGGGAAGACACGAAGGACAAGAAACGAGTGTTGGCATTTTAGCAAGTGATGACGTGCCAGGATGATTTGGTCAAACTAATCCCGGTTTGGTTTGGTTTGGTTCGATGAGAAAATATTCATTACAAACACGACATTACGTGGCAATGTGACGTGGTATTATTAACCAATAATATTACGACAAATAAGTAAATAGGTCCCATAAAAATATATAATTAATATATTATATAAGCAAATAACTCATCACTTTTCTTCCATATAAGCTCAAGTAAAATTCAACTTACTCACTTGAGGTTTTATTATTAATTGGTGATAACATGTCATTAATGGTGACATGTTATTACAGTTGCATTGAATATTTACTCAGTTCCGAGGATAGAAAGTGAGTGAAAACTCAGATTTTTTTCGTACAATGTTTGGATTGAGTCTCCATAATTATAATAGTTCAATGAGATTAAATATATTCTTCAGTGTCTAGAGCACAAGATGATACCTTAATTTTGGCCCTAACGTAAATGCAATGGAATCTCTTGCAAATAATTGTATATTTCTGATGGACAATGTTATCTGATAGATATATGAAGTGACCTGTATGCATATTTATTTAATATATCAAAAAAAAAAAAAGTAATGGATATTTATAAGAGTAATATTAGATTGATAAAAATTTAAAACTAATAATTAAGTGATATTATTATAATAGTGCTATTAATTTTATTTTTACATATTTAAAATTTAAATTTATTTTATTATAATAATATCACATCATTTAATCTATATTTGTAATTTCTTTTTTTAATCAATGTAACACTATTATCATTTAAATGAGATTTCTGTCCATTGTTCTTTTCCAAATAATGATAATCATTATTTCCCTATAACCAAAGGCCAGGTGAGGCCATGTGAGTTGAATGAAAATGTCCAAACCTTACTCAATCCGAAACTCCTAGGGCTGTTTAGTATGTATTTTGGGAGGGGTTTGGATTGGATTGTCCAAATTTGGGTTTGATCCAAAGATGAGATTCAAAAATAGGATTCAACACTCAATATTGTCTATACCCATGTTTGGTATGCAAAGAAATATATGACTATTATAATAATATATTTGTATATAAATGACTATTGTGCCTCTTAATCAATTTGTATATATGGAGTATATATGATATATAGGGGTATAAATGTTATTTGCACCTTAAACCCATTAACCCACATATGAAACACACCCCCCCTTAGGTTTCATGACCGGGTCGGGTTTCAAATCCTGTCCATATTCATAGTTGCCAAACATGAGTTTAAGGGGGTTTATACCCCAACCCATGTTTCAAAACCCCCCCAAACCCCCATACCAAACAACCCCCTAAAAGCTGTTTGTTTTGTGGGTTTATGCGAATCGGTGTTTAGGATTTAAGAAAAATAATGCACAAGACTCCTAAATTTTATATTTGGGTTTAATTTTTAAGTTTGGGCTATCAGGCTCAACCTGCAGCGGCTCGGAGATTGAACCTATGAACATGGGTTTTGTCAAACTTGAGGGGGTTCGAAAGAAGGTTAATGGGTTAAGGATGACAAAATACAATTGTACCCCTTAAAACATTTTCTGTTTTATCTAGCTTAAATGTTCTTATTTCTTAATATAAATTTTATTATAGGAGTTGAAAACTATGTTGGGTAATTTCTTTTCTAGTTATATTTTATCAATATTCATATTTTATTTCATAAGTTATGAAGGAAATAAAATTAAATATGATATTCATAAAGACACAAGAAAATGTATGTAAACAAATACATGTATAAATTGGATTGACCAAGGGGTAACATAGTCATTTACAGGACAAATGGTTGTTAATAATTGTGATATATCCGTAGGTATTATATGTGTATGTGTTACATATCAAACATGAGTATGAATTGAATTCAACATTGAATTCCATCTTTGTAAGGAGGGATTTGAGTGAAAATAGGGATGAGTTGTAAATTCAGACGTCATGAGTTCGAATCTTGACAATTCCTCAGGGTTCTCCTATGAGGGATTTATCCTTCATAAATATCTTAACCTTGACGTAGATGATCTATTTTTTATCAGATCTAATAAAAAATTAATTAAAATATACGTAATTTGATCCGAACACCTTTGACACAGCATTAAAAAAAAAAAAAAAAACTGAAAGCTCCATACATCAATCATTCATCAGCAGCAGCTATCCACACAAGATATTTATTTCCGGCAAGATTGGATGTAGAACAGTGGAAACGAATGGACGGAACATATGGGTCATATGTATGATGGAAAAACGACATTCACTAGCTTCAAATCCAATCCGATTACCCAAGGCCAGGGGTAGAGCCAGAATTTTTTTTAGGTGGACATATTAGCATATTTTAATTTTTTTTAATAAATCGTAAAAGTTCATAAATTTATATTTAGTATTTTTTAAACATAGAAGATTAAAAATTGATATACTCACAAACAAAAAAATAATAATTAAAACTTTTTATCGAGAATGCGACTAATTATTATTACTTACAATTGACTCTGGTATACTTTTATTATTTAAAAGTGTTACAAATTAATTTTATCAATAATATTTCTTTTATATATAAAATCGCGGTAACAATCTTCCATTTATGATCCTATAGTTTACTATATAACGACACACATTTTTTATATAATAACGAAATAACCCTATAATTTTAAAAAAATATAAAATAACATCAATATGTTCAAAACATATTCGGACATGCCTAAAAGTTAACAATTATATTAGTTGTACCTAATTTGAGATTTAATTGATGGAGACTCAATAGTTTGTGACTATTGAATAGACAATAGAGCTTATTAAATATTAATGAGATTTAATTGATGGAGACTCAATGATTTGTGACCATTGGATAGACAGTAGAGTTTATTAAATATTAAGACTCGATATTATACTTAATATCGCAATGTATTAAGTCATAAAATTAGGTTTCAATAACATTGTTCAAAAAATTAACAATTATTTAAGTATGAGTCTATTTACAGCAATATCACCAAAACACAATATTATGGTGAACACAATTAAATATGGTTCGCCAAAAGTTTTGTTTTTTTAATAGGTTTGGGTGGATTGTGATAGGTCAAAAATTTGATTTTTTAATAAGTTTGAGTAAATAGTGTTGTGCTCAATTTTTTTTGTTTTAAATGGAGTTAATTTTTTAATTCTTTTGGGTAAATAATGTGGGCCTAATATTTTTATCTTGGATTTTAGGTGGACACAAATAATATATAATATATATACATAACTAATAAAAAAATTATTTTTGAAGGGGGCACTTGCCCACCCTAGCCCATGCCTTCCTTCGCTCCTGCCCAAGGCTATGGCATATAGGAGCAATTATGTATCTCATGATTGGTATTGAGTTGAGTTAGATTGGATATTACTCAGTATAATAAAGTATAATATAATTTAAATTTTAAAAATAAATAAAATAGTTTTTATTTTTTACGATTAAGATCTCTTTAAATTTTATTTTAAAATTAATTTGACGATTAATATGAACACCCCAAATTTAATACGAAAAATAGGCCATTAAATATGTATTTGCGGTGATTTTTTAAAAGTGCTTCTAAAATTTATAACTTCTCATGAGTACTTAGAAAAAAAAAAAAAGTAGTGTTTAGAACTGTTCAACCACTATTGCCACCCCACCACCACCGCCGCCCCACCATCATCACCATTACCACCACCACACCCACCACTCCACCACCATTACCTCTACCCCCACTGCCCCACCACCACAATTACCACTAACACCATCACTGATGTCGCCAGACTCGCCACACCACCCCTACTGCCCCCACCACCACCATTGCCCTACCGCCACCATCTCCACCACCACCACCACCATCGCTGTCGTCACCCTACCAACACTGCCACTATCCCACCATCACTCTTATCACCACCACCACCCACCGCCCTACCACCACCCCTACGACCACCACCAACACTGCCCCTACCCCCACTGTCCCACCGCCACACCCCCACCACCATCGCAACCCACCACAGATTGCTACCATTGTCATCCACCACCACCACCATCATCATTTGATTCTCATATTTATTATCACTATCAACATCATCTCACTACCATCATCGCCCACTGTCAACACCCACTACCACTTGTCGTTGTCCATCATCGTCGCCAGCCACTGTCACTCACCCCAACCAAACTTACCACCACCACCCGTCATCGTCCACCACTGTTGCCACCCACTGTCATCCACCACCACTGCCGCCGCCATTCGCCACCACCTATCACACATCCAGAAGCACTAGTCGTCACCCACCACCACCATCGTCACTGTCAATCACCACAACCCACCATTGCCACCGCCACCGTCTTTGCCCCACTATTACCGTCGTCTACCACCACCCACACCCACCACCACCACCATCACCGTTGTCATCCACGGCTGCCACCACCACCACAATTGTCGTCACCCACCATAATGATCACCGTCTCCCACCACCACCACCACTGTCGCCCATCACCACTACCACCACTCACCCCCCACTACAATCGGTGTTCAAATTTTTTTCTCTCTCCTCTATATTTGAGATTTGATTTTGAGTGTGAATACAAATATGTTTATTGTTGACTATTTTTTTTATTATTTCATACCTTCAGGCACGGGTAATAACTAATACCTTAATATAGTATCAATGTTCACTTAACCTCCACAATATTAATTTATAATTTTGTATAATCAAATTCATATCAACAAACTCAATAAACAGTCAAGTTTGCAAGTCAACCTAATTATATCTCAAATTAATTAAGACTCGATTCGGGTATCCTTGGCAAAATTTAGAAGGAAAAAAAATGCATTTGATAACAAAAACAATATCCTCAGAGATTTCATTGCTCGAGTTTAATTAGTAATTTTTCTAAGAAATCAAGATTAAATTTTAAAGAATTTCTTTAATCTAAACTTTTATTCAACGAGATTATTTAATAGATGATTGTGTTGAAAAATATCTATGTTTTACTATTTTAATAAGGACGAGAAGAATATCCAATCACACATTCTTCAAATTCATGAATATTATCAGTAAAGAATCAAAAACTGAAATTGCCACTAATTCCTCAATGGTATTAAGAAAATGGTGAATTGCATTTTATATCGCGAAAGATTTAAGAATTTTTATTTCACACCCTTAAAGATTAAAATTTTCACATTACACTATCAATGAATTAAAAGTATTGTAATGTGATCATTTCATTTAACTTCCACTGCTCATTCGATTAATATCAATGAGGTGATTTTTAAGCTCTCCTTACAATTATATGGAGAAATTTATCTGATTAGATAAGTTGAGCTTTGTACGAGATGAAATTATTCCATTGTTGTCAAGATATTAAGAATTTGAACCACAAAAACGATGAGTTGCATATAGTAATGACGAGAACGACGTGCACTATAATACCCATTTGATGGTAAAATAAGAAATGCAAATCTATAATATAAAACATAGTATGTTTTAATAAAATCATTCGACAGTCTATACTCATCTAACAGCCACCAACATCCCTCTCAAAATTATTTACATCGATTTTTTCCTTCCAAATCTATCATTTCTCACTTTCAGGCACGAATTACCCTAGTATCTTTACAACTAAAAACAAACAGAAAATCCTACATATTCATATTGAAACCAACATATCCATATCACTAAAACCACCAGATGGGGTCAAAGCATGCGTCTAGTAGGCAACAGCAACATAAAGCTACAAGGCTGCAAACAACAACAACAACAACAACAAAAAAAACCAAAGTTTTGGCAATTAGAATGTAGTAACCCAAATTTTTATCTCAACTTTATTTTTTGACGTGACATAATCTTAACCATTAAATATTTACGTCATCGTCTTATTTGTTGGTGGGGGTACCACCTCACTAGCAAAATTTGGTAACAAAAAATTGGCCATAGCAACTCGAATGATGCATGCATACTGATAATGATGGAATTTTGGGTATGGACCGCTATGTCATCGGGGCCCAATACACCTTAAGAGCCCAAAAATTGGGCTTATTGGCCCAAAAGAAGTGCCTCCAAGCCGACGTCGAGAGCAGAAAGGGCCAAGAAACCAAGCCCAATGGCTCCGGAGGAGCAGCAGTCCAGTCCCTGCCCAATCTTGTACTAGCCAAAGGGCAACACGGGAAAGAAGAATCACACCCTTACCCTGGAAAACATCTCGTCGCACCACGTGTCCAAGAGGCAAGGGGACTATCTCTGAAACCTAAGACAGTTACACCCTCCCGGACACAGGAGGAGGTGGTGTATAACGATCCAGAGATCGTGGACACAAGAGCGCCGACTAGCAGAATCTTTTGCAGGACAAGGACGGGAGGTCCCCACAAGATCAGGAAAAAGGTAGAAGGAGCCACCAGGAACCCTAGGATGGACGACCCCTATAAATAGAACAGTGCTATGCAACTAGAGACTCTCTCTGGATCATCTTCTTCATCTTCCCCATCGTATTCCCTATATTCAGTTGAGTAAGACATATGTATTCGTAAGGGCCCAGCGACTATAACCCACCTGTACTCATCTGGAATCAATATACAACTTCAAGGAGCAGGAGACTTCATTTTAGTGGACGTAGCCTTAACCCATCGACTAAGGTGAACCACTTACATCCAGTGCCATCAACTTTCGACAAGCTAACTTCTCTTCCAAACCAACTCATAAAATTCATTGGCGCCTCATCAGTCGGGCTTGGACCGTTCTTTCCAAGACCCCATCATATACATTTTACACACTACAAAAAAAAAATCACCAAAATTTGCAAACCAAATAAATGTGAATTGTAAGACTAATAGATCTTTTTAATTTTTTTTAGAGTCATCTAACCCTTCATATATATATTTACTAACAATAAATTATATCTAGAGACATTCTATCATACCAAAAATCGAGTATTGATTGTGTCATATTCTATTTTACATAACAATTTATTAAATTTTTAATTTTTTTAATTGTGCAATTTAAAATTAAAATAAATAGAAAAAAAAAAAAAGAAAAAAAGTCAGACGAGAGAGATGTGGTGGTTTAACGGGATTGTTTGGTATTGAAAAGTGTTTGGTTGAGTTGTTCGGCATTAGAGGTTGTGCAGAAAAAATGATATATTTTAGTAGGAAAATTTTTCTTGGATAAATTTTATTCTGTTGAATAAAAATAAATAAATAAATAAAATTAAATCAATCTTGACAATTGTTGTACTTTTATAAATTAAAATTTTAATTTTCTAATTGTAATATTAAATAGATTTGATAAACATTTTTTGGTAAATATTTTGGTATGCACATCTTTATTCTCTTACGCACGAATTTACATATAAAAAAATATGTTTTAAAGAAAGTATATAAATCAAAACCTAATTAAGATGCATACCATCCCTCACAGAAACCCACCTCCGGTGGTGGGGGAGCAACATATTGGGGTGGTGCCATCACCGGGGGCCCCTCATAGTAACCTGGTGAGAAATACAATACCAAATTATGTAACAGCTCCCTATATGCCTTCAAAGAATTATCAAATAATATTATAAAAATTTAATTTGAGAATTTAATCAGGTTTCTTTTGACCTTTTTCTCAAAGTTACAAGGTCATTTTGTCGAGTTCTTGACTCTCTCAAACGTCACCTGTGTCGATTTGGAGTATGATCAATTCACGGGAAGAATCAACCTTCCAATTCAAAAAAAAATTCCTGGAAGTTTCAGACCTAATTCAATGCAACCATTAGATTAGTTGTGAGTTTTAATAATTTTTATCTTTTTTTTTGGTTTTATTGTTTTTGAAAACATGTAGAAAAATCTCGAAACAACCTGGAGCTAACTGGGTAATCCTTTTTTTTTGTTTTTGTGTTGATTTTATTGTTTTTGAAAACTTTTCTAAGGATTCCATCATCCTTCCAACCAAAGAAGTATAACAAGTTTTCATGTCCTAATATTGTCTTCCTATATGTGTGTGTAAGTGTGTGTGTGTGTTTTTTTTCCATAATTAGTTTTTAATCCGTGTATATAAATACGATATACTAAATTATGTATATTTTTCGTATGTTGTTCAATTATATTTCTTAATCTTGCATTCTTATCAGATAGTATCTGTCCTAATGAGCAAGTTAGTAACTAAGCATTAACAAGAAAAGTTCTCAAAAAGCATCTCGACATGAATAATAATGATTAAATAAAGAGCAGAAAAAAAGGTACCTTGAGCAGGGTATGGATAAGCATACTTGGGGATATCACTCATCTCTCAAACACAAACTCAAAACACAGAGAGAAAGAGAGAGAGAGAGAGAGAGAGAGAGAGAGAGATTAGAGTCGTAGAGAAATGGGTAGTTGTTTGGTCCTTGCATACTTCACAAAGTTTATGAGGAAAAAGCAAAAAAAGAAGTTAGAAGATACTAGAATGGAGAAGAAAGAAAGCCCTACAATATGAATAACACCAATAAATAAAATCAAATACATAAAGATGTGAGAGTGCAAACAGTTATTCTCTCTCTCTCGTGTCTTTTTTTAAGTATTATGTTAGGAATATCCGAATGAGTTTATGCATGTTTTAATTAATTTTTGATTCGATCTGATTAAAATTAGGCATTCACGAGTAAATATATTTAGTATAAATAAATGTACAAATGGGTAAGATGAATTTTACTTGAAATAACATGACAGGATAGTTATTTAAATATGTGGGATTTACCTATTTATTTATTATATTTTTATTAAATAGTGATAAAATATCTTTTGGTCACTTGACGCTTAGGCCTAGCTTTTTGAGACAGTTATCTAAAGAGTAATGTTAGATGAACTTAAAAATTAGATTTAAAAATTAGACTTGATAATCCCAACCACTGAATAGATAGTGGGTCCCAATAAATGCTGAAACTCACAATAAAATCAATTGTTATAATTATCAAATCTAATTTTTAAATTTACCTTTTAAATCTATCTACCATTGCTCTTATCTAAATCTCTCTCATCTCTATGCCAGACACACACTATCTCACACGTACTCATGTAGAAATATACGTGGCAGAAGCCTGAGGACATAGGCTTGTATTAATCTGTAAACTCCCCGCAATTGGGCTTAAGGCCGTTAGAGTTTGGGCTTCAGGCTACATTGCATCACAGGCTAGATATGTTATCCAACATCAATGCCAAGCAGACTGCCCCCGACTAATAAAACTTGGGCCTAAATGAACTTCAATAGCCTTTGCCCAGTTGATAAAGAAGGCCATGTCATTCTAGTCCAGTACGCGAGATTTCTATCGTTGTGTATTCTACATTAGGAAACCTAAGCCCAATTTCATTAATTCAAGCTGAGTTCAAGTTAAACTGTGAATCCAAAACCTCAACATGAGTATTATCCAAATTCAATTCGAATTAATATTTTTTAGCCCAAATTCAAATCCTCAACTCAAAACTTAAATTTTTTTTTATTTTTTGGAAAATAAATCATTTTCCAAATTACACTTTGCCCCATATTGTAAGTCTGCAATTAACTTGGAAGTAGGTTCATCTTCAAATTAGATTTGAATTGGAGGGCGTGCAAAAAACGATAATAAATCTCGTCGTCGTGGAATATGATATAATAACATGTGGTTTTAAAAATGATAAGCTAAACTTTAGCAAATTATATTTTAATTTTGACTAAAATTCATCAACTAATCACTCAATATCTATCATATATTTATATTAAAATGTATATAGTTTAGATTAATTGTATCATATATTGATATTAGTTATTCCCTGTGCCTGAAGGTACGGAGTAATAAAAATGGTCAATAATAAACATATTTATATTCACATCCAAAATCAAATTACAAAGATAAAGGAGAGAGAAAATAGTTTAAATACTGGTTGTAGTGGGGGTGAGCGGTGGTACTGGTGGTGGGCGACAGTGGTGGTGGTGAAAGATGGTGATGGTTGTGGTAGGTGGTGACGACTGTGGTGGTGGTGGGGCTACGACGGTGGTGGGTGCTAGTGGGCAACGGGTGGTGGTGAGTAATGGTAGTGGGTGGCAGTGGGTGGTGGAAGTGGGTGACGGTGGTGGTGGGGTGACGACGGTGGTGGATGGCGGTGGGTAACGGGTGGTGGTGGGTTATGGTAGTGGGTGGCGGTGGGTGGTGATGGTGGGATAATGATAGTAGTGATAATAAATATAAGAATGAAATGATGATGGTGGTGGTGGTGGGCGACGGTGGTAGTAATTGGTGGTGGGTGACGACGATAGTGGTGAGTAATGGGTGGTGGCGATGGCGATGATGGTGGTGGTGAGGTGACAACGATGGTGGTGGTATTGGTGATGGTGGTGGGGGTGGGGGTGGCGGTAGCGGTGGCGGCGGCGGCAGTGGGGTGGTGGGGTTGCGACGATGATGGTTATGGCAGAGGTGGTGGTGGGGTGACGACGGTGGCAATAGTGGTTATGGTGGTAGAAGTTTGGCGGAGGTGGTGGTGGTAGGGTGGCTACAACGGTGGTGGTGGCGTGGTGGTGGTAATGGTGGGACAGTGGTGATGGTTATGGGGCGACGGTGAGGGTGGCGGTGGTGGTAGGATGGCGGCAACGGTGGTGATAGTGGTGGTTGCGATGGGGCAGTAAAGGTGGTGGTAGGATGACGCCAACGGTGGTGATGATGGCGATAGTGGTGGTGGTGGTGGTGGTGGTAGTGGTGTAGTGGGTGTGGTGGTGGTGGGGCAGTGGGAGTAGTGTTGGTGGGGCCATTTCAAAAATATTTTTATTTAAGTGATTATTAGAAGCATTTTTAAAAAGTCACTTCAAACACACCTTTAAGGAGTCTATTATTCCTATTAAATACGTGGAGTTAATATTAACCGTCAAATTAACTTTAAAATAAAATTTAAAACAATTTGGACCGCAAAAAATAAAAATCATTTTGTTTATCTTTTGAGATTTGAATTGTATCGTACTTTATTATATAAATTTTTAAATTTAAATTCATGAATGAACTGAATATAACGAATTCGTATACAAATTTGAATTATCAACAAAAAATGCTTATCTATATCTACCTACTAAAAATGAAGCTAGACCAAATCTAATTCATTGATGGGCTACGTGGAAGAAGGGCACAACCGTATGGAGTATAGCCAAGTGGGAAGGCATCGGTTTTTGGTACGGACATGCAAAGGTTTAAATCTTTTTACTCTAGATTATGAACACTCGATTAGATCTATCAAGAACGAGCCGACGACTATGGGAGAAGCAGCTGACTGCAATCCCTGAGCCCAACTTGTAGCAAGCCAAAAAAAGTGTGATTTTATACTACTTTGCTAAGAGAAGAGAGATAAGAAAAAGACAGACGACCACAAAAAATCCTTCCAACAGTGGAATCGAATTGTACCATTCATTTCATTTTCTATGCATTGTCACCAATGGTAGACAATTCAACCATTAAATTTTCCAACATCACACAAACTTACTAATTTATAGATAAGTCTCTTTGCTCTTTCACACATCCCTCTCTCATTTTTTCTTTGTCCACTTTAATTTTAAATTATGTAATAAAAAAATTACTATTTAAAATATAAATATTATATGATCAATACATAATTTTTAATATTATAAAATATTTTTAAGCACGAAACTATTACTAGTCCACCTATATGGGCAAATAAATATCAAATGTGACAATAGTAGGTCATGGCTGAAGTCTTGGTCAACCTTGAAACTCGTAACTAATCCAATGAGGTCTCTGAATTAGGTCTCTATAATATTATTTTATTTTCTTATCATATCAATTAGTACACACTCAAACCTAAATGACTAACAGTGGACATACTTCAGACATATTCAAATTAGTTTGGACATATTAGGTTTATTTTAAAATCTTTTGATCTAACTTGATCATTATTATTGATATGCACTTTAGCATTGAAATTAAAACCTAACTGAGATTTGTGATCTTCCTCACAAAACTTTAAATAAAAATATACGTGATATATCCTTTAGTGTACATATATGTGATTTTGACATTAATTTCATTAGTCATTAATAATGAAGTCACAGACAAAACTATCAAAATATAAAAAATTGTTAGGTCAATTGTAATTGACTACAATTAACCTCATTTTCAATAAAAGATTATAATTAATCTTTTTCCTATTATACACATGTATGCATAAAATTTTTAAGGATCATTAAAATAAATAGAATAAATGTATCAATTTTTTTTATCAATTACAATAAAACTTGTTAGAGTGTCCACTCTAGAATATTTTTCTGGCTCTGTCACTTCAACCATTTATCTTCTTTTCTTGAAAGATTACTTTTCTTATATTTAAGTGAGACCCATTATATATAAGTTGATCTTTTCATTATCATTAATGACAAATAATTCACCAAGTAAAAAAATATATTAAAAGGGATCTCTTGGACCAGTCTATGGTATCAAGAAAAAAAATGGCACCGTACTATCATTTATTATTTTTATGGGTATTTTTATCATTTTTGTGATATTTACGATCGATCTTAGCATTTTAAGATTGATCACAAATACCACAAAAATGATCAAAATAGTTACAACAAAAATGATAAAAATACCTACAAAAGTAATAATAAATTACTCAAAAAAAATAGTAAATTTTTTTTGTTATAAAATGACGTATAAAAATTATAAAAAAATTTATTAAAATAGTTAAATTTGAAATTAGTGTACCAATTTTTTTTTATCGGTACCTTAGTGAAGTCCATTAAATAGTATGACATGGGCTGAAAACTCTTAGTCGAACCCAAACAACTTCCCGCATTTCTTGGCGCCACGCCATCTCAAAAATCATCATCAATATAGGGACAACTACCCAATACTCATGCTCTGACCGTGGAATGGATCAAAGTTCAAACTTGAACCTAGAGATAATGGTGGGAGTGGTGGGGTCATTGATGGGTGTTTGTTTCCTGAGAAAAATGCACCACCTGTCTGGGAAAATTCCAGCTGCCATGCTTTCATTCTTAGCCCTGTCCTTACCTAAGGCCCCATTATATATTTCCCTAATCTTATTTTTTTCCCCATGACTAAAACATCTAACAAATACCAACACACTCATCAACATCAATCAATGAAGAATAAGAAAAGAGGAATCCACATATCTTAAACGTTGGTTGATAGATATTTTTCTGCAAGTGAAATCACTTTTGGTTACTTTCACTATAAGGTGAAAATCTGAATCATATTGTGCCACGTTGAATTTGCAATTGATTTCAATTATGTTGGTTTTGAACTAGTGTCGTATTTCTGTTATTTTCGTGCAATTCACTGACTTTTGGCTAATCAGTAATCATGTATATAGTAGCCTCCATATTTATTGCTATAAAATCATTTATTAAATTTTCCCCTTAACTTTTGGGAAATTTGTGTAGTGGTCCCAATAATATTTTTCATTTAAGTAAGTTAGGGGCTCGTAGATGTAAAATTATCACCTAAAAGCATTTGTTTTTTTGTTTTTTTCAAAGAATTAATGATGTTACGTGATTTCATACACCAAAAGAAAATTGCTGAAAATTTTAGCATATAATCAATCAATTATAGATGATTTTTGCGATTTGTAACAATAACATCAATATTCGAGGTATATATTTTGTTGAAGTTGAATTGATACGTATTCCATCTCATGCTGGAATTTATTTATATCAAAATCAAATACAATTACGTTTTCATTAATAGAAGCTCTGAAAAATTATTGTACTGATTGATTAATTTTTTATTTATATTTTCGCCCCTCTAACTTAAAATTTTGGCTACTCTCCTGGCCTGAGTAGAGGTGCAACTCGAGCGGGTTGGACAGTCAACCCTAACCCAACCCTAAGTATATAATCTTCAACCCTAACCCTAACTCTACCTCGGGTTGATGGACTCAACCCAAGTACTGCCCGAGTTTAATTCGGCAGGCTCGGGTTAATGATTTCAGACTAATTTTAGGTTACTTTACGGGTTCAATTCAGGTTGAGTTCGGGTTGAGCCCAAAATAGGCTTGTTGTTCTAAACCTGATACATATATTACATAATATTTGCCTAAATTAACAACCAACAATTGAGATCTGAGAGTGAGAGAGAGAGACTAAGAGTGAGTGAGGGTCCTGGGGAAGGCACAACAGACGGACATACTTGAGATTAACTCTAGGATAAAATTGTATTTATATAGTAGTATTTCGGGTTGAGCCCGATTTTAATATTCGGGTTCAACCCGTAAACCCGATGGCTCAGCCCGAGGCCAGTCCAAATTAAATTCGAGTTGAGGTTTTTTGACCCAAACCCAACCCAAATATTAAAAACCCTAGCCCAAACCCTAATTTTTTCGGGTTAGACTCGGGTTGAAATCGGGTTAGCCCGCCCAAGTTGCACCCCTAGGCCTGAGCATACACAGCTTGGGACTGAGCATGAAACCCCGAAACTTGTCTTCCTTATGTCACATAACGTATATGCTGATCCAAGCATGTTCTAATTCTTTTACTTGTACGCTGGATACATCATTTATTATATATTCTCCATTTTGAACTTCCTCGTTTTAGTGTCAATAATGTAAAGTATATCTCTGTTTATTGTTCACCAGTATTTGAATTCACGTTTAGGATTATAAAAAACACAGACTTTTGACTTTATAAAACAAGGGAAGACAGTGATATAATTCCTTTTTTTTTTTTTTTTTTGCGCCCTATGTACCCCCAACCATTTGTGACTGGCACGGGTGGTGGTGTAACATGATTCAAATAATTAGTGATCCCACATAAACAATAAAGTTTTAATTTTCCACGGAAGGTGGCTCGATATATTAAATCTTAGGTGCATTTCGCTCTGGAATATGATTGTTTTGGGTTAAGATTGTAAATTCCATATGCTTGGAAGCTAAGAGGGATGTAGGAAGGGGGGTCCATGTAGTAGGTTGGCCAGGTGAACCGAAGTCTTTGATGTTTACCCTGGAGACTACATCAAGTCTTCTAATCTTTAAGATAGTGATGTAAAAGGTGGTCTCAAACTTCAAAAGTAGGACATTTCAAGGTGACAATTCTAGTAGAGAAAAACTCACAGTTTAATATTGTTAGCAGCAAAGAAAGAAAGAGCAACAAACACAGAAAAGAAACAAGATTAGATACATGAGATAATACATACTACACAACAACCATGGGGGTATTTTGTTCCAAACAACTAGAATCTAGAAAGGAGCCTACTTTGGATATGGTTTCCTTTCTTTTATCCGTGCAGTACACTAGTGAGACAATAGAAGCTGCAAAAAGTGAAAAAACATGAAAAGGGAAAATCCCAAGGATGGAGGAGACAATGCAAAAGTGAAAGTGGCCACACAAATGTATGAGGTTGTCTTCAATGAGACATCTTTGGAGCATCCAAGGTGTTCTATGTACACAACCCCGACCCATCACCAACCCCCCCACCCCTAGTATTCACATAGCAGTGAGTTTCTACTTGTTGGCAGAAAAGTTGGAGATAATCTTTTAGGTTGGGGAAGCCTCATATTTTTCTGACCTACAAGAACAATGCTTAAACACCCAACTCGTATGAAGCAGACTCACAAGAGACAAAGGAAGAGATGACTGCAACTAAATGGCTTAGACTAATAAGTTAGTAATGAATGAGTTTCTCTCGGATTTTCAAGAAAAAAATTCTTAATGCTTTTTCAAGTTAGTGAAATACTTCATGATATTGGAGCACGAACATGTAACAATCTCTTTTAAGGCGGAGCTTCGAAAAGGAAGTAAGGTCTTTATATTTTAACAAGTGAACAAACGTCCAAGAGCTGCCGAAAGTATGAGGAAAGGGCTTAATTCGAAAGGCAGCTAAAAATTATACCAACAAGGATTTAAGAATGTAATGTAATGTTCAAATCATATGATCATCACTTAACAATAAATGAAAATAATAATCGGCAAAGTGAAAAAAACCAACCATATTGGAGCCTCTCATAGATATATAACAACATAAATTAAGATCCACTTGCATATATAAAACAGAGTAACAGCTATAGATGATTTATAATATAAGTAACATGGACGAACTTATTATCTACTAATTGTAATTTAGATATACCATAATCACGCCGTAGTTTGCGAAATCTTGGCAGCAACCACCTTACCACCTTCTTGATTCAGCACTCCAGCTGGTCTCATCTCTGCACTAACCGCCGCAGCCATTGCCTGATACTGTGGCGCCGGTGGCATAACCCCTCCTGCCGCTTGGGTATAAAAAACTTGCCTACCAAACCCATTGTCATACGCCATCTGTGCGTACCCTGTCTCCGAAACCCCCACTCCTGCGGTGGTTGTCGGTTTCATCATTCCTATTCCTTCCGGGTACGCCGCCACCTTAGGAGGTGCTTGTGGGGGCAGAGTCGCTGGCACTGGCGCTGCGGCTGACTGTACCGGTGGTGGTCCCGATTGAACAACATTGTAGACTTGCTGGTCTCGATAAACATCCGGTTGCATTCTCTGGACAGCATAGTACCCCTGACCGGTTGGTCCCATCATCGGTCTCCCCATCGGCGGCGGCGGCCCTTGATACATACCCGCTGCCGGAGCTGGAATCATATAAACTGGTTGTTCCGTTCCCCAGGTGTTCGATGGAAGTACTCCACCGGCAACTTGCTTTTCCGTCCAGTAACCAGCCATTCCAGGCATGGTCACCGGTAAATTTGGCGGAGCTGCTTTTTCTGGCACTTTCTGTACAAAATAGTCTCCGGTAAAACCTCCGGCTAAATTATCGTCGCTTTTTCTACGATACATCCCTTGCTCTTCAGTGCTTATTCGCAACCTCTGCAAATCTTCAATGTGTTTCTGAATCGGATCCTGTCCGATAAGCCGAGGATCAACACAGGGAGCCGGAAGATCTGGTTCGTGAACTGCCAACTCCGGAATCGGATCTCGAACCTTCGCTGCCACAGCCGGCGGTGGCGGTGCTGCCATTCCTTTCTCCAAACCAAAGAAAAAATCCACATTGTTTGGCGGCGCAACCGCCGACGGTGGTGGAGTCGGCTGGATCGGGCCAGAATTCAAAGCCTCAACAAATCTTTCCTTCTCTGACTTGGCCTCATCAGAACTTAAAGACTGATTCCGCTGCGGAACCACCGCCGGTGGATTCGCCGGAAACAAGAACAATCTCAGTCTAGCTGGCTTAGGCGATGCTCGATACAACCGATCATACTCATTCATCATGTGCTCAAGATCATCGTCACTTGTCACCGAAATCAAGGCGTCGAGGTCTTCGCCGGGGAGTTGGTACTTGAACGATACATTGTCGGATTCGCAGATAACGGAGAGTTTAGAAATCAGAGAACTGAATTTGATGCTCCGATCGACGGCGAGGATTTTGGTTTCGCCGCCCATGTAAGCGAGCTGATTGTCGTGAGGCCTGGGGTGGATTTTCCCGCCATAGCTGCACATGAACTTGACCTTGTAGTTCGAAGTTTGATGTTGATCTTCCCATGGCGGAGGGTTTTCGAATTCAATTTCGCGTGAGCGAGGAGAGGAGTCGCCGGACTCTGGATAGGAATTGTAGGAGTAGTTCTCCATCGGCGTGAAGGGGAGAGAGAGAGAGAGTTTGACAGGGTTTGGGAGTCTCTAAGGTGTCTGTTAGTAAATGGAGACTTGTGAGAGAGAGAGAGAGAGAGAGAGGGGGGTATGGACTTGTAAGAGAATTTGAGAGAAGAAGGGGGTGTTTTATTTTGGTGGGCTCTGAGATTTGTTAAGCTGACTATGGGGTTCATGGGTTTTTTTGTGAAACTTAAGGCATTTTTGGATAAATTTTGATTTTTAAAAAAAATTAGGGTTTTTGTTTGATTCGAAAGAAAAAAATATTGACAAGCAAAAATGATAGTGAAATAAATAAATATATTGACATGCATGTATCGTTTTGATGTTTCTTTTATTATATTAACCCTCAATTGTTTCTTTCTTTCAAAGATAAAAATAATAAAATCTATATAATAAAATAGTTTACAATTCAAATCTCAAAAGATAAACAAAATGGTTTCGCTTTAAATTTTACTTTAAAATTAATCTAACGGCTAATATTAACACTCTATATTTAATAGGAAAAATAGGTCCCTAAGGGTGTGTTTGAAGTGACTTTTTAAAAATACTTCTAGAAATTATTTTTCATAAGTACCTTAAAAAAAAAAAATAGTGTTTGAAACCGTCCCACCATTACCCCGCTACCACTACCACCACCGTCGTTGCCCCCACCACCACCCCCACCTTCACCACTACCGCCACCACCACCACCGCCTCCACCACCACTGTCGCCACCGTCACTCAAAACCCACTACCATCATCACCATTCTCACCCACAATTGCTACCACCACCACAGCCATTGCCTTACCCACCACAACCATCACCGTCTCCCACCATTACCATTGTCGCCCACCACCGCTCACCCCCATTACAATCGATACTTAAATTTTTTTATCTCTCTTCTATGTTTGCGATTTGATTTTGGGTGTGAATACAAATATATTGACTTTTTTTTTATTATTTCGTGCCTTCATGAGAAATAACTAATTATCTAATATTATATTTCACTAAGCAATAAAATTCGAAGTGCATTATATCTAGGAAGTTACATTCTTCGACACATGTAATTTTGAGCTAGAGAGTGTTGAATTATGCGAGACCATGGCTTGTGATGGTAGCCTTTGCAGGCAAGGGGTTAGCTGGGGCCCGTGGTGGGGTCATTGACTGGGGCTGGACTGGACTCAACTCAATGGTTAAAAGTTAAAACAGGGGGCGTGTAATGAAACCGCCAAAACACACCTGCCACGTGGATTCATGAAATTGTTACTTGTTAGTCGGCGTGCACCTATCAAAAGGACGATACTACCCTCAATAAATTGATTTGGTTGACTTCGCCTCTTTATACATTTTTTTTTTGGATATTTAGAGGCCGGCCCCCCTATATGGACTTGTTTGGACTTAAATCCGTCAAGAAAACTTATTTGTTATGAAATCCGTTTTTTGTCAATTTTACCATACTATCCCTTCCCTTTAGAAGTGAAATAAAACTAAAAATTAAAAACTCCTAAATCTTAGGAGTTTGACTAACATTAAAATTTTTTCTCTCTCATTTCTATCTATATCCATATATAGGTTAAGAGTTTGACTAACATTAAAATTTAAAAATAAAATATAGTAACATTTAAATATAAAAAAAAATTATCATTTGGACATAAAAAATAATACATTTAAATACAAAAAAATAGTAACATTTAAACATAAAAAAAATTGAAACATTCAATATTAATATTTTTAAAAAATAACAACAGTAACATGTTCAACAAAAATAATAACATGCTTAACAAAAACTGTAACATACTTAACAATAATTATTTCTCTCAAATTCAAACGCAAAAAATAGTACCATTCAAACACAAAATATAGTAATATTCAAAAATAAAACAAATATTAACATTGAATATTAATATTTGGTAAAATAATAGTAGTAACATGCTCAACAAAAACAGTAACATGCTCAAAATAATATTAACATGAACAGTAACACACTCAACAAAAACAGTAACATGAACAGTAACATAATAAAAAAAAATATTAATATGAATTTGAATATATATATATATATATATATGAGGGAGAGAAAGAGAGAGAGAGTTTTGAATTTGATATATATATATAGAGAGAGAGAGAAAGAGTTTTGAATTTGAATTTAAAATTTATGATGGAGATTATATACATATATATATATAGAGAGAGAGAGAACTTTGAATTTGAATTTAAAATTTATGATGGAGATTATATACATATATATATATATATATATATAGAGAGAGAGAGAGATAGAGAGAGAGAGCGCACTTTGAATTTGAATTTTAAATTTATGATGGAAATTTTATATGTATATATATATATATATATATATATATATATAGAGAGAGAGAGAGAGAGAGAGAGAGATATAAAACTTTGAATTTGATATATATATATATAGAGAGAGAGAGAGAGAGAAAGAGAGAGCTTTGAATTTGAATTTTAAATTTATGATAGAGATTTTATTGGCATATTTTAATTGACCTTGAATTAAGGGATAACAATTTCCAAAATAGGAAATTAATTTAACTTCCTTTCAAGGAAGGGTATTTTTGAGATAAAAAAAAAATGGACTTAAGTCATTATATATAATTTTAAACATGGACTTAGCCCTTTATAAGTTTCTTTGCAGGACTTATCTCCAAACAAATACATCTAGGGGGACTCACTTTCAATTTTCAATTTTTTTTTTTTTTTTGGGACAGAATCTCATAAATTATAGAGTAACCGACTTAATAATGTAACTATGATATGATCTAATAAATTCTCAAACGATCACTTAAACAATGAGAGAGCGGTCAAAGGGCAGTTAAAGATGATTTTATGCAGCGTTTATAACCAGTCTTGAAGTGAATGAATTAGAAATACCGAAGAAGTAAGAAATGAGACGACTCTTTCTTAAACTATATGATAAACATATCTTTCTCTCCACACCAATCACGATTTTTTCTCCATTCCCCTCGTATATTGTTGTAACGTCCTTAATGCTAGGTTTTGAAGAAAAAAAAATTCATGTCAAATTATTGTAATTATATTTGTTGGTCTTGTTCATTGAAATTCTATTATTTGTTATATCATTAAATCAGTAAATTAAATTAATTTTTTAAGTCTCAATAACATTATTCTAAATTATAATGCATTTTTTCCAATTATTTTGGGACATACTCTCACATAGATTTGCCTTTTCTTATTTTTGACTGGCTAGTAACTCTAATGTTATCCACCCGAAGTCGGCTGCTGATAAATCGCCTGATTCCATTGGTGTTTCGGCGTTCTTTGAGGTGCGTTGTTCTTATTTGTGACACTCGTATGGTTAATAACTGGCCAGTATAGTGCATTTCATATCATTGTGCATTGTTCAAACCCGTCAAATAAGAGTGAGACAAGAAGTATCCCTTAGAGGCAATTGGCCATGTTTGAGGAATTGTTTATGAGAGGAGAGGCTACGGTATTGTATGTGATATCGTACCAAAAATTATAATTTTTTAAGATTAAGTTATAATTTTTTTGAGGTGTAAGTTATAAATTTAAAGCGTATGATTGATCATGAAAGATTATGATCGATATCAAGAGTTCATGATTGATTATGGGTATTTGTGACTGATCATGGTCTTTCCTTGAGTAATTGTAACTTCTTTTTTTAAAATTGTAATTTTACCATAAAAAATGATAACTAGTGGTAGCAATACTGGAAAAAAAAAAATGGGTACTATAGATTTTCCTATCTATGAGGGGTAAATTTTGTTTTAGTTTATGACATATGGTCGAATTTTAATAAATATCAAAGAAAAATAGTTCAAAAGCAAATGTAAATTTGTATTTAATGGAGTTAAAAGAAGAATGTAACATTATTGAGGATGAACTTCTGACAAGGAAAAAAGAAACTATTGAGGGTGAGTTTCACCTTGAAGCAAGAGACCTACCAACTCACTCACTTTGGAAGTTTCTATTTTTCTATTTTTTTTTTTGGACATATTTTCTCAATCTAGCCATAGGATATGATAATGATAATATTATTGAACCACAAGTGTTTTTTTTTTTTTTCCTGATATAAGATGTGGAAGCTTGGACCGACTATTTTTTCGAACTCTAAAATCATTCATTATAGCTCGAGCTAATTTAAGATTATGTTAAAGCTTGTGCCGACTATAAAAAGTATTAAGTCCTCTCTCTCTCTAAATGACTCTAACATTAATTAGTGAATGTTTGAGGTGACATTAATGCATAGTTGATCATTAACTATAGGTAATTGAATAATCCAGCAATAATAAAGGCCTCTTTGTTTCACCATTTAACCATAATATATATCTAAGAAAGGATTGTTCAAAACTTAAACTTACTGAATAGTTCGGGAACATTTTGAAAATTTTCGCTTGAAAACGAAAAATAGAGAGAAAAACAAACATATTACAATAGAGGAATAGATTCATGGACAATACTCGAACCTCCATGGCTCGTGTGGTGAGACGATTTTATTCGACATGATTATCTCCCTTACTCTCACTTTTTCTTTTGTATGTTTGTCAACTCATGAAATTTTTTCAATCTTCTATAATATAAAATAGAGTAGGGTTCAACAAGTTCATCCGATGATCTCAAATAGACTTATCCAACGATCATCAATATCTCTTTTAAAACACTTCACATTGTAACGTGTCTTCAAACACGGATTACCCCTAATCATAAATAAAAAATGACTACAATGAAATATGATTAGTTTCTTATTGTGCTTAACAGATGATCCAATTGGAGTATCATAGTAATTTCATGAGACCAAAAGGTTTTTTTTAAAAGGAGAAGCAATACTTAAAATAACTTTTCTTTTGTTTTAAACAATACACTGATACAGTCTACAGATCATGGGAAACTGTAAAGAATGTGTAAAAAGTAAGCAGACAGGTTGTGTTTTAACTGTTTATTACCTGTGATTAGCAGAAGGCAACTAGATCTCTTCCTTAACATCTTCAACTTTTCTGGGATTTATCAAATGTTTGACCACAGTTATCGAGGGAGAAATCAATTTTTTAATAAATCAAATTTTTAAATCCGATTCGAATCTGTTTAACCGGATATAAACTAATATTTTTACTCGTTTATTCGAATTTAATCTGAATCTGTTTAGATATCTTAAATTAGATATAGATAGGCCTGACAATTCTAGACACTACTCGTAAAACCGACACGAATCCGACACGGATTTAGCGGGTTTGGGTGTAGTTTTAACGGGTTCAGGTAGTTAAGGGGTTAACTTGGCAGACCCGTGAAATAAATGAATCGATTTTGTGTTTAACCTATAAACTCGTTTCAACCCATTTAACCTGTTAACAGTAGTACTATAATTTTGTTTAAAAAAAGTTAGGTCTCTCCGCCTCTACTTCATCTCACACCTTCTATCTCTTAGATTCATTCAAATTTTGTAGTCATTTAATGTTTATTTTTTGTTTTTATTTTTTTGCTCAGCCATGATTTATTTTTATAGTAAACAAGTCAAATATGTGTAATGTGTAGCAAGTTGATGATTTTTCGTGTGTACTCGAAATACTCTAACATATTCTCTTATTTAGCGGGTGACACGGGTTGTATTAGATAATCCGTCTAATAAATGATTTGTGTATGGGTGTGATAGTTGGACTCGTTTATATAAACGAATGAGGTATGGATGGAGGGTTTTTTGTCACAAACTCATTCCACCTGATACGAAACCGTTCCACTCGACACGATTGTCAGGCCTAGATATAGATATAGATGTATACAAATTCGATCCGATTAATATATATATATATATATATATATATATATATATATATATATGTGTGTGTGTGTGTGTGTGTGTGTGTGTGTGTGTTGGCTTTTATTACATCTAATATATATATTTATATATAATATACACATATATGTGTATTGATTATTTATATTTGGTCTTAACAAAAAGGTTATTTGTTGAATTTTTTGTGAAATATCATTATAGATCAGACTAGATATCCGGTTATAAATCGGATTCGGATATGAACTAATATTTTTCTATTCGTCGAGTAAACGGATCGAATTTGACGACAAAATTTTTAATCAGATTTGGATGAACCCAAATTCAGTCCAAATCCGATTCATTGGTAGACCTATTGTCCGCACTGCATATGTTCAAATTTTGGGACCATTTCATTATCTAAGTAAATTTATGCAAATAAGTCAACTCTCAATTTAATTAATCTTGAAAATGGAGAATTTGTTTTATAATTGTAGGCAAATTTAATCACAAACCGAAGGTCATATGTATAATTTACTCTAATTTCTATAATGGAATTCAAGCCTATGGAAGTGACCCAAACCACTACACAACCATCCATGGGTAGGAGATAATTCTTATTAAGATTCATTTATGGTCCATTTGGTAGGATGGATGATAAAATAGAAAGATAGAAAGTAAGAATAATACACTTTTTATCTTTCATGAGAGCAATCATATATGAAACTAATATATACATAATATACAATTGATAAAAATGATATATAGACAACTAATATACATTTTAACATACATAATTAACTTTTCATCCACTCTTCCTTGTAATTTTGGAGTAATTGATTTTGGTAAATTAGAAAAAAAGTTAATACATCCACTTTTTCATCCTTTTTATTTTCCTTCTTTACCAAACATGATATTTTATCTGTCTCTCTAACTTTTCATCCTTTCATTTTTCCATCGTACCAAACGAAGCATTAGAATCCGTTTGTTCAGAGGGACAATGGTAAAAAATTCAAGAAAGAAAAAAAAAAAAAAATTCATGTGTTTAGTTAGCATGAAATGAAAAATGATGGAAAAAATAAATTTCTTTTATGCTTGAATTTTCTGACAACTAATCAATTATTTTTTCCTGTAAAAAACACAAGAAAATGTAAGAAAATTGTGATCTATAACTAACTTCACATTTTAACCTTATTTTTAAAAAAATATTTTATTAGTTATTAATTTTAAAAAATCTTGTTATAGATTTGATTAATCATATAATTTGTCCCAAAGGTCTTTGTGCTCCTAGAATTAGATTTTGAAACATTTTTTTAATTTTTTTTAACTTTTAATATAATATATATTTTTTTCTTCTTTAGATCGATTTAATATAATTAAGGGTAATTTAAAAAATTATAAAACAATTCTTTCAACTCTCTTTTCTCTCAAACAATAGAATAAAATCTTTTTAAAGTTTTCTAATAAATTTTCATTCTAACCAAATACATGCATAAAAATATATTTTTTATTATTTTTTTTCTTTCACTTTACTTTTTATCATTTTTTTCTTTCTAACCAAACAGACCATTAGTAAGAATTATCCAGTTTGTTAGGTAATGTTTGGTAACCATGTGTTTGCATTTTTTTTTTGTATTTGTTTTCACTTTTTGCTAAAAAAAATAATAATAACATGTTTGGAGAGTGTTTTTTTTTTTTTTTGGGGGGGTTAGTCTGTTTTGTAAACAACCCTAAATTTTAAAAATATCAAAATATGTGTTTTTAAAAACACAGGAAAACGGAAACACGCGCCTCTCTTGATACCATTTAATGAGGTCTAGCCTTCGAACTCTATTAGTGGCAAAAAAATAGTTTTTTTCATTCCCACTATAAAACCGTTGTTTACCCATTTTTGCCTCTTCTTTGTCTCTCTCTCGTTCATCTCTCAGACTCTCGTTCATCTCCATAAACAAATGAGCTCTCAGATCTCAAGCCAAGCCACCACTCAGATCTCCAGCGACAAAAGAGCAACGAAGGAGCTCTGATATCTCAAGGCAACACTCCATCTCCATCTATATACGTAGATCTATAAGTTTGGGTTGTGGTGGTGGGGGTGGATTATGGGTTTCAATGGTGGGGGTTGGATTGGGAGGTGGGTTTCGATGGTTGTGGGGGTGGGTTAGGTGGTTGTGGTTTCGGTGGTGGTCTGGGTAGGTTTCGGTGGTTGAATTGGGGTTGGATTTTGATGGTTGTGGTGGTGGATTTCGGTGGTTATGGTGATGGGTTTCAATGGTGGGGTTTCGGGGGTGGTGGGGGTGAGTTTCGGTGGTTGTGGTGGTGGTTTTCAGTGGTGGGGTTGGGTGGTCAGTCGGGTTGGGTGGTGGTTTTGGGTAGGCAGTGCCCTTTGTTGGTGGGGTTTGGGTGGTGAATATTTGGTATAATACCAAACAAGTTTTTTATTTTTGTTTTTACAATTTTTTAAATATAAATGACTACCAAACATGTTCTATATTTTTAATTTTTATCACAAAAAAAAAACAAAATTTTGTTCTATTTTTTTTATAAAAAAAAGCATAAAAACGAAAACGTTACCAAACACACCCTTAGTGTTATAGGGGCATTTAGTTTAGGTATTATACTATGGGTCATTTCGTTTAGGTATTATACTAAGGATTGGAAGAAATTGTAATGGGGCCCATCTAATCTCATTCTTTTCCGGCTTTGATAATTGGAATTGGGCCCGGTGCAAAGCCATGGCCCGAGTGAATAGTATACTTACCAGCTTATTTCAACTCACCTATTTGGTGGGTTAAAATGTTATACCGATAGGCTTGATGAATTAAAAGATCAATTTGCCCAAAAACAACGATATAGGTTAATCAAGTTGGGGGTGTTTTAGTCATTTTTGAGTTATCCCATCATTCAAATAAAATATTGTATACGATAAGTGTGGACCCACTACTTATATAATACTTGAACTAAACAATGGATGAAGAGAAGATGATTACGAAATTGTCTTTCTTCTCCAGCTAGATGGGTATGAAGTGGATGGGCTTCTCCAATCCCGTCCATCCTTCTATCTAATCCAAAAACACCCTTAATCGGAGATCAAGTTTTTGATTTGATTATTTTTTGTAATAAACGAAAGTTAAAAGTTAGGAAAACAAAGTTTCAATGCAACATGGCTCCATAAAAAAAACATGGGAGACATGGCTTGTGTTAATCTTATGTTTTTTCCTTTTTCAACCCATCCCACGTGTTGTTCTCACACGATTCTGACTGAAATATACTCTAATACATATTTTTTTTTTATTTGTTTCTTGGACAAATCATCTCCTATTAATTCAAGTGGAATATCTATACTACTAATAAAAGTACCTTAAGTGAAAAACTTTTGATTCACTATTTTACCCTCATAAAAAATTCTAAATACCATATTATCTTTCTATAGTCAAATATCTAAATTACAATTACATCCTTATGTATTTAAAATTTAAAATTACCCTCTACCATCACTTTTAATTCTCTATTATCTTTGTATAAATATCAATATCTATGAAAAATATTAATTGATTATGTTACCCTTAAAAAACTATATGCATCATTATAGTTTTCAATAATGTATTCAAAAACTTATTCAATATTTCATTACCATTTTCAAATATAAAGACAACATTATGTCTATATATATGTATTGTTTTTCATTTATACTACTAATAAAGAATGAAACTTTTGCCTTAGCATAAAATTTTTTTGATTCATTATTTTACTCTTATAAAGAATTTCAAATACCATACTATCTTTCCATAGTTAAATATCTAAATTACCATCATATATTTATGTATTTAAATCTATAAATTATCCCTAACATCTCTTTTAATTATTTATTTACTATGTATAAATATCAATATCTATGAAACTTTTTAATTGGCTCTGTTACCTTTAAAAAATATATGTATCACTCTAATTTTAAATAAAACGTTCAAAAAATCTTCAAAAAATTCATCAATATAATATTATTCATTTTACATATAAATATAACATTATACTTACATATGTGTATTTTTTTTATCCAAAATTTTAACCATTTTATTTTTAAGATAAAAAATAATCTTTTATTAAAATAATTTATGTTAAATCAACATAATTCTTCAATCATTCTAACATTTTCATGTTTTATTAAGAGTTTATATAAAAAAATTATAGTATATTTTTAAGTAAAACTTGAATTTTAGAATTTTAATATTTTTTAAAATATATATTATAGAGTAATATATTATAATTTAGAGTTAATAGTACTTTTAGTCCTTGAAATATACATATTTTGACAGTTTGGTCTTTATTGTATCAATTTTATCAATTTGGTCCCTAAAATGTTTAGTTAATGTTTAAATGATTCATACACAGATAGTCTGTTAAGTTGTTGACATAAGTGATTATGTGATATTGTCTGACGGAATGACACATGATCACTTTTGTTAAAAAGCTTAATGGACCGTCTGGTTAGGGATCATTTAAACAATAATTGAATATTTTAGGGACCAAAAATCATAGATTTCAATAAAAAATTGTAGAATAAGATAACTATAAATCACAATTATATGTGTAGATTAGATAAAAAAATCAGTATAATATGTACATTGATATTAATTATTATTAAGAAAATTAGGTAGACAAAGGGTCATGACTCTTCCATTATGTATTAACTATGATTTATAACATCATTTATAACATAGTAATATACTTTCCCACCTTTTTCTATCCTCAACTAAATGATTGTCTGTCGAATACTAAATAAACAGCGTCATCATTTATGTCTCTTAATCTTCTTTTGTTTAACCTTGTTTTTGAACATGTTCTCTTTCTCAGAAAACGAGACAAAAGTCCTCCGACCGCCATACAAACCAATTAGAAAACCTTTTAACTTCTTTCTCCCACCATCCCGTTTGAAAACCTTTTATTTTCTCTCTCTCCTTCCCCCCCCCCCCTCTCTCTCTCCTTCCCCCCTTTCTCTCTCAAACACCCCTCTGAAACCGGATAAACAATATATACATAATACTTTTTACTAATATTTTGTATACAAAAATTATTCACGTGCAACGCACGTGATGCATTGCTAGTATATATATAAGTGGGTTACTCATTAATAAATGATAGGTGATTTGCCAATAAGAAAAATGAAAAAAATGTGGATTGGAGGGGGACCCATGGCCCGGCGTATTTGCTCGGCAACCCATTCGACAATTGGCCTTACTCGAGGCCAGGCGGGTCAGCCCAAGTTGACCCATAAAAAATAAGGTTACTGGTCGAGTTGTAACGCAGAGTAATGGACATAATGATCGTGAATAGGGACGTAGTCAGACATCTTTCTCAATGGGGGATAACAGTTAAAATTTCAAATGTTCATAAAAGTATAATTTTATTAATAGTACATCAATTAAAGGCGTAATTCATATACATGATCGATATACAAAAGGAGCCAACAAAAAAAAATTCACTCTAAATTTATCTATAAGACCTAACAAAAAAATTTTGAACCAAAAATTTGGGTTCAATCATATATTGAGTCTATACATGAAAGAATCAAAATTATCGAGCATCTTATAAATATTCACAGCCCGATGAGTTTTCATATATTTTAAAGCGTTGTATGATAATTTCATTATAAATGGTACTTAATTTTTTTTTCTCGACATATGTAACTAAGTAATTTTTTATCCATTGATTTCCAATTTAATTGCGCAATTAATTTTTTAAAAATTAATTGATTCAATCACAAACTTAATATTCATTAGTGAATTTTAACAAATAATAAAAACTAACTTAAACTATGACTATTCTATTAAACTATTACAATAACACTATTCAAACCACCAAATGAAAAATAATTTAATCTAACACATAATAAAGAATGCACGCCTCAATTCCAATTCAACATATAAGAATAAAACAAAAGATAAGACTATAAGCCCCAATTCCAATTCAACATAAAAATAAAACACAAAAGATGATTGCAAGCCCCCAATATCAATTAAATATATAAAAAAATAAACCATATAAGAGAACTACAAACCCCAATTTTATTTTAACATAGAAAAATAAATACAGGACTACAAACCTTAATTTCAATTAAATACAAAAAAACAATAAAATATAGAGAGAACTACAAGCTCCATAAATTTTTTAAAACAAGTGGGGGCAAATGTCTAATAAATTTTTAAAATTATATTTACACCCCAAATTTTTTTCAAATTCAAGTGGGCACAGCTGCCCGCCTGCCTTCACTGTGTCTGTGAATGTGACCGTTGGGATCCAACAATAAATAAATTTAATTTTTGTTGTTTTTAGAGTTTGACTTAATTACAATATTGTTATTCAAGGAATCTATGAAAAAAGTTGTTAAATTTTATATTTTTATCCAATTAGAAGCTCGCTTTACTCTCTATATTTTTATATGCAAAATATTCTCTTTACATCGGCCACCCCTAAACATAACCCATCTAATTTCAATAATTTAAAAATTATTAATAATTTAGTTCAACTAATCATTTGGATTTAGATGAATAGTCACATTGCATGATTAATAATGGAGGATTATTTATATGCATAACTCGAGGAAATTTGATTGCCATGTTTTGTAAGTAAATAATTCAAAATTCCACAAAAATAAATTTTCTCAAGAATATATAATAGACCAAATTATATTAAAATCATATATTGACATTTTTAAATTTAAATCCAAAAAAACAGGGGCGAAGCCACATTAGAACTAGAGGACACTTGCCCCCCTCAATTTTGAATATTTTTTATTTATGTCATATTTTGTTTAATTTATTATGTTTGTCGCTCGTAATTTTTTAAATAATTATATATTTAATCATATTTTTATTCAAATTTTATTTAGGCTAAATGAAAACAAATTTTATTATTTCTTATATTAATTTACTCTTGAATTTTAATATAATATTTTGTGTTTGAAATAATTTTTTTTTTTGTGTCAATTGGTAAATTATATCTAGTTACAGTTTCTCATCCCCTAAACCAAACACAACACATTATTAATCTAAAGGGTCGTTTGGTTAAGAAGAAAAAAATGATGGAAAGTGAAAATGATAGACAGTGAAGTAAAAGAAAATAAAATGATAGAAAATATATTTTTCTTACATGTATTTGGTTAGAATGAAAAATTTACCGAAAAATTTTAAAAAAATTTCATTCTATTGTTTGAAAGAAAAAAAAGTTATAAGAAAATTTTTATAATTGTCTAAATTACCCTTAATTATATTAAATCGGTCTAAAAAAGAAAAAAAATATGTAATTATAATTGAAATATAATTTTTTTTTTTAAAAATGGCTCAAAACTTAATTTTAAGACAATCACCAATACAAAGGTCTTTGGGCCAAATTATATAATTAATCAAATTCATACCAAATTTTTTTTAAATTAATAACCAATAAAATATTTTAAGAAAAATAAGGGTAAAATAGGAAGTTAGTTATAAATTACAATTTTCTTGCATTTCCTTGTGTTTTTTACAAGAAAAAAAAGTTGGTTATTTGTGAGAAAATTCAAGCATGAAGGAAATATGTCTATAATAAAATATATTATATATTTTATTATTATTTAACGATTTAAGAATTATAATTTTTAATAATTCTTTAATAGTACTAAAACAAAATTAAGAATTTTTACCTTGAAAAAGTTGTAATATCGTTTCATCATTGATATATCCATAAAATGAGCGTAACCAATTAAAAGAATTATAACCACATTTAACTAGTTGGTTTGTTTATAAGTATTTATTTTTAAAATTATAATATAACTAACTTATTTTTTTTATACTCTTTTGATATGACATAGTAAATACTACTTACAAAATACTCGTGTCTTTAAAATCAGATAAAATTTTGTTGATATTTTTTATTATATAAGAATTCAAAATGAGAGGGTATATATTAAAATTAAAAATTATATATCTTATCTTATTTTTTAAAATATTTACGAAATATCCACATATTTTATTAATTACATATTCATGGCTATTATTTCTATGTAATCGAAATCAGGTAAATCAGTTAGTACTTTTTTCTCAGTCGTTGCAGCTTTGGTCATTGGCTTCATCCGAGAGAATAGAATGGGACTTGGAGCTTCATCCATGGAGGACGCAATGGAAGCTTGTAGAAGTCCTCCATAACCCCCAACTAAAAGCAACCGAAAAAGCATTGAAAGCTCCATAGATTAATAGCTGATAAAAGCCGCTGAGCTTATTAATATACGCACTGTGCGTAATTCACTCCGCCCTTACTGCGTCTTCTTCTCTCACCAACCCTAACATCCATTGGGTCCATCTGATCTGTTCACCCAAATATTTAATGCGAATTGAGCTTTTTACGCATTTGACTCAGATATATACTCGAGAAAGTAGCAAGAAGAGAACCTTACTGTCACTGACCTGGTCAATCTCAACGACCATAAATCTGTACTCACCATCCTAGAGAGAGAAAGTCATTGCCTCACTCTCACACACACACACACGTACTAGTCGCCGTGAAATGGGGAAGAAGCGGGTGATGTTGCCGGCGAGTGAAATTGACTTGACGGAAGTGAAATACGAGCAGGAACAAATCCATGGTCTGAGTTCTTCTATTTTTCTTTTTTCTTTTTTGAATTTGAATCTTTTTGTTTTCTTGAAATTGGGTTTTTTGGGTCAGCGTTTAATTCATGGATTGATGGTGGTTTTGCAGCTCCTCATTTGACGGGGTTGATGCTGAAGGTGTTTGTTAAGTTAATCGAAGCGCCATTGATTGGTTCTCTGATCACATCTCAATTGCAAAAGCAGAATAAAATGGTTGAGGTCTGATGGTGTTAAAACTTGAATTTCCAATGTCATCCATATATAGATATATAATGATATAATCCTATCCTGATTCATATGAGAAGAGACTGACTATAGAAAATTGTTTGTAATTGACAGATGTTGCGGAAAACTGTGATACCAGAGACACCCATGTTTAAACCCGAGTTCCCTCCTCAAGGTTTGTACTTATACTCTTTTGTTGTTACTAATCATTTGTGAATTTCATTTTCATGTTGTTTTCCATTGTATATGTGGTCAAGTCATGTGGACAAAACAAAACACTTACCTTTTATTTCAGTATTTGGTGGACTAATTTTGTCGTTTTAATGTTTTATTATTGATCTTTTTGACATCTTGTGAAGATTTGCCTTGCACTGGTGCTTCCTTAATGTTAGGAATCAGATTAGAATGATAAGCACTAGGTCTGTTGCGTTGCCAGTGATGGTACAGGAAATAACCGAGGTCTAAGGTATCAAGTTAGATAGAGAAACTGATGATGGGCCAAGTCCAAAGGCCCAACTCATATTATAAGTCCGGTCTAAGCTAATAAGTCCGGTCTAAGCTAATGGCCCAATTTTAAGAGATCCAACAAGTCCAGTCCAAATGTAATCCAAGCAAGTCAAACTCATCAGACTCAAGAAGCTATTACATCAGCAGGGAGCATACAAGGGTCATCCAAGAGCTTTCTCCTAGTCACCTTAGAGTAAGGGTCATCCAAGAGCCTCCTCCTAACCACCTTGGAATAAGGGTCATCCAAGAGCCTCACCCTCACTACCTTGGAAAGAGTCAACCCTCTCCTCATCTTTGACCGAGTCCTTTGGAGAGCAAGTAACCGCCTCGCCCGTTGAGAAGAGGTCGCCACCTCTGCCGGATCAGTTAATTAATTACTATTAAATCACTCCAATTCGTTATGACCGACAGACTAGTTATTCAATTACTACACTAAGCGAGTATAAATTGTAAGCCCCACCAATACTTGGGAGGCATGTGACTCATTCGAGATAATTTTTTCCTCCTCTCTAAAAGCTTATAACCACTTTCTCTCTCTCCACATCTAAGTTAATAAAATCCCGGCGACCCTTGTCATTTAAAGTGGACGTAAGTCACATTGACCGAACCACTATAAACTGTGTCTTCTCTCTCTTTCTACTCTACTGCATTTTTATATTACTTAATTGACAGGTGGTGTGCAAATCAATTTTGTGCATCATCAGTTTGGCGCCATCTATGGGAAATACAAAATTCTCACTTCTAAAACACTTTCTCTGATGAATCTATGACGATCACCACTAGATCGATGAATCAACCTGAGGATAATCCACCACGAGAGGAGGAGTTTGCTCCTCCACCAACCAATCTTGTCCCAAATGCGCAGCAGATGTTGGAGACCATGCAGCAGTTTGTGGCCCAAAACTAGCAGATCCTGCAACTCATGCTCGTCGGACAAGGAGGAGCACAGCCTGGATGACCTCAAGTCAGAGGAGCTCCACGCCCTGGGCGTCAAGGAGCTCCCCATTTGGGAGCCCCATTGGGCGCCCCATATAGGGGAGCCCCGCACCATGAAGTGCCTCTAACTCCCACTTCTCAAGGTGGAGACCCTCATTTCCAAAAGGATGAGTGTGAAAACCAAAACATGGAGCATGAGAGCCATCTCCACGATAATTCCAAAGGAGCTCCCAATCACTAGGAAGAAAAAATTAAGGAGGCGCAAAATTAACTAGGTGACGTCTTCAACGTCATGAAGGCACAGGGGCCCGAGACAGTGGACTACCTCGTAAGGCGAATCGACACGCCTTTCAAACTTGACGTGGCGAATTACCCACTTCCTCAGAAGTTCAAGATGCCATCCGTCGAAACCTTTGACGGTACGAAGGATCCACTGGACTATCTCGAAACTTACAAGACCTTAATGCAGCTGCACAACGTCCCCGACGAAATCATATGTAGAGCATTCCCAACTACCTTAAAGGGATATGCCCGACGGTGGTTCGCCAAACTCATCCCAGCCTCCATAGGTTCCTTCGCCGAACTAAGCAGATCTTTTGTGGCACAATTCATTGGCGAACGCCGCCACCAGAAATCTGCCACCCATCTGCTCAGCATAAAACAAGACCGGGATAAAAGTTTGAGGAGTTACCTCACTCGTTTTAACGAGGAGGTCCTCCAAATCGAGGAGCCCAATGACAAAGTCATCATGATTGCCTTCCTAGAAGGCCTCCGATCATCAAGCTTCATCTTTTCAGTAATGAAACGACCACTAAAGAGCATGCCAGAACTATTGGCAAAAACTCAAAAATATATGAATGCTAAGGAAATCAACAGGTCCAGGCGAGGTGAATCATCTCGCAAATCGTCAAAAACTTAACTTGTCTCTACATTGCTCTCAAACAGGCAGCCTATATCTCCAGCTGAGCGGCTCTTTCACGGGTAGCCAAAAGTTTGGTCTCTGCTCTGTTCTCAAACAGACAGCCTATCTCCAGCTTAGTGGTTCCCTCGCGGGTCGCAAAAAAAGCTTGGCCTATCTCTGCTCTGTTCTCAAGCAGGCAGCCTATCTCCAGCTTAGTGGCTCCCTCGCGGGTCGCAAAAAAAGTTTGGCCTATCTTTGCTCTGTTCTCAAGCAGGCAGTCTATCTCCAGCTTAGCGGCTCTCTCGCGGGTCGCCAAAAAGCTTGGCTTATCTCTGTTCTGCTCTCAAGCAGACAGCCTATACCTCCAGCTTACCGACTCTTTCATGGTCGCCAGAAGCTCGGTCTCAAGAGGCACAACTCTTTCACGAGCAACCTCAAATTCTGTCTTTGCTCTCGTGCAAACAGCCTGTCTCTCTCTCTCCAGGTAATCATGTTAAATATTTTAATGTTTGAAATAACATTATTTTTGCCATCTCTAGGCAGGATCTTGAAACTCAGATCGTCTACAACCCCGAGGGACTACATTAGATCAGCGCGCTCAGCTGTCTAGCCGCCCAAACCAACTGTCTGGCCACTCAGATTGGCGCCCAGTGCTGCACAACCAGCCTCTGCACACCCTTCTACGCAGGCCTCCTCGCCAAAATGCCCCAACCTCAGCGCCTCCATTATGCCAACAACAGGCAGACCCAGCACACCTTTCGCGCGAATGACTGGCTCGCCCAGCAGCTAAGCCGCCTCCTTGGTTCCCGCCTGGGCCTCCTCCTCTGCATTGCCCACATATGCACTCGGAGCTTCAGCCGCGTGCCCAACCAAGCTCACCCAAGCATGGACGCCCACCATGCCACATACCTCAATAGAGCTTGCCCGCAAGGGACCTCCATCCGTACAAGCATGGGCGCCCACCATGCCACCTACTTTAGTGGAGCTCGCCCAAGGGAGCTCGCTAGGTCCCAGGCTCGACCAAGGTAGACCCCTCATTAGTAGAGCTCGCCCATGGAGACCTCTGCCCAGTGGAGCTCGCTCAAGGGAGTTCCCTAAATCCCAGGCTCGCCCTTGGCGCCTTGCCCCCACAAATCGAATTCAGATCTGAGAGCTTCTCGGCCCCAAATCAGCACCCAAAGGGGCGCTCAAGGCCTCCTGCTCGCCCAAGCTCCCCAAATCAGCACCCAAAGCCTCATGCTCGCCCAAGCTAGCCCAAAATAGTGCGCCCAACTGCCTGCTCGCTATTTTGATCGCAACTTCTATTCCGTTATTCCAAATGGGGCCCATAATATATCAAATCGAAGCTCTTGGCGAGCCTTACAATACCCACACCCTTTGGCTATGACTGAAGCTGTAAAAAGTCCAAAAAAGGCATAGAAACGGATGTTTTGACCTCCTGAAGTTTTTTTTTTTTAAAAAAAAATTTAGCTGCTCGCCCAGGATGTTGCCTGTTCGCCCAGAAGCTGCCTGCTCGCCCAAAACAGCGCGCCCAACTCCCTACTCGCTATTTTGACCATAATTTTTGCTCTGTTACTCCAAATGGGGCCCATAATATATCAAATCGAAACTCTTGGCGAGCCCTACAAAACACACAGCCTTAGGCTATGATTGATGTTGTTAAACGCTCAAAAAAGATTTAAAAGCATAGGTTTTGGCCTCCCGAAGTTTTTCCAGTTATGCCGGTCAGTCGAAAATTCAAACTCAACCTGAATGCCCTCCTTTCAAAGTTCTGTCAGACGCAGGACATTGGGGAACAAATGATGGGCCAAGCCCAAAGGCCTAACTCATATTATAAGTCTGGTCTAAGCTAATGGCCCAATTCCAAGAGATCCAGCAAGTCCAGCCCAAATGTGGTCCAAGCAAGTCAAGCTCATCAGACTCAAGGAGCTATTACATCAACAGGGAGTATGCAAGGGTCATCCAAGAGCTTCCTCCTAACCACCTTGGAGTAAGGGTCATCCAAGAGCCTCCTCCTAGCCATCTTGGAGTAAGGGTCATCCAAGAGCCTCACTCTCACTGCCTTGGAAGGAGTTAACCCTCTCCTCATCTTTGACCGAGTCATTTGGAGAGCAAGTAACCGCCTCGCCCGTTGAGAAGAGGTCGCCACCTCTACCGGATCAGCTAATTAATTACTATTAAATCATTCCAATTCGTTATGACCGGCAGACTAGATATTCAATTATTACGCTGAGCGACTATAAATTGTAAGCCCCACCAATACTTGGAGAGCATGAGACTCATTCAAGATAATTTTTTCCTCCTCTCTAAAAGCCTGTAACCACTTTCTCTCTCTCCACACCTGAGTTAATAAAATTCCGACGACCCTTGTCATTTAAAGTGGACGTAGGTCACCTTGACCGAACCACTATAAACTTTGTCTTCTCTCTCTTTCTACTATACTGCATTTTTATATTACTTAATTGACAGGTGGTATGCAAACCAATTTTGTGAATCATCAACCATACTAGTGAATAATATGGAATTGGGCATCAAATTTATTGCTTGTGGTAAATCAATTATAGTCCTCTGTACATGAATTGACCCGGTTAGGATGGCATGCATCTAGAACCAGAAACTGGTGCTGTTATTCTGGAGGAAAGTGGAAAACCTGAAGACCGAGTTGAAATAGCCTTGAAGTGTCTTCCACATTATGATCCTGCTGGCAGCTGGAGTGTTGATTCCACTGCATCATTCCGCTATTGGAAGATTCGTGATTATGCATATGCTTACAGGTCCAAGCTTGCAACCCCCTCTATTGTAAGTCGCTCATAGCTGTTTGGTTTTCTATGACTTTTTAGTTATTGGGAATGAATAATGCCATTTTTATCATATAGGTTGCGGAGAAATTCATCTCAGCTATGGAGGGGTTCGCTAACAAGAAGCCCCCGACACCATTATTGATTTCGTTTGATGCTGAGGAAGTAAGAAAGCAAGCTGCAGCTTCCACACAAAGGTTTGAGCAAGGTAGTAATTCCGAAACCTATGAAATGAATATGTCACACCTGATTTCCACGATATCTTTATGTTTACTGTGGCTGATTTTATGTATATCTTAATTTTCTTGTGGCTGTGGGTTGTGCAGGAAATCCATTATCAACATTGGATGGGATTTTCATGGCTATCAAGGATGATATAGATTGCTACCCTCATCCATCAAAGGGTATAATTAACTTTCTAGTCCCTCACATTTCCTTAAGCAGTTGCCAAATTTAGCTGACTAGTCCATACAGGTGCAACAACATGGATGCATGAGGTTCGCCCTGTTGAGAAGGATGCAGTTTGTGTCTCAAGATTACGCAGCTGTGGTGTAATTCTTGTTGGAAAAGCAAATATGCATGAATTGGGCCTCGGAACGACTGGAAATAATCCTAATCATGGGTAAGTTTTGCGCATGAACCGCACTTCAACTTAGGGTCTAATAAGTGAGAAATAAGGCCTATGCATTTCAGAGGTGTGGTGGATGGACCCTGGTTAGACATATAAACATGTGTTATTTGTGCATTTGACCCGGAACACTGGACTAAAATGGGAGTTTCTTCGTAAAAAATGCTTAGATTGAAGTTGTCATGGAGTTTCTGAGTCTGTCTGTGTGCAGTTTTTAACTTTTATTTAATTGCGGAATTTGATCTTTAAAATGCATTTCAAATTAATAAGTTGAATGCTTGATAATAGCAGCCTCTCACTATTGAATATATTATCAGCTTAAAAGTTTTTCATTCATAGGTGGTCTTTAAAATGATTATGAATTTAATCAATTGAGACCTGTGTTATTATGTCACTTAACTCATATGACAATTAACTCTTTGAATCTCTAAAATGCATTTCAGATTAATAAGTTGAATGCGACATAATAACAGCCCCTCACTGATTGAATATATTATTGGCTTAATTTTTTTTTATTTCTTTGAGGTGGTCTTTAAAATGATTACAAAGTTAATCGATTGAACCTTGTTTTATAATGGCACTTAACTCATATGACAGTTAACTCGTAGATGAGATACTTCTTAACATAGTTAAGAGCTCGTTTGAGCACAAATGCCTATTTGCTCTGCTCCCACTACATTGCCTGAGACGGTCTGGGAACGCCTTAACTAGGGATACTTAATTATTGGCTTAAGATTATTGCTTATCCTATGCACAAACTATGAAGATCTTGCACTTTACCGTGCTATACTGTCTCCAGTATTTCTCGTATTGGTAGTACATTGGTGTGACATGGGAATATTCAGTAACAATCCCTTTCATTATGACAGGACAACAAGAAACCCACATGCTCCAGAAAGGTATACAGGAGGATCTTCCTCAGGCCCAGCCGCAATTGTGGCTTCTGGACTTTGTCCAGCTGCTTTAGGAACAGATGGTGGAGGTTGTACAACTGTAACACATTAGGCTTGGGATGATTCTCTTTAATTTTTAAAATCATCCTAATTTTTTATGCTTGATTTATTCAAAAAGGCAGGTTCTGTTCGTATTCCTTCTTCTCTTTGCGGGGTCGTGGGCTTGAAAACAACATATGGACGGACAGACATGAGAGGGTAAGCTCTTGAACTATGTAAATGTATTTTCTTAGATAACAGTCATCCTTCAAAGTGCTCTGTAATGTTGTGGTAACCGGTAAGAACAAACTATAATCCAAGTTGCATGGTTGCCTCCCCTAGCTAATCTTCTGATTTTTTTCATGAAGTCTATTTTTTATGTCCTATCTATCGACCTATCCATTTATATGCGTGTGATATGTGCATGTATTTGTGTAACCTGGTATTCTTTTCAGTTCTTTACTTATTGTTATGTATGCATGCTTTGCCATCGTTCCATTGCTCTTCATGTGGTAAGTAAAGGCACATTCTTATCTCTATCTGCATTTATAGGTCAAATTTGTATCCCATCCTGGGTGTCATATGTTTCTGGTTATGTTGTGGATGTTTGACCTCAATTCATCATAAAAGCACACATTTTCTTATCATGCCGAACCATGTTTTTTGTCTTCTGAGCTATTTATTCTTTCAGGTCAATATATGCAGGGACTGTGGAGATTATTGGACCAATCGCATCAACAGTGGAGGATGTCATGCTTGTGTGAGTGGTTCATGGGCTTATGAATGTGTGTTCAGCAATTTTTTATCAATCTTTACCCCTATGGATAAATTAACACGTTGATTGTAGTTAAATAGATGGCGATATAAATGTTTAAGTTGCCTTTATTCCCAATGGAAGACAATGAATTCTTAAACTTATTTAATCCTACCAGGGACCATACCCAAGGCTCTAATAATCCATCTTCATGCAACTTAAGACCCATATGCTATTACTAACAACATGTCCAGCAAATATCACAATACTTAAAATATCCAGGCCTCTAAAAACACAAGAAAAAAATTTGTTAAAATTGCTTATTTTTGGAAAGGATACAATTGTCTAAGATCCCAGGTGGGCTCACTCCGGGATCGAGCCAATTTTCTAAGCTTAGTTTTCTTTGGATCTAGAAATTCATTATTTTTCTTATGGATTGCATCCACAAAATTTCTGTGCTTGCAGCCGTAGTTTTCCAATGCCTGAGAAGTTGGGTTTGAATTCTTATTTAAAGCAAAAGCAATGTTCCACAATACATCAATCTTCACGTCGTTGTATGGTTGAAATACCTTTATACTCCAAGTTCCTGTTTTGCTTTAAACTTTGGTGCCTAACCATAGCCTTCATATGATGAAACTACTCGGTCACACTTAATAGACATTTTAAAGAGAGACTTATTTTTTTACAGTTTGGTCTTACTATTTATCATTTTTTTCAGGTATGCAGCAATCTTAGGTTCCTCCCCTGCTGATAGTATCTGTTTGAAACCGGTAATTATTTTACAGTGTTATATGGTCCTCAAATTGTGCAAATTTAGTTTTCAATCTTTTTCTGAATAACAATTTTGAAAGCATTCTTTCATAGCACTCAACATCATTGCCTATAAAATATGAATGTGAACTTCTTAATCAATAAAGGAAACTAAGATTATAAGGATGTTGTTATGAAAGGTACAAGATCCACCATTTGACAGTGCTTTTCCTGCATCAGACTCTAATGATAAAGGGAGTCCATAATAAGGGAACAAAAACAGTTTACTTGTATGTCCCACTCACAGCACATTAATTGTCATATAACTCCAATCCATATTTGTTGACTAGGAGAAACTATCTTCAACTTTAAAACGACCTTGAACGTCTATACTTGCCTATGCTGAAAGTTCCACAATTCATGCATGTTATTATCAATCACTATCTACTCTATTTGCAGTCTCTCCCCTATGTGCCCGATTTATCTTCACATGAGTGTTCACATGTTCTGGGATTGCTAAGATTAGGGAAGTATACACAGGTGATCACATCTCCCTTTACTGGAAATGGTATTGAGGTCATCGGTCTTGCAAATCATCTTATTAGTTTATGGCTTTGCTCGTGCAGTGGTTCAATGATGTATTCTCAACTGAGATCTCCGCTACGTGCGAGAATGCTCTTAATCGGCTATCAGAGACACATGGATGTAAGGTAAGGTCATCTCCCAATATTACGTGTTTTGTTGGTTCTATAGTGTGTGTGCTTGTTTAAATATATATATACATATATTAGTTATTATTCTTTTGACTTTTTATGGTCCAAGATGGTAGAGATTGTAGTACCTGAGCTTCAAGAGATGCGCATGGCTCATGTTGTTTCCATTGGTTCTGAATCAACATGTTCATTAACGCCTGATTGTGAGGATGGGTATGTTCTTTTTCCTTTTAAATGTTGTCAGTAGATAGGTCTTGTGATATACTGAAGTTATAGTAATCGACTTCACAAATTTCAGCCTCTCAATGTTTTATTGTTCCTTAGGGATCTGTTTTAACCTGGATTGCTCTTGTGTCTTTTTTGTTGTGTAGGAAAGGGGTGAAACTTACATTGGATACTCGCACTAATCTGGCTCTTTTTCGGTCATTCACAGCTTCGGACTACGTTGCTGCCCAACGCCTAAGGTGAGGCAACTTTATTTTCCCAAATTAGAGGAGTCATACTACTGAAACAATTCATGTTTCTTTCCAAATGTCTGGAATCGAACGAAATATTCTTTGTGCTTAATGAATACTGATTAGAAACATACAAGTCCTTGAATTTGTTCAAATAACAATAGCATTTATTCTAATTGGGCTGTTGATAATGGTCAAGCTGTCTGAAATCGAGTATCAGCCCTTTGGCCCCTTTCCATCCAATGGTAATGCAAACTACATTTTACTATGCTTGCATGTTCGGCTTTTTTTTCTTTCCCTTTTTCTATTCTTTTTCTTTAGAAGTCTGTTGCAACAATGCCAACCAGGGTTGATAGGCGATTTGGTTTCAAACAAATAGGAGTAGCACAATTGGTCTGCATCACTAAGTTCAAAAGGGTTTGGTTGAGTCTCAGATGACAATGATTTTCTTGAAAAATGATGATAATAGAAGAAATTCTGAAGCTAGTTCCTGATGCAGACAGTAATTCTGAATTTGCCAGTTACCTGGTTTAAGTTGTAAGTTGGAAAAACATTAATCTTTGAATATTTGCTCTTTTCAGGTGCAGAGTTATTCTATTTTCACGGGCATGTAATGGTCAACTTGGCAAACACTAGTTTCTGATAAAAGAAAATTGTATAAAAGAAGTTGTTGTGTCCTTATGCTGAAGCTGGGATCTTTTTAGATTAAGTGTGCTAATTAACTGAGCTCGTGTTCTATATCTCGATAGTTACTAGTCCCGAAGAAAATTTATTACCTTGGAAGATGATATGGTCTTTCATTCAAAGTGGATGAAACATGAATGGAGAAGTAGTGTTGTCTTCAACATATCTTATAGTTGCTCTTGCTATCCCAAAACATGTTCATTATATGTTAACAGTCACGTCAATCACGTGCTTGCCAGCTATGCAAATGCTTTTTGACTGCAATTTACATGTGAATGAACATGTTTTGCTAAAACATCTGGGAAAAAATATGCATCAATGTTTAAAAGGTTGCTTTTAACTGTATAGATCAGCTTCATTTGATTTATTGCAGGCGAAGGCTAATGTACTACCACATGGAGATTTTCAAGAAGGTGGATGTCATAGTGACGCCCACAACCGGGTATGATCAGTTCCACTGCTAATTTCTTTGACAATATGTGAAACAGATATTTTTGCTGGATATCCCTATCTTTTGTGTATGTGTGAATCAGATATTATACGTATTTGAAGGCCCGATCTATTTCTGTCTTAGCCACTGCATCTTTTGTTTATTGCCATCAATTAGAATCTCTCTTTGATCTACTCCAATCAAGGTAATGTGCTTTCCTTTTTTCAGCATGACAGCACCTGTAATACCACCTGAAGCCCTTAAATTTGGGGAGACAGATTTGCAGGTTACGGGTAGGTTGTTTGGTGTTTTTAACTTGCACATTAGAATATAGGATGAAATTAGTCAGATATAGATTGGTATTTTGGATTTGTTATCCAAATTCAAATCCAATACATCATATTTCACTGATTTGAATTTGGATATATCAATGTTCAATTCAATTTTGATTCAATGCGAATGATATATATTCATATAAAAATATAGGATGAAATTGATGCCAATAAAAAGACAAAAAAGAATCCAATTTCTCCTCTAGTTGCGAAGGATACTGCTTACTACAGATTCGAGTGAAATGGCTGGTGGTAATGATGCGTGGTAAGGTCGCTGCTAACGATATAATTTTCTAAAATTCAAATCTAATTGAGTTATGCATATATTTGTATGTGTGTGTGTATGTGTATATAGAATGAATTTAATTTGAAATTATGACATAATTTCATAAAATTCAACTCTAATTGAGTTATTCGGCTCGGAACAAATTTTCAATTTTTCAGAGAGTGGATAAGGGTTGTGAAAATGAAATTGATCCAAATCAGATCAGCTAACAGACCTATTTGCAGCTTTTATTCTATTCTAGACAATTTATAAATATGTTCTTATTTCAGGTAATCTTATGCGATTCGTTATACCAGCAAATCTTCTTGGCCTTCCAGCCATTTCTGTCCCTGTAAGTGATATGCACCTGTAGGCCTGATCAATTTCATGTTACTGATCGAAGAATCCGTATTTCTGACATATATTTCTTTCTTATCATACTATCGGATCTCATTGAATACTGTCGATTATAGTCCGCTCATTTCATTTAAGAGACGTGAAATTGGAATCATATCTAGGGGATTCGTTTGTAAGATGTGCTTATTGACAGATAGGATAGGCCTTCGAAGTCCGAAAGACCATTTTGATTTTATTCCTCTGAATGGAACATGGCCATTCCTATCAAACACAGCTGACTTCCTTCAACATTTACTTAGTTCAATAACGAAATAATTTATACTTAAGTGGCTATGATTTACTTCACTTTTCTACATTGTTTACAATACATTGTTTATGTCATGTATACTGGTTCTGTTTCTTTCTACAAAAGATACTTTATAATGAAATTTTTAAGCGTATATTGCTTTTACATGACTTGGGGAAAAAAAAATTCCTTCCATTCCATGATGCTGGTTGAAGTTTTTTTAAAAATAACGGTAAGGAAATGCACTATGGAAACTTCGTAAGCCTATAGTAAGGCACTAATGTAGGCACTTTGTAAGGCATGCATAGAGGCTGATATATAAGCATGCTCATCAATAAGCAATTCATTTTCTCTTGGAGTTACCAGGAAAGGGACTTATTTAGGTAAATTCGTTAGTCACGTTGCAAAATAGTTATCCATTTCATTTTCTGAATTTCTTTGCAAAATATTTTACAAGCAACCACATACCAAAATGCTGTGACAGTGAAACAAATGGTGTTAAGTGAGAGTTTTCTTTCAGAGTATATCTGAACTTGTTTTGACTATATCCATAAAAGTCCTGATTCCTAGCTGGAACTTTGTCAGATATCCATAGAGAACTTCCAAGCTGAAACTTAAGTCAATACCCACAACAAATGTGCACCAGCTATAATATGGTTTTTACACCATCTATATTCTGCGTTCAATGTCTCTCGGAGAATTTTTAAAATGAGAGCGGATATGTTCTGTATTTTTTTGCATCTAATTACTATTGTTCTTTCCTTGGGAAGATTTTGGCTTCCTACGGTAACATGGAATATTACAATTTCATCCCTCAACCATTCCTGTACCAATTTAGGGGAAAAAAGCATTCATTTACACATTTCCCATTAAATAGTTTATCCAATCTAACAACATAGACCTACCAAAATAATCTAACAACATAGAGGCATACTGTTCCTATTGTATATAGCTGTTGTGTCGTGCCTAACTCACTATGGCTGGTTGTTAAATAAGTCTATCTGCTCCAATATTTTTATTTGGTATGGTAAAATTTGAAAAGAGAGGTGGACTGAACCATGGATGGAGCTGTGACAGTGCCAGGATGGGGGGGGGGGGGGGGGCACATGGTTCCCTAGGTGTCAACCATTAAAGTTTTTGCCCTTAACTTAAATATAATTTTATGTGGCCCTCCCTAAAGTTTTAATATTTTGAATGAATGTTTCATGTCTGGTTCCCTACTTCAAAGTTTTTGGCTCCGTTACAGGATTGAAACCATAATATTTGTAATACTTTAACACCATTTTCATCTTTTCCGATTCTGTTAACTAATTAAGCCTTCATTTGATTATTTTTTGTCTCAAAATGTTCAGGTTGGTTATGATAAGCAAGGACTTCCTATAGGTTTGCAAATAATAGGCCGTCCATGGTGTGAAGCTTCAATTTTGCGTTTGGCTGCTGCAGTAGAGGTATCGTTTACTATTTCACCTACAAAGAGAAGATGATCATGTTCTCTACAACATACCCTCCCACCCCACCCCAATTTTCTTTTTCCCTTTGTCAAAATGGAGTATTAACGCGACATTCTTTACATTTTCAGGGACTTTGTGATAAGCATAAGAAGAGGCCTGTATCATTTTATGACATCTTAAAAGGGCACTAGCAAAGCAGGCTTTCACTTTGGGCTGCCCATGGTTTATTTGGTTGCATGGTCTCTTGTCAAGAGTTTCAAAACTATCAAAAGGTCGTATCCAATGTACAAAACTTTCGTTTATATCGAGGTCAGGGAAAAGTGCTCTTGTTAATAGGCTTAAAGTTTATGTTTGAGCAATACTGTATGATGCTGTGATCTGAAGCAAATGGCTTTGCAATTCCTTACTTCTATTAATGGGAAACTAAAACAATAAATTTTTATGTCAATATATATATATATATATATATATATATATATATATATATATATATATATATATATATATATATATAAGAAGGTATTCCAGTTTTTAATGAAAGAATTGGAAAAGCAAAACCGGATGGTTTAAATACCTTAATTTTCACCATAATTAAACATTTTGTTGGAACCCCTAGTAACATTGAAGCTAGGATCCATGACCAGCTTAGTAATCTTAAGTGCCCCACACTTAGTGATTTCAGGTGGTATAAAGATGTTTTTGTCTCACGGGTAATGAACCGTGCTGATTGTAATAAATCTTTCTGGAAAGAAAAATTTGTTAATGGTTTACCTAGTTTATTTGCCCATAAGATTAGAGAAGCCCTTGCTAAAGATACAAGAATCATAGAATATGACTCCCTGACTTATGGCCAGTTAATTAGTACCATCCAAAAGGAAGGACTTAGGATGTGTATTGATTTAAAACTTAGTAAACAATTACAAAATGATAAGAATAAAGCTAAATATGAAATGAGAAATTTATGTGAACAATATGGTCTCCCTCCAGTAGCACCATCAACTAGTCACAGAAAACACAAGTCTCATAGAAAACATAAGCATTATTCTAAGTCTAAATCTCACCATGATCATGGTAAGAAAAGATTTTCTAAATCTGAGTTTTATAAGAAATCTGAAAGAAAACACCATAGGTCTTCTAAGCCTAAGAAAAGTTCTAGGAAGAAGATATCTGGTAAAGGTAAAGCCCAAGAAGATATTAAATGTTTTAATTGCGGAAAACCAGGCCACATTAGTCCTGAATGCCCAATTAAAAAACAAGTTAAGTTATTAAATTTAGCTGAAAATGAAACAGAAGAAATTCTTAGGATTTTCAGATTAAATAACCCAGCTCCTGAAATTGAAGAAATTCCAGACTCCACAAGTAGTCCAGAAGATTCTTCAGATGATGATCACCCAGATTCAGATGATTCTACTGAACCTGACATCAAATTAGGATGTAAGGATAATTGTTGTAACAAAGTTAGGGTAATCACAAAGCAAGCTGAAGAAGAACAAATCTTAATAGATTTGATCAGTAAAATTGAAGATCCTGAACTTAAGATAAAATACATTAAAAATCTCAAAGATTTGTTTGTTAAAAAAGATAACAAACAATTATCAAGTGAAAAACAATTAATTAGTATTAACAAAATGTAGAGGCAAAAAATAAGGTTTTACCTCTGACAATATGAAATTAAGAACTATAAAATCTCTGAACTGGATCTCCAAGCCTTTCACCTGCAAAACGAGCAAACTGCCCAAGATCGAAGTGCTTCGATCGAAGGCACTCCGATGCTTAAGTCAGTAACTGATTGATATGAGTTGTGCGAAGACAAGGAGAGTTCAGCGTACCTTTCCCCTTGGTTTCGCGTTCCTTTTATAGCTTATATTCCCCTTAGGGTTTCCGTTAATTCAGAGGCAAGGTGGCACACCTTCCTTTTTCAGTGTTTGAGTTTGGGGAAGTTTCTAATTCTCCTCCAATAATTTCTCTGAATGCCTTTATTCTAGCAAATCTCGTTCATCCGATTTGCCTAAGTTTTAGGCAAATCTTTCTGTATCTTCTGCCTTCAACAAGATCGGACTTTCCTAATGCCGAGCATATCCTCTGCTTGCCGATCAATTAACGAGCTCGGTTTGATACAACCGCCCTTTCTCTTGTCGTGCTATACTCATTCATGAGCTCGGCTAAGTTCAAGCCGAGCTACTAGGTTGTTCGGATGGAATACTTCGATAGGCTTGATAACTTCGAGGGCATAACTATTGCCTTGTATACCGAGCTTTTGATTAGGTCGGCTTGGATAAGGGACCATGACGAATGCTTCATTCGTAAGCACGTGTTTAGTCTTTTCACCCTCACGTGAGCGCATTAAATGCCAGGACACGTGTAACGCTGGGGTCTAACCCCTTCATTTGCCCCCAGAAAACGTCTGACAGACGTTCTTTCGCCTGTCAGCCATTTTCCTTCTTAATCATTATTGCCTTGGGCTCTGCGTCTCAGTTTTGGCGGTAGATTCATTGTACGCAATCCGTCTTTTGAAATTCTGCTCCTATATAAACCGCATTTTCTTTCTTTTTGTACACTCTGCGCTTCTTACTTTGCTCACTCCCTCTCTTGCTTCTTTTTCATTCTGCGTTCGTCTTTGCGTGTCCTATCTTCGTCAATGGCTCCTCTTCAACCTTCGGATATCCCAGCATTCAGAACTAAGTACAACATCCCTGATGACGTGGAGGTCAGGGTTGCCGGGAAGGATGAACCTCTGGTAGGTACGAGGGAATCAATCCCCATTCCAACTAGGGCCATCACTGAAGGGGGGGTGAGATTCCCTCTTGACCCCCTTCTCATCTGGGTGTTGTCAGCTGCCAAACTGTGCCCTCTTCAGTGCTGCCTGAATCTCTTCAGGATCGTCATGGGGGTAGCCTCTTTGAACAAGGTCTTAGGTTTAAGCCTTGGGCTATGGGAGATCCTCTACTGCTATATTCTGAAGGCAGCAGGGGACAGCTTCTATCTATCTGTAAGGAAGAAGGATCGGTACCTGGTCACCCATCTTCCAGATTCCAACAAGGGCCATGAGAACGACATTGTGTTCGTGTCTGGGAACTGGGAGTACGCTGCCGGAGTCGCACCATCCTATCGTTGTCCCTATGAAGAGGGCATGCCAGGTATTTGATGTCTCACTTGAGTTGCTTCTTCTATTGCCCACATTCTTTCAAATTCTTGCCTTGCTGTTGTTTGTGTAGGTGAGACCGTGAAGGGTAGGATCCCAGTCTCCTCTGTTAAGTTAGATCAACTTCAGAGGGTCTGGGATTTTAATGAAACTCTGTTTTGCCGAGCCGCCCATACTCTGCTGGGTTATGTCCCGACTTATTCGTCCTTTATTGCGGTGCCGAACCGTCCCAATGCCACACTGGCAGCAGATCGGGAAGCCATCCAGTCTGCTAGGGAGCAAACCCCTCGAGGCCGCAAGAAGTCTTCCCTTGCTGCTTCTGGACGCAGAACCGTGAAAAACTTCCTGGATTTCCTGTCTACTGTTGAACCGAGCCTACCTTCTGATCCTGCTCCTCCACCCGTCGTACCTTTGGTAACTGTTCTAGACGATGCCGATGCCGAGGTCCCTGCTGAAGATGCTCCATCAGTTGCTGAGGTCGCTCCGACCAGCGAAGCACCAGACTTAGTTAGAACAACGGATCTTTTGATACCAGAGGGATTGGAGCCTTTGAATCTTGTTCAGTCCCCTGTTCCCGAAGATGACTCGCTTTTTGAGCTCGCCGAGGCCCCAGCGTTTAAAAGGCGAAGGACTGCTGAAGCCGAACCGAGTACTTCTCCGAAGCCAGCTGAGACCCCTTTCCGTCCTGTTCTTAGATCAAAAAAGAAAGAGATCACAACCAAAGACTCTACCATTGAAGACTTCAATGTCGCAGTTGGGATCGCCAGGGGGGTTATTTTGCCTCGGGACCTTGCCATGAATGAGGCACTGACTGATGACGAAGTGTCCCGTCAAGCAATTCAGCACATGGTGTTGGTAAGTTTGTCTTCTTTGTCTTCTTTCTCTTTGGTAAAAACTTAGGCTTTTTTGGCTCCACAACTTACAGGGTCTTCAAAAAGTGCACGAGGTCGGGGCCAGGATAGCGAGGAAGGATAAGGCAATGAGAGATGCAATCCATGCTCGGGCCTCAGCGCTTGCCAAGAAGGAGTCAATAGATGAAGAGTATGCCAAAGTCTGTGAAGAGGCTAAGGTTCTGCAGGCTGACAATAAGAGCCTTACCGAAGAGAACCGCCAGCTGAAAGCAGATATTGGCAAACTTAAGGATTCTGAACATGAAGCCATCTTGGAGCTCTCCCAGTCCCAGCTTGACTATGCCAGTATCCTTGAGGAGTTCGATAAATTCAAAGCCGAGGCAAAAGTTAAAGAAGATGCCGCCTATGATGAAGGGGTTGAGAAAGCAGAGAACGATCTATCTTTGCAGATTCCCCAGCTGAAGGATGCGCTTTTTAGCAAGGGTTGGCATGCTGCACTGATCGCTGCTGGGGTCCCTTCTTCGTCTGAGCTCTATTCCCAGCACTCCCTTCCAAGCTCATCTCAGCCTCCTGAAAGTACTTGAGAAAGTTTACAATTTCTTCTGTTACAATCTCTTTTGGATTTCTAGATGTAATGACCTTTTATTGTACCAACTTTTTTGAAGTTTTAATGCAAGTCACTTTTTGATTTTGCGTAGATTTGTTTTTTAGTATATATAACTTGGTCAGAAATACGTAGATAACTACTTTGGCCATTTAGCCTATCCCAAGAACCTGATCCCTCAGGGGGGGCCTCCAATGTTCAGAGTGTTCTTCAGTTAATGGGTTGTGGCCTTTGCTCGGCCTTTCATCGGTGAGTTCGGTTCTTTAGTGAGGACAGATTCTCTAGAAGTTATGGCCTGATCGGCTCTTTCTTGCTAGAGTTCGGTTCCTTGTAGGAACCGTTTACTTGTTCGATTCTCTAGAAGTTATGGCCTGCTCGGCTCTTTCTTACTAGAGTTCGGTTCCTTGTAGGAACCGTTTACTTGTTCGATTCTCTAGAAGTTATGGCCTGCTCGGCTCTTTCTTGCTAGAGTTCGGTTCCTTGTAGGAACCGTTTACTTGTTCGATCCTCTAGAAGTTATGGCCTGCTCGGCTCTTTCTTACTAGAGTTCGGTTCCTTGTAGGAACCGTTTACTTGTTCGATTCTCTAGAAGTTATGGTCTGCTTGGCTCTTTCTTGCTAGAGTTCGGTCCTTTAGTGAGGACAGATTCTCTAGAAGTTATGGCCTGATCGGCTCTTTCTTGCTAGAGTTCGGTTCCTTGTAGGAACCGTTTACTTGTTCGATTCTCTAGAAGTTATGGCCTGCTCGGCTCTTTCTTGCTAGAGTTCGGTTCCTTGTAGGAACCGTTCACTTGTTCGATTCTCTAGAAGTTATGGCCTGCTCGGCTCTTTCTTGCTAGAGTTCGGTCCCTTGTAGGAACCGTTTACTTGTTGCTTTGAAATAGGATAAACAGGCGGTCAGGAAGAAATCCTAACTTTTATTAGATATTCCGAAGGGCACAATTGGTGCAAGTACATTAGAAATAGAATTTTCTGAGGTTTGCTGTGTTCCAAGGGCGTGGTACGGCCTTCGGTCAGGCGTTTCAAGCTCGTAGTATCCGCTGCCTCCGACCTTGGTGACTCTGTACGGTCATTCCCAGTTTGCTCCAAGCTTTCCGTCTGCTGGGTTTTTTGCCGATCCCAGCACACGTCTGAGCACCAGATCCCCCACCACAAAAGAGCGAGGGCTCACATTCTTGTTATAGGCTCGGGACAACTGACTTCTATACGAGGCCATTCTTATTGCTGCTTGATCCCTCTTCTCCTCGGCTAAATCCAAATCTCCTCTGATAACAGCATCGTTGCTACCAGCTTCAACCAGTTCGGCTCTTAAAGTTGGTAAACCGATTTCAAGTAGAATAACAGCCTCCATACCATACGCCATGGCAAAGGGGGTTTCTCCAGTTGAACGTCGGGGTGTGGTACGGTACGACCACAGAACACTAGGAAGCTCCTCTACCCACCTTCCTTTGGCACTCTCCAGCTTCTTCTTGATTCCATCCAAAATCATTTTATTTGAGATTTCGGCTTGCCCATTACTTTGAGGATAGGCCGGTGTGGAGTAGTAGTTACGAATACCATACTGCTGACAGAATGCTTTGAAAGGTCCACTATCGAACTGAGTGCCGTTATCCGATTTAAGGGCGTATGGAATGCCGAACCTGGTAATAATGTTCTTCCAGATGAATTTCCTTGTATCAATGTCCCTGATGTTAGCCAGTGGTTCGGCTTCGATCCACTTCGTGAAATAGTCGGTAGCCACCAACAGAAACCTCTTATTGCTCGGCGCCCGAGGCAAAGGACCAACAATGTCCAGTCCCCATTGGGCGAATGGCCATGGGCTTGACAAAGGATGGAGCTCTATTGATGGCTTTATCGGGATCGGGGAGAATTTTTGACACTTATCACAACGCCGAACAAACTGCTGAGCGTCCTTCTGCATGTAAGGCCACCAGTATCCTTGTGAGATGGCTCGGTGAGCTAAAGACCTGCCACCGGTATGGGCTCCGCAACTTCCTTCATGTATTTCTGACAAAAAGTCCTGAATTAGGCTGGGATGTACGCATTTCAAGTACGGACCTCCAAATGAGCGTCTGTATAGCTCGTCTTTTGGGGACAACCAAAATCTGGTTGCTTTTAATCGTAGTTTGCGAGCCTCCTTCTCATCCTCTGGCAATTCACCGGTTTTCAAAAAACCAACTATCTGATCCATCCAGCTCGGACCAACAACGTTGCACAAAACTTCGTCCGTTCTGGACAGACTGATACTCGGTTCTTCTAGGAACTCAACAGTGATTGACCTCTCAGATTCCTGCTCAACTGCTGAAGCCAAAGAAGCTAAGGCGTCGGCGTGAGAGTTCCTAGCTCTACCCACTTGCTGGATTGAGTACTCTGCTATCTTGCTCAATTCTTTCTCCGCAACGGCCTGATATGCTATCATCCTTTCATCTTTAGCCATATACTCCCCTATTATCTGATTCACTACTAACTGTGAGTTAGAGAATATTTGGAGCCTCATCGCACCAAGCTCACTTGCCAGCCTCACACCTGCTATCAAGGCTTCGTACTCTGCCTCATTATTGGAAGCTCCAAATCCTAGCCTTATTGCTTTCTCCAGTATGCACCCATCTGGACTTACAAGAATGATGCCAACTCCTGCTCCTTTCTGGTTTGAGGAACCGTCAACTGAGAGAGTCCAGTTGCCGTCGAGTTTACTATCATTGGCCTCTTCCTGGGATCGCTCTGGCTAAAATTCGGCAATAAAGTCCGCAACTATCTGTCCCTTGATGGCTTTCCTCGGCTCGAATCGGATGTCAAACTCCCCGAGCTCGACAGCCCATTTGGCAATGCGCCCCGATATGTCGGCTTTCATGAAGAGTGACCTAAGAGGCTGGTCAGTGAGGACTGTAATTTGATGGGCCTGGAAGTAGTGTCTGAGCTTCCTTGCCGAGCTAACCAGCGCCAGTGCCAACTTCTCCAAAGAGGTGTACCTTGATTCTGCATTTAAGAGCATTTTACTCACATAGTAAATAGGTTTGAAATTTCCCTCGTCATTCCTCATTAAAGCTCCGCTGACGGCCTGTTCTGATACAGCCAAATAAAGGAAGAGATTCTCCTCGGGTAAGGGGGTGGATAAGATCGGCGGGGATGCCAAATATTCCTTCAATTTTGCAAAAGCCTCTTCACATTCCTGGGTCCAGTGTGCCCCTTTCTTCCCTTTAATGGACTGAAAAAAGGGTCTGCATTTGTCAGAGGCTCGGGAAATAAATCTCCCAAGTGCTGCAGCCATTCCAGTCAAGCGCTGTACTTCTTTAATGGTCCGAGGTGACTGTAACTCAGTAATTGCCTTTACCTGGTCGGGGTTTACCTCTATACCGCGGTGTGTAACAAGAAATCCTAAGAACTTCCCGGAGCCTACTCCGAACGCGCACTTGGATGCGTTCAACTTCATGTTATACTTTCGGAGGACCTCAAAAGTTTCTTTGAGGTCGGCGCAATGGGTACTGGCCTTTTTACTTTTAATTACCATATCATCAATATAAACCTCAATAGTGCGGCCAAGCATATTTGAAAACATTCGGGTTACTAACCTCTGGTATGTCGCTCCGGCGTTCTTCAATCCGAACGGCATCACTCTATAGCAATATGTCCCTTCTGGAGTTATGAAGGCAGTTTTCTCCTGATCCTCCTCGGCGAGGGGGATCTGATGATATCCTCTAAACGCGTCCAGGAAACTCATCTGCTCGTGCCCTGCTGTTGCATCCACCATCTGATCTATCTTTGGCAGTGGAAAGCTATCCTTTGGACAAGCTTTATTTAGGTCCGTAAAATCGACACACACCCTCCATTTACCATTCTTTTTCTTCACCACTACTGTGTTTGACAACCAAGTCGGGTATTTAACTTCCCTTATCGTTTTGGATTCCAGCAACCGTGCTACCTCCTCTTTGACTGCCAGCTGGTGCTGTGGTGACGATCTCCTCAATTTCTGGCTGATCGGCCTATAGCTCAGATTGATAGTCAGATGATGACAAGCCAGCTCGGGAGGCACTCCGAGCATATCATTAGTATTCCATGCAAATACATCAGAATATGTCTGCAACAGTTCTACCAACTCCATCTTCTGTCCGGCACTAAGTGCTGCCCCCACCATAAAATACTTTTCCGGGTCTCCATTCTTATCTAGAGGTACTTTCGTCAGGTCTTCGATGGTTCGCTCGGTAATCTCCTTTTCAGCTCCCAAAGGTACATCAGGAATATGCTTGACAGCTACTTTATCGCTTTTGACCGAGCTGTCAGTGGTTAATTGCTATTTTTCACTTTCCTCGACCGAGCCAAGTTCTCGGTTCGGATCCTTTGTCTTAACCGAGGTCAAAAGGCAGGTTCTGGAACTGACTTGGTCTCCACGAACGTTCACTATTCCATCAGCTGACGGGAATCTTAGCATCTGGTGGTATGTGGATGGTACGGCCTTCATCTCATGCAGCCAGGATCTCCCCATTATCGCATTGTATGCCGAGACTGTGTCCACCACCAGGAACTCGGTCATCATACAGACTGGTCCTGTTTTTACAGGAAGTGTGATCTTCCCTTTTGGAAGTACCGTTTTACCGCTGAAGCCGATGAGTGGCGTGTTGGAGGGCATGAGATCCTGGGTCTTGAGGCCGAGCTTCTGGAACAAGTCCCAATACATTATTTCTGAAGAACTCCCTGGATCAATCAGGACTCTCTTGACATCAAAATTGGCAATCCGAAGGGTGACGACTAAGGCATCGTTATGAGGTTGGTGAACGCCGACCAAATCCTGCTCGGTAAAACATATCGCCTCGGCTGATTCCTCTAATTTGATTCTTTTGTTGGTGACCTCCGGTGTCATTCTCAGTTCGTAAACCTCCCTTTCTTTTGCGGCTTTTTGAATGTAGGCCCGAACAGAGTTATTGGTGGACATCTGGGGGTTAGTTGCGGCGTGGATCACATCAATTACTCCTGCCGGGGTGTTGCGCTCTCCAGCTTGTTCTGTCCTTCCTTCTTCTGCCTTTTGCCCACTTTCGACGAACTCCGCTAGGTGCCCAATCTGCACCAACTCCTCCAAATGCTGTTTCAAGTGTCGGCAGTTCTCCGTCTTATGGCCTACGTCCTTGTGATATGAACACCTAAAATTAGGGTTCCTTTTAGAGGGATCTCCCATCAGTTTGCTCGGCCATTTGAAAAAAGGCTTCTCTTTAATCTGACCCAGTATTTTGTAGATAGGCTCCTTGAAGACTGTGTTCACCCCTAGAAAGGATGACCTTTGGGGAAAACCATCCTTTTCGGTCTTCCTTCCTCCTCCCTCTCTGATCGGCTCGGATTGCCTCTCTCTACCGAACTGCCTTCTGTTCGGTTGCTCCTTCACCACTTCCCTGGTTAGATCGTCATCGACTTGGCGTATTTCTCAATTCTCGCCATCAGTTCTTCCAAGTCTGTTGTCGGCCTCCTGGTAAGCGACTGGTAGAGAGGATTTTCCTTCGGTAATCCCATTTTGAATGATGCAACCGCGATTTCAGGATTGCATCCCTCGACCTCATTCATTGTCTCCCAGTATCGATGAGCGTATTCACGCAGTGTCTCGGTATTGCTCTTTTTTAATGTGAGCAAAGCTCCAACGTCTTTCGGCTGCTTGCTACTGGTGATGAACCGAGCCGTGAACTGCTCGGCTAACTGAGCCCAGCCATCAATTGTTCCCCTCGGCAGGCCGTCAAACCACTTCATGGCCGACTCCCCAAGGCTGCTAGGGAAGATAGTGCACAACAACGGCTCGTTTCTTCTATGGATGGTCATGAGCTGTCTGAAGTGCCTGATATGTGAGGACGGATCTGTCTTTCCGTCGTAAAGTCTGAAGCTCGGGACGGTGAATTTGCTCGGAATTCGTCCCTTTTCAATCCATGGGGTGAATGGAGATGATTCCCATCCGTTTCCATACTCCCCTGTTGCTCTCCTGGCTAAGTCCCTAGCCGACCTTTGCTCTGGTCTCCTTAAGCGGCTGTTGAGCTCATCGTTAATATACTGCTTCCATGCGTCCACTTCATGCGTCCTGGGCTTCTTCGGTGGGTATCTATCATCATCAGCTATTGCGATACGGCTTGGCTTCCTCTCAGGGCTCTCATGCCGGGCTTCTCTCGACCGCTTCTCCTTTTTAGTCATCTCGTTCAGTTTAACCTTCAACTCCTCGTTTTCCTTCACCAGATCCTTTTCCTTGGCATACGATTTTTTGAAGAGACTGTCATGAGCATCCAAACGGTCCTGGAGTGACCGGATCAGCTTTGCTAGTGAGCGGTTCTCCCCCTCAGCACCTTGGTTTTCAACACCCTGGTTCCGGCTCCCCGATGGTTTGAAACTTGCAGAAGAAGCTTCGTCTCTCTCGGGTGTCCTAGATGGGTTTCCTGCTGCATGCAACCTCCCCTCGCTGTCAGACGGAACGTACGCCGGATTGGAATCGCCTAGGGGGGATCTGCCCCTTGGTGATCCAATCACGCTTCTGAGTCTCGACATCGTAGCTTTTCGTTCGAAAGATTAAGATGATTCCCACAGACGGCGCCAAAATGTAGAGGCAAAAAATAAGGTTTTACCTCTGACAATATGAAATTAAGAACTATAAAATCTCTGAACTGGATCTCCAAGCCTTTCACCTGCAAAACGAGCAAACTGCCCAAGATCGAAGTGCTTCGATCGAAGGCACTCCGATGCTTAAGTCAGTAACTGATTGATATGAGTTGTGCGAAGACAAGGAGAGTTCAGCGTACCTTTCCCCTTGGTTTCGCGTTCCTTTTATAGCTTATATTCCCCTTAGGGTTTCCGTTAATTCAGAGGCAAGGTGGCACACCTTCCTTTTTCAGTGTTTGAGTTTGGGGAAGTTTCTAATTCTCCTCCAATAATTTCTCTGAATGCCTTTATTCTAGCAAATCTCGTTCATCCGATTTGCCTAAGTTTTAGGCAAATCTTTCTGTATCTTCTGCCTTCAACAAGATCGGACTTTCCTAATGCCGAGCATATCCTCTGCTTGCCGATCAATTAACGAGCTCGGTTTGATACAACCGCCCTTTCTCTTGCCGTGCTATACTCATTCATGAGCTCGGCTAAGTTCAAGCCGAGCTACTAGGTTGTTCGGATGGAATACTTCGATAGGCTTGATAACTTCGAGGGCATAACTATTGCCTTGTATACCGAGCTTTTGATTAGGTCGGCTTGGATAAGGGACCATGACGAATGCTTCATTCGTAAGCACGTGTTTAGTCTTTTCACCCTCACGTGAGCGCATTAAATGCCAGGACACGTGTAACGCTGGGGTCTAACCCCTTCACAAAACAATGGAAAGATTTAGTAAAGAGAAAAAGAAAGAACTCACTTTACAAGATCTCCAATGTGAAGTTAATAAATTAAAAGTTGAGATAAAAGACTTAAAAGTACAAGATAAAATCTTTGCTGAAACTCTGAGTTTTTTATCTATGTCCAACACCAGTCCCCTTGAACCTACAATTCAAGATAATAACCAATCTGATGATGAAACTTCAAACAGAACACTTCCCCAGCGGATTCCAGCAACCTCCGGTGCATTAGAAACTGCATATATATATATATATATATATATATATATATATATATATATGAGAAGAATCGTAAATGGTAAACATGAGAATAGGATAAATAATGAATTTGAATATTCATCACGTTTCTGTGATTATTTTTAGTGATAATTCATTCATACTTTATTGGTAGAGATTTTTTTATATAAGGTTTTATTTCAATTCATCATAAGTGATCTACGGTTTAGAGAAATTGAAAATTGTGTTTAAAGGCATATTAGAATGGACATTCGAAAAAGTACCAATAAAAAGGAAAAATAAAATAATAGTAGCATATGCTTTTCTCGTTAACAAATCATAATTAATAATATTTTGGACACAATATTGTTAAAGATTGTCGAACGTATGTCAAATATTTAAATTTGAATTTATTTTCCCCTAAATTTGAATTTATCCATTAAATTATTTTATATCGAATCAATGTTTTTACTCAAATATTTACATAAATTTAAGCAAAAAATTGAAGCTTGGACGGAGATGATCTTCTTAAAACTACAACCTTCTAGTTTAGAGCATCTCTAAATAGATCCTCTATTCCCACTCAACTTTCTATTTTAAAGACCCAACAGTCAACAACTAAGACTCAATCTCTTCTCCACTAGTTAATGAATGTAAATATCATAAATATATATTTCATTAAATACTTTAACAGTAGAAGTTATTTTTACATTAGAATAAAGAATCTTATTAAAATTGTTAAAAATATTTCACTTTTTATTTTAATTTTGGATTAATCTTATTTTGTACCCTAAAAAACATTTTAATTCTCAATTTATACCCTTAAAAATCAATTCTCAAATTATACTCTCAATATTATAAAATAGATGCAATGTAGCCCAATTCAAGGGAGACATTTAAGATTGAGGGTGCAATTTGAGCTTGAATTGAGGCCACATTGCACCTATTTTATGACATTGAGGGTGCAATTTGAGAATCTAATTCTTTAAGTGTACAAATTGAGAATTGATTCATCTTTCAAGGTACAAAATCAGATTAACCCTTTAATTTTTCATCAAATATTCAAAATAAGGACTATTAGGAAAAAAAAATTGGGTTTAACCGATTCAATGATAAGATAACATGTAGGCTGTGATGGATCCCACATATTCTAGTAACTACCATATCGTGTCATTTAATAACCACCAAAGTGGCGTTCACCTTGCCTATTTATAGGTTTACTAGGACACTCTTAACAAAAAAAAACTCGTCAAGCAAATGGGGCATCCAAGAATATTTTAAATAAAAGAAGTCCAAGGGTTGAAATGAAGAAAAATCATATTATATTAACACAATCCAAAAATCTTCATGAACTTAAATTAGCACAATTACAAAATTATCATGTCATATATTTCTTCATAGCGACTCTTCTTTCCATCAAATGAGTTCTCATTTTTCCAACCTCTGGCTAAATCTAATGAATAAGCTATCTAGTTTTAATAAGAAATATCATTAAGAACACATAATTAAATCACTGAATTCAATCAAACGAATCAACCACATTGAACTATAAATCAAATTTTCAAAAAATAGAAAAAAATTCAACTGAACTAACATTGCCCAACAATAACTAATAAAGATTTGCTTGTAGCTGCGAGGACTAATAAGGATTTGTTTGTAGCTTCTTGAATGCTATAGAAATATTCTCACACTGTAATTAAACTAAATCAACAAAATCAAAATTTCACCACTTCAATTTTTTTTTTGATTTAATTGACATTTTGTCATTTCAGTGTCTATTTTGTTGCTTCCTTCCCACCGCGTCTTTCTTTGTGTGTCGGAGATATAAAGCGAGTGCACCGGAAAAGAACGGGAATAGGGTTTATCTATTCTATGGCGAAGCATAACTGCACACTTACACAACCTTTGCCGGGAGATATGAGCATTCGGTGGAACAGATGAACTACGCTTGTTTCTGGATATAAGTGTGGGACAGAGGGCTCTTGGTACCTTCTGCCCACCCTTCCTCCTCTGCTTTGAGAACCGTGTGAACGAAGAGTGGGCAGAACAGAAGGGAAGGTAAGTATTCAAAAAAAATATGAACATTGGCAAGAGGAAAGTGATGCAAATAAGAAAAAAAAAAATATAGTTGATTTTGAATATCGTTTTTTTAGTGCAATTGGTTTCACTTATTTTTTTATTTGTCATTGTTATTTTTTTTATTGATAACTAGCTTGATTTTGAATTTTTGTTATTTTTTTATTTGTGATTAGCTTGGCTTTGGATTTTTTTTTTGTTGGTGTTTAGCTTGCCTTTAAATGTGTATAACTTGGGAATTTTTTTTTTAACATTTAAATATTTTCTCATATATAAAATCATACAAATGTTATGAGGAAAGAAGTCCAATTATGATCATTAAGATGAAAAAAATGCTAAGATAGAGTATGAGATAGAAATAGAATGAAAGTCCAATTAGAATCGTGTATATATATATAGAGAGAGAGAATTATATGAGATGAAAATTTCAGAGTTGTAAAAAGAATGAAAAGTTCAATTAGGAACAAAGCTAATTCTGGGTGTTTGAGATAGAGATAGAGAGAGATATATGAGATATGAGAGTCTTAAAATTGTAAAAAAAAATAAAAGTTCAATTAGAATTGTTGGATCAATAATCTTCAAACGATCTAAACTGTGAAAAATTTAAGACAAACCAAATTGCCATCATTTATATAAGATTATTAGATGGTCACATTAAGTATTAATTCAAAGAAACACTCTACTTAAAGAATTACGGAACGACGTCGTTAGGCAACGTGAGCGAAGAAGAAGCCAACTTCGAAGCAGTGCTCTCTGCTTTCCGCGAACCAGTTTTCCAGTCTTACAGATCGTATAGAAGTAACCGAAATCTCTCTCTTTCTCTCTCCAAATTCTCCTTTGCGTGTTTTTTAGCCAAATGATCCCAAGAGATGATTAAAAATGGCACCGAAGCCACCACCATCGCTCTTCACATTGCTGATATTACCGATCATTGTACTCATCTTCCTCTACTCCACACTCCTCCCTCTCTATACCCTTTCATCAACCAATTCACAACCTCGAAAACCCAAAATCCCAATTTCCCCCAAATGCAATCTCTTCGAAGGCCACTGGGTCACAGACCCAAATCACAAACCCATGTACGATGAGACCTGCCCTTTCCACAGAAACGCCTGGAACTGTTTAAGGAACAAGAGAGACAACATGAGTCAGATCAATTCTTGGAAATGGGTCCCTGGAAAGTGTGAATTGCCGAGGATTGACCCTTTTGAGTTTCTGGGTCTGATGAGGAACAAGAATATTGGGTTTGTTGGGGACTCTTTGAATGAGAATTTCTTGGTTTCGTTTCTGTGTATTCTCAGGGTTGCTGATGAGAGGGCAAAGAAGTGGAAGAGGAAGGGGGCTTGGAGAGGGGCTTATTTTCCGAAATTCAATGTCACAGTTGCTTATCATCGAGCTGTATTGCTTGCCAAATACAAGTAAGTAAATATGTTTTTTGTTCAGAATGTTGATTGCATTGCAGCGGAACTGTGTAGGACCTAGCAACTGCATATCTTCATTACTTCTCATAGTTGAATTATATAAATTGGTGGGCGACTTAAAAACATGGCACCTAGTCTGGTGTTTGTGGTAATAAGTATTAGTTAGTGCTTAAGAATTGGATTGTGGGGTTTTATTTTGTTGTCCACAAATTGAGAGGAATTACTGTAGTCTTTTTGAGGCATTATGTATTGATAATACTTGTTTTCAATAGACTTATCCAGCATTGGCTGTTACTTTATTTTTTATTTCTTTTTGGAGTTCATTGTGGCATCTATTCTCTCTTTATTGGTGAATGAGAGATATGTGCATTGAAATGCTGAGAGAAATTAGATTGTATGCTTCGTTCCAAATAATAGTGACCATAAACCAAGTTATTTGGATCTGAATTCTGAGTTACACTATGAAGGACTGATTAAAGGTTCCAGGAGAATGCAGCTAAGCTAGAATCATTGAAATGGAGGTATTTAGATGTAGCTATCAGAATCAATCTGTTGATTTCAAACACGAGTATCTCTATCCAATGTTATCCTTGTACCAAGAAAGTTTATAATTTTGTTTTAATTTTTTTGCCCAAAACCATCACCCCATGGTTTAATCCTTAGTTCAGATGCAATTTTAAGAGTTCTAGGGTTAATTATCGTCGGCAGTCGCCCTAATCATCTAATCCATCAGAAACGGAGATGAGAGTCATTCAGCATGACAATTTCCTTCAAGTTTGCTGGGATTGTAAGCCAAAGTAGTAAACGCATAATCCTAGTTGTTGATAAGTGGTGTTTTATATTAAAGAGAAAGAAATATACTCTCTCCCTATTTGTTTAACTCTTTGAGGGATTTGATGGAGGGTTGTTTAGCTTTTGCCTTGGTGTAATTTAATTGAGAATCCTGTTTCTTCTTCATTTGACAAATGGGTTGGTTCATAATATTCTGAAATGGCAAGCTTACATGATTGGTATTGATTAAATAAAGGTTGCAGCCAAAACAATCAACTGTTTTTGATCAAGAGGGATTGAATGGCATACATCGAGTAGATGTTGATGTTCCGTCAGAGGACTGGGCAGGCATCATCAATTTTTATGATGTTCTGGTTTTCAATACTGGCCACTGGTATCTCTCTCTCTCTCTCTCTCACACACACACACACACACACGCACGCACCACATTTTTACCTTTTTGCTAATTTATGAAACTAGCAATTTTGTGAATGTGATCAATATTTTAGTTGTTTCCATGTAATGGTACTGGTGTGCTACACTTATATTTTGGATGATAGGGACTTGAATTATCTTGCATATCATACAGGCTCATCAGGAGTGCAGAGAGTATTTCTTGAATATACTTTTTATATATGGTGTGCTTGTGTTGTCATCAGTGGTCGGAGTCTACTTGATGATAAGATTGAAATTTAGCAAAGAGCTGCTTGAAGAAAGAAATTAGAGCATGGATTGTCTTCTTTCTTTGCTTACCTATCGAAATTCAAGGAAGCAAATACTCCCTTGTTTCCAGTCCACCCTCTCTACCTTCCTTCTTGTAGCGTACATGCATAGGTGCACCCTTGAAAAGAAGAAAACTGGAAAAATAAGGAAGAGAAAAGGATTAAAATGGTCCCACTTGCTGTCATATATGCTTGGCCTGAACTTAGTTTAAGCAACTTTATCGCACTTCAGGGATGTTGGGTGGTACATAGGATGCTATGCGCACTATATTGTCTTTTATACATATGAAGCTATTTGAAACGCATTGTGAATTTAAGAATTTACTTGCTCGCTGATCTTCTTTAGGTGGGGCTATGATAAATTCCCAAAAGCAACACCTCTTGTTTTTTACAAGGCAGGGAAACCAATACTTCCTCCCCTGGGGATGTTGGATGGACTTAAAGTTGTCCTTGACAATATGGTAGCTTACATACAGAAAGAATTCCCAAAAAAGACGCTCAAGTTCTGGAGGTTGCAATCTCCAAGGCACTTTTATGGTGGTGAGTGGAATCAAAATGGTAGCTGCTTGTTCAATGAGCCCCTTGAGGAACACCAGGTATGAACTGATACTGGATCTCCATTCCTTCCTTTCCATGCTTCCAATTTTCCTTTTTCTTTTCCAATTGTCTCATGGTCAACAAGGAAAGCCAAGTCCTACAATTTTGAAAACTATAAGGGAATCTACTGGATCTTTTACACTGTAACGTTTAAATATTTGAGAACAGTTCATACTTGAAGAAAATGCTGAATTTTAGAATTTCCCCAATTCTAAATTGAGGGCAGAACTGCACTCCTATTGCTACATAGAGGAAATGACAAATTGGTGCTAATCATATTCATATGCAGTTTTACTTTTTTCTTTTCATATAATAAGTGGAAAGCCAGAACTTTTCTGGCACTGCCCTCCTATTCCAATATACTCAGTATCTGTGTTGAAACTAATACTGATACCTGAACAGCTTGACTTGTGGTTTGATCCCAGCAACAATGGGGTGAACAAGGAAGCAAGACAACTGAATAGTGTGATTGAAGAGGCATTGCGAGACACGGATATCAAAATACTTGATCTGACTCATTTGAGTGAGTTTAGAGCAGATGCTCATCCAACAATTTGGTTGGGAAAGAAGGATGCAGTGGCTGAATGGGGTCAGGACTGCATGCACTGGTGCTTACCGGGTGTTCCTGACACGTGGGTTGATATCTTGTCGCAGTTCATCCGATACAGCTTGGAGACAGGGTAATGAATGGTGAAATGTATGTTGTCAAATTTCATGGAGATCTGCATTTGTGTGAATCCCTGCAGGTCTCACAGAAAATTTTGAGCAGTTTCTCCCCACACAGAGATCAAATCAGGATATGAGAAGCTGTCGGTTTACTTGTCTGCATATTCCCGAGAGTTTCCTCAGAAACTTGAGTGCTATCATTTCATCGGAAACCTGACCACCAGATGATCAACAATTTAGCTTGTAGCATTGGGGAGGTCGTTAGGAAGCAAGAAAATTTCAGTCAAAGGGAGCTAAGATTGGATTATTCTACATTTGAACTGTCGAATTTTGTAGGACAAATCATCTTTATTTTTTCCCTTTGCTTTCTGTATGCATTCTCCTTTTGTGTGTTTGTTAGAACTTCAAAACCTATCACTACATATTGTAAGCATCCAAACTTGTTCAGTATGTGATATTTTATGCAATTTGATTGACCTGATAATTTATTTATTTATTTTGGTTCCTGGGTGGAAGAGAAGATGGTTTTAGGAAGAGGACCTTTTCATGTTCTCATGCTTTGAGTATGTTGAGGTTTTTTTGTGGTAATTCTATCTTTTGAATATACTAGCTGAATGAATCAATGATATTGAATCTCTGTTTTTTTTTTGTTGAACAAGTAGAGTGTTTGGGTCAGTTTACGTACACCTCGACTAATCTTTTTTTCAGTTTAGTCAAAGGTAAGCCGTTCACGCCGAAACTAAAGTATTTATGAAGGATAAATTTCTATGGCCTGATACAGAGAGTTGCCAATGATATCGAATCTCTCAACACACTTAAATTGAAGTGGAAAAAAAAGGGTAATGTAGTTAGGTCTGGTGTGGGTAATTCTAGACACAATTTGTGAATTTTACATCAAATTTGTTGTGGGGTTGAATCTAGTTGATTTACGTTTGGATGATAAATCAGTCAATATGTTATATCCGTCAAATTGATGGATCAATATAAATTTAGCTAGATTGGATTCAAATATTTTAAACATCGTTTTACCATTATATGAATTTGAAACCGATGAATTTAATGAGATAAAATTATAAAATAAGTCAAGTATGAGGTGAGCAAATTTAACACAACTCTACCCCCAACACAACACTATCAAGTATCACTTTTTCATCTTAATCCTCAACCTCAACAGTTTTCATCTCTTAATCTCCAAGCTGATACTTAATTCTTTCTTTTTTGATTCGTTGCAACTTAATCGTATTAAAATAAAAAACTTTTAATATTTAAAACTGATACAAAACCATTTTTGAAATTTAGGGTTTTTAAAAAAATAATAATAATTAATTATTATCATGTATAATTTTCAATATCTTAATCACATTTAAGGCGGCCGCATGTGTGATATATAGCCTATAAATGATATTCTTCTATTCTTCATGTTTACTCGTTAGGCTGCAACTTTGACGGGCTAACTCGAATTCAACTCAAATCCAGCCTAAAAAATAGGATTTGGGTTGAAGTATTTAAGATTTGGGTTAGACTTAAGCTGAAAAATCTCAAACCGAAGTGAATTCGAGCTATAAATTGGGTTGAGGCTTTGAATTCATGGGGTTCAACTCAAACCTAACCCAAATTACTAAAATCGGACTCAACTTGAATTCATAATTTAGGTTCAACCTGAAATTAAGTGTTGATGATGGCCGGAAATAGTTGCCCAGCCCAGCCCAGCCAATGATACTCTAGGGGTGATGAGTGGATTATGGTAACTTAGTGGTTAATCTATGAGAAATGAAAAAGAGCACAATGTAAGTGGTTCACCTTAGTCAAAGGACTAAGGTTACGTCCACTAGAATGAAGTCTCTTGCTCCTTGAGATCGTATATTATCCAACATTTTTTTCAATATAATGGCGAAATAAATGCTGGGTTCTTATAGGAATTGAGTCTGCTATTCGAACTGTTTTCTGCTGAGAGTGGGTCTGCTGGGGAGAAGTAGAGAGGACGAAAAAGTCGACTCTTTTCAGGTAACAGTGCCTTATTTATACTGCTTTTTTCTAGGGTTTTTTGTGGCTCCTTCCTCCTTCCTGTTGATTCTATGAGACCTTCTGTCACCATCCAGCGACAATCTCTGTCATCCATCGTTACTGTTCATCCGACGCCCCCTTATCCCACGATCCCTGAAATCGTTATAGGCACCACTGCTCCAACGAGTATGTGTTTGTTGCAGATGTCAGAGCTAGTTCCCTTGTCCTTACGACACGTGGCACAACGGAATGCTCTAGGGTTCGTGTCAAGCTGGACTTGAGTGGGGTCAGCTTGGGCTGTAGGCCTCCCAGTGGCGTTGGGCCTGGCCCCCTGGCTTTGGTCCCTTCTGATTTCAGCGTGGGCGAGTTATGAGTGCTTCATTTGGGCCATTCATGCAAAAAAGGGCCCTTGGACTCATTGGGCTCTTAAATCCCGACGGTCCATGATCAAAATTCTGTCCTTATCGAGTGTATTTTAAGTTTTTATTGACTATTTTTAATTTAAGTTAGTCAAGTTATTATGTCATACTCAAAATTGAGCCCGAAATTAAACCCGAATTATCAACCCGAATTAGTTAACCCAAATTGAGTCCAAAATTAACTTAGACAATATTCAGATTAAATATCTCGGGTTAGAAATTAGACTTGGATTGAAGTAGGATGAAAAATTTAATAACTCGGGTTGGACTTGAATTCATCCTCTAACCCGCCCGGGTAACCCATATGTTCCCTTCCCTCTGAATCTGGACACCCCAACAAAATCAAAACCCTTGCTATTCTGAAAATCACAAACCCCAACCCAATCCCCACCCCCACTACCCCAGCCCCCCACACCTACCCATCAACCAAATCCTCCGATGGCTCTAAGGGTTCATCTCCTCTGCCCAAAACTTCTCCCACAGCCCCTGAAATTCCAAACCCATCCTTTTCCCTCCATAATTTCTGTCACCAACCCATCCAAACTCAAAACCTCATGCACCAACAACAAGAGTCCCAATGATGCAGATCTTTCATCAGATTTAGCCACAGAGGTTGAAAGATTAAATATCCATTTGGTGCAAAGAGAAGAAGCCATGAAGAAGAGCAGAGAGCTCCTGTTCACAGAGCTGTGCCAGTACATGGGCCTGAAATCTGAGGAAGTGAAGAAGAAATGGAAGCAAATGAATGAAGAAGACAAGTGGGTTTTGGTTAAAGAGTTTGTAGCAGAGTGGAGTGCCAATTTTCATCCATTGTCAGCAAGGTCTGTGAAAGAATTGGTTGATGAACACTTGCTTGAAGAAAACCCATCTCCAAATTCTTCTGATTCTGATTCTGATTCTGATTCTGATTCTGATTCTGATTCTGTATTGTTTCCTGGTTTGAAGAAACTAATGGGGTTCTCACCCTAAAGAGTTATTGGAAATTCTATTGGGTTTTGCGATGGTTTATTATTGAAACTACATTGCTCTGTCTGTCTGAGATGTTAATTCTTTGGTTCAATTAGAGTATCGAAAACATTTCAGTATTGTGTCACTTATTAATGTTTTTTGAGTATTTATATTATTATTTTTGGTAAAATTTATTAACTTTTGGATATAATTTTACCTTTTAGGATCACTAGTGAAATTTAGGACTTAATTACAGTATCAAGAAATTTTAGAATTTTTTTTGGTACAGTACCTCTCATTTTTATTACTTTAATGGTTGTTTTTATAATTTTTGTGAGTTATTTTATGATAAAAAAATTTATTAATTTTATGGGTGATTTATAATTTTTTTGGATGTTTTTATAATATTTTTATCACATTAATGATAATTATTTTTACTATTTTTTTTGTACAAAAAAATATTTTGTTATAAATAGAGATATAATACCCATCCTTTTTTTAGGTACGGTAGTCAACTTTAAGGGAAAAAAATACTACTGCAGTTTCCCTAATGCTTGACATTTTTAACCGTTCTACAGTCTTGAAGGTTTGTTGTCACTGTCACACCCTCGCAGAAATTACTCTTTTTTTTAATGATTATGGGCCTCTAGATTAATTTATGTGCATATTAATTAATTCACTTATTAGTTTGGTCAAAGATAGATTATTACCAATGAATTGTTGACTCAGTAAGTAAGAATTCGAATTTATTTGCTCAATACTTGAGTTCGAGTCTCTATAGTTACGATAATTTGTTGGAACTAAACCTACTCTTCAGCATCTAGAGCATGCGATGGGATCTTAACTTTGACCCCGACGTAGGTGCGGTCCCTTACAGATAGCTATGTGGTGTTGATAGGCAATGCTCCCTAGTCGACCCCGACTGTAAATAGCTGTATAGTGTTGATGGACAATGCTCTCTAGTAGATATATGGAGTAACTTATCTGTATATCTATTTTTCTATTTTTTGTATCGAAAAAAAAAGTAAGTTATTCACACTTAGACTAAGGTATGAGAGAGAGATAAATCTCTCATGACCTTATCCCAAAAAATTGTTAAAATTTAAACTTAGGATATCTGAATTAAAGTCAGACTCTGTCCTGGGATTAGAAATGACCTATTCATGGAGGACTATCTATGGATTGATCAATGTGCACTGAATATCATAGCCATAACGCATTTAATTAATACACAAATTTCATCATTAAAAATCAGCAGAAAGTTGAGAGAAAATCAAAGGAAAAGAGAAGGGAGAGGGATCTATTAGTTTCAAAGGACCAACTTTCTTTTTCCATCCAATTTAGTAAATCATGTTTGTGTCAGTTACCATATTCAATTTTGGAGTAATAATAGTAAATTAAGCCCGACAGGAAGAGCTCCACAGCTCGGAAAGGTCCAACTCTCAGCTCCTTGTTGGCTCACCAACGTTCCAACTCACTAGTTCCTTAGTTCTGCACACTTTAACTAATTCCAACTAATTGAGATATTCTGACTATAAGACGCTATCTGTTTCATTTTTGGTATCTTTAGTATTGTCCCATTCAAATAATAGTTAAGGATCTTTCAACGGTCTAATTTTCTGGCCTATAAAAAGATAAAAAGATCAAGTTGGACACCATCAAGATAAATTGACTATTCCCAATTAAATAAAATCACTTTCAATCATTCTTTTTTGACTTTATCATTAGAAGATCGACCATTGGGGCCCCACCGATCCTCGACTTCTCTTGCAGGAATACCCCCACTGGTGGTCAGGTCAAGGCATAATTCCGATCAACCATGTTAGATGACAGTTTTTGAGTTCAACAGGATAATAACAATAACATGAAAATATTGGATTTTATCTTCTTTTTTTCTAAAAAAAAAAAACGAATGCAACGGGAACACAAGAATAGGTGATAGCATCCCCCAGAATTTATATTTGCAACATGCTCCACTAATTTTCATTAGCATTGTCCATGGTGCTGACTTATGTTGATCCCATAACCAAGCACTGACCATCATCCAGAACATGTAACAAACCTGCTTGAATCAATGTTTCCTTTATTTGATGAAGCTTTATCTTCCTCACATTTGAAGATGACATTGGAAGGAGCAAATAAAAAGCAACTTCTCTCCTTTGAGGAATGTTTATTAAAGAATAAACATCAAAAAAATGCCAAGAAATATACAAAATAGAAAATTGGATACAGTAATTGAGAACTCTGGGGGAAATAAAAATTGGAGAGGAGCCAAACCTTTGATTAGCCAGGCATCTGAAATCTCGAATAAATCAGAATGGTAAACCGCAAGTTATAAGAAGTTTGCAGTAAGTGTCACTTTCATCCGCGACAAGGATAACCCTCGGTTACAAAGAAAAGCTCTAACTGGAAAATTTTGATCGCCTTCCCTACCGTGCACTAACTGCTCATATCCGTGTATATTCATTCCTACCATGGCGAATATCCCTTAATATACAATGCAGAGACGTATAATGGTGAAACCAAGTGAGGGACACACGAAGCCACAAATACAAGAGCATCCATATAGACCCACCGCTTTACCAAAATGCATAGCACCAACGTGGTGAGAAATACATCCTGAGTTTAGAAAAAATGGTGAACTTGAAGCAACAAAGAAACCAATTCCAAGAACCTTACTTCTGGGACTGGTCCATCTTGGCTCGAATCTTTTCTTCCAACATGGAAATCTCTGTCTCAAGTCCAAATATCCTGTTAAGAGCATGCATGTTCTCGAGTATCTCACTTCGAGTCCGGTTGTCAGTTCCATCACATCTCAGGTGCTGCATTGGACCATGTAGGAGCTTGTTTACTATACCTACACTAAGATCATAAATTGCTTTCTTTTTTGTCTTCGAAATATCATCATCCATCTTTGACAAACACTTGTCGAGCTCGGAAGCCCTAATTCTTTCGACATATGCCCTAAGCTTTTTGATGGTAGGAACAGTCTCACGAGAATCCTTCCAAGCTTCAAATTGTTTGACTTCCTCTGAGATTATTGCCTTAGCTTCCATTGCTTTCAGGAGCCGATCCTCCTTGTTAGCTGCCACAACATCCTTGAGATTATCCACATTGTAAACACATGCAGTTTCAAGGTCTGAGACACATGATCCTACATTTCTAGGAACCGAAATATCAATGAACAGCCTCCGCCCTCCAACTTGAGAGTTCACAGGGGGAAGTGTCTGAACATGATCTTTCAAGAACAACGGGGTTTCCGAAGCAGTGCTCGTGAAAACCACATCAGCTTCGGCAGTACAAGCCAGCAATTCGGTGAGAGGTTGGTAAACGATTTCAACGTCCTTGAGCTCCTCACGCATGGCAGCAACTCTATCTTCAGTTCTGTTAACAACCACCATTTTTCTGCACCCTTTTGCAACCAAATGTTTGATCACAAGTTTCCCCATCTTGCCTGCTCCAACCACCAACACTCTAGCAGTAGTACAAGAGTATGTTGGGAGTTTCATTAGGGCAAGTTCCACGGCAGCTGAACTGACTGAAACTGATCCTGCAGAGATATTTGTCTCGGTTCTGACACGTTTCCCAACCGTCAGAGCATGTTTAAAAAGCCCGCTGATTTTTATACCAAATCCCTGAACTCCCTGTCCAGATTTTACAACATGTTTCACCTGAGCAAGAATCTGACCCTCTCCTAGAACAACAGAGTCCAGGCCAGCAGATACTTCAAAGAGGTGCCGAGTGGCATCTTTGTTATAGAGCAAAAATCGGTGACGACAAAGGTCTGAAACTGAAACTCCACATATCTGCCAGCAGAAAGATACACAGTCATTTGTAAGTTTGTTACAGGCATATGCACATACACCAAGCACTCTGCACAGTACTAACTCAGAAAACTACAACGAGGCACTGTGATGTGATCTACAAACAACGTAACACAGGTTGGGAAGGTATACAACATTACCCTTCTACTATTCTGTCACTTCCTTTCTTTTCTCAAACAAACAAATCCACTTCGTCCATGTTAAAAACCAGTTCTGAAGGTTCAGAACTTTGAATAAACATCCTCATATATATGGAATTTCTATGCAATGTATCCTTGTAATTTGGCTCATGAGAAACTCAGTCTAAACCACAAGGGCCATATAAAAAAATAACCTCAATATTTCCAACTAACTAATTTATTAAGAATGAGAAAACACAGACCTTAATTTTTTTTTTGGGAAGGGGGGGAGATGTTAGTCGATTGTCTTGTATTCTGCATATATATGCCTAGATGTGTATGTATATAAATATACTAGTCATACTCCGTGCTGGAAGGCACGATGAAACATAAGATTCGAACGTTCAAAAAATTCAACTTCCTATATGTGTTTTATATAGATGTTCAGGGGGGATTGACCCACTACTAAATCAATTCAACAAGAAGCACTTCACTAATTTTACTGGGTTGATCCTTTTGTTTGTTTATGGGGGATTGAAGGGGGTGTAAAGCAGTTACACAGAAGGCAAAAACTAGTTGCGTGAAAATTAGAGGCAGCTAGTACCTTTGACATCCATTCAGTCACTTCTTTAACCCCTCGATGCTGGGAGAGAGCCACAACATATATTTCCATTCTATTGCAGGTACTCAGAACAGCAGCCTCTTCAATATGATTCAAAGCACAAATCTCACCAATCGCTTGAGGCCATTGTGCTTCTGGAATTGAAAGCTTCTCACGTATCTCAACTGGTGCTGTGTGAACATTAAGCCCAATTACCAGTAAACTGCTCCTTTCCTTTGTATATCCTGGGGAAAATGGATTCAAATCTTCAACAATCAGTTTCACATAATTTCATGTGACTTATTTCTCAGGTAATCGAACAACTATTTTATAAAAAAGGGCGAAGATTAAAGAGACATTATACCAATAAGAACTAAGGGAACAGAAGCCTCGAATTCATTGACTAATATGATGGTATCCCCCCACCCCAACACAAGGGAGATGATTTAAGAACTATCGAAATAATTTTGACGGAATGATTCGGCACAGGTTTTTGACCAAACTTTTTATAGAACTTGTCAATTCCTTATGTGCAAATAAACTTGTGGAAGCTTCTAGAATAGGCTCCCCTGACTTAGTCTTACCGTTTTATGAAAATTCATGTTTCCACAAAAAAACTAAAGAGACATAATGGGAGGTGTTAAAGCTTTTGGTATATGGTTAAGAAGCCTCTTCATGAACATCTCCATCTTACAACGCTAACTAAATTATTTTTAAAAAAAAAATGAATATTGCATTGAGGAGACAAGACAGAAGAAGACTCACTGTCGCCGGCGGATGTCTTGAGAAGTTGGAGAGCGGAAAGACTCGATGCTTTCGATCCAATCTCATCGTTGCGAACCAATGTTTCCGAATTAACCTCACATCTAATGTTCAAACCAAATGCTCCTCTTTCAGGGACCTTCAATTTGATATTCGATGACTTGCATAGATTCCGAACCTGAGAAGGAAAACAAGCCATGGACGATGAAGAAGCAGATGTAACGCCATGGACGAGGCTAGTCGACTCCATCTTCGTCTTCAACTCTTCAATGTAGGCTTTCAAACATGACTCCATGGGGCATATTTATATCACTAATGCATAGGGGAGGACAGGTTCCTTAGTTTAACATCAATTCTACTACTAAACTTTAACATAAATTCTACTACCTAGTTTAACATAAATTTTAGGGAGAATTACACCTAGACCCCTTGAAGTTTGTCACTTAATCACTAAGACCCCTTAACATTTAAAATATTACACACAGATCCCCTGAGATTTGTGTGAGCGTAACACTTAGACCCCTGCTGTAAATATATCCGTTAATAAATTATACTTAGACCCCCTGAAGTTTGTAGGTATATAATACTTAGACCCCTTAAGTTTAAAATATTATACTTAGACCAAAAATACTCTAATTAAAGATAAAATATCAAATATTTTAAATTTTAAATTTTACAACCAAAATTCATGTTCTATTGTATCATTTATTGAAATAAAATCAAAAATAAAAATTCAATTTTTTTTGTTAAAAATCGTAATTAGTATACAATTATATTGTCTATTGGAATTTAATTTGGTCGTTTAAATGATCAAATTAAAATATCAAACTACCCCAATTAAAACTAAAAGATATTGTGTCCATTACAGTTTGACTCATTGTTTAATTTTTTTAATTTTATTCTAATAGATAGTATAATTATATATTAACTATGATTTTTTTTTTTAAATTAGACTTTTATTTTTGATTTTATTTAAATAAATGACATAATAGAAAATGAATTTTGGATGAAAAATTTATGTTCTATTATAAATGACTTAAACTCCTTGTTTGATTTTTTAGTTTTATTCCAATAGATAGTATAATTGTATACTAATTACGATTTTTTAAGAATTTTTTTTTTTTAATTTTAATTTTATTTCAATAAATGATACAATAGAACTTGAATTTTGGTTGTAAAATTTAAAATATTTGATATTCTATCTTTAATTGGAGTATTTTTGGTCTAAGTATAATATTTTAAATTAAGGGGTGTAAGTATTATATACTTTTAAACTTTAGGGGGTCTAAATATAATTTATTAACAGATATATTTACAGCAGGGGTCTAAGTATTACGCGCGTACAAATCTCAGGGGGTGTAGGTGTAATTCTCCCTAAATTCTATTACCTAGTTTAACATAAATTCTATTACCTATCAAAATAGAACTTTAGGAAACTACTTCTTCTCATTGATCAATCAGAAATCATTAGTTACACCGGTTAGATTAGAATTGGTAACCTTATCATTATCTAACCCAAATTAATTATTTGATAATAATCAGTAAAATCAGATGTGCCAAATCATGTGGGCCACATTATTTCTTACATTCTCCCACTTGGCCTATATGATTATCTTACAATTGGGTCTAATAAGGTTTACATAAGTGCGTCATAAATCCAATCTATCACTACCTTAATTTGGTTATCATAATATCACAATTAACCAATCCACTAATGTGAGTCATGACGGTTGTACATCATTAACGTAATATAGTCCTTTCCATGTACCACAACACTAGCAATCTGTCTAACGTGACCTATATATATATATAATAAGGTCCAACAATAATACCTTGTGCCGAAGGCTATTCTTGTTATCATTCAATCAATCTTATATATGTACGTATATTCTGAAAAACAAAAAATATCGTAAACAGTTCGAATAAGAACTGAAAGTGTCAAATAAATAATCATTATGCAAAATCCACAACATTAAGTGAACAACCATCATGAGCTACAATTAAGACTCATTATGTTAACATCTTTAAATGTCTTTAATAGCACTTTCTTTAATGGATTTGTAATCATGAGCTTCATGTTATTATGCTCTACAGACACTTAGAAAAAATCACATATGCAAAATTATCACGATAAGTTTCCAGCGGCTAGGCCATAAAGTCGACAATTCCAAGTCCTAAGATTAAAATTTCGCATTCATAATCCATAAATTGTAGCCTCAAAACAAGCCACAATTTAACTTTCATAATTGTCAATCACCATTAGATGATTAGACTTCTTAAATGTGAGCATATAATCATTCATACCTTGTAAATATCTTGTAAGCTCGTAATGATCCATTTCAGGATCGGTTCGATATTTACGTAGTTTACCAACTGCAAGAATAATGTCTGACATTATACACGTACATGTATACATAAAACATCATACAACAGAACATAAGGAATCTATTACATTCTTTGGACATTCTTACTGCTAAACTTATTCTTTTTACTTAAATTGGAGTAACATTAGCTAAATAGTTTTCCACATTAAATCTCTATAAAATTCTTCTTATATATGCTTTATGAGACAGCTCAAACAATCTATGTGATCGATCCTGAGACATTTAAATGACAATCACATAGGTTTTCTCACCATATCTTTCATTTAATATTTTTAGAGAGAAACTTAATTTCATGTAATAATCTAAGATTACTTATGACAAACAACACAATATCAACATATAGAGTTAAAAATCTTACTCCCACTAACTTTAAGATATATATACACCAAGAATGGTGTTTTCCTTTATACTTAAAGAAGAAATAGTATCATTGAACTTAAAATTTCATGGTGGAAAAACTTCTTTATATCTATATATTAAGTTATTAAGTTTGCAACAATCAGGGTGTTCGAGTTAGCTTACGCACACTTCGACTAATCCTCTCTCCGGTCTAAATAAAGGTAAGTCATTCACGTTAAAACTAGAGTATTTATGAGGGCCATCATGGCCTGACCAAAGAGTTGCCAATTATACTGAATCTCTCAGCACACTTAAATGTCTGCTCTTCCTTTTGTTCCAGATGCTAATTGTAAGTATTGGTGGCAGGGTTTTGGCTTTGTGACATGATACAAAAGAAGAGGAAAAAAAATGGGTCATATAGTTAGGTCTGATTTGGGTAATTTTAGATACGATTTGTGAACTTAACATAAAATTTGTTGTGGGGTTGAATCTAGTCTAAATACGTTCTGATGATAAATCAGTAAATATGTTATATTTCAATATGTTATATTCGTCAAATTGACGGATCGATATAAATCTGGCTAAATAGAATACAAATTCTCTAAACATTGTCTTACCATAATACGAATTTGAAATTAATGAATTTAATTAAATAAAATTATAAATAAATCGAGTATGAGGTGACCAAATTTTAACATAATTCTATCCCCAACATAACACTATCACCTTTTTCATCTCTTAATCTCCAAGCTGGTACTTAATTCTTTCTTTTTTGATTCGTTGCAACTTAATCGTATTAAAACAAAAAACTTTTAATGTTTGAAACTGACACAAAACCACTTTTGAAATTTAGATTTTAAAAAAAAAAAATTAATAATAAATTATTATCATATATAATTTTCAATATCTTAATCACATTTAAGGCGGCCGCATGTGTGATGTATAGCCTATAAATGATATTCTTCTTCATGTTTACTTAGGGTGCAACTTTAGCGGGCTAACTCGAAGTCAACTCAAATTCAGCCTAAAAAATGGAATTTGGGTTGAAATATTTAAAATTTGGGTTGGACTTGAACTGAAAAATATCAAACCGAAGTGAATTCGAGCTATAAATTGGGTTGAGGCTTTGGATTTATGTTGTTCAACTCAAACCTAATCCAAATTATTCAAATCGAACTCAACTTGAATTCACAATTTAGGTTCAACCTGAAATTAAGTGTATTTTAAGTTTTTATTGACTATTTTTAATTTAAGTTGGTAAAGTTATTGTATCATACCCAAAATTAAACCCAAATTAGTTAATTCAAATTGAGCCCAAAATTAATTTAGACAAAACTCAGATTAAATATCTCGGGTTAGAAATCAGACTCAAGTTGAATTAGGATTAAAAATTTTATAACTCGGGTTGAAATTGGATTGATCGTCTAACCCGCCCGGGTAACCCATATGTTCCCTTCCCTCTGAATCTGGACACCCCAAAAAAATCAAAACCCTTGCTATTCTGAAAATCACAAACCCCAACCCCAACCCCTACTCCCCCAGCCCCCCACACCTACCCATCAACCAAATCTTTCGATGGCTCTAAGAGCATCTCCAACAGGCAATGTAAAAGAGCCTTATTAGCTATTTTAGATGGTCACTCCACAAATTTTAGCTCCAACGGACTAGGTATCTCGCTCGCTATTATCCATAAAGCCAATATTGGCTCGTTGGATCTAGCGACTGAACAGGTTAGGTATTTCTTCAAAAATCGTTGGATTTGCGCAAAAATCGTCACTGCACAAAGCTCCATAGAAGCTCAATCCACATAAGACATCATCTTCATCATCGCAGATCAGTCCACAGAAGCTCCACAGAAGGCTCTCTCAACATAAGGCATCGTCTTCATCGCCAAGCACAGTCCACAACATCGTCTTCATCACAGATATTCCATCTCTGTTAGGCTTTCTCTCTCTCTCTCTCTTGCTCTCTCTCACAGAAACTTCTCAGATTCTTGATCACAGTTGGTTCTTAGATTCTTGATCACAACTTGAGAAGATCAAGAACTGATGTAGTAAAAAAATTCAATAAAACTCCCCAAAAAATCCAGTAAACCCCCCAAAAAAATTTAGCAAACCCCCCCCCCCCCCCCCAAAAAAATTTAGTAAAACTCATCCAAAAATCCAGCAAAACTCCCAAAAAAATCCAACAATACCCCAAAAAATCCAGCAAATCCCCCCAAAAAATCCAGCAAAACCCCCCCAAAAAAATCCATCGATCTCACTTTCTCTATCTCTCAATCGGCTCTGAAGACTTCACCATCTGAATCGCTCAGCCAAGACTTCACCATCTCATAACAATAGCATTCAGATATCTTTCTGATTTAATAAGGTAATATTTCTTTACATTTTTCTTTTGTCATTGTTTTAGTTGATACCCACATCTGGGGATTCTGGAGTTTTCGGGAGGTGGAATCTGTTTGGGGTTTTCACAATCAATCTCACTCTCTCTATCTCTCAATCGGCTCTGAAGCTCTGTGAATTGGGAGGTGATTTTGATGAGCAAAAAAGGGGACTTTGATGAAGCTCTGTATATCTTATTCTATGATATTTACTCTTGTAATCCATCTTTTATGATATTTACTCTTGTAGCCCATAATTGATTAAATTTATACAATGTATAGTTGAATTGTTATTTTTTGAATTTTATTATTGAAAGTTAGTTAAAGTTAGTTGAAGTGGTTAGCTAAAATAGATAGAATTGATGGAGTGAATTTGAAAAAGTGGTTAACTAAAGTAGATAATACAATATTTAAATATGTTATTTTAGATAGCATTGTTAGAAATGCTCTAAGTGTTCATCTCCTCTGCCCAAAACTTCTCCCACAGCCCCTGAAATTCCAAACCCATCCTTTCCCCTCCATAATTTCTGTCACCAACCCATCCAAACTCCAAACCTCATGCACCAACAACAAGAGTCCCAATGATGCAGATCTTTCATCAGATTTTGCCACAGAGGTTGAAAGATTAAATACCCATTTGGTGCAAAGAGAAGAAGCCATGAAGAAGAGCAGAGAGCTCCTGTTCACAGAGCTGTGCCAGTACATGGGCCTGAAATCTGAGGAAGTGAAGAAGAAATGGAAGCAAATGAATGAAGAAGACAAGTGGGTTTTGGTTAAAGAGTTTGTAGCAGAGTGGAGTGCCAATTTTCATCTATTGTCTGCAAGGTCTGTGAAAGAATTGGTTGATGAACCTTTTAGGATCACTAGTGAAATTTAGGACTTGATTTTATTAACTTAATTTTATCAAGAAATTTTAGACATTTTTTTGGTACCGTACCTCTCATTTTTACTACTTTAATGGTTGTTTTTATAACTTTTGTGAGTTATTTTATGATAAAAAATTTATTAATTTTATGGGTGATTTATAACTTTTTTGGGTGTTTTTATCATTATTGTAAATATTTTTATCACATTAATGATAATTATTTTTACTATTTTTTTTGTACAAAAAAATATTTTGTTATAAATAGAGATATAATACCCATCCTGTTTTTTAGGCACGGTAGTCAACTTTAAAGGAAAAAAATGCTACTGCAGTTTCCCTAATTCTTGACATTTTTAACCGTTCTACAGTCTTGAAGGTTTGTTGTCACTGTCACAATTACTCTTTTTTTTAATGATTATGGATCTCTAGATTAATTTATGCGCATATTAATTAATTCAATTATTAGTTTGGTCAAAGACAGATTATTATCAATGAGTTGTTGACTCAGTAGGTAAGAACTAGAATTTTTTTGTTCAACGCTTGAGTTCGAGTCTCCATAAATACGACAACTCGTTGAGACTAAACTTATTCTTTAGCATCCAGAACATGCGAGGGAACCTTAATTTTGACCCCGACGTAAGTGCGGTCCCCCTACAAATAGCTATGTGGTATTGATGGACAATGTTCTATGTAGGTGCAGTGTGGTTCCCCTATAGATAGCTATGTGGTGTTGATGGACAATGCTCCCTAGTGGATATATAGAGCGACCTATCTGCATATCTATTTTTCTATTTTTTGTATCGAAAAATAAAACAGGTTATTCACACTCAGACTAAGGTATGAGAGAGATAAATCTTTCATGACCTAATCCCAAAAAATTGTTAAAATTTAAACTCAAGATATCTGAATTAAAGTCAAACTCTCTCGTGGGATTAGAAATGACCTATTCATGGAGGACTATCTATGGATTGATCAATGTGCGCTGAATATCATAGTCATAACGCATTTAATTAATACACAAATTTCAACATTAAAATCAGCAGAAAATTGATAGAAAATCAAAGGAAAAGATAAGGGAGAGGTATATTAGTTTCACAGGACCAACTTTCTCTTTCCATCCAATTTAGTAAATCATGTTTGTGTCAGTTACTATATTCAATTTTGGAGTAATAATGGTACATTAAGCCCGACAGGAAGAGCTCCATAGCTCGGAAAGGTCCAACTCTCAGCTCCTTGTTGGTGAGCCAGCTCACCAACGTTCCAACTCACTAGTTTCTTAGTTCTGCACACTTTAATTAATTCTAACTAGTTGAGATATTCTGACTATAAGACCGTCTCATTTAAATAACAGTTAAGAATTTTTCAACGGTCCAACTTTTTGACCTATAAAAAGATAAAAAGATCAAGTTGAACACCATCCAAGTAAGTTGACTATTCCCATTTAAATAAAATTACTTCTGATCATTCTTTTTTTACTTTATCATTGGCAAGTCGACCACTGGGGCCCCACCGATCCTCGACTTCTCTTGCAGGAATACCCCCACTGGTGGTCAAGGCATAATTCCGATCAACCATGTCAGAGGACAGTTTTTGAGTTCAACAGGATAGTAACAATAACATGAAAATATTGGATTTTATCTTCTTTTTTTAAAAAATAAAAAAACGAATGCAACGGGAACACACGAATAGGTGATAGCATCCCACAGAATTTATATTTGCAACATGCTCCACTAATTTTCATTAGCATTGTCCATGGTGCTGACTTATGTTGATCCCATAACCAAGCACTGACCATCATCCAGAACATGTAACAAACCTGCTTGAATCAATGTTTCCTTTATTTGATGAAGCTTTATCTTCCTCACATTTGAAGATGACATTGGAAGGAGCAAATAAAAAGCAACTTCTCTCCTTTGAGGAATGTTTATTAAAGAATAAACATCAAAAAAATGCCAAGAAATATACAAAATAGAAAATTGGATACAGTAATTGAGAACTCTGGGGGAAATAAAAATTGGAGAGGAGCCAAACCTTTGATTAGCCAGGCATCTGAAATCTCGAATAAATCAGAATGGTAAACCGCAAGTTATAAGAAGTTTGCAGCAAGTGTCACTTTCATCCGCGACAAGGATAACCCTCGGTTAAAAAGAAAAGCTCTAACTGGAAAAATTTCATCGCCTTCCCTACCGTACTAACTACTAACTGCTCATATCCGTGTATATTCATTCCTACCATGGCGAATATCCCTTAATATACAATGCAGAGATGTATAATGGTGAAACCAAGTGAGGGACACACGAAGCCACAAATACAAGAGCATCCATATAGACCCACCGCTCTACCAAAATGCATAGCACCAACGTGGTGAGAAATACATCCTGAGTTTTGAAAAAATGGTGAACTTGAAGCAACAAAGAAACCAATTCCAAGAACCTTACTTCTGGGACTGGTCCATCTTGGCTCGAATCTTTTCTTCCAACATGGAAATCTCTGTCTCAAGTCCAAATATCCTGTTAAGAGCATGCATGTTCACGAGTATCTCACTTAGAGTCCGGTTGTCAGTTCCATCACATCTCAGGTGCTGCATTGGACCATGTAGGAGCTTGTTTACTATACCTACACTAAGATCATAAATTGCTTTCTTTTTTGTCTTTGAAATATCATCATCCATCTTTGACAAACACTTGTCCAGCTCGGAAGCCCTAATTCTTTCGGCATATGCCCTAAGCTTTTTGATGGTAGGAACAGTCTCAAGAGAATCCTTCCAAGCTTCAAATTGTTTGACTTCCTCTGAGATTATTGCCTTAGCTTCCATTGCTTTCAGGAGCCGATCCTCCTTGTTAGCTGCCACAACATCCTTGAGATCATCCACATTGTAAACACATGCAGTTTCAAGGTCTGAGACACATGATCCTACATTTCTAGGAACCGAAATATCAATGAACAGCCTCCGCCCTCCAACTTGAGAGTTCACAGGGGAAAGTGTCTGAACATGCTCTTTCAAGAACAACGGGGTTTCCGAAGCAGTGCTCGTGAAAACCACATCAGCTTCGGCAGTACAAGCCAGCAATTTGGTGAGAGGTTGGTAAACGATTTCAACGTCCTTGAGCTCCTCTCGCATGGCAGCAACTCTATCTTCAGTTCTGTTAACAACCACCATTTTTGTGCACCCTTTTGCAACCAAATGTTTGATCACAAGTTTCCCCATCTTGCCTGCTCCAACCACCAACACTCTAGCAGTAGTACAAGAGTATGTTGGGAGTTTCATAAGGGCAAGTTCCACGGCAGCTGAACTGACTGAAACTGATCCTGCAGAGATATTTGTCTCGGTTCTGACCCGTTTCCCAACCGTCAGAGCGTGTTTAAAAAGCCCACTGATTTTTCTACCAAATCCCTGAACTCCCTGTCCAGATTTTACAACATGTTTCACCTGAGCAAGAATCTGACCCTCTCCTAGAACAACAGAGTCCAGGCCAGCAGATACTTCAAAGAGGTGCCGAGTGGCATCTTTGTTATAGAGCAAAAATCGGTGACGACAAAGGTCTGAAACTGAAACTCCACTTATCTGCCAGCAGAAAGATACACACAGTCATTTGCAAGTTTGTTAAAGGCATATGCACATACATCAAGCACTCTGCACAGTACTAAATCAGTAAACTCCAACGAGGTACTGTGATGTGATCGACAAACGTTACACAGGTTGGGAAGGTATACAACATTACCATTCTATTATTCTGCCACTTCCTTTCTTTTCTCTAACAAACAAATCCACTTTGTCCATGTTAAGTCCTACTCATTCATCTTGGGCAGATGATCAAAGTTTTCAGGAATACAACAAGGAAAAATATAAAAGAGGATAACATCTGATGGCAGGAACCAGTTCTGAATGCTCTGAACTTTGAATAAACATCCACATATATATGGATTTTCTATGCAATGCATCCGTGTAATTTGGCTCATGAGAAACTCAGTCTAAACCACAAGGGCCATATAAAAAAATAACCTTAATATTTCCAACTAACTAATTTATTAAGAATGAGAAAACACAGACCTTAATTTTTTTTGGGAAGGGGGGAGGGGGAAATGTTAGTCGATTGTCTTATATTCTGCATATATATGACTAGACGTGTATGCATGTAAATATATGTTCAGGGGGGATTCACCCACTACTAAATCATTTCAACAAGAAGCACTTCACTAATTTTACTGGGTTGATCCTTTTGTTTGTTTATGGGGGATTGAAGGGGGTGTAAAGCAGTTACACAGAAGGCAAAAACTAGTTGCGTGGAAATTAGAGGCAGCTAGTACCTTTGACATCCATTCAGTCACTTCTTTAACCCCTCGATGCTGGGAGAGAGCCACAACATATATTTCCATTCTATTGCAGGTACTCAGAACAGCAGCCTCTTCAATATGATTCAAAGCACAAATCTCACCAATCGCTTGAGGCCATTGTGCTTCTGGAATAGAAAGCTTCTCACGTATCTCAACTGGTGCTGTGTGAACATTAAGCCCAATTACCAGTAAACTGCTCCTTTCCTTTGTATATCCTGGGGAAAATGGATTCAAATCTTCAACAACAGCTTCACATAATTTCATGTGACTTATTTCACAGGCAATCAAACAACTATTTTATAAAAAAGGGCGAAGATTAAAGAGGCATTATACCAATAAGAACTAAGGGAACAGAAGCCTCGAATTCATGACTAATATGATGGTATCCCCCCACCCCAACACGAAGTAGATAATTTTGACGGAATGCTTCAGCACCAGTTTGTTGACCAACTTTTTTATAGAACTTGTCCATTCCATATGTGCAAATAAACTTATGGAAGCCTCTAGAATAGGCTCCCCTGACTTACTTAGTCTTACTCTTACCGTTTTATGAAAATTCATTTTCCACGAAAAATAAAGGAGACATAATGGCAGGTGTTAAAGCTTACATCCCACGTTGAAATATTAGGACCACCCAAGCTTGGGTATATAGTTAAGCAGCCTCTTCATTCTTTACTAACTGGTATAAAATGTTAAGTTTTGGTGGATTTTAGGCAAGACTCTGTGTTTCAATGAGGTTGGTATGATAATTGGTTCTCCTTTATTCTTCTCATAAGTGCGTTTTGTCTTCAAAATCTTCTGCCTACTCATACACAGGCAAATGGGGATCACCATGTAAAGGCGTATCAGACCTTGACCACCCTCCATTCAGTAATAGCTATGCCCCTGCAAAGGCATATACACGAGGCTCCCGCCATTCCAAGCTATGGGGAGGGTTAGATATACGCAGCCTTACATCTTACATCTACAAGCAGAGAGGCATATCTGTTGGGCCAAGGTCCCCCCTCTGCATTCAGTAATAGATATGCCTCCTAAACACATCTTTATGAGCCTGTTGAGCATCTGTACTCGGTGCAAAACTTGTTCAGATGGCCTATCCAACAAGGTAGTTTATAGAAACACCAATCTTTCATTTTGTCATTCTGATGTTTTCACCCCTCTGACCTTACTAATTGCAAGTACAAGAGGCAAGTACCAACAAGGTAGCTCGAGTACTTGGCTCATGGTGCAGTCTTAAAATGCTCATGAACATCTCCATCTTACAACGCTAACTAAATTATTTAAAAAAAAAAAGAAAAGAAAATCGCATTGAGGAGACAAGACAGAAGAAGACTCACTGTCCCCGGCGGATGTCTTGAGAAGTTGGAGAGCGGAAAGACTCGATGCTTTCGATCCAATCTCATCGTTGCGAACCAATGTGTCCGAATTAACCTCACATCTAATGTTCAAACCCAATGCTCTTCTTTCAGGGACCTTCAATTTGATGTTCGACGACTTGCATAGATTTCGAACCTGAGAAGGAAAACAAACCATGGACGATGAAGAAGCAGATGTAACGCCATGGACGAGGCTAGTCGACTCGATCTTCGTCTTCAACTCTGCAACAGAGCTCACGAAACCACTCGCAACCGCCATTGAACCAAAAGGGTTTGATCTTGAACAATCCCAGCAATAGCGAGAGGGCCTCGGAGCCCTAATTCCTATAAATCTGAGCAGGTGGGAAGAGAAGAATGGAGGAAAAGGACAGGAGAGAGAGGGTTTAGTTGAACGAATCCTTATTTCAAACGTGGGTTGGTGAATTGGTGCGAAATCAAACGTTTGACTGTCCAATTTTCTCCATTGGGGGGCTTGAACTGAAGTGGCGGCGTCTGGTCCACACACGCCAGTGCCGGCCAACCCCTAAAGAAAGATAAATTATACTAACATCCCCTTAATTTTGAAACAAAACTTAAAAAGTTCTCACTTTTATATTGGTCTCTGTTGTAAAACTAAAAAAATATAAAGAACAGATAAATGTGCAAAAGAGACAAAAAGGATACAGTATATATATATATAGACACACAGAGACTGGTTGAGATCTCTCCCACACACACACCGTAAAAGTTGGAGCAATGGCGGATTGGGTGTATTGAATTTTTTGTATGTTGTATAGGTTGAGGTTGAAAGGAGATAATGGGGAGAGATAGAGACTGGAAAGATAGAGAGATGAGAATGGAGATAAAAATTGGAGGTTTGGACCAAGAATCTATATCGATAGATTATTGACTAAAATTTGGTTATTTGGTAACTTATTACATAATACTCAACCCTATTTATAGTGATAAAATAGTATAATCTAAACCTATTTAAATACAACTTGATCTTTATTTTTCTTATCACATGTCTAACATACCTATTTATGGTATATTAAAACTCTTCCAATATAATCCTATTTCATATAGGATTCTCACATTGATTATCCAACAAACTCTCATTCATGATAACTAGGGAATTTGGGTCAAATTCTAACAGCCTCCCTTGAACCAAACTTGTCAAATTTGGTCATGCCCAAGATCGAGCTTATCACCCTTAATTCTGATTCACCAATTTTTTCAAACACTACGTGCAAACATGCTCTTCAGAGTTACCACAATTCTCTCTGTCTTTCAAGAGCCTGCGTCTTGGCCTGTATCATATGTGCATCTCTGCCTGCGTCTTACCTGCTCTTGGGAGGTCTCAATAGTCAATACTTCACCATTCAAAAGTAAAAGCATAGTAACTTGTAACATGAGACACCAAATAATTACTATTAAGTTTATGTCCAAACAGATTTTCGATTTTTTGTTTTTTAAAAAACATATAACCAATCAGGTTTTGCAATATAAAACTATCAAAACACATTTTCTTAAAACTTTTCTCAAAAACTGTTTTCGGATACTATTTTTTAAAACGCAAACCAAACAAACCCTATATAACTTCTCGACTTATGTATTTCTTAATGTAACTAAGGTCTCATTTTATAAGATTTTAAACATAATGACCATCAAATACAAAATTAAAGTTGTTATATCAATGAGTAGTGGTTATAGACCAATGCACTAATAACTACTAAGCATTTTTTACTTAGTGTAGTACTTAATAGGTTAGGGGTCATCGACTCATCCACTTTATATACAATGAATTTAAAAGGATATTTGTGGACTTATTCATCTGTGGACCATTTTGATATTTTATGATCTTAATTGATGTCTCAACACGATGTTAATATCTTTCTTTACTATCTATTCAAAATGTTGCTTTTGCCCGTTTTCTTACCTGAATAATCTAGTTACAAGCACAATTTTTAGATTATTCAATCAAGACAATTTGTCTTGATAATATCGGTGAATTTACATCTCAAATATTTGGTGATTACTGTATGTCTCTTGGGATTAATGTGGAGTATTAATTGCTCACATTCATACACAAAATGGTTTGGTCGAGTCTTTCATCAAATTGTAACACCCCGGTTTCATGAGGACGTTATTTCATTAAATACACCCAATTAAAAATAACATAGCACTAATTGTCCCAATAAAATTATAATTATCAATATAAGCTTTAAATTCGAATGAATCTCTCAATTTTACTATTACAAAATTATATCAGAACGCACTCATCTTTAATCTTCAAATATTTCAACCTGACATTTTCTCGCGGAACCACATGAAAATATTAAATAAAACAAAAAAGTATACCATATGATGAGGAATAATATGCTCAACGATATGGAATACCAAATAAATCACGGATCACCAAGTATGTCAAACAACATATACAAATCAATAAACTCATACTTTGCATATCACACGTCATATAAGTTCAAAACGTAGATATGGCACCTCACTAATCATCCAACCTCAACCTGATCTCACGGGCCTCTTGGTTGGTCATGAATTGGACTATTGGTTAGGATCTCGTCTCAATCAAAACAAAACACGATCAATGAAAGCAATATACTCATCGAAATTCAATAGGAATTTTAGAATCACGATAATACAAAATAGATTACAATCAAAAATATTCAACGAAATACTCTTTACAAAGAGATTCAAGAAGGAATATACTGTATATCACCCATACCTCAAGACTGTTGCTCATAAATCTAAATTTCTGAATAACATGAATAGTATACTCGAACCTCATAACGATCGGATCACAAATTACTATTTAATTTCTTGTTAAAGCCTTAGTCGTCATTTCCTTCTCTATTTTTTTTTCTCTACATTCGGCCCACGCTCTCTCTTTGCCGCTATAATGTAATATAATAATGTATATATATACATATATTTTATAAAAGTTCCAAACAATAATCCTTCCACCAACCTCACAGCACCACACTCCTTAACTCTCACTCACACACACACATGTATTATGACTCACCATCATAAAGGACACTTGTCCATTCACCAAAAAAAAATTTCCCTATGTTTTCTTTCTTTATTTCATTGTTTCTTGGAGATGTCTACAACACCTCCGTTTGGTTTTTCAGTATTATATCGAAAAGTTGTAAATTATAAAATGCTACAGATTTGGTCACGTGTAAAAGTAAAGGTAAGGTAACCAGTTTCACTAGTTGCTCTTTTACATTGTCTACATATATTAATTAAGGGTAAAGTTACAATATCAGTGAAAAATTTGTTAACAGTAATAAAAAATTTACAACAATAATAAACAAAATTACAACAGTAGTAGAAAATTTTACAACAGTTGTGGACAAAATTGCTATAGTAATGATTAAAATTACAATATTGGTAGAAAAGTTACGACAATAGTGAGCAAAATTATCATAGTGGTGGACAAAATTGCAACATCAGTAGTAGAAAACTTACAACAGTAATAAGAAATTTACAACAGTAATTGACAAAATTACAACATTAGTGAAAAATTTACTACAGTAATAGGTAAAATTACTAAAGTAGTGGGCAAACTTTAACTACTATGATGGTAAAAGTATGGTTGACACATTTAACCATATTTATCGTAAATACGACAATAGTGCATCCCACTAATGTCGTAAATTTATATTTAAGTTTGTATTATTATTCACAATTATCGTAATATTTACCAAAATAAAAGTAAAATTGACATATATACTAATAACATTATCCACAATCACTCTAACTTAACCCTAAACTATAGTAAATTTTCCTTTTGATGTTATAATGTTACCCCAATTGTAGTAAATTTATCCACCATAATTTTAACTTAACTTACTTTGTCGTAAATTTATCCTTAGTTCTCGTAATGTTACCTAAAATTGTCATAATATTAACCAAAATAGTCAAAAAATTTCCTCTAAACATGTAAATTTATCCACAATTGTGGTAACTAACACTCAAAAGTGGTAAATGTACCAACAATTGTAATAAATTGCTCACTGTTTTGGTAAATCTTACCATAACTATGGTAATATTATCCTTAACGTAACCAATATAATGGTAAAAGTATTAGTTGAGACCTTTAACCATATTTATTGTAAATACGTCACTCGTGCATCTCATAGGTGTTGTACATTTACTTTGATGTTCTTAAAATTACTTACGATTATTGTAAGATTAATCAAATTAAACGTAAAATTGCTCTATATACTAGTAATCTTATCCACGATAATTGTATTTAATCATGAACTCTAGTAAGTTTTTCCTTTGATGTCGTAACATTACCCCAAATTGGGGTAAATGTATTCATCATGGTTTTAATTTAATCTATTTTTGTCGTATTCATCATGGTTTTAATTTAATCTATTTTTGTCATAAATTTACCTTTAATCCTTGTAATGTTATTCATAATTGTCGTAATATTAATCAAATTACTTGTAAGATTAATTAGAATAGTTGTAAATTCACCTTTAAACTTGTCAATTTATCCATAATTGTTGTAAATTGACCCTCAAAGGTATTAAATCTGCCATTAATTATGCTAAATTGTCCACAATTTTGATAAATCTCACTCCAGTGACCCTGCAATCAATCATAGACATTTGTGATTGATCTCAAACTTACCATTTTAAGTAAGATTGGTTATACATTACCAAATTTGGGTGAGGAAGCTACTTTTGGGGGAGATTACAATAACATTGCAATAGATCCCAAACTCTTGGGATAGATCGTAAACATTTTAGAGATAAAAAATAATAATAATAATTCGTTATATTCCAAATGGTGCTAGCAACACCAAAAGACTGTAACATTCCAATTCATCTAATTAATATTTTATTTTATCAAATTAACACCGAATAAATATTAAATTTTGTCAATTCAAAATTGGTGTTAATTTGGATGTTAATTTGACAAATTGAATATTTATTAGATGATTTTGGAGTTTAATTTCATAAACTGAGTGATAATGAGATGAATTCGAATATAAATTGGATAAACCGAATGTTAATTTGGTTTTAATTTGATAAACTAAATATTAATTGAGCAAAATTGATTGTAAACTTGGATGTTTATTTTATGAATTTGATGTTACTCAGTTGAATTTGAATGTTAATTAGGTAAAATTTATTGTTAATAATTGTGGATCAATTATGTCCTAATAACATTAATGATTGAATATTTATTGGATGATTTTGGATGTTAACTTGATGAATTAATTGTTAATTTGAGAAATTTAACTATAAATTTGATGAATCGAATGTTAATTTGATTAATTAGATCAAATTGAATGTTAATTTAATAAATTTAATGCTCACCAGTTGAATTTTAATGTTAATTTGATGAATTGAATGATAAGTTTATGTTAATTTGATGAATTAAATATTAATTGGATGTTAATTTATTATTAATGTGATAAATTGAATGTTAATTGGATAAAATTGAATATTAATTAGATGAATTTAATACTAATTAGATGAATTTGGTTGTTAATTTGATGTCAATTTGAAGAATTGAATGTTAATTGGATGAAAGTGTATGGTACTTTGGTGTTGATTTGATGAATTGACTGTTTATTGGATGATTTTGTATGTTAATTTGAGAAATTGAATGTTAATTTGATGAATTTAAATATGAAATTGATGAACTGAATGTTAATTTGACGAAGTTGAATATTAATTTGATGAATTTTAATGTTAATTGGATGAATTCAATGTTAATTTGATGAATTAAATGTTAATTTAATGAATTTGAATGTTGATTTAATGAGTTTAAATGTTAATTTGGTAAATTAGATTTTAATTGGATAAAAAATACAATATTTTGGGATGCTATTACAATGATTTGGGTGAATTTACCATGATTTAAGGTGAAATTATAACTTTTCAAGTAAATTTACTATTGTTTGGAGGTAATGTTATCACTGTTTTGGACGATATTACAACTTTTAGGATAATATTACAGTGATTTTGAGTGATGTTACTAGTATTTAGAGCGAATTTATCACAATTTAGGGTAAGGATACCACTTTTGATATACTTTTACTTACCTTAAGTTTGTAATCTTATCTACATATGTTGTAATTTTTAACCAATATAATAATAAGTTTGGCGTATACTCTTGTAACTTTGTCCACTATTGTTGTAACTTAATCCTAAACTGTAGTAAATGTACTCTTAGTTGCTGTAATTTTAGCAAAGTTACTGTAAATTCGTCCACAGTAGTTGTAACTGAACTCATTTTTGTAGTAAATTAATATAGAGATCTGAAAAAATGAGGATAAATTTTTTGTTTTGTCGGTAGGGCACTACATATGCATTATTTAGGCATAAGTCATGTTTAGGAGTATAATTTGAGTATGTCATAGAAGAGAAACATGCTTAGAATGTTAAAATACACCTACTATGCGAATTTGAGCCTAAACAGAAATAGTTTCAAAAATTAGACCGAAAGGGCATCTCGAATAGCCCAGGTGGAACCGGTCAAACCCGACCACAAGTGAAAATCTATTTTTTTGAAAATTTTCATTTAAAATAATTTTAAAAACTTTGGTTAAAATAAAATGTCGAATTGAGGCGTTTCGAAACGAGTTGTAGTGTAATGGGGTCCCGGATTCATCAAGGGCAAAAGGGTCAATTTGCACATTTGCCCCTCCACTATAAATACAGTCCTCTTAGTGTTAAAATACCAGTTTTTGGTATGGGAATGGACAGTACACGTTCAAGGAGGAAAAGTAAAGAAAAACTCTAGGTTCTTCAAGCTTCAAGCCACCAAAACTCATTCCTAGGCCAAGATTCTTGCAAGACTTCCTTCTAAAAAGTTGTTCCTCTCAACAAGGGTTATATTTTCACCAATCAGTTCGGCTATAAAGCGAACACAACTCCCTTGGTTTGAGAAAAACCATTTTAGGTATGATATTTTGCTACGTTGGGAATAGATTTAAGTTTTCTTGCCTTCCTATGTGTTGATTGAATGATTTAGGTGTTTACTTGATGTTAGAAAATCACTTAGGTGGTAGTTACTTTGAAAACTTAGAGTTAGTAGTTTAAGTACTTTTGTGTTCTTTGAGTTTCTTGACAATTTATTACTATGATAAAGGTGTACCTTGCTTATGTGTTGGATTATTATACTCTAGCTTATGTTCATGTAGATAAACTCTTGTAGTTTGAGAGTTATGATTTATTCCATGAGTTGGTAGTTTGTGTACATGTAGTTTCTTTGAGAAATTGTGAAAGTAATGAATATGAAGCTTGATCATGTGTTTAATTCATTGAATTGTGACTCACATTCATGTAGACAAAGTGTTGTGAATTTGAAGTTATGCTTTACTTTATGAATGAGACATATTTTAAGTTATACCACGTGTTTGATGAAATGTTTCATAGAATTTACATTGAGAAAAATCATGGCATCTTGGTATACATGAATCCTTGGAACATAGTGTGGGTTGAGCACTTGGTGCTATGCATTATGAGGGTGTAGATCATGTGGTGAAAAACTCAAAATCTGGCCAATGACAGTACTTGCGGGCTGACGGGGGCGGACCGTGAAGCGAGACATGGGTGGCATAGAGTTGCATGTGTGTGTCATGCATATTGACATTGCATAGCATTGAGGGATTACGGGATTGTAGCTTATAAAATGTACACTTGCACATGTCACGCCTTAAATTTGTTCCTAGCATTAGTATTTTATCATACCAGCAGTTGAGCTGACCCATTCGTGGGATATTATATTACAGATGAGGCTCCCGGTACTTGAGACTTGAGGAAGTCTTAAAGGAAGGAGAGGAAAAGGACTCAAATGAATATTTGGCCCTTGGAACATATTTTGTATGTATGGGCATAAGCCCAAATGACTTGTATTTCAGTTTGGAAATATGTAGGATATCTTTATTTAATGAGTATCATATGTGTATATTGAGACAACTAGATGTGTATGTTGAGAACAAGGGATGTATGGTTAATTTACATGGATTGTGGCCACCGAGTGAGGGTGGGTTGTCATATACTTATGCATACGAAATATTGTGAATATTAGGTGGGAAAAAGGCTTGAAAAACAAAGGAGATTATGTCGAAATTTTATGAAAAATTAAAAAACTTGTTAAGTGTGTAAAATACCTTTTAAATAGGTGGGGATAATGTCAAAAGGGGGGGAGGTTAGAAACCTTGAAGAAATAAGCTAAAAATGGAAGGAAAATGGCTTGAAAAACTTTGAGAAAAAAAAAATGGAAAAACGTGAGAAATGAATGAAAAATTAATTTATCCAACCTAATGACCTTTCATTTACTTTTCTTCTTCGTTTTCACTCACTCCCCGGGTTTGTGGAAATTCGAGGCGTGACAATTAACCCACAAACTTTGTAATATAACCTTTAAATGTGGTAACTTTACCCACAGTGTTGGTAACTTTACCGTAATTGTAGTACCGTTACCAGGGGCGGAGCTAGAATTTTGCCTCAGTGGGGGCAACGTAAATTTTTAAATTTCAAAGAATAATAATTGCAGCGTTGTTTTCATCAAAATATGTATTCTTGATAAACTGTTTATAAGCATAGTTACATCAAAATAAAGTCATTTAGAGGCGCAACTCATGAGTGATGTACAAAAAAAGGTAACAAAAAAGTTTCACATCAAAAGTATCTTTTAGTGTTCGAAATCATGTACAAAAGGAGCTCCCAACTCTTGAACATCCAAAAATATCTTTTAGATTCAAGTTTAAGAGTTTGTCATTAAGTTCGTAACAAATGAGATAATTGACTACACATAATCCAAATATAATCCATAAATCCAAAATATAATCCAAACTAGAATTTCAAGAAATTAATTAAAGCAATTTAATCATAAAAAAGAAAAATAGCACTAACCAAGAATTTCATATAGCCAATCTGAAGAGGGGTTTCAATAAAAATCCAAAATAGTTGAAAAGTGACCCAAGACGAAACAAAGAAAACCTACATAAGTTCATAAATAATACACCAAACAATCATCAATTCTACAAAAACTAAACTAACTTTCTAATATAAAAAATCTGATTTTAGATTAGTGTTAATACTACTATCAAAAAATTTGGTTAATGGATTACCTCTCCTTAGTTTCAATATAATTTTCTAAGGTTTCTTTAAATTTGATTTGCACAATGATTGAATCCAATAGGCTGATTTGTTGATGAATAAACCAAAGAAACTAACAAAGAAACTAAATAAAAGAAACAAGAGGGGCTGGACGCGAAGAAGACGAAGGCTTACGGAAAAAAAAAAAAAGCAGACGTGAAAAAGAGCTGCCAAAGTTAGCTTTTTAAGGGTTGAAAATTATATTAATATACCCTATACTTTAAGAAAATTTCAGTGGGGCAAACTTAAGAAATTTTTGAAATTTTTAAAATTACACGTAGGTCCCAAAATTTTTTAAAATTTTAGTGGGGGCAGCTGCCAGACGTAAAAAATGAGCAAGAGAGGTCAAAAGTTAGCTTTTAAGGTTTGAAAATTATATTAATATATTTTATACTTTAAGAAAATTTCAGTGGGTGCAAGTTTAAGAAATTCTTGAAATTTTTAAAATTACACTTAAGTCCCAAAATTTTTTAAAATTTCAGTAGGGGCAGCTGCCCCCACTGCCCCCATACTAAATCCGCCACTGACCGTTACACATAGATGTTGCAAATATGACCTTAAATTGTTATAACTTTAACTAATATTGTGGTATAAATTTTGGATCCTATTAATATGACTTGTACTATTTGACAAAGTTAATTGTATATAATTTTTTAACCAGTATCGGTTTATGAGGTAACCGGTTACCACGTTGAAAAATGTAAAAAATAAAAGTACAATTTGATCAACGGTTCCTTTAATTGTCAGACCCATCAATGACCCATATTAGTTTTTCGGTATAATACCGAAAAACTCAATATCAGTGCTATAGTCGGATCCTTGTTTCTTCAGCTTCTTTTTTAAAGTCATTCACTTTGGTGAAGACTAACCAACACCAAAGTTACATATATTTATACTTCATTCTCCTTTGTTTTATTTATTATAAATTAATCACAAAACTTAAATATTCCTTATACTTTCACCTAAAAACTCCTAATATTTTTACACTTAAAATACTTCCAAAAATTTGAGATCTTGCACAAACGACTTTAGTTGATTGCTCAACCCTTACTTATGAGAATAATGTTACCCATTTTTATTTGGGGAAATGCAGTTTTAGTTTGTATCCGCCCAATTGATTACCATAAATACTCTCTAATAAAACTCGTACTTGGTTAAGAGCCCCAAATATTTATCACTTATGAACATTTGATTGTGTTGTATATGTTCCAAACTTCGAATTGCACCCCCACAACATAGTAATATGGGTCCACAATGTCGAATGAGAATTTATGTTGGATATGTTCACCTTCAATCATTAGGCATCTTGAACCTTTGACAAAAGATTTTTTATTGCAAGATTTACAAATTATCATTTTTATGAGACAGTCGGTAAAACTGTTCTAAACAAGCCAAATTTATTAACCAGTTCAAACTAGATTTTGATTTTATTCTAATAGATAGTATAATTGTATATTAATTATGATATTTTAAGAAAAAAATAAATTTTTATTTTTGATTTTATTTCAATAAATGTCATAATAGAACATGAATTGTAGTTGTAAAATTTAAAATATTTGATATTCTATCTTTGATTGAAGTATTTTCATCTAAGTATAATATTTTAAACTTGATGAGTCTAAACATTACACGCCTATAAATTTTAGGGATTCTAGGTGTAATTTATTAATAAATACAATAACATTAAATGTAAGAGTCTAAATGTCACGTATGTACAAACTTTAAAAAATTTATATAGGGTAAAAGACACCAATGGTCCCAAAGGTTTGACACTTATTGCACTTTCGTCTCTAAACTTCTAATTTCGTCAATTTCGTCATCAATGTTTATACATTGACCCACTTTGGTCCTTACCCTTAATTTCCGTTCAAAACACTAACGGAAAATGTCATGTGCCAAGCACATGAGGGTATTAAGGGACATTTTTGGTATTTTACAACTATTTATACATTCAAACACAATTATTCTTGGACCCAAACACCCACATTCTTTTTCCTTTCTCTTCTTTCTCCTCACACACGCATAAATCCTTCTGAGTTCTCTCTTCCTCACACACAAACATCTCTCTCTCGCTCTCTCTTTACTGCGTCTCTAACCCCAAAACCCAACACATCCCCTTCTCTCGTTACTGCGTCTCCACCCCAAACCCAACACATCTCCCTCTTTGCTCTTTGCTCTTTGCTCTCTCATTACTGCGTCTCCACCCTCAAACCCAACACAAAAACCACAAATACACATCCACAAAACAAACCCACAAATACATATCCACAACACAAACTCACAGTCACATACACCCACATGGATTCAGAACTGGATTTTCCAAGACCTCCATGGGCAATCAAGCCCCAATTCTTTCGAAATCAAGTTTGAATTCAAAATTGAAATCGAAACCAAAAATGAAATAAAAATCAAAGAGATTTTTAGGGGTGGAGTGATTGACAGTGGGTGGAGTGATTTGTGTGTGAGACGTCAAGAATGTAAGAGGGCAAAGAGAGAGGAGATGGATTCCAGTGGTGGCAATCGATTCTAACAGTGGTGGGCGGTGGTGCTTGATTCCAGCGGTGGTTGGTGGTGGAACTCGATTCCAGTGGTGGTGGATGGTGGCGCTCGATTCCAGCAGTGGTGAGTGGTGATGCTTGATTCCAGCGGTGGTGAATGGTGCATCTTGATTCCAGCAGTGGTGGGTGGTGGCGCTTGATTCCAATAGTGGTGGATGGTGGAGCTCGATTCCAGCTGTGGAGTCTTGCGTAGAGAGAAAGATGGGGTGGTCGCTGACTGGAGAGAGAGAGATGGGTTGGAGAAGAGAGAGGGCACTATTTTTTTTTCTTTTTGTGAGACTATTTTATTTTTACATGTATGCCCAAAGTTTTGAGAGTATAATGACTAAAATGTCCCTTAATACCCTCATGTGCTTAACACATGACATTTTCCATTAGTTTTTTGGACGGAAGTTAGGGGTAAGGACCAAGGTGGGTCAATGTGTAAACATTGAGGACAAAATTGACGAAATTAGAAATTTAGGAATGAAAGTACAATAAGTGTCAAATCTTAGGGACTATTGATGTCTTTTACCCAGTGTTATCAGAACCGGACCGGACCGGCCGGTTCGACCGGTTGGACCGTGAACCGGGGCATAGACCGGTCCGGTTCTTGAGTTGGACCGCTTAGGCAAGTGAACCGGATATTAACCGTTAAACCGGCCGGTTTTTTATAAAACCGGTGAACCGGACGGTTTGTTTAAACCGGACGGTTGGATTGCAATTGTTAAAAAAAAAAAATCTGTTTTGGGCATTTTTGCCCTAAATCCCAACCTCTCTTCTTCAACTTGATTCCAGCCTGTCTTCTTCAAATGGCTGCCTAAATCCCAGCCTCTCTTCTTCAAATCGCTGCCTAATCGTCTTCATCTCGATTTTTTTTGGGTAAGTAACCAGCAACAACAACAACAAAGCAAAGAGAAAGATTTTCCTGTCGATCTTTGCTGTGAATTTGAAATTGATTGCTGATACAGATATACACAAACACCCATATAAATATATATACATATATATATGTAGAGAGAGAGAGATGTTGATTTTTTTGTTGTTGTTGGAATGGGGGAAGGCTGTTGATTTTGTGGTTGGTGAAATCCCAGACGGTCTCTCTCTCTCTCTCTATCACACACATACTGCCCACTTTTGAATATGGTGGGTGACTCTACATATTTTATTTTTCTATTCATATATTGGGCTAGTTGGTGGATGAAGGTTACTGATATTTTGCACAAGTGTTGTATATGAGAATTGTGGTGTTGTATATTTTGCACAGGTATTGCAGATATATTTTATATTTTTTAGTTAAATTATTATGTTTTATAATTATTATATATATTATTTTATTATATGACCGGTCCGACTAGTTGACCCAACGGTTGAACCAGTGAACCATTGACCCGGTCCCCTTGTCGGTTCGATGGCCGGTCCGGTTCTGATAATATTGTTTTTACCCATTTATATATAACTAGTTGGTGCACACGTACATTGCACGTGAACCATTTGGAGTTATAATTGTGATTTTATTTTTGTACTTTCATTAATTAATCAAAGTATATGTAGTAAAACCAATATATATTGTCAACATCTTTTTTTTTTCCCCTGAATAGAGTTGATTTCTTAGTTATATGATCTGACTTAAGTTTGATTTTCGATTGGAAATTAATCACATAGAATTAAGCATTGTAGGAACTGTAATTTTTTGTATTATTATTACTTAAAATAGGTGAATGATAAAAACATTAGTAATGAGCAAAAATGAAAGGCTTAAAGAAGGCATAAACAGTAACTAAGATCAATCTAAGAAACCAAATACGCCAAAAATATAAAACTGAGGACAATCAAATACATAAACAACAATTAGATAATATATGAAATGTGTGAAAATTCTACAAATGTAAACAACTACTTTACGACCACAAACAAAAAAATAGAAAAAATATATAGTGACTACTCTCTTGCTCTCTTTGTGAAAATCAACACCATAGCCCCATCCTTCGCACCAACACATATGACCTAACACACTTTTTTGTATCACTAACAAAAAAACAATAAACTCCAATTGAGAATTCTACCACATAGCTAGGCAACTCTTTTCAAAATATCGCCTATAACACATAAATACGAGAGTTTGATAGACAACATTGAATCGGGTTTAATTGAGCCGACACTCCAGTTTGGAAGTTACCATTTGTTGCTCGCTGTCAAAAATAGAGGAACTCAACAAGGCCACCGTTCGACAATCAACAACCAAATAGCTATAAGACGAAAAGAAAAGATTGTCAATATTGATGTTGGTTCATGTTTACGCTAACGAATCCATCGTCACACGACGCCTTGACATATAATGTATTCATTCTATGTTAGTTTATTTTTGGTCATGCTCGAATCAATAAAGACAAGTTTCATTGAATCTAATTGCATAGAATGAAATTTTAATCTGGCATAGAATGAAACATCTCAAAATCAGACAACTCAAAATCAAACATAGAATGAAACATCTCAAAATCAGATAACTCTCGCCATATGTGTTTCATTCAAGAAAGTATGCGTAGATAACAGTAGTCTCAGTCCATTTTTTCTCGCTCCATGTATTGTGCCTTGTTGTGTGTAATTGATTTATTCTCTTTAACAATTCAACCTCAAATTGAAATTGGAATCAAAGAAACATTTAATAGGTTTTCAAGGAATAATTTACCAAAAACATGAAAATTTTAGTGTGGTATCGATGGTCATAAGCAATCATTCACTGCATTGAGCATTTGACAACATATGTAGGATTGTTCAAAAAATAGAGAAAAAGGAAAAAATATTTGTAAATAGTTTGCATCACATTACCCATTCATTCAATGATTCCATCTAAGCACCATTGTATGATACTCCCATTATGTCCCAAATCATATTCTTTGGCAAAATTCCATAATTATAAAATAAATTTCAAACAAAGATATACTCTGTACATCGTTACTAAGCTAGAACTAAGCAAGAATCATATCACATATCATTCACAGAACTAATTTAATTAATCATTTACCAACATACAGAATGACACATATGGATTAGAGTAGTGATTTTCAAACATTGGCGATAAGAAATTCAAGTACCTTTTCTAGGTTTCTGATTTGTATTTTGAGATGTATTAATAGCATTGGACAGAATAAATTATCTCATTCGACCAACAAAGTCAATTGGATCCTTGATGTCATCAAAGATCAATAGTGCATAGGATCTGTTGAAATAACACAAAAAACCAATAATAAATTAGGACCCATTATTCCTCTGTCAAAGAATGCTACTAATTTACTAATTTTTAAGAGCACACTAAAAATAATAGCATTGCGTCATTGATAGGTAAAAACAAGTGAAAGCTGCTCAACAAAGTCATTGTGAAGCTCAAACAATATTCAATAATAGATGATACATGATCATGTTTGATTTTAGTAGTGCATGAAAATTAAAGAGTAAAAAGGGTAGGATCAACCGCAAAATATGTCACAACAAAAAACATAAACAAATCAAGCCAAGGCGATTAAGGGCCAATGGAGGCATTATAACTAAAAGAACAGATACAAAACATTATCACGAAATTACAATAAAAAATTTAAGAAAGGAAAGGAGAATGGTAAAATAAGATTGATAACTTACTTTTAGCCAAACAAACCAATTCACATAAAAGAAGAAAGAAGTGTTAATAGTTCTTTGGATTTTACATTCTCTTTGACAACCCATAGCCCTATTCGATATTAGAATAAATCTAGATCTTTATTTAACAAAATATGACTATATTTACGACATGACAATAAATATACCTCAAATTCCAAATATTTATCATGCCATCTTTAGAACCTAATTACATCTAATTTCCAATACACCAGAAACCACTGTCGTAAGACTATTTGTGTGTGGATATCATAGCTCATCACCTGCCATGGAGACAAAGAAAAGATTAATCAGATAAATACAAAACCTGCTTGGATTTCTTTTGGTTTTTAGGGGAGGGAAGAAGGGGAGAGAAAAAGAGAACACAAAAGCAAGAGCAAAAAGAAAAACGTGATAAAGACGAACAGGATGAGGCCAATTCGGTGACATCAAATAACTGAACTCAAATACCAGCAACAATAAGAATGCACATGCCAAAACAATGATTGACCAAATTGAATTTCTCCAATTAGAATGACTAAACCACATAAACCGAATTCTTCCTCATTGGATTTGAATCCGCTAACCTCTTTCCATCTTAGGAGTAGAATTTGTGTCCATGGACCAAGACCTCGATTTGATGTTCATCATTCAAGCACATTGTTAGGGAAAAAAGTGACAAATCAAGATTTGAATGGGTAAATTAACGTGTGGGGTAGAGAGAGAGGGAGAGAGAACAGGGTAAAGTAACGCACAAGAGAGAGAGAAATAGAAAGAGAGAGAGAGAGAGAGAGAGAAAGTTGAAGTGATGAATGCAAGTAACGTCCAGTGTATCAATTTCGGTGGAAGCTCAACAGTCCACACAAGTCATAACTGTGAGAATTATATATATAATTTAAAATATTATTGACTACCGAAAGATAGGATAGGCAATAAATAGTTGGGAGAATTACATCTAGACCCCCTGAGGTTTGTCACTTAATCACTCAGACCCCTTGAGGTTTGTACTTAATCACTCAGACCTCCTGAGGTTTGTCACTTAATCACTCAGACCCCCTGACATTTGAAATATTACACACAGACCCCCTGAAGTTTGTACATACGTAACGTTTAGACCCCTGCTATAAATATATCTATTAATAAATTACACCTAGACCCCTTGAAGTTTGTAAACATATATTACTTAGATTTCTTAAGTTTAAAATGTTATACTTAGATTAAAAATACTTCAATCAAAGATAAAATATCAAATATTTTAAATTTTAAATTTTATAATTAAAATTCATGTTCTATTGTATCATTTATTGAAATAAAATCAAAAATAAGAATTCAATTTTTTCTTAAAAAATGGTAATTAGTATATAATTATATTGTCTATTAGAATTTAATTTGGTTGTCTAAACAACCAAATTAAAATACTAAACTACCCAAATTAAAGCTAAAAGATATTGTGTCCATTACAGTTTGACCCCTTATTTAATTTTTTTTAGTTTTATTCTAATAGATAGTATAATTATATATTAACTATGATTTTTTTTTTTTAAATTAGATTTTTGATTTTTGATTTTATTTCAATAAATTACATAATAGAACATGAATTTTGGATGTAAAATTCATGTTCTATTATGAATGACTTAGACCATTTGTTTGATTTTTTAGTTTTATTTCAGTAGATAATATAATTGTATACTAATTACGATTTTTTAAGAAAAAATTAATTTTTAATTTTATTTCAATAAATGATACAATAGAACATGAATTTTGGTCGTAAAATTTAAAATTTTTTATATTCTATATTTGATTGGAGTATTTTTTGTCTAAGTATAATATTTTAAACTTAAGGGGTCTAAGTATTATATACCTACAAACTTCAGGGAGCTCTAAATTTAATTTATTAGTAGATATATTTATAGTAGGGGTTTAAGTGTTACGCGCGTACAAACTTTAGGAGGTCTGTGTGTAATATTTCAAATGTCAGGGGGTCTGAGTGATTAAGTGACAAACCTCAGGGGGTCTAGATGTAATTCTCCCTAAATAGTTTGTTAAGGTTATTTTGGTCAAATAAATGTTTTTCACTTTTGTTGATATTTATAAGTAGTATAGATCACTTTTGTTGATATTTATAAGTAGTATAGATTTATAAGTAGTATAGATATTTCAAATTTCAAGAGTATAAGTGACAATGGTCGGTCTTGTTTACCATCGATCTACTTCATGACTATACAGGTACAAAAATTTAAATAAATTTAATCAGGAGATCAATGGTAACTAACACTCAAAAGTGGTAAATGTACCATCAATTGTAATAAATTGCTCACTGTTTTGGTAAATCTTACCATAATGGAGGTAATACTATCCTTAACGTAACCAATATAATGGTAAAAGTATTAGTTGAGACCTTTAACCATATTTATTGTAAATACGTCACTCGTGCATCTCATAGGTATTGTACATGTACTTTGATGTTCTTAAAATTACTTACGATTATTGTAAGATTAATCAAATTAAACGTAAAATTGCTCTATATACTAGTAATCTTATCCACGATAGTTGTATTTAATCATGAACTCTAGTAAATTTTTCCTTTGATGTCGTAACATTACCCCAAATTGGGGTAAATGTATTCATCATGGTTTTAATTTAATCTATTTTTGTCATATTCATCATGGTTTTAATTTAATTTATTTTTGTTGTAAATTTACCTTTAATCTTTGTAATGTTATTCATAATTGTCGTAATATTAATCAAATTACTTGTAAGATTAATTAGAATAGTTGTAAATTCACCTTTAAACTTGTCAATTTATCCATAATTGTTGTAAATTGACCCTCAAAGGTATTAAATCTACCATTAATTATGCTAAATTGTCCACTATTTTGATAAATCTCACTCCAGTGACCTTGCAATCAATTATAGACATTTGTGATTGATCCCAAACTTACCTTTTAAAGTAAGATTGATTGTACATTACCAAATTTGGGTGAGGAAGCTACTTTTGGGGGAGATTACAATAACATTGCAATAGATCCCAAACTCTTGGGATAGATCGTAAACATTTTAGAGATAAAAAATAATAATAATAATTCGCTATATTCCAAATGGTGCTAGCAACACCAAAAGATTGTAACATTTCAATTCATCTAATTAATATTTTATTTTATCAAATTAACACCGAATAAATATTAAATTTTGTCAATTCAAAATTGGTGTTAATTTGGATGTTAATTTGACAAATTGAATATTTATTAGATGATTTTGGAGTTTAATTTCATAAATTGAGTGATAATGAGATGAATTCGAATATAAATTGGATAAACCGAATGTTAATTTGGTTTTAATTTGATAAACTAAATATTAATTGAGCAAAATTGATTGTAAACTTGTATGTTTATTTTATGAATTTGATGTTACTCAATTGAATTTGAATGTTAATTAAATAAAATTTATTGTTAATAATTGTGGATCAATTATGTCCTAATAACATTAATGATTGAATATTTATTGGATGATTTTGGATGTTAACTTGATGAATTAATTGTTAATTTGAGAAATTTAAATATAAATTTGATGAATCGAATGTTAATTTGATTAATTATATCAAATTGAATGTTAATTCAATAAATTTAATGCTCACCAGTTGAATTTTAATGTTAATTTGATGAATTGAATAATAAGTTTATGTTAATTTGATGAATTAAATATTAATTGTATGTTAATTTATTATTAATGTGATAAATTGAATGTTAATTGGATAAAATTGAATATTAATTAGATGAATTTAATACTAATTAGATGAATTTGGTTGTTAATTTGATGTCAATTTGATGAATTGAATGTTAATTCGATGAAAGTGTATGGTACTTTGGTATTGATTTGATGAATTGACTGTTTATTGGATGATTTTGTATGTTAATTTGAGAAATTGATGTTAATTAGATGAATTTAAATATGAAATTGATGAACTGAATGTTAATTTGACGAAGTTGAATATTAATTTGATGAATTTTAATGTTAATTGGATGAATTCAATGTTAATTTGATGTTAATTTTGATGAATTAAATGTTAATTTAATGAATTTGAACGTTGATTTAATGAGTTTAAATGTTAATTTGGTAAATTAGATTTTAATTGGATAAAAAATACAATATTTTGGGATGCTATTACAATGATTTGGGTGAATTTACCATGATTTAAGGTGAAATTATAACTTTTCAAGTAAATTTACTACTGTTTGGAGGTAATGTTATCACTGTTTTGGACAATATTACAACTTTTAGGATAATATTACGGTGATTTTGAGTGATGTTACTAGTATTTAGAGCGAATTTATCACAATTTAGGGTAAGGATACCACTTTTGATATACTTTTACTTACCTTAAGTTTGTAATCTTATCTACATATGTTGTAATTTTAACCAATAAAATAATAAGTTTGGCGTATACTTTTGTAACTTTGTCCACTATTGTTGTAACTTAATCCTAAACTGTAATAAATGTACTTTTAATTGCTGTAATTTTACCAAAGTTACTGTAAATTCGTCCACAGTAGTTGTAACTTAACTCATTTCTGTAGTAAATTAACCCACAAACTTTGTAATATAACCTTTAAATGTGGTAACTTTATCCACAGTTTTGGTAACTTTATCTTAATTGTAGTACCGTTACACATAGATGTTGCAAATATGACCTTAAATTGTTATAACTTTAACTAATATTGTGGTATAAATTTTGGATCCTATTAATATGACTTGTACTATTTGACAAAGTTAATTGTATATAATTTTTTGACCAGTATCGGTTTATGAGGTAACCGGTTACCACGTTGAAAAATGTAAAAAATAAAAGTACAATTTGATCAACGGTTCCTTTAATTGTCATACCCATCAACGACCCATATTAGTTTTTCGGTATAATACCGAAAAACTCAATATCAGTGCTATAGTCGGATCCTTGTTTCTTTAGCTTCTTTTTCAAAGTCATTCACTTTGGTGAAGACTAACCAACACCAAAGTTACATATATTTATACTTCATTCTCCTTTGTTTCATTTATTATAAATTAATCACAAAACTTAAATATTCCTTATACTTTCACCTAAAAACTCCTAATATTTTTATACTTAAAATACTTCCAAAAATTTGAGATCTTGCACAAACGACTTTAGTTGATTGCTCAACCCTTACTTATGAGAATAAAGTTACCCATTTCTATTTGGGGACATGCAGCTTTAGTTTGTATCCGACCAATTGATTACCATAAATACTCTCTAATAAAACTCGTACTTGGTTAAGAGCCCCAAATATTTATCACTTACGAACATTTGGTTGTGTTGTATATGTTCCAAACTTCGAATTGCACCCCCACAACATAGTAATATGGGTCCACAATGTCGAATGAGAATTTATGTTGGATATGTTCACCTTCAATCATTAGGCATCTTGAACCTTTGACAGAAGATTTTTTATTGCAAGATTTACAAATTATCATTTTTATGAGACAGTCGATAAAACTGTTCTAAACAAGCCAAATTTATTAACCAGTTCAAACTAGATTTTAGTTTTATTCTAATAGATAGTATAATTGTATATTAATTATGATATTTTAAGAAAAAAATAAATTTTTATTTTTGATTTTATTTCAATAAATGTCATAATAGAACATGAATTATAGTTGTAAAATTTAAAATATTTGATATTCTATCTTTGATTGAGGTATTTTTATCTAAGTATAATATTTTAAATTTGATGAGTCTAAACATTACACGCCTATAAATTTTAGGGATTCTAGGTGTAATTTATTAATAAATACAATAACATTAACTGTAAGAGTCTAAATGTCACGTATGTACAAACTTTAAAAAATTTATATAGGGTAAAAGACACCAATGGTCCCTAAGGTTTGACACTTATTGCACTTTCGTCTCTAAACTTCTAATTTCGTCAATTTCGTCATCAATGTTTACACATTGACCCACTTTGGTCCTTACCCCTAATTTCCGTCCAAAACACTAACGGAAAATGTCATGTGCCAAGCACATGAGGGTATTAAGGGACATTTTTAGTATTTTACAACTATTTATACATCCAAACACAATTATTCTTGGACCCAAACACCCACATTCTTTTTCCTTTCTCTTCTTTCTCCTCACACACGCATAAATCCTTCTGAGTTATCTCTTCCTCACACACAAACATCTCTCTCTCGCTCTCTCTTTACTGTGTCTCTAACCCCAAAACCCAACACATCCCCTTCTCTCGTTACTGCGTCTCCACCCCAAACCCAACACATCTCCCTCTTTGCTCTTTGCTCTTTGCTCTCTCATTACTGCGTCTCCACCCTCAAACCCAACACAAAAACCACAAATACACATCCACAAAACAAACCCACAAATACATATCCACGACACAAACTCACAGTCACATACACCCACATGGATTCAGAACTGGATTTTCCAAGACCTCCATGGGCAATCAAGCCCCAATTCTTTCAAAATCGAAATCGAAACCAAAAATGAAATAAAAATCAAAGAGATTTTTAGGGGTTGAGTGATTGACAGTGGGTGGAGTGATTTGTGTGTGAGACGTCAAGAATGTAAGAGGGCAAAGAGAGAGAAGATAAAGAGGAGATGGATTCCAGCGGTGGCAATCGATTCTAACAGTGGTGGGCGGTGGTGCTCGATTCCAGCGGTGGTGGGTGGTGGAACTCGATTCCAGCGGTGGTGGGTGGTGGAGCTCGATTCCAGTGGTGGTGGATGGTGGCGCTCGATTCCAGCAGTGGTGAGTGGTGACGCTTGGTTCCAGCGGTGGTGAATGGTGCATCTTGATTCTAGCAGTGGTGGGTGGTGGCGCTTGATTCCAATAGTGGTGGATGGTGGAGCTTGATTCCAGCTGTGGAGTCTTGCGCAGAGAGAAAGATGGGGTGGTCGCTAACTGGAGATAGAGAGATGGGTTGGAGAAGAGAGAGGGCACTATTTTTTTTTCTTTTTGTGAGACTATTTTATTTTTACATGTATGCCCAAAGTTTTGAGAGTATAATGACTAAAATGTCCTTTAATACCCTCATGTGCTTAACACATGACATTTTCCATTAGTTTTTTGGACGGAAGTTAGGGGTAAGGACCAAAGTGGGTTAATGTGTAAACATTGAGGACAAAATTGACAAAATTAGAAATTTAGGAATGAAAGTACAATAAGTGTCAAATCTTAGAGACTATTGATGCCTTTTACTAGGCCTGACAATCGTGTCGAGTGGAACGGTTTCGTGTCGGTTGGAACGAGTTTATGTTAAAAAACTCTCCATCCATACCCTATTCGTTTATATAAACAAGTCCAACTATCACACCCATACACGAATAATTTATTAAACGGGTTACCCGATACAACCCGTGTGTCACCCGCTAAACAAGAGAATGTGTTAGATAATTTCGAGTCCACGTGAAAAATCATTAACTCGTCACATATTACACATGTTTGACATGTTTACTATAACAATAAATCATGACTGAGCAAAAAAATAAAGACAGAAAATAAACATTAAATGATTATTAAATTTGAATGATTCTGAGAGATGGGAGGTGTGAGATGAGACAGAGGCTGAGAGACCTAACTTGTTTTTTAAAAATTTAATATACCACTGTTAACGGGTTAAACGGGTTGAAACGAGTTTATGGGTTAAACACGAAACCGGTTCGTTTATTTTACGGGTTTATCGAGTTAACCCGTTAACCACCCGAACCTGTTAAGACTACACCCAAACCCGCTAAATTCATGTCTGGTTCGTGTCGATTTCACGAGTCGTGTTAGAATTGTCGGGCTACCTTTTACCCATTTATATATAATATTTCAAATTTCAAGAGTATAAGTGACAATGGTTGGTCTTGTTTACCATCGATCTACTTCATGACTATACAGGTACAAAAATTTAAATAAATTTAATCGGGAGATCAATGGCTGTGGACTAATGAGCAGAACATCAATGGCTCACAACAGTATGGCGGTACGGTACCGCTAATTCCCATTCGGTACCGTAGCAGTCCCCCATTAAACCAACTGTATTCCGTACTGTCGTTTTCATGGGAGTGGGGAAGATCAAAATCTAGCCGTTGATGACCAAAAAAAATCTAGCTGTTGAACCAAACGCAAAACCAAACGACGCTCCGTAGTTGTTTGGTAGGAGACAGAAATGGCCAGTACTTCAATCGTATTATCGGCTCCAAACCCTTCTTGGTTCACCCCCAAAAGGTACTTCTTTAATGCTCTAGACATAGAAAATCATTAGTTTTTGTTTTTTGGTTAAATTTTATGTTTGAAACAAAAAAGATTTATTACTCTTTTGAGACTGATAAGGCTGTAGAAATTGATGTTGGGGGAAATTATCACATCATTGTGTTCGTTTGGGGATGAATCCATTTGGGTAATCGAAATCACAGTGTTTGTTTTGTTGGATGCAATGGGTGGAGGACAATTCTTAGGGTTTTACTGTTCCATTTCTTGTTGATTGAAACTTAATTGAGACCCATTAATTATATTTTGTTTGGTGCACCGTGTATCTTTATTGAGCAGAAAATAGTATAGTTTGTATGTCATTACCTGAACTAATTGTAGTGTTAATGCAACTGGCCTGTCATCTATCAGTTCCATTATTTTGGTTAGCTTGGATCTGACTAAGTTTATGTTGGTGTAATAAATTTCTCTTTGCTGTATTTTGTAGGTTACTTGGTATATTTTGTGTCATTAACTTGTTAAATTATGTGGATCGAGGAGCGATAGCAAGCAATGGTGTGAATGGGAGTCCCAGAACTTGCACACAAAGCGGTACATGCTCATCTGGCAGCGGAATTCAGTTAGTCTTACTTTGAACCTTCTGTTTAGTCTTATAGTGTTGTGTTTCTTCTATGTTGTAATCCTGAAATAATATTTGTCTTCTTTTCCTTATTTTTGTTGTTTACTTATAATAGACATACAATTATCGCATACATGTTTCCATACTGTGAGAAGCTGATCACAAGAAATGGCAAAAGTGGTTGATCCAAAGATTTGGGACTGATTCTTGCCTTAGTAAATTTATTTATCCTTTCGTTCTTTTTGGTGGGCCCAAGGTTTGGTGGAGCTTACCCATTTTGGCTGCTCTAAACATGAAAAAAATAGCTGAATCTTTCCTATAAAAATGAATGATGGTTTTATCTTTCCTTTGGGCATATTATGTTAGAGCAACAATAGATATCCATTTAAAGCAATTGCCAACTGGTTGAGGTTGAGGTTGAGGTTGAGGTTGAGGTTGAGGCAGGGCATTAAAAAAATATACACTAGCTCTTATTACCCATCCAATAATTTCTCTACACCCCTATTTAGTGCCCAACTACATGTTAGTAAGATTACCATTACCAGAGCTCATATTCATCCATCCTTCATAATTCCTTACCTGTGGATTGAGTACAATTCCTCGTTATTAATTTTTCTTTGTTTTTAGGAAGTATAATTTTTGTTCATTAGTTATATCTTTTAAGTATTTATTTCCACTTATTTTGAATTTCTTGTTATATGCAGGGGTGATTTTAACTTGAGCAATTTTGAAGATGGGGTTATATCGTCTGCTTTCATGGTTGGACTTCTTGTGGCATCTCCAATATTTGCATCTTTGGCGAAGAGGTAATAAGCTCAGTGTGATGCAATAGGTGCCCCCTCATTATGGCTTTGATGTTAAGCCAGAGGGCAAAATTTCAAGCTTAATTTGTAATACATTAAACTAGTGAACAAAAATAAAGAGAAAAATTCAACAAGTGGAAAAGATATCCCTTATGGGAGAATGATGACTGGATAAAAGCCAATGATGGGACTATGGGAGTAATATAGGTACAATTAAGCCTGGCACAGGGCTTGACAATGGTAATGGTGCTACAAAATTGACCTTTTCATGAAAGATACATGTGAAACATTAATTATACAATCTTAACAATCTTGAAGTTGTGGGATTGAAACTAGGGGCGAATATTTTGTATAAATAGTCGGCAAAAGTTAGGTTTGACCCCAGTCAACTGCTCCCAACACACTCCACTAATGGATCAAAGGGGATTCTATTCATCATATAGGGCCTCCCTCTTACATTTTTTTTTGTTAGATAATACTTTTGATTCTGCAAAACTACAAAGCAGCACAAGTACTTTTTCCAATAATACGATTCAGTAACTAACTCTGAGCGTGCTCCTCTTTTAAACTACATTATTCTTCCACAATTTTTTTTGGAAATGCTAAATATGAAGTTTTTATGCATGAAACAATATTTCAAGCTTCCCCCCCCCCCCCCCCCCCCTTTTTTTAAATAGAATATTTTATTGATAAATAGGCAGTCCATAAGAAATATATGATAAAGAAAAGGTGAACAAATTGATCGATGCAAAAAACAAAAAATTACATAGTGAATAAAAACCAAACTCTAAATCACACAAAGCTCTACCCCCCGCCAAAATACGAAAGAGAGAACACCATCAAAATCATTAAAAACCGAAGCCCAATAAGATGCTAAGAAATGCATTTGATCCCATAAAGCCTTCCATCACTTTGCAGATTTTAAGTGCATGGGGACTTGAAGCAAGATTGTATGAAAAAAAACTGTTCTTTTTTTGCCAGCTTCCTATTTGGCCTCTTGCGAATCATAGGCCTTGATATCGAAATTCATCGAATGAAGCATGAGTCTTTTGTTTTTTGAAGTTGTTTAAATTTCATGAAAAAATCATCATTCTGCCTTTCGGCATCATAGTTTGCCATGTTGCCTCCCACCCCTTCCCGTCATGGTGGGTGTATCGTAGTTTGCCATGTTAGTTGCTCTCGATTGGTGAAACAGTAAAAAAAATTTGCCCTTCGACAAAGAGATTTGTAGGAGCTTTTGTACTAAATGTGATGATGAATTGTCCTGATTGATTTACTTTCTCCTGGTACTTTTGTGGGAATGAAATTCGCAGCATCAATCCATTTAGGCTTATTGGAGTTGGATTGACAGTCTGGACTTTTGCTACAGCTGGTTGTGGTTTTTCACTTGATTTCTGGTCCATTACCATATGCCGCATGTAAGCTGATTGATTATTTGCCTTCAATGGGGGGTTGTAGCCCTTGAATATATTTGTTTGTTTCAATGGTCATAATTCATCAGTCGTTCCTTTGAACTTTTGTTCGTTTTAGGTTAGTGGGTGTTGGTGAGGCTTCTTTTGTAAGTCTTGCAGCTTCATTCATTGATGATAATGCTCCAGTTACTCAGGTTTGTTCCTCCCTATCCATCTTATGGTTGACAGGTGATATTTTGAAGATCCAAGCTTGGCTCCTTTTTTGAAAAAATGGATTTCGCCATTTCTCATTGTAGGTATTGATTTCCTGATGCAATCAGTATCCAACACAGGGTCATTCTTGTTATTTTTTTACTCATGGTTTTGGTAGAGGCTAATAAATAAGCCTCTGAGGGTGCAATATGGGGAGGCTGAAAAAACGTAAGACTTTGAGTCCTTGACAGATTCTGTCTCCCCGCTCCATCTCTTTTCTACCCTTGTCGATTGAAGGCTATTTTAAGGTTTTCTCTCTCTGCTCTCCTTGACGTTTTAAGGCTCCCAGTGTCTCTAGGATATCCACATTTCTTGATTGTCTCTCTTCTTCTCAATTTCTTATGGATTATTCCCAAATCAGTATATATGAATGTGGAGAAAGTAGCAGTGTATGAGTTCTTTTGGGGTTTTCAAAGAATTAAGTTCTTTAACATACGAGTTCTTTTGATATTTTTGTATCTGTCCCGCCTTCTTTCTGGAAACTGGAAAGAAGGTCCCTCTCTTTTTTCCACTTTGTATGAAATAAGTGTGATGTTGCTTAGTGATGACACTGAGCATTTCTAGTGATTCCCCACCCCAATAAATCTCATGTTATTATAATGTCAAGCATGGCACATGAACAAATCTCTGAGTATTTGAAGTATACACATTAGAGTGAATGTACAAATTGAGATTTTCACAGTGACTCCAAATTTCAGGCCCTACTCAAAAGCTTTTTTGCATTTGGGTTTATTCTAATGACAATCTTGTCTGAATCAGTCCTACACATGTTGAGACTGAATAGTATTGAAATTTAATATGCTTCTTTGGCACATAATCTGTAGATTTTTTGCATTGTATTTCTTACATTTGCACCATCTTATACAGAAGACAGCATGGCTGGGAATATTTTACATGTGTATACCATGTGGAGTTGCACTTGGCTATGTTTATGGTGGATTGGTGAGTACATTGTCTTGTTTGATGTAAAAAATGAGGCTTCTTTCTGCATAAGGCTATCCCATAATGAATAGGTCATTTGTGGATTTGTAGTGATTCAACCTGACATGTGTGACCATGTTGACTTTGATCATATCAGTTAACAGTCTCTTCTTCTGCCACTTGTATTGTTCATATCCTACATATCTTACTCCTGTTTGGAGATGTCAATTAATTAACTTCTTTCTTTTATGTTCTATAGGTTGGAGGTCATTTGAATTGGCGTTGGGCATTCTGGGTGGAGGCAATTTTGATGCTTCCATTTGCTGTTTTAGGTTTTGTTATGAAACCTTTGCAGTTGAGAGGTGCATATTAAGTTAGGTGTTGGTTTGTTGTTATCCTGTTTTGTGTTTCCTGCTGTTGTATAATGATTTGGGATACAGGGTTTCCTCCCGCTGGATCAAAAAACGAGAAGACAGCTGTGGAGATAGCCACCTCAGAAGATCAAGGTGCTCCACTTTATGATCAATATGTATGATAGTTATACTTGCAACTTCATTTCTCTTTTTAGTTGAATTACATCCATTGTGTGGGATTCTAAATGGATTGTTTTAGGAGCTTAATCATTTTAATGAGATTCAATATGTAGTAATACGACACCTTATTTAACTGTACTTTTATGAAACAGCTGCTCATTACAATTTGGCTTTTAATTTTCTAAATAATAGAGTTGGAATGCTCAGGGAAGTTTCTTAATGGTTGTTCTAAAGTTTGATGGTAGATAAACTCCTAAAAAAAGCTTTGATGTGGATTGATGTATAGGAACCATGTATTAAAATCTAAACGAATCTCTATTATGTATCAAGTTACTGTCTAAATATTTTTTTCCTGGACCAATTCTAACAGTAAAACTACTAATTACGCCAGCGACACAATAAGTTATTGATAGTTTACACAACTCTTATGGTTACAAAGGAATAAGAAATGTAAGTCTTAAATGTGTTTTTTTTTTCTGTCTTTACTCAAGTGAATGCTCTTGATTTTGTCTGGAATTTAGTTTTTTTTTTCCTTCAGGACTACTTGAAAGGTAGTACCTTTTTTTTCTTTAAGCACTTCTTTTACAGAGTAAACTTTTCCATTGTCCATCATTAATTGATCTTAATACTCGTTATAAATGCAGATATTTCCTATGGTAAAGGTTGTGCATTGTCCATAAAGGAAGAGTCCTCAGATCAAAGCTCAATTAAACCTTCCAGGTGGGGCTCTCCTCCTTGAGCCTGTTATTTGTTAGCTATGATTGCCTGCATATGGTGGCACAGATATTTTTGGTTTCCTGTCATGTAAATTTGCATAATTTTTTTTTGTGATCATCACTATCATATTAACCAGTGAAAAAGCACGAGTTCTAAAACTTGTTATGAATTTGTTTCTACTGAATCATGTGTTTACTGCAGGTCCAATGGTTCACGCAATAACTTGAATCAGTTCTCAAGAATCTGGAAAGATATGAAAGTGCTTTTGGTTGACAAGGTTTATGTTGTAAATGTCCTAGGTATATCATTCAAACTAATTGACCTACAAGCTAATTTTTTTTTTTCGTCGAGAGATGGCCATTAGATGTTTTGATATGACATTTCTAAAATTTTGTATTGTGTGGTGATTAATTTTGTGTTCATCTGACATGTTGTCTTGAAAAAACTTTGTTAACAACTTAACATATCAAGAAGCTAATAGTTATGGTAGATATCAATTCCATATAACACAGTCGTTGTAAATTCAGCAATACCTTGCTACTCTTCAATCTTCATGCTAATGTTTCTACTGCAAATTGCTATTTGCAGGTTACATAGCATATAATTTTGTCATAGGTGCATATTCATACTGGGGGCCAAAGGCTGGTTATAACATATATCATATGGTAAGCTCACAACAATCTTTGATGCGGTGATTGCTTATTTATATGATGCAATTTACCCAGTGTTTCTTTCCTTATTCTTCTAATTTTACTTTCTTGCATAGTGATATGCTTCTTTTTGAAAAAAGAAAACAACAGAAAGCCTGAGTTGCTTCTTAATTTTTTGTTAAATTTGAAATTTGGGTCTTTGCAGAATAATGCAGATCTAGTGTTTGGAGGAGTTACAGTTGTGTGTGGTATATTTGGGACACTAGGTGGAGGTTATGCTTTGGATCTTATGACTTCCACAATATCTAATGCATTTAAGGTATGCGTACTAATTCTAAATCTAAGTTTATGATGAACTTCCTTGGTACATCTTATGTAGGTGTGTCCAGTATGGATATTCTGTATACCAAATGTGAATTTATTTTGACACAATTACTTAAATCTTATTTAGTAGATAGTCCTTCCTCCTCCTTTTTCTATTTCCTCTAATATTTAATGAATCCTATGTATTATGGCATTTTAGCCTTCTTGTATCCTATATAAATTAAACAAGTCATTTTTCAGTTAATTTCTTAGTAAAACATTCTTATGTTATAATAACTGTTTATGATAGGCAGAATGAGTTTTTCTGGAGTATTTATTTGTTTGCCCCTGTTCATCCAAATTTTGTTCTTGTGGAGATTCTTCTAATTGCATTACCAATTGATGATTCACAATAGAACTTTGCCATGAACTCTATTGTGGTGTTTAGTCTGGTGATTTTCTTGATCACTGTGAACAAATTCTTCAGCTGATAGCGTATCGGCCCTCAAAAACTGGCCTGCAAGCTAATCTATGCTTGGGTCCTAACCAGTAGTGGTAAATTGCCAACATAGAAGTGCATTCCTGTTAGTGATACCGGAAATGGTATCTCTAGGAGTTTTGTTCATATTATTCACGTAAATTCCCGGCAAACAACATGAGAAAAATAGATGCTAGTGTTTGGTTTTGATATTCAATTGTGTAGTCTTCATTAAGTATGGTGGAGTCGTTAATGTTCAATCATCACTCCGAATTTTCACCTTACATAAGTCTAATATATTCCTGGTTGATACTGGTAAATTCTTGAATTTTGTGCAGCTTATTTCTGCAGCTGCATTTATGGGAGCAATATTTTGCTTTAGTGCCTTTTGTTTTAAGAGCCTGTATGTTTTCATAGTTCTTCTCACAATTGGAGAACTGCTAGTATTTGCAACTCAGGTAAATTGCTATTCCAGTAGAAACTGTCTGTTGTTTGTGTGTCCTTTCGATATTGAAACTGCAGCTAAAGCATGTTCATCAGTTTACAATCATGTAAAATTCAATGGCTCCCCTTGATGAGCACTATCTCTGTATTAAAAATTAAGTTTACTTGTAAGTTGGTCTTCTAGTTGAGATGTGAAACTGTTGTTTCACAAGTTGCATCCTTGATTAACTGAGACATGTTAACTTAGATCTTACTAGGAAGTGGCATTATTTTCATTATACTAATAAAGTGCACAAAAATGTTATTGAATTTTCTCCTGCAAAGATAGGTTTGATTTCATGGTAGTCAATTACAAATTATATTGACCAAAAAAAAAAAAAATTACAAATTATCAATGACAAGCATTTAAAAAAAAATCAATGCGATCCATTTCATTCTTTTGCTGTATTTTTCACTTTGTTTCTTGCTTCTGGACCGCATCTTTCATTCCATATCATGGTGGCATTGTTAGACAATGCTTTTTTGTTGAATATCCAAAGCTGACTTGGTGCCACAACTTGGTTGATTTGTATCTTTTTTCCCCTTTTGGAATGTTATCATCCCAGCATTAACCTACGGAGTTATACTTAGTTAACCTGGTTTACAATGGTCCTGCTCTTGGTTAGATCCTTTAAATCCCAAGGTTATAGTTTTAGACGAACACTGGTTTCCTGAAATCATCGATATAACATGACCTGTTGATTTCCATAGTCAATAGTTTGTTTTGACTGTTTCCAGCTTCTTGTCATTATGAAAATGTTTAAACCTTCCAGTTTTGTTGTGCCAATGGTATTGATAAAATACTTGTCTTTGTAAGTCAACGTTCCAAGTCCTCACTTGCAATTACAGTATTAACATTCTATATTTTGTCACTGCAGGGTCCTGTAAATTTCATATGTCTTCATTGTGTTAAACCAAGTCTTAGACCATTATCAATCGCTATGTCAACTGTCTCAATTCACGTCTTTGGTGACGTGATTTCCTCCCCACTTGTTGGGGTTCTCCAGGTTTACCCTAGTAGTCTCTGTACTGTGTTGTTTCATTACTTTGCCATTTTATTTGCTTTTTGTTCTAACCTTTCTTGAAGTTATTAGCTTTCATATTTTGAGATAATGTAATTGCTTTGAAACTTTAAAAATGCTCGGATCTGTACGTAAACTACCATTACTTTGGACAAATCCTGCAGGATTATGTTAACAACTGGAGGGTGACTTCTCTGATTTTAACATCTGTTATGTTTCTGGCAGCTGCAATGTGGTTTCTAGGTACTGTCAAACACCTTCTTGTGTCCTTAGTTTAGAAATCCACCAAAGTTAACACTTGGTCATTCCGTAGAACTTTTTAAGTAGGGGTTCAACCGAACGTAATCTGGCTGAGCACTTGACTGTTCAGAATCAGCTCGTTTATTTGCAAAGAGTGTTTTGGATCGTGACAAACTTTAAACATATTGTTTGAACTCGGCTCCTTAATTTTTGATTAAACGAATTAAACCCAAGCTTGTGTTTGAGTTTAAACTAAGTTCAAACTTGTGTTCAAAATCACCTTGGCTCGTTTACATTTGGTTACGACTCTAATGAGGGGAATCAACTCATTGCTTGAGCTTGACTCGTTATTTAACAAAGCTTTAAAATCAAAATCGAGCTTGGTTATTCAAGCAGATCCTAAACTGTTCATGAACAGATATCAAACTATTTATGAAAAACCCCTTTTATTTGCAAAGGATGGATTGATAATAATGCAGTCTGTTTAGACACTGGAGGACACTAATATTAATGGGCTTCTAACAACCCACCAAAGCACTTGGTGAAGTTCTAAACTACCTATCAACTAACAAACTTGTGTAATCCATCTTTTCTTTTGGCAGGGATCTTTCTTCACAGTGTGGACAGATCTGATGAAGATATTGAGCATCCCGGCTCCATGTTCGACAAGTCAAATACAACACCTTTGCTTGAAGAAGGCCACAAAGACCACTGTGTCTCTCTGCCTGAACCCTAATTCCTTGCCAGAAGAACAAGTTGGTTCTTGCCGGGCCTGGCACAAATATTATGTACATGTTTTGCTTTTGTGTATCATTGTCAATCAAATCAGTGTTTTGAGAGTTGAAGGGTGTCATTTTAACTTATGATAATTTTTAGGGTTTTTTGCACTTTGCAATCGGAAGGATTTTTAGATTTTCACTTTATACTCTTAAATATTAAATTTTTCACATTACATCCACAGTATGTTAAAAGTGTTGAAATGTGGCCTTTTTATTAGTTTTCGTTATTTTTTCGGTCAAAAGTTAACCTATTGACATGGATGGAAAAACTAACAGAAAGTTAACATAAGGGTCACATTACAACATTTTTGATACATTAAGGGTGCAATATAGAAAATTAATCTTTGAGGGTGTAAAATAGGACTCTTGAAATCTTTCAGGGTATAAAATGTAATTTACCCAATTTTTATGATATTTATATTTTTTAGGAATGATATTGCCGTTTCGTTTATTCTGTTACCAAAATAAGGGATTTTTTTTAATTATTTTGGTGCACAAAGGGTCTATTTTTTTTCTTCTTTTTTGCATTTATCCAAAAAAATAAAAATAAAAATAAATGAAGTATCTATTATCGGCAACAACCATAGGAAGTATTTTTTATTTTACTCGAATGAGAAAGAGATCACCCCAATCTTATCACGTTAATCCTTGTACCACGTGGACAGGTGTCAAATGTGAATGATCGTGATTCAGACCATTTTAATTTTTGTCAATTTTGATCAGATTTGCCAAAACGATTGAAATGTTTATGTTTTTATGAACTGAACGATATTATATATCGAAATAAAATTTTAGGGGTCGTTTGTTTTGTGTTTTTGTTTTATGTTTTTTATTTTTAGTAAAAATCAAAAACAAAAATTTGTTTGGGATGTGTTTTTGTTTTCTTTTAAATAAGTTATTTCGAAAATAAGGCCCAAAAACAAGAAATAAAAAAAATGTTCTAAAAAACAAGGATAACTGAAAACACGTGCGCAAGCACAACCTGCAGTTAATGAGATCTCTCATTCGAATTCTATTAGCAATAAAATGAGGGTTTTTTTGTGCTGACTATAAAAATTCTTTTTTCTCTTCTTTTTTTTTCGCCACTTTCCCTCATCTCCTCTCTCTCTCTCTAGAAACCCACTTTGTCCGATGAAGATGAAGGCGAAGAATCTCAGACGAAGACGAAGACGAAAAACAAAGAAGAAACCCACTTTGTATATATGCATAGATCTACACTTTGTCTGTGTGTGTAATTGCTTCTGTGTGTGGTGTGTGTGTGTCCTATGTGTGAGTGCGTGTGTCTGTGTGTGTGAGTGTGTTGTGTGTCTGTGTGTGTTGTGTGTGTGGGTGGGTCTGAATGTGTCAATAAACATGTGTGTATATGTTGGGTTAGAGTTTTTAGTGCATATATGTTGAACTAGTTATCCATCACATGCAATCCACGTAAATAGTTTTGGTATATAAAAATTAATAAAAAGTGTTAGATATATGTGTACTTGAATTAAATATTATTTTAAATTTATCAAACTTATTTTTTCATCGCTCATACATTATTATGTAATTATGAAAATTTTGTATATTCTAAAGATTTGTTGTTTTAATTATAAGAAAAATGATTAAAAAATAGGTAGAAGTTTTTTTTTTGGAATTTTGTGATTGAGAGTAATTTTTAGTGATATTTGAAAAATAAATTTTTTTGAAATTCATTTGATTAAGATTTCACTTATAATTCATTAAATAAAATAAAAATAATTATCAATATACTAATCATATTTGAAACTTTATTATAATATTTGGATAAAATTTAATAAATTACTTCATAATATATATTAAAAAGCATATTAAAAGTAAATTACAATTTATTTCAAAAAAAATCTTAATACAATTTGGAAGCTTAATATAACTGAAGAATTATGCTGATGTAATATAAATTGATTTTAAAAATTTATATGTATGATTATTTTTTATCCTAAAAATGAAAAAGTTAGACTTTTTGGTAAAAATTGAATATATATATCTGTGTGTGTGTGTGTAAATACAATGCTATCTTTGTATATGAAATGAATAATGTTAAATTGATGGAGTTTTTGAAAGATTTTTGAACATTTTATTGAAAATTTTAATGGTGCGTATATTTTTTAAGGGTAATATAGTCAATCAATTTTTTTTATAGAAACAGATATTTATACATAGAGAATAGATCACTAAAAGAGATGTCAAAGGTAATTTAGAAATTTAAATACATAATGATATAATGGTTATTTTGATATTTAATTATGAAAAGATAGAGTGATCTTTACAATTTTTCATAAGGGTAAAACAGTAAATCAAAAAATTTTCATGTTAAAATACTTTTATTAGTAGTATAGATAGATAGATATAGATATACTAAAGGTAACCCATACCTGAAAGTACAGTATAACGTGAATAATTTTGAGAGGAATATTGTAGTGACTGTTAGATGAATTTATTTGAGACTATTAGATGAACTTATTAAAATCGTCTCTATTTTATATTATAGATATTGGGTTGAATATAAGGACTCCCAAATATATTTTTATTTTTCAATTTTTATCACAAGCAAAATAAAAATTATTATTTTTTATATTTTTTTAAAAATACAAAAATAAAAACGTTACCAAACTATCATTAATTATTGACCTCTTGTTGAACTTTATCCTCAAGTCCTTCCAAGTTTCAACTAGGGAAACTGTCAAACCCAAACCGTTGATAGTCGGACCAGGTCAAGCCCATCGAAATTCGAGCTACATGACTAAACTCAAGGGTGCCAACAGATTACCTTTCAGATACCAAACTCCAAACCAATCAAGCAGCGCCCACATGTTTGCCTCTCTCTCTCTCTCTTTCTCTCTCTCTCATAAATAGACCCCCAGTCTGTACTTTCTAGCTCACCAGTTTCAACATTTTCTATTTTGGCATTGAAAGCAATGGCACCAACAGCAGCAATGATCACACTGGGTTATAACAGCAGATCAGCTTCACACCCATCTCATCCTCCTCCTCCTACTCCCCCATCAACTGCACCAGTTTTCCAAGTAAAGGCCTTGGCACTGAAGTGGCTTTCAGACAATTCCATATTTCAACAAACGTCTGAAACAAAGCAGGCCATGGTGAGTCGATCGTCTTCATCTTCAGATTCTGCTGTGGAAAAGAGGTATCAAGAAGTCCTTGAACTCAGCTGCTGGTAACTACAGATTGGCAACAGACCACCTGTGAGGTTGCTAAAGCAAGGTCCTACTGCTGTGTAAATTTTCTGTGAATGTTGAAAACTTATCATGTACTGATTTATAGGAACAATGCTCTCTCTCTCTCTCTCTCTCTCTCTCTCTCTCTCTCTCTCTCTCTGTAAAACCATGTTATTGCAAGAGTAACATTTATTCCAAACATTTGCCAATCAAAGGGTTCAGTTATATCCAGGTCCATCTCTCTCTCTCTCTCTGCGCAACCGCACTACTCCGTGCCCTCCTAATCATTGATTATAACACACTCCAAATGCATGGAGCCATCCGCAAAACACATACATTAGATAAGCCCAATGAATTAAATTTCGTTTCGAAACGATCGAAATATTTTCGCTTTTATGGAAACCGAAACGAATCACTGATTGAATATCAAAATTCCTATGTTTCGATTGTTTCCACCAATGTTTCGGAAACAAAATTTTAAATTTTTTATTTGTTTCTATCTCATTTTCGAAACATTACTGAAACATTTTCGTTTCCAAACTTACCGAAATTATGTATCGAAACGAATTTTTGATTCGTGGACAAGCTGAGATTCTAGCCACCTAGAATTCACTTAAAACACAATTAATCAAATGGTAACAAAAGAATCACTTTGGTGTCACGGTTAAAAGGCTTGTAAAATACAGAAAAAATTTAGCATACGAGATGTAAGAGTTCCTGAATAAATGCAGCTCAATAATGGAAAAATCTCTTTCATGTTAACAAAGAAATATTAACATGACTCGCCAAAGAGATCTATAGTATATTCCAAAGAACATATGAAGAAGCACCAGCAGATCATACCCAACAATTCGCATTACCTTCCGAAAAAAAACAATTCGCATTACCTTCCGAAAAAAAACAATTCGCATTTACACAAGGGAAAGCTCTCCAGAAGGAGTAGATCTTTTGACAAGTTTGGCCCAAGACTCATTGGCTTCAGTGATGACTTTCAGAGCATAATCCTGTTTATCAGAAAATAATTCAACTTTATTAGCAAAGAATAGAATGATAAGCACTACATATGTATCGGTCATATCTTGGTTGGTATGTGATTATCTTTTTTTTGTTTTGATCAATGGTCAGGGGTGTCTGAGCCAGCTTATGCGCACTTTGACTAATCCTCTCCCTAGTCCAGTCAAAGGCAGACCATACACGCCAGAACTAGAGTATTCGTGAGAATAAATTCCTCATAACCTGACTGTCAAGATTCTAACTCAGGACGTCTGGTTTTAGAGCTCGTTCCTGTTACCACTTGAGTTACCCTTTAGGTTGTATATGATTATCTTCAAATGTGTGTTTTTGTTTTCCATTTTTGTGATGCAGTTTTTCCCCTTCTTTTTCACTTTAAGGAGAGATGCTGGTTGTGAGCAGGCACCCACATGGGCAATTCTAATAAATACAAAATCATGCTACGTACAAAGTCCCACGACTCTATAACTCACCACCGAGTCCCATTATATAAACAGCATGGATAACATAAACAAAACACTGCTTCGTATCTTATAGAAGTTTAAGTGAACAACATAACATGGTTAGACTCATTGAGCAATTCTGATACATGTATAAAGTAACACATATTTGTTATACTCAGTTTCAGACTTTTTCATGTATATAGTAGGAAACTAAGATATCCGTAAGTAATCGAAATGTGAACTCTGCAAATTCCAAAATTTAACTGTTCCAAGGTCCAATGGCAGTGCAGTTTCTTAAGCAATATGGTATATAGGTTTTGTTGTCGAGATTATCATAATGCAACTTCTTTTTCCACATTCGGGGTGCACTTAACAAGTAACAAAAATCTGGTGTCTACAAAACCACATGCATTTTGATGCACAATTGTATGTGCTATGAAATAGTCCACTTCACATACAATATACAGAACCCATGGGTCGAAGAGCAGTAACATAGGACATAAGCACAGCGACGAAACTCGAAATGGATAGAAAATGGAATTTCTTACACTTAGAGAGCTAATTTAACATCATTCTGGGCCGTCAAGATCCTTCATCATTGATAGAATGATTTGATTCAAGCATGACACTCCTGAATGTAAGTAATAAAAGTAAGTATTCACTAAGATACCTTGTTTGCTGCCTTGTTGCCAAGACCAAACTTGTTAGCAGGTTTTCCATCAGGGATCTTGTAGTCTCTGAACCAGTCCCTGATTGCAGTAAGAGTGCCCTGAAGAAAATTTCACAATTAGTGCATGATATTGGCGAGTAGTGACTGCAAATTTATATATGACATAATGAATCATATGGCTTCATCTTGGCTTTTATCACCATACTATCAAGGAAAAAGGTACCATAGTTGGTGAACTTAACTATCCTGTCAAATTTCAATCATTTGCTTGTTACCTTCTCCGCACAAAAAAGCTGCTATGAATACATGTAAATTTTAACATACAATCTCTTATATCAGCGATAGCTTCTAACTTATTATTTTTGCCCAAACTCTTACCATCTTCCTTTGAAGATAAATGAGAAGAAGTTGAGGGCTTATGGGATCGGCTTTATTTCTTGGCTTCTTTTTGGGCATCAGTAACGGGAAGTTGGACTGCATCATGTGGATTGTAATGTGGTTCCATTTTTCATGCCTTTTATTTTTTATCTATTTTTTATCCTTTTTTTTTACTAATCATTTGGTTGGATGACTTGTCCACTTTTGCTTGGTCCTTGTAACAATTTTATTATTCCAATTTTAATAAAATTGGTGTTTCTTCTCGAAAAAAAATGTGAGGTTTCATAAAGGATATACTGAAGGAAGAAAGATCCCCATACAAACACTTCGATTGTGTAATATGTTTAAGAATAATCGTTTTTACCAGCATTTCTTGCACTAATGAATCGGCTTCACATGCACGAAACAATTGCACAGACATATCAAAACTTTTTCAGAACATCAAAAACAGCATGGCATTTAGAAATATAGTAATGGCTTCCAACTTGATAAACACTGCTAATAATGAATATAAACAAACAAACAAACAAACAATTGTGGATTGAAAAACCGTCTAAGAAGCTGGATTACCAATGGCATGCTGCATGGTAATAAAGAAGGTGAAGCAGTTCATGGAGCCATTTGTTGGCATGTTTATGAGCTCATTTTTCAAGGGGGCAGGGCGAGAGGATGCATCTAGATGGAAGCCCCATAGAAAAGGGATTTTTTTTAGTTGAGCATATTTATAGGGTTTTAAGGTGGCAGGTGCAAGGGCTCATTTAAACTGCCGCAGGAAAGGGCAGTTTAGGATGGACAGCAGCCTTGTAGAAGGTTTAAACCATAGATGAATTATTGAGCCAAGGAGATTCTCTTGTATATGCGAGGGAGCGGAGGAGAATATGTATTATCCTTGATACCATGGATTGAAAGGGAATTACTCCACTCTCATTATGCGATTCATAGGGTCAATCCTAGAGCACTGGTCCATGTCTTGAGCAGTTGGAATGGTAACCGTAGCCCCCATTGTGCAAGTGATGGTTAATTTGGAAGGACAGCAAGAGGTGCTCTTTCAAGAAAGAACTTGCTGACTGGGAAGACGAAACACTTGATGCTGGGCTCCATGTTCTTTGGCTTTTGACGATATCCTGTTTCTAGTGATCCTTCAGCTGAATTTATGTATAGTAAGAGGTCACTTGATGTATAACTCTCTTTTTCCTTTAACAATTTCTATGCTCTTTGTTTGCAATGTGTATAAATGAACTCACCCTCTTCATAGCTTTTAATGAAGTATCTTTACCCTTGAGAACAGTATCCATTTTGAAATACGCTCAAGTTTTTTGTCAAAATTGTTCTTATTTCATGGGGTAGGCTTATCATACAGATGCACTACTGAAATTGTTACCCCAAGTTTTAATACCATCACTATGATTTCAGTGTAAAGAAAGCATAAAGATCTGGTGATATATAATTAAATTACAAGAAATTTCAGCTCATACATAGAAAAGATACACAAATTTGTTCTTAGTCAGTAAACATACCGGAAAATGCTTCTCCACGTCATCAACATCATTTACAAGTGAAGCCCTTGGATCATCCAATGAAATTGCCACTATTTTCCAGTCAAGTTCGCCCTCATCAATCATAGCTAAAGCACCTAAGGGCTTGACTTTCAAAATCTGGCCAATTTTTCCACGGCTGTCCCCAATTTCAACAACATCAACTAAAAAATAATGAAACCATCAAAATAAATTAAAATGGCATACTATGAGTGAACAGAAAAATAATCATATAGGAAAGTCAAGATGTTACAATGGGTGGTAGTGGTAACATACCTGGATCATTATCTCCAAATGCCCCATCAACTTCATGGTTGGCAAATGACGGGTCTTCCCACGTTTGTGGGAGTAATCCATAATTCCAGTTTATATTATACCTGAGAAGGCAATTGAACTGGTTCAGGAACATAAACAAAGAACTATACACTCGAGATATAGTTATGCACTTATGCTAAAGGTGGAAGCAGACATTAAATATAGAAGAATCCATTCTGGCAAGCATTATCAGTGTTATCTCTCAGGACGAAAGAATTACAGGTTTCCTCTGAAGGTAGGAAACGAAAAATTCAGGAGGAAGGGGGGGGGGGGGGGGGGGAGATAACCTATGAGCTTCAGGCACTGCACTAACAAGAAAGACTACAAGTAACAATACTGTCAGATTATATAAACTTATTATGTTAACAAAGCCAGAGATCCAGTCTAGGTTTTCAACAGTAATAGCCTTGAGAGCTGAAGTTCAGTTTTCAAGCCTAATTCATAATCTTTTCTGCAAAATATGGATCACATATGCATTCATATATTATGTTTCTTTTCCTATACTTGATTGCCCCCTCCCCCTCAGGAACATTCCTGGGTCCACCTCTGCCAGCCTTCCACTTCTTGGAAGGACAGGAGGTAGTAGTGGACCTTGCTTCAAATATAACATGACTACATGAGAATAGTGGTGTGCGTTGAGGAGTTCATCCAAGAGCAAGATTTGATAGTCATACACCATGAGAATAGGTGGCAATAATTAATTCAAGCACCTAAACAATGAAAAGGAAAACATCCATGAAGAAAAAAGTGAAACAGCATATCTTACGGGTAGTAGCGCAGTTTTCCTTTCTTTGTGTCTTGTTTTAGGGGAGTGAATGGCTCATCAGTAGCAACCTCCATCTTGGCACTTGATTCTTTGGGAATTTCAACAATACAACTGAAGGCACCATCGCCCAAATGTAGCGGTATATCATGCCAAGGAGAAACCTGCAACGTGAGCAAACACAATGTTTTGTGACCAACAAGTTTAAGTAGTTAGAAACCCTAAAATTTCATTCTGACGCTTTTAGTTGTCTTTTGCAAATAATTCAGGAATAAAATAAATTGGAAACCATACTCAAACTATGCAACTGTTTCTTTATAGACCTATCTCATCCTCTGTTCAATTTTCTGATATCAAGAATGGAACAAAAAATATGGAATCTTACAACAGTGGGATTTTTAAGAATTTTTCCTATTGCATTTCTACATTTTCTCGGCTGAGAAAATTTCAGCCCAAATCCAGAAAACCCAGCAAAGTCATATTCTATGCCTCGCAATTGTAGATATGTAACCACATTTCCACATGAAAACTTAAACCCAAAAGCTTAAAACTAATTAAATTTACACAGTTTGATCCACATAACTACAACAGGGAACTATAAGTTAGCATGTTGACCATATTCTGATTATCAAACACCATAAAGATACCAATCAAATTAAAAACTCATGGCTTCATAGTTTTCTTTTCTTTTCCCTTACTTTCTCTCCATACATCAATCAAACAAGACACTAACATCAAACCATAAACACATAAAAACACCGGAAAAAGAAGAGACCTTTTTGCCAGAATCATCGAGGAGGAAGACTCGGTAATCTAGGGTTTCGGGTTGGCCTTCCTCTTTGATCTGAACTTGGGGATTGTAAATTGCACTGCAAGTGAACAATCTTTTCTTGGGCACTAATCGATTGTTGGGGCAAAAAAAGCTCAAACTTTTAGGTCTTCGCAATGGCCCTTTGAACAGCAAAGTTGTGGCGGCGGTGGTGCTTGCTGACACTACGATTCTGGTGGCCGCCATTGACGCTGATTTGGTGGGGAAGAAGAAGTGAAGTGAGCGAATACTACAATTATTAGCTGCTGCGTTAACTTCGACCACAGACCCAAATGGTCGGATTTGATTGGTGGGATCTTCTATTTGTTTTAGTCACTCTAGTGAGACACGACACGAATTAGCGATCATGGTTGAAATTTCGAGTAAATTACACTTTATCCCCTGAATTATTATCTTTATTTTATTTTATACCCTCAATTATAAAATTTTTCACATTATTACTTAAAAACTTTTGCTTTGAATTAAACCCCACCTGCTCCAGTAGACCCTAAACCCCAATTTTATCAATAAAATTGAAGTGTGTTCCAATTCGAAACTCTAATTCTCCGTAGAAATCCATCGCAAGTGGTAGCTCAATGAGTTCGTCAGAAATTGAAATCGCATCAGACTCTAATGATCAAAAGAACTCAGGACGAAACCCTAGCGAGGTACCTATAATCGATGTTTACTCTGCTTCAGCTTACGGAGATTTCGAGAAATTGCGAAAATTCGTTGAAGAAGACGGGCTTTCTCTATCTCAACCGGACGGTGGTGGCCATTACGCGCTTCAATGGGCTGCTCTCAATAATTTTGCCGATATTGTGCAGTATATAATCGAGGTATTCTTAATTACTTTTGGTTAATTATTTTTATCTCAATTTTAATTTCGAGTTTTTAAAATTTAGTTGAACTTGTGTTGGTGTTGAAGCATGGTGGTGAAGTGAATGCCACTAATAATGCGGGGCAGACTGCGCTGCATTGGGCGGCTGTCCGGGGTTCGATGGCGGCGGCAGACGTGTTGTTGCAGAATGGGGCACGGGTTGAGGCAGTTGATATAAATGGTTATCGGGTAATTTTTCGAAATTGTGTTTCGATTTTAGAATCGATCCTGCTGTGAATTTTTGTTGGGGTCCTTAAATGTTCCTTAAGAATTTTTTTGCTGCTTTTCATTGTTAAGTGGCTTTCAGCTATGAATGAACTTTTAGGTATTGTACGCGTCTGTGCAAGCATTTTCCACATGGGGACCAAACAATGGCGTCTCCAGGAACTTTTTTTTAGCTATACTAGCTCTATGAAAAGCAATTTTAACCATTTCAAGATCAGTATTGTATCATCTCATTTGTTCGTTTGGTTGAGCAGGAGATGTGTAACACACCCGATTTGCATTGTGTATTATTGACTAGCTCACATGACTTTAGAATGCGTTATGCAATGAAAGTCCAAAACTTATAAGACATCGCACACACGCTTCATCGAAAATGAGGGATACGACTGATGGGGATCGTGTAGGAATTGGATAGATATTATAGATTAATTATGATAATTATTTAGATACTTTTAATATTTATCTTTTAAGTAATTTTTTTTAACTTGTGATGATTTATTTGTCATTATTTATTTGTTTTAGAGTTTTAGTTTTCCTATATAAAGGGATGCATGTAAGAGTTTTATTTAGATTAGACTTTGATTATTATTGTATACTGATATTGCTTCCTTCTCAAATTCTTTCTATTTTCTCATCCCTTTCTTCTTCTCTTTTCATCCATAATTCTTGCCTTCCTAGCCTACATCAAAATGATGGGGATCGTGTAGGAATTGAATATATATTATAGATTAATTATGATAGTTATTTAGATACTTTTAATATTTATCTTTTAAGTAATTTCTTTTAACTTGTGAGGGTTTATTTGTCATTATTTATTTGTTTTAGGGTTTTAGTTTTCCTATATAAAGGGATGCATGAAAGAGTTTTATTTAGATTAGATATTGATTATTATTGAATACTGATATTGCTTCCTTCTCAAATTATGTGTCTTTTCTCTTCCATTTTTTCTTCTTTTATCATCTTTTCTCATTCTTAATTTTTCTCTTCTTAGTCTACATCAATTTGGTATCAGAGCTTATTTAGATACTTTTAATATTTATCTTTTAAGTAATTTCTTTTAACTTGTGAGAGTTTATTTGTCATTATGTATTTGTTTTAGGGTTTTAGTTTCCCTATATAAAGGGATGCATGTAAGAGTTTTATTTAGATTAGACTTTGATTACTATTGTATACTGATATTGTTTCCTTCTCAAATTCTTTTTCTTTTCTCATCTCTTTCTTCTTCTCTTCTCATTCCTAATTCTCGTCTTCCTAGTCTACATCAATTTGATATGAGAGTTAATACGATCTACATCAATTTGGTATCAAAGCTAATATGATCTGCATCAATTTGGTATCAGAGTTAAAACGATCTACATCAACGGCACTTGTACTTGACACCCTGGTTCAATCATCTTTTTTCCCAAGCATTAGGAGTCTTGACCTCTTGGATCTTGGGTTACCACAATACATTCTCTTAGGTCACACGTCCTTGTGTGGGATTCGTTCCTCATTTGAGTCATTTCCGTTTGGTGCTAGATCTAATAGCAATTGTTATCTCCCATCTCACATTGTACCATACTGTTCGCTTTGAACTAGTTCCATGTGACGTGACTTTAAAACACGTTATCCAAAACTTAAACCATGGCTGCACTGCTTTAAAACGAGTTATATATTGAAGGTACAAAACTCATAATTACAAAGTGCATCACACACTTCACCAAACGATGTGGATAAGTGATTGAGATCGAAAAGGGATTGGATGAGTTTAAATTGAAGAATTGAATTTTATTATTTGTTTTAGTATTATTTTATTAGTTAGAGAATATTTGTTTGACTAGGAGTATTAATTAGAGTTTAACTAGGAAATTGTTATAGAGTTTTAGTAGGATAGGGATTTGAGAGTTTGATTATGAAATTCTTTTAGAATTTTAGTAGGAGAATAGTTTTTAGTAGAGAACTTGGCTTATAAATAATGGTGTAATCCCAACTATTTTTATTAGAGAGAGTGATATAATAAAAAGTGATTCTTCGTGGAGAATTTGTGTGTTTCTTCGCCGATTCCTTGCGAGGATGAGGTAAACTTCTTCCACTCCTTATTCTTTCTTCTTCTTTTTCTATTATGTGATTTCTAGTCCTTCCCGTCCTACATCAATAAGGTACGTGAGATTCACATCTTCACCTCACCTCTCACATCTTGACCGTAAACCTGTGACCTATATCTCACTACCTGACCTCTTGAATCTTGGGTCGCCAAAAGAACAGTAAGCTAAAGTGGATGAAAACCCTAATAATAATGAATATGATAAGAAAATCTCAATTACAAGTTCAACAAATTATTCCAACATAATAAGCAACCATTTATTGCATAGCACTCAAACAATTAAACATTTGAAATAACTAAATGCAATCCAATCAAATAAAATTTGGTTTTTTTACCTTGAAGAAGGCATCTCTCTCACTCATGCACACACACACCGCCTGAAGTTGGTGGCTTGGTGTAGGGAGTGCTGATCATTCTCATGTTTCCAATGGTTTTGAAGTAGTTAAATTTCCACGGGTGCATCTCTTTGAATCTCAGATGTTTTCTGCAGGCGGTTCATGTTGCAGCCCAGTATGGACAGACAGCATTCTTAAATCACATTGTTGCAAAGTATCATGCTGATTTCGATGTACCAGATAACGACGGAAGGAGCCCTCTTCATTGGTCTCTTAAAGATATTCCAACAATATTCATTTTTTTTTCAGTATAATTTGACTTGCATGTAGTTTTAATGCTATTGTGGAGCTCTATGAAGTCAGACTTTGGCAAAGTATGAGTAGTGCTTGATTGTTGGATATATTATTAATAAATTTGCTGTCTTATTGGTCCAACTTCAATCTTGAAAAAATGCATGAGTGTGTTACTAGACGATGGACCATTGTTGTGGGATTTGTGATTAAATGCTAAACTTCAAATCAAATGTTGAACATTTCATACTGAGATCACGATGTACTTTTTTCCCATTCCCTTTTTCTTTCTCCTATCATTTTTCTTGGAGTGCATTCTGCTTATAGGTTTATGAGGATGGAGCTTATGATTCTAAAATTGGGGCTTGGAATATTGTTATTGGTGTTTATTAATGGACTCTCAAGACATTATTTTCAATCTATGGGGTTAACATATTATTAAATGTTCATGTTTTGACCCTTTGTCTGGAACAGGCACAAGAAAAGAGAAAAAAATGAGCAAGACTACATAATTTCAAACTGAATGGGGGAAAACACTTGTAAAAGTGTTCTCTTCTCTTCAATGTACCCAATTCCATGCTTAGTGTTACAATGACATATATCTATATTCAGCTACTTTAGTAGTTTAGTTAATGATCGTAGTGTCTCATTCTCTAAAATTAGATGTGATTGATTTGGCGACATTGCACATTAGTTTTCCTGGTTAGACTATTGACATGGAATCAGATATAGACGCAGAATCAGGAATTTAAGGTAAAGCATTATGAATTAATCAAGGATCGAAATATCGTTTCGAAGTACCGTTTCGGTCAGCTCAAAAACGGAAACGTTTCGGAAACGCAATGGAAACGCAAAAAAAATATGGAAACACGTGGAAACATGTAGAAATACAAAATATAATCCATTTATTTATAAAGATAAACTAAATAATTTTTAATTTAACATATTTATTCGGTTAACATTCATTTATATAAGAATAAATTTAAATTGGAGGGAAAAAAAGGTTTGACATGAGGCGGAAATCATTTAAATTAGAATATTATCCAATTAATAATACAATTTTATTATAACACTAATTTACTAATTAATAATACTAAGTGCAGCATATTATTATAATACTAATTTATTAATTTAAATTGTGTCTTCAAATTAATAAATAATATTATTTCATTAATATTAAAATCACTGTGTACACAATGATTAAAACACATAAATACTTAATTCTAGATATTTAACAAATAAGTTATAATTAATAAAATGACTTACAGTTATTTAATATGTCAATTTAACAAATAATAATAACATAAAACAATAATTATAAAAAAGAAAAAAAATAATGAAGGGTATCAAATTAAATTAATGGTAGTTATGTATAGTTAAAAGTAAAAAAATTATAATGCAATGGGGTATTAAATGTAATTGTTCATACTTATAACAAAAAAAAATATAAAAGGCAGCATAGGTGTTTCGACCTGTTTCGACCGAAACGGTCCGACACAGTGACGTTTCGACTGAAACTTTGGAATTCAATCCATGTTTCGTGTCGGTGCGTTGAAATTCCGAAACGTTTCGGACGTTTCGACACGACATTTTGATCCTTGGAATTAATGTAGATTAGCTTTTCCGTGGCAGCATAAGACACTTGAGTACTGGTTAATTCCAGCACATTAAAGCACTTTTTCTTGGATTCTCATGCATAATGCCTTTTTAGCCATTGTTCAACAGTGTTCGATGGTGATTCAATTGTTCGTCATGGCATTTGTATGTTTCTTCCTCTTCTTCTTCCTTTTCTAAACTTGGGTCATTGGCTCCATTTAAATTTTTTGTCCTCATGTGCGGTGTGTTTCCTTATTGAAGTTGAAACTGGAAACTCTCATATACATGATTTAATAATTCTAATGGTTTTTTCAGATTAGATGATTTCATGACTTGAATTTTTGGGGAATGGGCATTGATATGAGTTTGAATAGGAGTGTTTTAAATTATAACTTCTTAAAAGAAGAGCATGGTAGTAGAATTTTCCTTTAAAAGCAATAAATTATGTTCCACAAGCATTTGAATCACTCAAATTTAATCCTCTGGTGCTTCGAACTAGGGCTGCATACAACGGATCTACTGATACAATTAGATTACTTCTATTCAGAGATGCCTGCCAAGGGAGACAAGATAAACAAGGTATATTAATGTTGATTTCTGCATCCATTGTGTCTTGGTCCTTGATATCTTTGATTTTTGAAATTTCATATTCTCCATTAGACTGCAAATATCTAATAGCAAATAAAAATTGTGTGGCAAAACTGGGCATGTGTTGAAGGAAAAAAATCAATCGCCAATAAATTCTACTCATGGTAAACTCATGCAGTTAAGTTTACCTACTGAGATGCTATATGGTTTACAGCATAGATTCATTATTCATTCAATAAAATTTGATATTTTGAGTTTTCAAAACAGAAAATAAAGGATGGAGTCGTGGTTATTGTTAACAACATTATTTTATGGAACTCCAGTCAACCCCCCCCCCCCCCAAAAAAAATTAGAAAGCGAGAGAAACTCAATCATGTAAGACTGATTATTGGCTAGGCTGAGTTGAGCAGTGTTGTCAGTTCTGAGATCCCAAAAAATATAATAGTCAGGAATTCATTACCTTGTACATATTGCTAGTGGTCTGATATATTTCTTGACTTGGGTTGTGTACTATTCGTCCGTTGCTGCTTTTATTTTTTTCTTGATACAATCCTTTTTTGTCAGATGAATGTTTTACTTCGTTTCTTTTTATTTTTTGGTGGTTTTGGTTTTTTTTTGTTGTTGTTGTTGAGGGGGAGGGGCTGGCCTCAGGGAGAGTCCAGTAGAAAGGGACTGCTAAATGGCATGGAAATGGAGAAAGTAGGCCAATATGTGGGAGACTTTGTCTCTTGCTGGCCTCAGATGGATTCAGAATGGCTATATGATTTACTGATCTATCTACTTTTGTACACAGCTGCTGCTATCCCAGTTACCATGTTATTTTTTAAAAGACAAATCGAAGCAAGTCAAACTTGAAAGCTTCAATAGGATTACAGTTTTCTTGAGTTATCCAACTAAATCGAGAATCTGTGAATAACTTACCGTTCAGCATTTTTGTTGGGCATTGTCTAATCTTAGATGTTTTAGGTTGTACTCCTCTGCATTGGGCTGCATTAAGTGGAAACGTGGAGGTATGCACTGTTCTTGCACATACAAGCACGAAGCAGGAATTGATGCTGAAAGATAATGCTGGATTTACTCCTGCACAGCTTGCATCTGATAAAGGTCATCGGCATGTCGCTTTTTTCCTTGTACGTAACTTTGTATTGATGTTACCTTTGGCAGGGTGTATTAATATGATCTTGTCCAAAGCAAGACTTGAATTCAAGAATTCTAAGGATGTGAGTTTTATTAGTAAAAATATTATCATCCGAAAGATGTTTGTTTCTAGAAAAAGTTGTTGAATAAGTGGCCGTGTTGTTGAAAAAGTTATTGCCCATGGCATCATCAATAAGTGGCCGGGTTGTTGAATCTCTGGGTTCTTCACATAAGAAAAAGTTGTGCTTCCTTATATTGATCGTGTTTCTTCCTTTTCATGATTTTAGAGGAGAATAGCTACACTTACAGGCACCTTTTGTTTCTTGTTTTTCTTTGAATATAACCTTACACCTGTGGATGTTTTCCCATAAATCCTAAGTTTTCAAGTTGCATTTTCAAAGGGGCCATTGCTGTGTGGAAATTTTAGATGTGTAGCAAAACCTTAATGAAAGTTGTGGGCCTCAAACTAAAAAAGGCCATGGAATTTCACTAAGGGAGCATAAGATATGTAAAGAAGGATGTCTTGGCGAATAAATAGAGGATTTTGGATCTTTCCTCATTTTTTTCAATTGTTGGGCCATGTACAAATGGTTTAAGATTACAATTCTCTTAGAAAACAGATAAACCAACTTAATGCACGAAGATTGAGTTTAGAGAAGAGCAAAACTTCCTAATCTAAATTATGACATTTTATACTTTCAGAATTTAGTTAAGATTGAAAATAAATTATCAAATGGTATCCTGTGTACGGTAGAGGTCGGATTGGGAGTGATGGCAGGTGCTCATCCGCTCAAGAGATATGTTGCGGGTTTGAGTTTGGAAATCTTCCTGTCTAGAGTAAGGGTAAGATTGAGTTTTAGGCGAGAATCTTGTGTACAAGGAATGGCCTTTAACATGTCCTGTATGATTTATGAAGTCATTATTGAGTTGAATGACTGAGCAATGCTACATGGTTAGATTGGCGTTTGACAAGGTAAAAGTATATTCAAATGGTCTTGTGGAACTTATGAACAATGTAGTGGTTCTATAATTTTGTAACATTCCTTAAAAATAGGATTGCAATGATCAAACTTGGAAGATGGAGGTGTTGATTATGATGATGGCAGCCATGGAGTGGAGCTGAGGGTGGGTGTTGGTCGTGGCAGTGTGATAAAAGGGTGGTGGGAAGGCTGTCGGCAGTGCGATAATTACTGGCAGGGACCATGGTGCCTTTTGTGATATTTACATTGACAACAGTTGTCATATTGGCTGTTATGGAATTATTCATTGTAAAGGTGGTCTCTTCATTGATAACTATTGTGGTATTGCCTGTTGTGGATAGATCTCTTCAGATGCAATGGTGGTTTGATAGTGAGTGGGAATGGAAGCAAAAGTCGTAGTAGGCAAAAGTGATCGGGTGTAGGCGTTCGCTAATTTGATCTGAAATACCTATGAAAAACTTTGGAAAGTGTACATGTCAACTAAATGATTCCAAATCACTAATCCAGATGGTAGTCGTTGCTTATGCTAAGTTGCTAACTGCATCGCATGTAGGACGAACTTTGTTGTAGTGGTGAATGGTGATCTCAGAACTTTGTGTTTTCGTGCAAAGATTTATTCAGACTTCAAAATTAGTTGCAACTTTAAACTCTATTATAATCACTTTATGATGGTGATAGAGTCTGTCCCCCCCCCCCTGCTTGGTTGCAATATGGATCTTCACCATCATTGATGAGATGCCGACATAACATAGAATGATGTCTGATGCAGTCAAATGCACTGCGTGCACACAGCAAGCACTGGGAGGACAAAGTTTGCATTGGGAAAGTTGGGGATATTGGTTATGCCCCTATTCTGTTCTGTATAGTATTTTTTAACACCATCCTCTTCATCAATTCAGTCCTTTTTGGTGCGTAAAGCTACAATTCATTACAAATTCTTTCATCCTTGAAGGGGCATAGTAACTATACTAAATTTGACTTTATACTTGTGCTAGCTCCCAATCTTACTAAGGTCACTGCTGTTGTTGGACTTTGGGGATGGACTGCTGTGTCTCTATCAGTTGGTTCGCTGATAATGTTCGTCCGTTGCAGCAGGTTATACAACTTTTGCTGTCAGTCATTGACATGTCAATGTTTAAGACAGCTCTATCACATAAATTTATGCTTGTTTATATTTATTTTGCTCTTTTCTTTCGAACCTGTTCTCTGTCAAACCCGATATGTGCATTTCATTAATCGAAGAATTACCTTATCTCAGTCTTAATTGTGACTCTGCACGGTGAATAGAAAATTGAAACATCTTTGTGGTGATGCTGTAGTTGTCAGTACTACTAGTCAGGTATTATTGTTTTCCATGATATAAAAAGATCTACGATCTCTGTCCATGGCAGTGTATCATGGTTAAGACAATTCAGTTCGTGTTCTTTTGTTCATGTCCCAAATTTGCATCAAACTTTAAGTAGGAAATTGATTACTAGATGCACAAATGCAAGAGTAATGTTTACAAATGCTTCTTGGCTTAGCGAAAACTAGTTCCTATCATATGGCCTGAACTTTAAGCTTAGTAGATTTAATTTGTTGCGTAAGTGGTAGCTCCAACCTAATCCCCAACTATTGGAGTTTGCCTACAGGACCCTGTTTTCCAATGTGCTACTAAACAATTACAGGGCTTATTTGAAGGGAATAGCTTTGTTATTATTCATGATATACCCTTGTTGCTGGAGTTGTGGTTATTATGTAAAATGTATCCTCCTACAGTTTGCTTCTTCTCGTTTTCTCTTGAAGTGACTGATGGTGATCTCTCATTTGTTGCAGTAAAAATCCTGGTTATATAAAAGCAGGGATGGGTAATCATACTGATGCCGAGGTATCTGATATCTTATGTATTATTGGTTCCATGACAATTCTTAGTGTTTATTAAAAAAGCCTTCAGCTTTTGGCAACTCAAGTTTCTAGCCCTCTTGCTTGTTTTTAAATGTTTTCACATATGAACCTCCATATATCTTAACGAGTAAATTCATCACAACTTTCAAAACCTTTATTGTTACTCCTTTAGGGTTGATTTCATGAATCATTTTTGCCATTTTGCTTTATCCGAAATGTTATGATCATTGCATTCAAGATAGAGCATATTCGTTTTAGATTCTCTGGCCATGGCAATGAAGAGTGATGGGTACTTTCACTTGACTGTTTTTGTACAATTGCTTAAGACCTCGATGCGCACCAGTCGACTTATTGTCTGGGTTATGGATCAGCATAGCCAGTTATGACACTCAAAGCTGTTGTGGTACGAAAATTAAACGCCCTTAAGATCGTAAAAACTTAGCATTTTAACGTTGCACTAAGCAGTATCTCCTAAAAGGGCTTCTATTACACAATTTATAATTGGTTTTTGATTGCTGTAGCCTATGAGAGTTGGCCTTCTTTTTGCATTTTAAATGAGAGAATGCTAGTCCGAATTTATTTGAGAGTAAAAGAAAGTATAATTGCAATAGTTTAACTGGTTGCTCCTTATGATTTGAAATGGAATTGCCTTGATTTTTATCTGTATAACGGGACTGTACTCCCATCTGTATTTGATGTGAGCCTAGCCTTAACTTTTCTTGCTTTTGGTGTCTAAAGTGATCTTTTTTTACTTCTTTCATGTTGCTATTCTTGCCTCCACCTGTCTTGAGAAGGTTTTCAATCATTTTACAGGATGCTTTGTTGAATATTGATCTGAAGAATTCCTCTACTTGGACGGGGAATTGGTCTCAACTTTGCCCTACCTGCAAGGTTTCATTGGGAATTTCCTTGTCTTTCAAATTTGCAGTGGGTCAATTATATGAAATGTTCTGTAGCTGCCTTCTTGATGCATGTAATGCTTGAGATACTGATCCTGTAAAAGTTTTATCTACTTTCTCTTTTTTGTTTCCAGATAATAAGACCAGTTCGCTCCAAACACTGCCCTATATGCAAGCACTGTGTGGAACAGTTTGACCATCACTGTCCCTGGATCTCAAATTGTGTGGGCAAGGTATGAAATAATATGACTATTAAATTAGTATCATGACAATTCAGAGCATCAGTTAGTAGATATATGGGAGACCGTGAACTCTGATTTGCCAATCCGTTTTCCCTGATGATTCACTTTGCCTCAATCTGCGCTGCCACTTTCCATTTACTCCTTATGTTAGGTCACAGACCTTGATGAATAGCGTTGATTATTCTTTGGCATGACCACTTCCTTGAAATCACTCCCCATAAAAGCTTTGGATTGGAGGTTGATTTCTATTCTTGCATGCTCCTCTTTTCTTTCCTTGATTTTGGTCTTTTTGTGACACGTCTTAATTGATACTAATAATGATAACACTGGTGAAAGAAATATCTTTGTCCATTTTCTGAATCTGTAGAATTGATATATTTTGACTTGATTCATTTCATATTAGTTGTCTTCATTTTAATTAGGTGTGAATCACATATACAGTTTTTGACAGTGTGGTACGAGAGATATCTGATAGGCATATGATATGGGCATAAATAATATCTGGTGCTTTTGATCCCAGCTTATATTTAGCAACTATTCTTCCCCCTCCTTCCCCCTCCCTCCCCTTGGGGTCTCCGGTTGCTATTCTTTTACACTCTGTCACTGTGGATTCTTTGTTGTCATCTATGCATTTTGCAGAGGAATAAGTGGGACTTCTTTGTTTTTCTCTGCATGGGAACGTTGACATCATTCCTTGGTGGTGCTGTTGCAGTTCATAGTATGCGAGAGCAATAAGTTCCAGTACCTTATCATTTTGTTGTATAATATGATACCATCTCAGAGTAGATTACCGATTGTATACGGTATGACAGGGATTTGGGCATCAGTACCAGCATTGCGAGATGAAGAAACATGGATTCATCATGTGGTTGTTGAACATCCTGGCATAGTTGCTTTTCTGGTTATGGACGCACTTATTTTCATTGCTGTTATAACTTTGATGGCAGCACAAGCATTCCAGGTTAGGGAATGTGGTTTCTTATTTTTTAGATTTCTTTACTGATGCTTATATGTTTCTTTTTGGTAAGTGATGCGTAAAATATGTTGGTAGTGAATGTGTTGCGTCTTTTGAGGGTAACTGGAAAAGCAGACATGGGGCTACATTGCTAACTACACTCTGGAAATCTAATGCAAGACTCATAAGTGAATCTATTCCAATAAATTCATGCATATATCTCAAAACTTTTTTAAACTTGTTTTGCTGATTTCCCCAGGATCCTGAATTGCTCCTGTTTATTTTTATGTGTGGGTACTGTGAAGTCATAACAGCTGTACGAGTCAATTGCCATGGTTTGTTTAACTGTTAATTAATGGACACTTGAAGTAGGGATAGCGATTGGGCAGGTATGGTGGCCCTATCCCTATGGTATCCTTCCTGCCAGACAAGACCCTGCCCCTGCCCCATACCTGTTATGGGGTTTTGATTTCTTACCTTTTCCCTGAACTCGAGAACCTTCTCAATCCCCATCCTGTCTCATGTGGCCTGGTTTGCAATTTTGAGACTGCTTTTACACAAAGAAGATCAACCAAATCTGGAAAGAAGTATGCTTACCATATATCAGCGCATTATTGCAAGTTCGACTGAGAAAAAGTCCAACAAATCCGAGAAAATCAAGACAAAGAAGGGCTAGTAATATCACAGCTACTAAGCACAAAGGGAAGTATAAAAGGGAAAGAGATAGAGAGTGATTGTTTGCTGTTAATGATAGTATAGTTGACTACCAAGCCCCAGTAAAATTGATATGTGAACAGAGTGGTTTATAATCCACAGAACTGTGAGTGGGGGGCTGTATGTGGAAGGACGAAAATAGAAAGGCCCCATACCTATTCTCATATGTATTAATAGCACAGAGGAAATTCTGCATAGAAGTATGGCTTCTAAGCAATATCTGCATATAAAGGGGGCAGGGGGATGGGATTGTTTGTACAGAACCCCACCCTGAACCCTTTCATCTCTAATCATATACCACCTCTACGGCAATCTAGGTCTCCCCAAACCTGTCCCATTAGGGGTTGCATGGTGCAAGTTATCCCAATTCTCAGGTTGAATGCCATCCCTAAGAATCAGCTTAGCTTGCTTCCTCCAGTGCTCAGGATGGTGAACTTTTATGATGTACCTGTGGTCACTTATATTCATAAAGTCAATTTTGTTGCATCTAACCACAAGGGATGATATTTATATAATATATATATAGGAGTGGATTGTAGAAATGGTCATTCAAGCACATTAGTGATGCTCAAATGCTCTGGAGTCTGCTTTACTTGCTTACTCTGATGTTCCTATATGCTCTTCGTGAACTCTACTTTTAGTTATTTCATTTCTGAAATCAATAGCTAAAATCCACTCGAAAATTCCAGACAATGCTTGTGGTCGAATTTGTCTCTGCTGCTTTCCTTGAATGAGAAGTTTGTGTTTTTTGTTTGCAGATTTCCCGGAACATTACCACTAATGAATTTGCAAATTTTGCACGGTATGGTTATCTTCGTGGTCCAGATGGGCGTTTCCGCAACCCATACAACCATGGGTGCCGAAAGAATTGTGCAGATTTCCTGATCCATGGCTACACAGATGACAATGAGATTGCTTGGCCTCCTTTACAGCAGGTTGCCAGGTAGTTGTATATGTCACGGTATGCAATTGTACTACTGTTCTTCCTCTGTTGTCGGGTGATTCTGAAACCCTTCCTCTCAGTTACAAATCTTGGTCATACCTCACCACAGGCCCCACAGCTGTCGCTATATTCACCCTTACTCATTTTCCGGAAAAACAGAAACTCGATTTCATTACCTGTCTCTGTACATTTCAATACCATAAAATCATAGAGAAACTATATTCCTGTAACACGTTCTCTTATCAATTCCTTATGGCATATGGGGTTCTGCAGTCTTCCCACCTGCTGTTTACTTGGTTTAAACGGGAAATGGATTCTAAATCCTAATACTAGTAAACTTCAGGAACTTTGCAACAGGGCTAATAGATAAAAACTCTACATTATAATTGGGTTGTTGGTAGGGGTGGGCTCTGACTCCGACGGAGTTAGAAGGCATATATCTGACTCCGACTTCGACTTCAGTCGAAGTGAATATTTACCTCCGACTCCAATGGAGGTAGAGTCGGTCGGAGTCGGTGTCAGATTTTTGGATAGTTGCACACCCTAGTTGTTGCCTCAAGTAGGTTTGAAAACCACCCTTCTTAAAGACATCAACATTAATGGTTTGATTGTTCATTAGCAACAAGTTGTTATTTGAGCTTGATATCATTGACAGAGTTTGGGTCACGATATTTTTGCTGCTATCTGAGACCTTTTACTGCTGCTTAATGGTATTGCAATGCTATCATGTTTTCCCGACTTTGACAAATCCAGATTGTCAAAGTTTTCCATTCTTATCTCATTTGGAATGGAATGAGATAAGAATCTCTGGAGATCTTTCCTCTCCACTTACTCATAATATGTTTTCCCTCTGTAAAAAACTTCTTTCAAATGGCATAATTTTCCGATTTTTTCCTCGATCCTCAAAGAAAATTGACTCCTCTTTTCCTCAATTCTTTGTGCAAAACAAAAGCGTCTAACTATAGGAGTCACTCAAAATTTGTTTTATTTAGTGAATTCCCTGTCGTATGGCCTTTTGCATGTGCCTCTCTCTTTGTAGAGAAGAAGGCTTAGATAGTCCATTCATTCTGTTCGAATCTTTTCACCTTGGTGTGGCAAATTGTAAGAAAAAATTGTAATAGTTCTCTATGGAAGAGTTATTTAAAGTTGTGGAACCTTTTATTCAGACAAGTTCGGTTCCAATCTGCTTTTGATGTTCAGAATCATGAGGATTTAGCTCCTCGACAGAAATTTACAGCCCTCTGATAAATATAGATACGACCTTAATAAGGATAATATCCAGAGTAACACAAGCAACATTGGTACTCAAATTCAATGAATATGGAACAAACCAACAGAGAGAGAGAGAGAGAGAGAGAGAGAGAGAGGGAAGTCACAAAGTCGAACGGGCGAAGGGCCTCGGAATAGGCAGATAACATCGTTGTCAACTTTGTTGAATTCCACTGGGCCATGTCTGATTCTTCACAGGTTTCAATATATCTTCAATCTCAGCCAGAGCTATCTCATCCTTCCCTGCTGTAGATAATTCCATAGCAGCTGCCACATTTTCCTCAACCTGATTATCCGAAACACTATACATTATGACACTGCTAAACCACTATACTTCACCATTGACTGGAGTCTTTCCCAAACTATGTTCATATTATAGAAGCATTTGTGTCACAGGACGTGAAAACAAACATTTATGGCATGTCAAGTGAGTACTTGTATATATGAAGTGAGGGCACGCAGGGTATACAATACAAACATGCTAGGTGCTAAAAAGAGTAGGACACAAACACGTTAACAAAAGAAATTATTTATTATATTTCATTTTGTGTAGTTTATTCATGCGCATGTAAGTGTTACATAATATACGACAATCATATCTCACAAATATGTAAAGCATAATAGCATAATCTCTATTATGCTTTACTAAAAATAACCAACTTATATGCAATTATTCTATTTCGGAGTCCAAAAATCTAAATTTCGTATTCTAAACTTGCACCCACAACTTAAATTCACCTTGTAATAAAATCTGGTATGAGAAGAAATGGGTGGGGTAAGGATTCAAAGGAAAACGAGTGCACATAAATATCCTGTTATGGAGAAAAGCCTGCAGACACTTTCACTACATCAGCAATAGAGAAAATATTGAACCTTCAAGTAGGGCTGATATTCGAGCTGAGCTACTCGGGCTTGATTCGGTTCGAATTCAACTCATATAGGACTTGTCTCGTATTCTAAATGAGCCGAGCTTGAGTAAATTTTTAGGCTCGTTTTGTTAGACTCGAACACGCAAAACTCGGCTCATTTATATGTAAAATAGTCGAACTACTCGGGTTTGACTCATTTTGCGGCTCGGGTTCGGCTCATTTTCTAAATACGCCGAGTTTGAACAAATTTTTAGACTTGTTTAGAAAAACGAGTTTGACATACTCAGCTCGAACTCGCAAAGTGAGGCTTGATTATTAGCCCTACATTTAAGTCCGGTTTTTGAGTAATTATAACATTCCTGTATTACTTCCACATACATGCCTTTTAATTAATTTTTTTATCATGTTTTCCCATTTTCACACTAGGAATAAATAAAATTTCTCTTACTATCAAACAAAATGAGAAAAGAGACAAGTATATATGATGAGTAAAAACATTCTTGAAAGCAATGAAACATATTACCATTGAAGTAAAACAGGATTGAGTCAGCAAATGACCTAGTTCCATTAAAACAAGCTCTATATAAGAATCCGTGGGGCAAGGATCAAAATTTTATTTCGAAACGGTCGAAACGTTTCCGTTTCTGAGGATACCGAAATGAATCGGTGATGAAATCGAAACTCCAATGCTTCAAGGTGTTTCAAAAATTTTCAAGTTATTTTGAGATGTTTCGACATGTTTTCACCGTTGTTTGAGCATGTTTCAAGATGATTTCGTATATTTAGACCAATATTTCAAAATATTTTTAAAATATGCCTTCAAAATTTTCATTCGTTTTCAGTCTGCTTGCGAAACATTTTCGAAACATTGCCTAAAGGTTTCTGTTTCCTAGGTAACCGAAACAATGTATCGAAACGAAATTTCAATCCTTGATATGGGGCAATATAATATTTTATATATTGAACCAAACAGTAGCAATCAAGGCAAACGTTGAAGTATAACCTGTCTAAGAGAGTTCATTCCGACCAGTACAGAAGAGATGTCTTTATTCGATAAACTGTATTGCATAGACAACTTCGATATATTCTTCCCCTTCTCTTTACAGTAAGCAGCAGCAGCTTGGCACGCAGCCTGAGGGCAAAAACATGAAGAGGTAATACAAATGAATTTAAATTTAAAATCACACTAAGCAGCTTTTCTGCAGTCTAGTAGGCTATGGAAGATATCGAGTTTTACAAGTTATACATATGTTTGACATTAGCAGATATTCTGTTTACTTTCCCTTTCACAACGCGATATATTGATGGACTTGATTCATGATCCAACTTGGAATGCTGCATAAGATACCAAAGCTGTTCGAATCTATGGAAGCATTGGTTTATACATTCCTCTTGGTCTCGACTCTAGGGATTTTCTGGTCTTGTGGCCTGTAAACGAAATTCATTAGGCACCTCATAATGTTCAACTCTTTCTTCTGTTATTTTGCGGATATGCCGGTCCCATGTCCTTTAAGTACACCTTGGGTCAAGGCACACTTATTTCAACTCCTCTACTTGGAATTGATCTCTAACCTATGAACTTTTTGACTGTGATAAACTAATTTCTCTCATTTTATCATTGCCAAGCATTGGCTAGCCCAAAAAATAATAATAATAGAAATTTTCCTGCTCACTTCCACATTCCAAACAAGAATCACCAGTAACAGGTGTCTTGTGCCAATCTATTCCATTATGTCATAACAATCGGGAGTTCTCATGTGTTTGCTCCTTCACTTTTTAATTTAGTGGCACTCGGAAATAGTAATAATTTCAGTAGATATCGTGAAATAACTACCAACCAGGGAATAATAACTAGTATAGGGTGGTGACAATGGGCGTGGAGTGCGCCCAACACTGCTAACATAATTAATATATCAACATACTAAGGCTCGAGTTGTGTAGTAATGCAAAGAGTAATAAGAAAGATAACAATTCAGATTGTAAAAGGAAAGAATACCTTGAGTTCAGGTGAAGCTGGGTGCCACTCTGGTGGGCCACATTCCGTAAGAAGTCCCATTGAAAGTGGAGAAGCACTGATCACACCAACACCCTTGCTCTTCAAATAAGGCAGAAGATCCTCCAACGTTGAGTCATTAACACTGTAGTGACAATATGACAGGATTACATCAACTGTACCTGGTGGCACCCGATCGAGCACATATGTAAAAACACCCAAGGGAAGTCCTGTTATGCCAATAAACCGGATCTTTCCTGCTTCCTTTAATTTCTGAAGAGCAGGGATTGTCTCATTCACAATCTGCTCAGTGGAGAAACAAAACAAAACCAACCCAAGCTTCACTGTCATGTTTTCAAAAGCATACTAGATTGCAGACAAGAATGCAATAAAATTCTAGACTAGAGAGTTTACTAGAGATAGACAGAATTCTTGTTCAAATGAGAAAAAAAAAAAACTAGCTACCCTGTGTGACACAGATCAAGTGATCCCAATTCAAAAAATGAAATCTATAAATAAAAAACAAAGAATGGCCCAATCAACAAAAGAAGCAAATGCACAAATAAAAACTGAGAACAGCCAAATCAAGACACCCATTTTTCAAACACAGAAGCAATTCATCAAGAGACCCAAATCCATAAAAACTAACAATACCCACTGCGACAAATGACAACTGATGAAAAGTCCCAATTACAGACCAAAGAACAGCTACTAGAACACAGTATAATACACGATTAAGATACTCGATTCAAACAAAACTGGTAGCCCAATTCAAGATCAAATCCGAAGTATTTCAAATTCAACTAAAAGACTGAGAGCAAACCCAAATGAGTACCTGATCAAGAGACCCAAATTCAATATCATGGCATTGCAATATATCAACATAATTCAGCTGCAACCTCTCCAAGCTCTCATCAATGCTCCTTGTCACTCTCTCAGCACTGAAATCAAAACCCTCGGTGTATCTCCCACACTTAGTCGACACAATGTACTCATTTCTCGGCACTCCAAGAGCTTTCAATGCCTTCCCAAGTACTTTCTCCGACAATGTCCCTCCATAATACCTAAGACCCATTAACCCAAAACAAGAATCATAAGAAACCCAAAATCTGAAACATCAAAAAACTTCATAAAATCAATGAAATCACTATTTCAAAAACAAATTTCTTTGGGAAAAGTGTACGGGGAGGTGTCGAAGAAGTTGATGCCGAGGCGAAAGGCCTCGCGGACGCAGGCGTTGGCGTCTTGTTCGGAGATGGGGCCGAAGACGTTACCGAGAGGGGAGGCGCCGAAGCCGACACAGCTGAGCTTGAGGCCTGTGTTGCCAAGGGGTCGGAGCTCTAGGGTGGTTGTCATTTAGTCTTGTTTCTAGGGTTTTTTGTTTTTCTGAGAGGTGAAAGGTAAGAGAGGAGAGAGAGAGAAATGGGTTTTCCCAGGAAAGAGTAACTGTCTTCTGGAGAATAATTTCCGGGGAATTAACGGCCACATAAGGAAGGTCGTATGGTGGTGCCGGGTTTACTGGGTGTAACTTGGACGGGCTAACTCGACTTTCAACTTGAGTCCAACCCGAAAAAAATTAGGACTTGGGCTAAGGTTTTTAATACTTGGGATAGACTTGGGTCAAAAAATATCAACTCGAATTTAATTTGGGCGGGCCTCAGGTTGAGCCATCGAATTCACAAGTTGAACCCGAATATTAAAATCAGGCTTAACCCGAATTAATGTCTTACTTTGGGGTTCCATTCTTGGGACATGTAATAACTATGACAATATGTCTATTGGAAAAATTGCAGTCAGACACCTATTTAATATAGAACTTGAGAAGTCCGTAAATTATGTGGTTCTAGCAAGCATGTATGTTGCAGCTGGATTATGAGACAGTGCATCAAGTTTAGAACAACAAGTCTATTTTAGGCTCAACCCGAACTCAACCCAAATTAAACCCTTAAAGTAACCCGAAATCAGCTCAAAATCATTAACCCGAATTCAACCCGAGCCCCGAATTAAACTCAGGCAGTACTTGGATTGAATCCCTCAATCCGAGGTAGGGTTAGGGTTAAGATTGAAGATTATATATCTAGGGTTGAATTAGAGTTGACTGTCCAACCAGTCCGTACCTCTAGGTTTTACTTTTTACACCTGTGGATGAGGTTGGGTGAGGTAATACGGCTATTTGGACAATTGGGCCAACTTGGCCTTCTCCATTGAATTATTTTCTTGCTTGTTAGGTTTTTTTTTTGGTTAAGTCTCGTTGTCATGAGATATTTGGTAACCTGTCATGGTTCTTGTTTGCAGAATTCACACCGTAACTTCTTAAGATCGAGGAAGCTCGCATCAGCAAGTCCATCAAACACGGTTAAGTTTTGGGCTAAACTTGCTACTCTGGAGAAGTTTGTTCAATACCAGCTCGACCCAGCTGTTGAAGAGCCCTTTTTGCTACTAAGCCTTTTTTGCTTTATGGATGTCCATTTTTTTTTCTTTTTTTATGCTCACCATTTATACTCACCTTTGCAGCTCCTATTGAGGGAGTTGGCTTCAATACCAAAAAGGTAAAAATCGGTAAAAATACCGAAAAATTAAAAGGGTTATATTATGTATGGTCGTCACCTGTATACTCCGAAACCCGTAACAACTTATAACTGGTTTCACCGGTATATATTTTAAAAATAAGTGAACCCGCTATACACTTTAAAAATAAGTAATAATAGAAATTAAAATCAGTTTTAAAAAATGATAATTATTTATTATATTTAAACATGAAATAAAAATATAATAAAAAATTTACAATATTTGGGGTTATTGAGTGAAATTAAATTTACATTTTAGATTAAGTTAAAAATATTAGGAGGTTAGATTAGGTTATCTAAGTTCACCACTATTTTAAGTGATAATAGAAATTAAAATTAGTTTTTAAAAATGATAATTATTTATCATATTTAAACCTAAAATAAAAATATAAGAAAAATTTTACAATATTTAGGGTTATTAAGTGACATTATTTACGATTAAGTTAAAAATATTAAAGGTTAGGATTAAGTTATCAAAATAAGTTAACCACTAGGCTAAATTACAACTAAAGTTTAGCTCATTTTTTTTGGCTATTACTAAAATGTTACAGTGAGGTCATATTGCCACTTTTTTCGGGTAAAATTGTCATTTTTTTGGGTTATATTTTGGGTGAAGTTAAAATTATTATAACAAAAATTTTCACCATTGAATAAATTACAACAAAGTTATCATATTTGGGTACACCTTTTTGTGTTAAATTAAAATAGGTAAAAAAATTTGGGGTAATATGAAACTAATTACATAGTTGATGGTGTAATATAAAAAATATGAGGGAAAAATTGAAAAAGAGTGATAATTTAGGGGTATAAGTGAAATTTAATGTTAACCAAAAGGCAACTTGATCGCTGGTTGAGATCGAGATTAGTTTGCAAACTTGAAACCCCGATCGCTACATAAGCGATCAACTTATATCGCTCATATAGCGAACAACTTAGATCGCTAATCTAACCCCCCGATCGATCCAGGTTAGATCGTATTCCCCCAAAAAATCCAACTCCTCAAAACCCTAAGCAGTCTAACCTAATTGCATGCCCTAAATCAGCGATCTAACCCCAAATCGGTGAAAACTCAACCTGATTGCATACCAAAAACCCTAAATCACAACCATCGCCACGGCCTCGAACCCCAAATCAGCAACCAAATCGAATCGAACCCACTGCCACCGGAGCCACTGCCATAGCCTAGAGCAACCACCGCCACTGCCACAGCCCAAAGCAACCACCGCCACTGCCACCGCCTTCCTCTTCTCCGAGGTATCCATTTTCTCTCTCGCTCTCTTAATTTCATCATATTTATGTATACATAGTTCTCTCTCTCTCTCTCTCTCTCTCTCTCTCAATTTCATAATATTTTTGTACACATAGTTGCATAAGGGATGTGTTTTTGGGTTGAACGAATGATGGTTCAAAAGTAATGCAATCCTATCTTCCTCACATTTCCATCAATTGTTATTGCTCAAAAGTAATAGAAAATCTTCCATGTTATTGCTCTCTTTTTTGACTAGATTTTTTTCTTGTTACAGCAGAGTATAATGACCGAAGGCAAAAAGAAGTATAGGCCAAAAATTGTGGATAATAGTAGGAAAAAAATGAAGAGGAAGAAGAGCTGTAATGATCCTCCCTCCATTGATCCCTCCTCCAAGAAGAAATGTAATCATCCTTCCTCCATTGATCCCTCCTCCAGAATTGATCCCACCTCCACCAATCCAATTGATCCCACTGTTGATCCCACATCCACCAATCCAGTTGATCCCACTATTGATCTCTCCTTCAATACATTAAGTTCATCCAACCCTATACCCAATCCAACAAGTTCATCCAACCCCATATGCAATAAAAACATATCTTTTTTCAACAAAAATCGTAAAGATCGGTATGATAACTGCTTTTATAATAGGCTTTTGTTATTGGAGATGGGTGTTTTACCACAATTCTTTTGTTGGTGTTGTTGTGTCTTGCTTATGATCTTGTTTCTTGAGTCATTGTATATGTGAGTAACAACTTTGAATGCTAGATCCTTCCGCATCGTATTAGATTCATCCTAAAAACAATAACCAATAACCACAGTTAAATTGAAAAATGTTACATATACAAATTTAATTTAGTACTATTAAATATTAAATAAGGAGAATATCTATCATACCATAATTCTAAATGATTGATCAAAAAATTGAGCATGCATCTCCTTTATGACAAATATTCCACAATCATAGCTATTTGTTTGCCTAGGAGTTCAATTCACTCCATATATGTGCCACTTGGTCAATGTTGGCGTGTAATTAGGTATGACAAGTTGAAGGACTTGATCTAATTGTTTAATCACATTTGCAACAGCAGAAAAATGGATATTGTTGGGATATAATGGTAGAGAATCAAATAATAAAAAAAATTTCTTCACTATATCCACCACGCATAAATATCAATGGGTGTTATTGTCGTTCATGGGTATATAGATCTACATAAAGAAATATAAGGATATTAATTATTGTGTAAATGATCAATTATAACCAACAAAAAAAATATATGACATCTACGTACTTTATCACAGTCCTTGAAATCTGAAATGAAGTACCTTTGAAAATCAAGCAATCAAATTATTTTTTCTTGTTTGTTTCCTTGCCTTACTCTTCCAAGTGCTTTTTGTTGGGTATTAAAGGTAAAATATGGGTACATATTTAACCCACATTGTACATGTTCAAGATTAAAAAAGTCAAATAAACAACATTAAAAAAGTTAAATAAATCACATTACCGTAAACCATGTGGGTAGATACCACCTTGACCTTTTTGTAAAAGAATTAAACTTCACATCATCCGGAAAAATACAAGATGCCAAAGCTATTATCTTCAGGTAAAAATGTACAAAATCAATACTTGATCAATATAAAAAACACAATAAATAAAAATGTCCATTTTTAACTCACACTGCCTAACAACCATTTTCTTGATTTTAGAGATTCAATAAATGAATATCTGTTGGCAGAACATGTCTCAAATCTCACCAGTGTCTCACTGTTTTGGTGATGATCCCACAATATATAAGAAGAACAGGTGAGATTTGGTATATAGTATAAATACCTCATGTGTTGTCAAATATGTAATTCAAAACACACATTTTATCATCATCACTAATTTCATCAATGGGTGGATAATCCCCATCTGATGGGGTCCACAAACTGGTGAAATCTGAAATATGCTTATTAAATATAATGAAGAGTATTATTAAATGTGACACAATTGTTTAAATAAAGTCAATACAAATATTTGTTTAAACAATCGGGAGTACGAAATTAAACCTCGTGAACAGTGATAGTTGAGGGAATGTGAAAAGTTGTTATTTCTTCTAGAACTTTATGTATTTTCACTTCGGCCTTCTCATTATCCTTTTTCTCATCATCTTTTGTTATTTTTTCAACCATATATACATCAACACCAACCTCATGCTTATTTACAATTTCCACCATCTTTTCCTCTTCATCTTTATTTGCATTCACCTCCTCTTCATCCTTATTTTTAACTTTGTCATCTTCATCCTTATTTCCAGCATCCGCCATCTCCATTTCTTTATCCTTATTTCCAGTTGCCACCATCTCCTCATGTTCATCCTTATTTGCATTGACCTCCTCTTCATTCTTATTTCTAGTTACCTTCAACGGTTCCTCTTTATCCTTATTTGCATTCACCTCATCTTCATCACCCTTCTTTACAGCTTCCTCCATCTTCTTTCCAGTTTCCTCTATGTCCTTTCCAGCTTCTTCCATCTCCTTGTTAAACAAGGTTCCATTATTGTCCAACTGTGATCACACACATAGAGCAGTATTATAATGCATTATCGATTAATCTTATAATCAAGTAAAACCACAAGTAGGTTTGACGTGTTATACCGCCGCTATATCTGTCGTGTGTTTCTTCAAGATAGTATTTTCATACTTCTTCAAATAAAGTTGTTGCTTACACAAATAATATTAGAGATTTGGAATATATATTTTTATTACTAAAAATATGGATTTTATAATGACTATCATACCTTGAAAATATCATATGGTGATTTCAAGTATTTACTTGGCTCCCGCTTAGAGTTTCTTCTTAGCACTTTTACACTATACTTTTGTTGCAGCTTTAAGCTATAATTTTTTTGGGTGCATGAGTGTGAAGCTGGTTGAAGGTGAGGTGTGTTTACAATGACATTTGAATGTTGCCGCGGTGTATGTTTCATAGACTTTATATCCGGTGTTTGCACTGTTTGAAGCGAAATCCACATCCGATTATCGTACTTGGATTTATATAAGGTTTCTTCATGGATTGCTTCATTGTCTATGTCTTTATTCTCTCTATCACATTTATTCATGGATTGCTTCATGGATTCCAATGCATCAACGATTTTCTCCATCATGGTAACCACCGAATCTACTTTTTCAGATAGGTCATCCTTGATTTTGGCCATTGATTTTTCGAGGGATGAAAATCTTTCTTCCCATGACTGAAAAAAATAATATCAAATCATCATGTACACATAATTAGAAATAGAAATACTCACAGTCACTTATATAAGCCAACATCATTACACATACTTTGTATAGGCCACCACCTGCCTACCCTATGTTAGGATCCTCCTTAATTTTGCATGGAACTTGTGGTTGCACAATTAGTGGAACATGTGACTGTTCATTGAGGGGGGCTACTCCTACAACTGGAACCTACAACATACATAAATAACTTTCAATCATAACTCTAACACTCTAATAATCAAATTGAAATTGAAATTCATACACATCAATTATAAACAAATAATAACAATAGGTACCTCTTTCATATTTGTCAACTTCTTACAGATAACCACACCATTTTTATTTCCAAATCACCCTATGCTCCAATGCGAGGAATGAATTGACATTTGATTGGCACAAGGGAAACCCCTGTGGGTGTCAGGTGCTGCAGGTAAAAAATCTAGAACAAGCAACTACTCTCGATTAAAATAACCTACAACAACCAACTATTCTCAATTCGAAACAAAAATAACAATACTAAGCACAAGATCTTTCAGGTAATCAATACATTATCTTGAGAACTAGTAGACAACTACTAATATTGTTTTTTCCATATGTCTTATATTTTTTCACCCCCTCAATCAGGGCATCAAACACCAACTTGGCCCAGTTCTTCACTTCCAAAGAATCAATCTCCGCTATAGAATGGAGGAATGAGCTACTAATTGAGGTCTTTATTGTAGGACACAATAGACATCCAAGTACAAATAAGATAAAGATACGCCAAAAGTCTTCTGAATCCACCTTCATTTCACCCAATTTGTTATTCAAATAGTTCACTGGAATATCCTTCATTCCAGTGAACATATAGAATTATAGATTCCATTAATTCTTTCATAGGGGCCACTCGTCTCCACATCGATCCCCCCATACCTCAACCCCAATAAGGATTTTTTGTGAATATTCAACACACATGAATTCGGGTCAAAGTGTTCAACCACCCACTCACACAAATCTCTCCTCAATATTTTGTATTTGAGGCTTAACAAACCTCTGAAACCAATCTCTTCAACCCCATATTTTTGTCCATCGCTAAACCTCTCTATTACTTTCAACATTAGTCCCGATGAACATCTAGTTCTCAATTGTACCATCAAACATTTGTCATTATACAACACACAAAATAAACACATGTTACACAAATAATTTAATATTATGATTTACCTTTTCTTTTGGTGTAGATTCCTTTTTGCACAACTTCTTTTCTCTTTTTGATGCCTTTGCCATCTCTATATATTTTTCTTTCTCACAATCTTCCATATTCTTCCATTGTAGTCCAAGTTATTTCATGAACTGAATGTGTGAGTGAAATGGTTATACATACACATATGCAACGTATCCCTTACACAGTGGAGAATTACATAATATCCCTTACCCCATGGCCGAGTTTTTTATTTTCCTTTCCTTTCATTGTCTTCAAAAAATCTTTGCTACAATGGAGAAATAACATCATCAATGACATACAAATAATAGAGCTGAGGAGGAGGTTATCACCACTTTGGAAGTCTTGAACGAGGAACCGAAGCAAAAGAACGAGGAACCGAAGCAGAAGAGAAGAAAGACGAAAAAAAGTGAAGGAGCAACACAGCTATTCGCAGCGACTAAGCTTCTCGAAGAAGCAACATGAATGGATTTAGGCGGGAATTGGGTTAGTATTGTGTCAAAATTTCATTCATCTATATGTCGGTATATTATTGGCCTAATGCCAATTTTTTTAAAAATTGATTTGATAAATTGAATATTTTTTTAATAGTTTTAGATGTTAATTTGATTAATTGATGGTTAATTGGACGGATTTAATTAATTGACGATTATTTCAGATGTTAATTTGTTGAATTAAGTGTTAATTGGATGGATATGAATGTTAATCTAATTTTGATGAGTAGAATGGTAGATTGAAGTTAATTTGATAAATTAAATATAAATAGGATGAAATTGAATGTTAGTTTAATAAAGTGAATTTTATTGGATGTTAATTGAATATTAATTGAATGATTTTGGATATAAATTGGATGAATTTAATATTAATTAAGTTGAATTTTAATGTTAATTTGATGAATTGAATGTTTTAATGTAATATTAATTTGTTATGTTAATTAAATATATTAATTTTGATTGTTGTGATGATCTTGATCGGTAGTCTTGATCCCACTCTTGATCGCTACTCTTGATTGCAACTTGATGTGCATAGATCGGTCTCAATCTCTTGATCGCTACCCTTGATTGCTGTTCTTGGTCCCACTCTTGATCGCTACTCTTGATCGTTACTTGATGTGCACAGATCGGTCTCAATCTCTTGATCGCTACCCATTGATCGGTGTTCTTGATCGCTAACATGCACTTGGATCGGTCGTGGTCCGATCACTACTCTTGATCGCTACCCAGCTCTTGATCGGTCGTGGTCCGATCGCTATTCTTGATCGCTACCTAGCTCTTGATCGGTTCAAAAAAGTGGTAATGTTAACCAAAAAATTGATACTTACCTCAAAAGTGTAATCTTAACCAAAAAAGTGATAATCTTAATCAAAATTTTGGTAATGTTAACCAAAAAAATGGTACTCTTAACAAAAAAAATGTAATCTTAACCAAAAAATAGTAATCTTTACCAAAAAAGTGGTCTTAACCAAAAGAGTGGTAATGTTAATCTAATAAATAGTAATGTTATCCAAAAAAGTGGTAATCTTAACCGAAAAAATTATACTCTTAACCAACAAAATGGTACTCTTACCTAGGGGTGCAACTCGGGCGGGTTGGGCGGGTTAGACAGTCAACCCTAGTCTAACCCTAGGTATATAATCTTCAACCCTAACCCTACCTCGGGTTGAGGAACTCAACCCGAGCCCTGCCCGAGTTTAATTCGGGCGGGCTCGGGTTGAATTCGGGTTCACTGCAAGAGAGACAGAGAGAGGGGGAGAATAATTACAAATTCATAAAATAATCCATATATTTCATTCATAACAGTGCACGATTATTGAGCATCTGCTTTCACACCAAAAAACTAGTGATCTCAAAGCACAATCCCAGAAAACATAGAAATTAGACCCATAAAAACATTAAACTTAAAACATCAAACTATCACCACTAATCATGCATAACGCATAACAGAGTAGCAAGCAACAAGAAACGGAGGACGATGGAGTAAAAATGAAAAAAAATGCTAATACTTTATATATATATAATTATTTTTTAATTAGTCGGGTTCGGGTTGAAATCGGGTTGCCGATGCCTCAACCCGAGCCCGGCCCAAATTGAATTCGGGTTGAGATTTTTTGACCCAAGCCCAACCCAAGTATTAAAAACCCTAGCCCAAGTCCTAATTTTTTCGGGTTGGGCTCGGGTTGAAATCGGGTTGCCCAACCCAAGTTGCACTCCTACTCTTACCTCAACAGTGGTAATTTTAACCAAAAAAATGGTACTTACCTCAAAAGTATAATCTTAACAAAAAAAGTGATAATCTTAATCAAAAGTTTGATAATGTTAACAAAAAAAATGGTATTCTTAACCAAAAAAATATAATCTTAACCAAAAAATTGTACTCTTAACCAAAAAAATGGTCTTAACAAAAAAAGTGATAATGTTAACCTAATAAATAGTAATGTTAACCAAAAAAGTGGTAATCTTAACCGAAAAAATTGTACTATTAACCAACAAAATGGTACTCTTATCTCAACAGTATAATCTTAACCAAAAAAGTGATCATCTTAATTAAAAGAATTGTACTCTTAACAAAAAAAAGTGTAATCTTAACCAAAAGAGTGGTAATATTAACCTAATCAATGGTAATGTTAACCAAAAAAGTTGTAAGTAGTACTTTTAACCAAAATAGTGGTAATATTAATCTAATCAATGATAATGTTAACAAAAAAAATGGTAATGTTAACCAAAAAAGTTGTACTCTTAACCAAGAAAGTGATAATCTTAACCGAAAAAATTATACTCTTAACCAACAAAATGGTATTCTTATCTCAACAGTGTAATCTTAACCAATAATTTTAATCGAAAGAATTGTAATGTTAACCAAAAAAGTGGTACTCTTAACCAAAAAAAAATGTAATCTTAACCAAAAAAGTGGTAATGTTAACCTAATCAATGGTAATGTTAACCAAAAAAATTGTAATGTTAACCAAAAAAGTGGTACTCTTAACCAAAAGAGTGGTAATATTAACTTAATCAATGGTAATGTTAACCAAAAAAATTGTAACGTTAACCAAAAAAGTAGTACTCTTAACCAAAAAAGTGATAATCTTAACTGAAAAAATTGTACTCTTATCCAACAAAATGGTACTCTTACCTCAACAGTGTAATCTTAACCAAAAAAATGGTAATTTTAATCAAAAGAATTGTAATGTTAACAAAAAAAGTGGTACTCTTAACCAAAAAAAGTGTAATCTTAACCAAAAGAGTGGTAATGTTAACCTAATCAATGGTAATGTTAACCAAAAAAGTTGTAATGTTAACAAAAAAAGTGGTACTCTTAACCAAAAGAGTGGTAATATTAACCTAATCAATGTTAATGTTAACAAAAAAAATGGTAATGTTAACCAAAAAAGTGGTACTCTTAACTAAAAAGTGGTAATATTAACCAAAAAAATGGTAAAATTAACTAAAAAAGTGGTAATGTTAACTTAAACAGTAATAATGTTAACAAAAAAAGTGGTACTCTTAACCAAAAAAATGGTAATGTTAACCCAAATGTGGTACTCTTAACCAAAACAGTAGTAATGTTAACCAAAAAAGTGGTAATGATAACCAAAACAATTGTACTATTAACCAAAACAGTGGTAATGTTAACCAAAAAAGTGGTAATGTTAACCAAAACAGTGGTACTCTTAACTAAAATAGTGATAATGTTAACCAAAAAAATGGTAATATTAACCAAAACAGTGGTAATGTTAACAAAAAAAGTTGTACTCTTAACCAAAAAAAATGGTATTGTTAACAAAAAAAGTGGTACTTTTAATCAAAACAATGGTAATGTTAACCAAAAAAATGGTACTCTTAACCAAAAAAATGGTAATGTTAACCCAAAAAAAGTAGTACTCTTACTATAATCTTAGCCTTAGTTTTAATAAATGATGATGATTTTATAATCTCTTGAAGGGTTCATATGGATGAAAACAATTATGCAACTCCATTTTCTTCTTTCTCCTTCTTCTTCCTCCTTTTTCTTCATTCTTCTTCGTCTGAGTTTTTTTTACGGTTGGAAGTTCTTCATTATATTCATAAGGATAAAAACAACTCTGTAACTCCATCTTCTTAAATCTCCTTTTTCTTCGTCTGAGTTTTATTTATTTTTTTATGAATTTGTAAGGCTCAGTGGGTAGCCGGTAAAAAGTGATACACTTGATCAACGGTTGGAAGTTCTTCATTACATTCATACTCCATCTTCTTAAATCTCCTTCTTCTTCGTCTGAGTTTTTTTTTTTTTATGAATTTGTAAGGCTCAGTGGGTAGCCGGTAAAAAATGATAGACTTGATCAACGGCTGGAAGTTGTTCTTTATACGACTACTGTTGATTTTATTTTTTTGGTACCATACCGAAAAGTGGGTGGTCGGTACTGTAGTCGAACCCCCTATTGACATGGCCTTAAGAAAAAGTTCTCTAAAAATGGTATGGGGGCAAAGAAGAGAAGTGAAAAAAGAAAAGGGTGGTGAAATCCTCCAAGCGGTTTAGATGCTTAGTAAAGGGCCTAAAAAAGCCCGAGGTTGAAACTTTAATGCTCCGTTTGGAAAGATGGAAAGTTGGAGGGATAGATAAAACATCATGTTTGGTAAGAAAGAAAAATAAGAATGATGGAAAAGTGGATGAATGATCTTTTTTTCCAACTCACCAAAATCAATCCCTCCAAAATTGGAAGGAAAGTAGGTAGAAAGTTAATTATTTGAGATAGAAAGTTAAATATAAATATATATATATATATATATATATATATATAAAAATTTCATATATAAATACAATGATAAATATGTATTTATATATTTTTTTAAAAAAAATTAAGTACAAAAAAAAATTTAATCATTTTTATTTTTCATCCATCCAACCAAACACAAATGAAGGAAAATGTATCATTTCTACTTTCTTTCCTTGTAAGATAGAAAGTGTATTCCTCTTACTTTTCATCTCTCATAATTTTCATTATTATTACCAAATAGAGCATAACTGAGTGTCAGATCCCCCTCTCTTACTCAGAAAGTGTCATCCGACAGGGCTGTCCATCCTGACAGCTCTGTTGATACCGAGGAGGATCCATCTTTAAATCGGCCAAAAGCAATCAGAGTTTTCTGAGGCTGAGGGTAGGTTGGCTGAGGCAATCTAGGTTGCTGAAAAGGCCAAGGCTGAAAAGATTAAGGTTAAGAAAGAAGCAACTCTTATGAGGGAGCGGTTGGGGGATACCACCGACAGGCCAAAGAGGAAACTTGGAGGGCCATCTGCGTACAAGTGTTGATCAAATTGTGAAGAAGTTCCGGAGTTTGATTGGTATAAAAATGATATAATGAAGAGCTATTTGAACGGGTGCGACTCCTTTAAGGCCTAACCGAAGGAAAAGTCTTTACATAGTCAAAGTTACTACGCAAAAAAACCAGTAATATACACAGTCAAATATACTTGGAGAGCTTAGCAGATGTTAATCATTGAGGCAATGTGAAACTAATAATATAAAATAGTCAAAGGTAGAACATAAAAAACATGATAGTTGAACAGACAATATTAAAAATGGGTCATAGTTGGCAGGGTTAAAGTATAATTTGTCCTTGGCAAAAACAGGAAGCACCTTGTCAGGGTTGAAGAAGGATATCCTATGTGTGCTTCTTTAATGTATGTTCAAAAAGAGAAGGGGTGATCAAAATTTTCACAGATTGGCAATAGTTGGAGATGCATTCCTAATTTGAATACAGCCAGCCTGTATATATTGTTATCAGAATGATCCACTTGTATTTTTCAAACAGCTAAAGATTCAGATTCTCAGCATCTAATCTTATGAAATAATTGAGAATCTTCAACATGCCAGCTTCACTGCTGGTAAAACATGATACAAATTGTTTTTAATGCTTCAGAACCTTCTCATGGTTGAATAACACTACGAAAAAAAGATTCAGTATCATACCGAAATATGATTCTAAACCGTGTTAATCTTGATTTGAAATATTTGTAATTCTTGATCAAGAGAATGATAGAATAATAAGGATAGTAACTACGGTACTCAAAGAAAAAATACTTTGTAGTACCAACAGTTACTTCTTTTAAAAGTCAAGTTATACTTTTTTGATGGTAATATTTACGCGAAAAAACTCGGTCCGACATTCAGTGGCGGATCCACAGTGGGGGCAGCTGCCCCCACTGGAATTTTAAAAGTTTTTGGGGAGTAAGTATAATTTTAAAAAATTTAAAATTTATTAGAGATTTGCCCCCACTGAATTTTTTTAAAAAGATTTATAGGTAGTTATGATATTTTGACAAATATATGGGTCACTTATAAATGTCAAAAAAATTCCTTTAAAATGCTAAATGCCTCAATTATGTGTTAAATTAAATTATTTTGATTTGGTGTTTTGAATAGTTGTGATTGGTTAAGTAATTCCTATAACAAAGTTTAATTTAATAAAATAGTCATAGTTTACGTTTGTTTCAATTGGTTGTTAAAATTCAACTATATATATGATTGAACCAAATTTTTTTTTTTCAAAATTTTTTGTTAGGTGATTAGGTCTTATAGATAAATTTATCGTGAACTTTTTTTTGTCTCTTTTTGTATAACGCTCATGTATATGAGTTACTATTTTAAATGGCGTTCTATTAATGAAATTATAATTTTGTGAACATTAATAATTTTAATATTCATATGGTTTAAGTTGCCCCCACTGGACAAAATTTCTGGCTCCGCCCCTGCCGACATTGCCCTTCTATGCAAAAGCCATAATTGTGGTTCAAGGTTGATTACCTAAAAAAGTGAGGCTTGACTTTGTAAAAAGGAATTATGACCACTTTATTTCCTAGCTTTCAATCAGTCGGTGCTGGAGGTAATGGAAGTTTGATCTGTATCTGCTGGCATGGCCTCAAAACTGTCTGATTTCACCGACATATATAAGTGTATTACAGTGGCCATTGTAATATTACGCGTAAATAGGTGGGTTCGGACAGAATTAAATTAGTCAATGAGAACTCGTCTCCAAAGAAGGTTCGAGAGAGAGCCGTCGGATATCCGACACCGGACTAAACTCTTTTTTTTTTTTTTTCTTGAAGTCTCAAAATTGAGAGATTCAAGCATTCAATCCCATAACTTATGTAAATAAAGAATTATTGTGGGCATCTGTTTTTCGTACTTTGACGTAGAGAAAAAAAATATAATATACGAGACTCTCGCTACTATAACCTATGAAGAAGATCAGATATAACTCAAACCTATAACATTCGGATCAGAGCAAACCTACAAAATTCATTCTAGTTTAGAAGTCCATTTGGTTGTCATTTAAAATGCAACTTGTTTCTAAGTGTTGTAAATAATATACACACACATGTATTGGATTTTTTTTTTAAATCTTTGGGCATACTTGTACTCTATTGGGTTGGTGTTTGAATAAAATAGCGATTAGGGGTGTCAAAATATGTCACAATTCGTTAATACGGCATAAACATGACACATAATTAAAGAGTTTGAATCTTCCTTATGCCACTTATTTTGTAAATGAGTGGACTTGACAAGACACCATTAATAAACGAATCAAGTACAAGTAAAATCAATCAAAAAAAAATACACGACACTACTCGTTTATATACCAGTTATACATGATTCATACACGACACGAACTTAATATAACACGATTCGTTGGACATGAATTAATAAATGAATCGATTATGAGTCAAGTATTTTTTGACACAAATTTGGTAAGATCCGACACGAATCCGCCTAGTAGCGAGTAATGCTATGTGTACCAAATAATTATAAATAGCTGTTGAATGACGGTGAATCCTACTAATCAAACACGTGACAGTCAATTCGTGCACATAACATTTACGTCACGTCGCTATCATACTTCCGCAAACTATGGAAGACAATATTTGTGAATTTGACATTTTGGGGTTGAGGATGGGAAGTTTACAGACAGGCCAAAAAACAGGCTGGGGGTGTTGGTGGAAGTTTTTCCACTTGCAACCTTAAAATTCAACTACTAGTAGGAGAAAAGAAGTCAGAAAAGTCTAACATAACATCCATGGTGAAACAGCAAAAGAAGACTTTTTAATTGTAGCATAGCATTTCGTCAGCTTGAAAGGTACCCACTAAGGTTTGACTAGCAATTTTTTATGTTCAATAATAGTGATATAACAGATACTCAAATCTCCATGACTAGTTCATATTACCAACCCTTGAGGAGAGAGAATATTAGGATTAAACTGAGTAAATTACATTTACACTCTCTAAATTATCACTCTTTTTTTTTTTACTTTGCCTCCTCAACTGTCAAATTTCTCACATTATACTATCAACTAACACTTTTGTTTCACATTATCTCAATCGTAAACGTCTATTATCTTTTTGGACGAAAATTGCTGATGTATTAGGGTAAAGTGAAAAAAATTACATAGTTTGAGGGGTAAAATGTAATAATTTTCTGTTAAATATGTAACGGATGTTAATAAGTGGGGCAATGAGAAATTAATGATATAATTGAGGGTGTAATGTGAGAAATTTGGTAGTTGAGGGACAAAATAGAAAAAAGGGTGATAGTTCAGGGGTATAAGTGTAATTTACCCAAATTAAACCACTTTAAAGCTATAAATGCTGGATCAAGAGCCTCCTAAACTGGGAGGTTGCAGAAGATAGATAAGCTCTCTCCATAATATTGCAGAGTAAGCCTTCATACCCTCTCTCTCTCTCTCTCTGACTGAATATTCAAGGTGAGTTGTTTTGATTCACAATTTTCAAGTTGAAAAGACTACTTTTTTATCATAGAAACCTCTCTGTTAGTGTGTGTGAACTGGGTTGGGGAGGATTTTGTTATCTTGCACATAAGTATGATTAATTCATAGAAACCCCCATGCTTAATCACAAGAAATTCTCTATTGACCTGCTTTGATGACTTTCTTTTCAGGGTTCACCACCAAGCTTATGGAAGTCTCATATACCAAAGGCTTAGCAGAAATGGTAAGTCAACTTTGCACACTCTGATAATCTTAAACATCTTTTAAGTTGTCTCTAGTTTACATTTGTGTTATGTAGTGACAGTTTCAATATCATCATTCATTGTTAGGTGTTGAAAGTTAGCCAGGAATAATGTAGGAAGTTATCAAGCCAAAACAAGACGAATAAAATTATAGAAAGATCTATAAAAGGGACTGACTTCTAATAGAAGAAGCAGGGGCGGAGCTACACTTAGCTTTGTGGGGGCAGTTGCCCCCACTCAATTTTGTTGTCCAAATATTTTTTTATATAAATTTTAATATATTCTAAATTTTCCCCCACAAAAATTCATATACATTTTAATTTACTTAATAATTTCTAACATTAAGATTAAATTTCTTTACTTGATTATTGATTATTTAGTTGAATCTCTCAACAAGTGTTCAAGAAATTTTGGAGCTTTTCGTTCTCTCCCCTATATGAAGCCCCCTTATTCTCATCTTTGTAAATTTTGACACATTGAATGATAATATTATTATGTAATATTTTTTATAATATAAAAATTAGTCAATAAGATGGTAAAGATAAGGTATACGTTGCTCCTTTATGATTTGAATGTCAATGATTCAAGTTGCAAAAAAAAAAAAATACTCTCTCACATGCAGGATAATAATATGTACATCTTACTCCAGACCTTGCAATAGCAGAAGCCACACGTTGGGTCACCTCGTTTAATTTATTATTACTTCAAAATTTTAAATTTTACTTTTGTTAAAAAAATGTTACTAACATATAATTGAAAGACCTAATTTGATAATATAACACATTGTTATTATTGAATTAGCATAGGGTATCAACATTAAATGCATTTTATTTGTTAAACCAATGGTAATAATGCATTAGCTTTTCCAATTTAGTACATATAGTATTGTTGTTGCTAAAATTTTTGCCCCCACTATTCCAAATTTCTGGCTCCGCCCCTGAGAAGAAGGATATGATTTCATATAAATTTACCTGGAGCAATTGGAAAATCATGTAAATAAAGTGGGAACTATGTGGATTTTCTTTAAGATGAATCACTGAATAAGAATGATGGATTTTAGGTTCTGTTTTCATTTCACAAAAAAACCTTGGGGAAATACTAGAATTAGAAAGTATTTCAATAGCCTTGTTACATCATTTATGACTAAAAAGAAAAAATCATTTGACTGAAACAGGAAATGAAGGACCCCAGCATCATCTATCAGTGGCCAATGAACTCTCTCGACGAGCTCGAGACAATGTCCATGGCAGCTGCATTGGAAAACAATATACATCAGTCTTACTCTCACTCCATGTTTGACCTTAAACCTTCTACAAAAATGTGTCATGTGGTTGACAGGCCCCTTAAGCAGCCCAAAACCAACAGCTGGACATCCTGCATAACCGATAATAATTCAAACCAACAAGCTGTTGCTTCTCCCAAACCTTTTTCCTATGTGAATTCTAATTACACAAATCAAGTTGGTATTGTTAAGCCTGAAGAGGAAACGGTGTCTTCCAAATTCGCGACTGCTTTGGCTTCTGATATCTTGGTTTCCCAAAGTTCATTTGGGAACCAAAATTATATGTTCAAGGCTTGTCAAGAAGCTAAGAGGATTAGCTCAAGCAGTAGATCATTTTCTCAAACTCAGGATCATATCATAGCAGAGAGAAAGAGGAGAGAAAAGCTCAGCCAGAGGTTCATAGCACTGTCTGCTTTAGTGCCTGGGCTAAAGAAGGTATTACTTTCTCCAGGAAAAAATTTCTACACCAACTCCGGTTTGAAAAGAACTACATTTGCCCACTGAGGAAAAGAATAGATATCCTTACGAGCATGACAGACCAAATTTTTTTTGGTTTTGGTGTGAACAAGAATGCACAAGTGGTTGAACATTGAAATTGCCACGTTTGGCATCTTTCAGAATGTTTCTTCTAATGTTTTAGAATCATTATTCTAATTTGTTTTTCTTTGTTTCTATTATGTTTTAGAAATATTTCCGAAATGTTTCCTTCCCAAGAATTTTGATCCTTACTGACAGAAAATATTTGTAGTACTTGAGTATTTTAAGTATCTTCTCTTTCATGGTTTTTTTTTTTGCTAAATTATTTATTCACTTCTCCTGCTGTATCTTCTTGATTTACTCTCACATATCCTTTATAATTTCCTGCTATTCGTTATTGGAAAGCCTTATTTTCACACTTTTTGATATAAAATAGGTGACATATGGAACTTATTCTTCATTTTTTCTAATTGTACTTAATTTCTTTAATTGTAGTCCATTGTATTGTGTATATTCTCACTTGGGATTTCACTGATTTGTTCACAAATCCTGATTTTGTCACCATAATATTAACAGATGGACAAGGCTTCTGTTCTAGGGGATGCTATCAAGTATTTGAAACAACTCCAAGAGAGAGTGAAAACACTTGAAGAACTGACCAAGAAGAAATCCATGGAATCAGTGGTTTTTGTGAAGAAATATGAGCTTTACTCTGACGGTGACAATTCTTCTTCAGATGAAAATTTCCCCGGTGACCCTGTCGATGAGCCACTCCCCGAAATTGAAGCAAGATTTTCTGACAAAGATGTCCTCTTAAGAATTCATTGTGAGAAAAGGAATGGAGTTTTGGAAAAAACACTAGCTGAAATTGAGAAGCTTCATCTATCAGTTATCAATAGCAGTGTCATGACTTTTGGGACTTATGCTCTTGAGATAACTGTTATTGCTCAGGTGATCTTATTTCTCTTGTATAAACACTCATTTTTTTTCTGATTTAATCATTTGTTGCTGCTAATTCAGTGTTGTAAGCGTTATTGAGGATATTGAGGAAAGTCTCGTGCAGTAGGATGCCTTTTTGTAGTTCGTAAATTTGTATGTAACGAGGCATCCTCATATCTCAGAGTGCTGAAAGCAAATCGAAATGAATTTTTCTCTCTAAATTCTTAATGAAACACATTGAAACTTGTCTCAAATTTCTTGCAGAAGGATGTGGAGTTCAGCATGACAATGAAGGATCTTGTGAAGAATCTGCACTCATCTCTCAAATTGCTCAAGTGAAAGAAATTCCCAGTTCACTTTACATAAAGAAGTCCCTATTTTTCAGTTTCACCTTCCTCTGAAGCTCTGAAAAAATGGAATAATCCTCATCTACAGAGTCAGTTCAAGCACTTGTTTTCCCAAATTCCAGTAATCATCACCATTTTAGACCATCAGGCATCAGTCTTGAAGCTTGTTTTGCTGTGAGGTTCATTTTGAAGGAGGGTTTTTTCTATCATTTTTTTTCCATGGTTGATTCATTAACCATGTTAATCACCCTCCTGTTGTAAAGAATGATCTCACGGCTTGGTTAGGCTTCTTTTTTGTTGGGAAGTTGAAAAGTTCAACCAAACCTATGGTATTGTGTCCCTTTCTCTTGCCTGAAGTGATTGAAAAGTAAGAAATGGTTTTTTTGGGTGGATAGACAAACAGGCCTTTGTATAAGTGAAGGGGTTGTACTTTGATTGAAGTTAATGTAATAATATTTCACAGTATCCTTAGAATGAGCTTGGGACTTGTATGTGAATTGCTTCATAAGCTTTGGACTTGTCTTATGCAGTGCATTCTAAAGTTGTACAAAATTAGTTCAAAGTGGACAATCTTATACAATGCAGGTCCCGTCGATTATAATTAGTATTGTTTCATTGACCCTCATGGCCTCTGCAGAGGCCATGAGAGTTTGTGCATTCCACGTTGCACCTTGATTGGCTGAGCCAGTGACTTGGGGTGGCAAGGGTCCTTGTCCAAAATCCCACGTTACCTCCGTTGGAACTGGTCCTTTGAACTTTTCTTGTACAATGTGTTTTAAATATTGTACAGGCTTGGCTCAAAACAGATAATATTGTACAAGGTGGATTTGGGGTATCGAAATAGATAAATGATAAAATATCGGAATATTGTATATGAGTTTATGATTGAAATTTTTGACAGAAGACCTACAGATTAAAATCCATGAAAATAAGAATTGGCAGCTAAGAATTAAGAGAAGAATATTTATTTGCCTGTTGGAGGTCTTATCTGGGGGTACATACCTAAGACTAAGAGGCAATATCAGAAGGAATTGCTATGATCTTAGTCCCCACCAAAGATTGTGATCTTTCTGACTTCATTTTTTTTTTTTTTTTGGTTCAACGATCTGAGATGTCCGGGTTAACTTATCTACATTTCGACTAATTCCCTCCTCTGTCCGGTCAAAGACAGATTATCTACGCCGAGACTAAAGAATTCATGAGAGATACATCTCTCATAGCCTAACCTCAAGGAGTTGCCAAAATTCAAATTCAGAATATCTAAATTTACAACTCATTTTTATTACTACTTGAACTACCTCTTCGGGTTATCTTTATAACTTCTTTGAGTCTCTCTCCTCTCTGTATATTGTTAAGTAAGATATGAAGATATCTACTCTGCATAACTAATTGGATTCTTGTCCTCTCAACCAGAGATGATTAATATTATATCATAAAATCATTAATTTGAAAACACACATGTTGCTAATCTCATCCAAAAGCAATACATGAGAAAGATCCATTGTCTTATATGATGACAAATAATGGGGTCCAGACATCAATAGTTATTGGATTGATTGCTGAAAAATTAAAACTAAAAAGATAAAAATAAAAAATAAAAAATAAAAAAAGTTCAAAGTTTGTAATAAACCCATAAGAGTAACTTGTATAACGAGTCAGAGTTATTAACTCGAGATTTTATGTTTAAGTTTTAGAATAAACATTCTGGTTGACCCGTTATACATAGTTTACGAGTAATCATTTATATTTAATTTTGAGTTTACATTATTGATAGGAATCTCAAAAGCTACATGATTTTGTGATAGTTTTCTATTATCAAGAGAAGCTTGAAGCATGTGAAAACTTTGTTGTTGCATTTTTAAGAGTAGTAAACTACTGATTTTTTTTTTTAAAAAAAAAAAAGAACAACAACTAGAGTAGGTGGTGGGACTATGATAACTCTTGAGCCAACTCTCAGTTTCTTTGAGACAATTTGCAATTGTTTTAAAGGATAATTATGTGGGCAAGCTGTTTCTTTCTGAAAGTCAATCCCTGCAAATGGCAAGCTGTCACTACTATAAAAAAACCAATATCTTTCAATGGCTGTAGGAAAAATTACTAATAAAGTCTATTTTTTTATACAAAAATTATTAAATTCTATTATATTTATCTTAGAAAAATACAAAACTCCATCAAGTATATTTGGTTCCAATTTTATCCTTCCCATGGACACACTAATTACATTTTTACTCATATTTTTTTTTATTAGTGTCCCAAAGTAAATTATTATTTTTTGATTAGTGCATAACATCCAAAAATATATAATTAACAATAAAGAATTATAAAATTGATTAAGTAGATAAATCTATCTTTTTTTATATTTAACTTTTAAGTATATGAATTTTAACATATTGGACTATTAAATCTCAATCATAAAGGCATAATTTATATCAATCAACAATGGAGAAATTGTTCTATGAATACAATCATTGAGACAATTTCATCAAATTGTACATTCTCTGTTTCTCGTTTCACATGTCTAATAAATTAGAAAATAATTATTGTTCGAAGGCATACAGAAAATAAATAATTCTAGCATTAGAAGCTGCAACATTATATTTAAGAGATAAAATAAAAAAAATTATTTATTTATAATAGGACTTTTATACTATGTATGATTCACTCACATATGAACTCTTACATGTGAAGAGGGTGCGTGGTTTGATAATTCAATGTAGTGGATTTTAATTTAACATATAAAAAATTATATCTCAATAAATAAAATCGGATATAAAATTGTAAACAAAAATGAAATTGTGTGTTCGTGAGAAGGATAAAATTAGAACAAAACATACAATTAATAGAGTTTAGGACGGAAGAATATGGGGGAAGAGCGTTAAAGATCTTTCCACCAAATGAAACACGTGAACTTCTTGGGAATAAATAATAAAAAATAGGACTTAATTGTATAAAGATAATTATGACATGATTTTAATGATCTTTTGTGTAAAAAAGTAGGACTTATTATTAATTTTCTAATTCATGTGTTCTGAAAAAAAAAAAGATATTAGAAGGAAATTCAAAACACATACAGATGAGCACACAACCAAAAAAAAAAACAAAAAAAGATTTGAGCATGAAACTCCAAGAGTAGTCCAGTAGAGACATAGAAAAACTATAAACTTAGACGTTCTGAATTTGAAATTTGACAACTAACTGTCTTGTAATTAAGTCATGAGAGATTTATCTCTTATGAATTATCTAATTCTGACATGGATGACTTACTTTATCTAGACCGTGAGAAAATTAGTCGCATAAAATAATTCGAACACCCTAGATATGTGACATTCCTTTTTTAAAATTGAGCACGTGGCATTGATGTGGATGCACTTGTGTGAGTTTTAGTCTAGGTTTGAGATGGGCTTAGGTTTGGACCTAAACGTGAAACGCAATTCAGGTACGTGATTGGGTTTGGATCTAAACATGAAACCCAGCTTAGGTAGACCTGGTTTCATTGGCCACTTGTACTGAAGTTTATCAAAAGAATATACAGATAGTTAGATCAGTGGATAATGTTACTATAATTTAATATAGTTCGGCATTTCCATATCAAAGCTGTGGTGTCGTGGTGTAGTTGGTTATCACGTCAGTCTAACACACTGAAGGTCTCCGGTTCGAGTCCGGGCGACGCCACTTTCTCTCTACTCTACTCTTTTTTTTTTTTTGCATCCAACACGACGTCGTACTGACCCGCCTCTCCAATTTCATCCAAACCACCTCGTCTCCGACTTATGCGGGCCCACATGTACGACCAACCACGTCACCACAGCTTAACACCACCAATCACATTCTCCTCTCGCATCATTTTCTCAATCCCCATTGGTCCTTTACCTCCACGTCATCATCCCTTCAACCTACACCACAAATAAAAAAAATCATACTTTAGCCCTCTTAAGTCTCGCTATTGTATTGAGGAACCTATTTATGCACCCTCACCGAAACGCAAGTCTTAATTTAATTAGTGTATAAATTGAGAAACTGATTCATACACCCATGATTTATTCTCAATTCTATTCGAACTCACTAACTTGAACGACATAAGCGATACTCTACTCACCTGGAACAAGACAACGATGTCTCCTGTTACCCAAAAAAAAGTATGCCTATTGTTTCACATTGTTCCATCAACTATTGAGTTGCCCGCATTATATATGAAATTATAATTCTTGATTTCAAATTATCCTCTCAATTATTATATTTTTTTACATCAAATTTTCATATATGATTATTGATTTTACATTATAGTAATACTATACTGACTCAAAAGTGGCCAAAAACAATGACCAACTGATATTACATTACCATAATGAGAAAATTTTAAATTTTAAATATATAAAATTGAGACCAATAATACCATAAATGATAATACAATATTATTTGGTCATTGTTTTTAGTCTTTTTTTTTTTTTTGTCAGTTTATCATCACTCTTTTACACTATTTCAATCATACACACGTCAAAAAACATATATTTTATTATATATTTGAATATTTTCTGTCTAAAACATGTCAGATATTTGGTTTTAGGACATTGTAAAATAAATTCAAGTAGTTAAGGGAGTAATTGGATAAATTTTGATATTTAAAGGGCAAAGTGAAATTAAGTCGATAATTGGAAGGTCAAAATATAATTTTTTTTTCATACAAAATATTCCCCCAATTCTTAAACCCAACCCCAGCCTTTTCTTCCCCCTTCAGAAGAAATTTTTTTCACCGAATTTCCGATTGAAACAGCGCCGGATCTCCTCTCCTCGAATTCCGTCGACCCCAAAATCAATTTCCGATGGAATTGAGATTAAGATCGATTAATATCGTAGCAATTTTTTTAGTTCTGCTCACCGTCCAATCATTACCATCGACGGCTCTGATCGCCACGCCGGACCTCAATCCTCCCTACCCTAAAGCCATCTCTGTAAGTACATTCTCTCTATTCAATTCCCATTCGAATTTTTTCGGAGAAAGCTGTTCAGATTTATAATTTGTGGTTTTTGTGTCTGTGTGTCTGTGTGTTGTAGGATTTGAAGGAAGCGATTGTGAAGGGATTAGGGTTTCAAGCGGATGATGTGAAGGTATCTGGGTTTGATTTGAGGGACGCGTTGGTGGGACGATCTGTGGCTTACGAATTTGATGTTGAGATTGATAATAAAGTTCTTCCGTTTAAGCTTTTGGAGGATGTGAATAGATGGGAGTATGTGGATTTGCCGATTTTTCGTGTGGAGGATCCGGTGAGGTCTGGTGAGGAGAATGGGTTGATTGAGAGGCAGAAATTGGATGTCGGGTTGCCGGTTTTGGCTCCGTTTCAGTTGGCGGGTCCGATGGAGCTTTGGATTCAGGATGCCAAGGACATGAGGCTTTCACTGCCGGTCAGTTCTCTTTTTGATGTTGTTTTGTTCAAATTCTGTTAAGAACTCGTTTGTTTGCCTTGTGTTACCTCAAAATTTTCTTGTCAATTCATATGTTAATATGTCAAAAGAGCAGTCCAGTGCATAAGGTTCACGCCAGTGCAGGGTTTAGGTTGTTCCAGGCTTTCAGCAACTCAAACACTTGACGGTCTCAGGTCATAATAGATCAATCTTATTACTGTTCTAAGGCTATCCCTCCTATTACTATATGTTAATATGTTGTAAAGCTGAATTTGAGATTGAGTGGCAAGCTTGAATGCCTTGAATGTTGAGTTGTTGTTTTCTGGAACTGGGAATTAAATGATTGAAAATGCTTCCTTATTTTAGCATTCCCTTTTATTTCGTCATTTTGTCGAAGAGGGTTTGTAAAAAATCCTTGAAGGTGATGTTCTTATTTCATTTGACACTTGCTGGAAGTTGGAAATGAGATCCCAGTTTGAAATGTTGGTATCTAAATGCTCTTATAGGGTGCTTCTTGTGTTATCTAGTTTGTTAGATCATTAACAGTTCTTGAATTGCTCAATAAACAGCAGTGATTTTTTTTTAACAGTTGACACATGATTATGTCTGATTTCTCAATAAATGTTGTGAAGTATGTTCCTCAAAATTCCATCAAACCTAGAAATTTAATAATATCCTCATTGTGGAACTGGAAGTGAATATTTTGTCCCTGATTTTGATAGCTAGGTTTCGTGGTTCACATCACTTTTTAGAATCCAATATCATCAGTCTGATTGGATGATTGATTTTTGATTTTTGATTTCTTGTGGAAATATGCAGCATGATGTAGATGCGGGTGTGCTGAAGAAAGTAATCTTAGCAGATGGTGCGGTGGTTACTGTCAAGGGTGCTAGGTCAGTTAGCCTGCGTCATCCAATTGAGCTCCCACTTCCCTTGAACCGAACTCAGAATGGTTTTGCCTCAGGTCTTCTAACTCTGGCAGATCGTCTACGCCATGCTTGCCGTGCCCAGGAGGCCCCACTTCTCTCCTTACGCATTGTTGGTCCTACATCTCTCGCATCCCCTACCTCGTCATCGACGTCTTCCAATAATAAGCTCAAGCTTAAGCGGCTTGCTCCGGGCTTAGTGGAGCTGTATTCAGCGTCAAAAACAAAATCTGTTGAAGCCGTACCCACTGTTGATCTTGAAGGAGAAGCAACCGCCGTATTAACTCCAGACCGATTCACTGCATTTTGGCCTCTGGCTTCCATCAATGGCTCAAATTCTAACTTGCTTGGTTTTGAGGCGCTGCTCTCTTCAGTGCTCGGTCCAAAAGCTAATAAGGAGGGTTCTTTCAAGCTGTTGAAGGCAGATGTATCCGCTCAGACTTTTGTGAAGATTGGTTTTGGGGTGGAGAAGAAGTTGAAAGAAGGAGATGGATTTGATTGGGAGGGATTTCCAGAATGGAGGACAAAGCCGGAGAGTATGAGGATGCATTTTGAGGTATTGGCTAAGGTCGAGGGGGACAAGGTTGTGCCCGAGAGAGTGATGCAGGTTAATCCTGTTATTGTGGAGGATACAGTGTCGCCGAACATGCTCCTGGGGAACATGACTATGTCTACGACCCCTATTGTTCATCCTCCTCCCAATCCATTCATGCTGTGAATTTTGGTGTGGTTTTGTTGAAGCTGAGCAAAGTGTTAAGTTTTTTTTTGTTTCTCTTAAAAGTTGTTAAGCCCATGTATATCAGATGGTGAAAGAAGTTTTCACTATAAAAACTAGTGAAATGAGATTATGAAAAGAGTTTGGTTAGCCTGTGATGTTCAGTATTCTTTTACATTGATTGTTTCCTCTTTCTTTTTTTTCATGTTTTCTATCTTTATCCTTTTGGCTGTCTCAAACACAATTGTATAAATTAGATATTGATTTCACAAAATTCTGACAAGGGTCATCCAGAAAATCGAGACTATAAACCTTAGGAGCGACTCATTTAAAAGTTTCAACAGATGTTACCATTTCAATTTTGCTGGGAGAGTTGATACTTCTTTGTCTTGCAGAAAGTGAACTTGTTTAGTTTCCATGGAAATATGAAGAGCACATAATTATTGTATGATTTTGTATCAACCAATGTGCACATAAAATTCAAGGTAGTATATATTTTTTAGGCATTACAGGAGAGCAATAATTTTAGGAAGATTAATCAGGAGAACAAAATATAGAAAGACCTTAATAAGATTAGTAGTCATAGAGCTCATCTTTTCTATTTCTTGATAAAGGAAATTCCCTTCTGAATGCTTCCCGCTAACTCTTTCTTTGCTTTCTCCAATCCAACCCTGTTCAGAGTTTTGTTGTGAGTAAAGAGAAAACTCTATGCTGCTTATATATTTTGTTCAAAACGATTGGTTATATCATACCTCTCATACTCATTCAGGGGCCCAAGTTGGTAGACTTCTTCAGCTCCAGTACGGCCAAGTCTTACCTTAGATGCAAAGAAAGGGAGTTCTGTGACCTACAAAAACAATTTGAGTATTGGTCAGAAAGTCTTATGGAACAAATTGGGGGTGGGGGTGGGCGTGGAGTGATTTTAGTGCGTAATGAAAGTTTGGGGAATTACCTGAGAAGCTACGAAAGCACATTCCACAATGCCAGCATCTCCTCTCAAGCCACGGAGGCATGTATCCGCAAATTTAACTGCTGCATACGCCTACAGATTAAAGTTACAGGTAACTTATATTTTGGTTTAGTGAGGTCACACATTAAGCCAGAAGAAGTAGAATTTTATGTTAAAAACTTAACAAAGTGAAAAAAAATCTAAACTAACCATTGATAGTGTTGCAGAGCCAGCCCCAGCTTTTGCCTGCAAATGAAGTGAGTAACTTTCACTCACGGTCCCTTAACTAATTGATCTATCAATTGGAAAATATGAGCATCTAGGCAGATAATCAGTGAAAATGTATGTTAATTGCTACTTAATACGATTCCAAATCTTCCCCAGAAATGGAATTGGTGAACTTTCACTTCTAGTTCAGCCTGGTTGAGTTAGTTCCCTGTTTTGGAACACTACATGCAATTTGGGAGATCATAAGCGACTTTTACCTGAACGACTTCTGTTCCACCATCTTGAATGCGTTTTGTAAGGTATTCTGTTTCTTCTGGTGTGAAGCTGCAAGGAGGCTTAACCTGCGGAGGGATACCATATTGACTGCTTGCTTAAAATTTGGTATAAATTACAACTAAGTGATTGGAGGCAGTGCTTTTTTTTTTTTGGTCAGGGAGGCAGTGCTTTAAATGTGAGTTTTTATAATAAATTGCTATGAATTCTTCGTCAGACCTGTGAGAGCAGAGGCAAAATTGTCACTCCTGAATGACCTCCAACAACCGGAACATCAACTTCCCTAGGATCAAGCCCCAGAACTTCTGCCTGTAAGGATAGCAGCAGTAGACGGTGCAAAGACACTTAATATCAGCAATGACTTTAAAACACTATATGTAATGACTTTGCCATCTGCAACATAGAATACATGATCAAGCAGGTTCCCACAATTTCCAAAAGTAATCAGGCATTCATGAGGTGTATCTAAACAAGTATATGTTGTGTCATCACCTCATGGAAGTTCAAAAACCTTGAACTTAATCCTTAGGTTATGCATCACTATGACAGCGAAATAACTGAGAATTATTGTGATCAAAACATAAGGATTCTTTGCAGTTTTTCTGCTCAAATACTATAGCCACAAGTCAAGAGCTCACAGATTAGAGAGAGTTAGGAACCATAATAGATGGTTGTAGGATCCAAGGACTTCAAAACCCGTGAAAATTAAGAAGTTAACACTGCAAAAGTTCCACCTAGAACTAACAAGTAAATGGTTTTCATGCCAAAAGAGTTAATAATTATTGTGATGCTTGAACTCCCATCATATACTTCAAAGAGTTAATAATTTTGGACAAGAGGTCATCATTATCGATTTTAAGGGAGGATACAGACTATGTTATTTGTAACCTGAAGAAAAACTAGGAGTACCAACTTATAATTGCATACCACAAAAGTATTAGCTCTAACAACATCAAGCATCGTGACTCCCAAAAGCCTCTTTGGATCATAAGTGCCAGCTTTCTTGAAAACTTCAGCTGCAATTGGGACTGTAGAGTTCACCGGATTGCTAATCAGGTTCACAATCGCATTAGGGCAGCATTTTGCGATTCCTTCACACAGTGTCTTGACAATTCCAGCATTGATCTTGAAAAGGTCATCCCTTGTCATTCCTGGCTTCCTTGGAACACCAGCCGGTATGATTACAAGGTCCATTCCTGCCAGAGCACTTTCAAGCTGAGGCTGCCCTAGAAAACCTCGTACCTACAAACCAAAAAAACCCATTCTTTAGTCACTATCAACCATCATCAAGTTGCAGCGTCGTGAGGTGGCATCAGCCGACATGCTGCGATTCCAAATGACTCAGCTGTGATGTCCGAGACATGTCTGAGTCAATCACAAATCAAGTGAAACTTGTGGTTTACACGAAAAGGGCATGTGTCTCAAAACGGATTTCAGTGAATAGAAGAATAAATTAGTATTGAGAGAAGAAATATACCACAGCACCAGTGTCCATGTGACTAATATCAGCTGTCACACCAGGGGAATTAACAACATCATAGAGATGAAGAACAGAAACCAGTGGATTCATCTTCATCAACATTGCAAGAGGCTGGCCAATGCCTCCAGCAGCACCCAATATGGCAACTTTGAATCCAGGTGCCCCTCCTTTTGCTCTACAATTGGTTCTTCCTAAAATGGAACTTTCCTCCATCTTTCAGAACACAAAGGAAACACAAGAACTTCAACTTCAACAAAAACATCAATCATTGCCCAAACACTTGATTATCAACAATACCCAAAAGGAAAGACAACCCAGAAACGACAGAGAATTGTATAAGAATATATTTATGAAAAATAACAAGTATGATGGACAATCATTAGCATTGGATAATAGCAAAAACCTCTGTTTATAGAAGAAGACAGACCTGGACATTTGAAGGATGGAGATGAGCTGAGATTCTTGCAATGCGTTGATTAGCTTCCGCACTTGGCTGCATCTTTGCGAGAGAGAGAGAGAGAGAGAGGTTTCTTCTGGATCACAATGCAAAGGTGAATTACAATACCAATATATGGAGATAGTGCAAGATGAGGAGGTTGATGTGAATGGTATGAAACTTTACAAAAGACTAATTTTTTGTGGAAACAGATTTTCTGAACTATTATCCTCTTTATCCAGTGGATGTGGCCTCAGAACTCTCTCTCTGGATGAAACGAGAGCTGGGATTATGTAGACTATTAGACTGTTACTTGTTACAATTGCTGCTGTGGATAAGCATCAAAATTCTAATTCGTTCCATTGTTTCGTTCGCATAAAAAATAGAAACGTTTCCACGTGTCCCAAAAATATTCGGTTCATTTTAAAAATAAAATAAAAAATATAAGAATTATTTTTTAAAAATATTAATCGAATTATATCAAAATATATTAAAACATTCTGAAATAATTATGTAAATGTATTAAAATATTACAAAACAACTCGAAACATAACACGTTGAAGTATTAGAATTTTAATTTCATCATTAATTTGTTTCATACTTTTTAAAAACAGAAAGGTTTTGGACGATTCAAAACAAAAATTTGATCCGAAACAGGCTGGATGGTCGGGCCAACACGTCCACGGGCAACCTTCCATGGACCACGGGCTCGATAATTGGGTTGTTGACTGGGATCGGACCAATCCTAATAAATTTTTAGCAGGTTATTTATTTGATCGATTTTAATCATCTTAATTTTTCTCAAAATTTTGCCATTATAAAAGGTTGTGAAAATTGGGGCTGAGTTCTCATGAATGGACTTATAATGACTTGAATCCGTCAAAAAAAATTATTTGGTGATAAGTCTGTTTTTTATCTTACTAATAAGTACTTAAGTTCACTATTTTTTTAAATCTCAAAAATACCTTTAACAGTGTTATTCTGTTCAATTATAGAAATCTTAAAAATCTTGAAAGTAACTTTAAATTAATTTCTTAAATTAGAAATTATTATCTCTTAATTCACTCTTAAATTGAAATTCAAATATATATTCTCTCTCGTTAAAAGAATATCATCATTCCAGTACAACAAATCTTTATCCTTAAATATCATTTCTTCCTCCATATTATCAAAATCAGTAAGGTTTGAAACATCATTAACAACTACCATATCTTATACTGTATTCTAATCATCATGAACTTATATGTCGTTAGTTTTTGAAAAAAAATGTTGAAAAACTTGCTTAATATATTATTAGTTTGATCCCCAAATTTTTTCAATGTTTTATGTTACTACATTTTTTGTTAACCATGTTACTATTTTTTATTGAGCATGTTGTTACTTTTTCAGTGTTGTTTTTTTTAATGTTGAAGAATTTGAGGCTTTTTCCTCTAGTTATGAGTTTGAATGCTACTATTTTTATTTTCAATTTTGTTTAATGTTTCATATTGCTATTTTTTTTTTTTTGAGCATGTTACTGTTTTTGTTAAACATGTTAGTATGTTACTCTTTTTATTCAGCATATTACTATTTTTGTTGAATGTGTTACTATTGTTATTTTTTTTAAATATTAATATTGAATGTTACTATTTGTTTATGTTGAATATATTACTATTGTTATTTTTTTAAAATATTAATATTAAATATTACTATTTTTTTTGTGTTTAAATGGTATTATTTTTTATGTTTAAATAATAAATTTTATTTTTTTGTATTTGAATGTTACTATATATATATACATATAGTAACCCTTATTTCTCAAGGACATGCTCCAATCCATCTCGAATCACGATGATAATGTAACAAAATGTATTATCAAAAAGAGAGACTCATAACCCGCACTAGATGATTGGGTGATCGATCAAATTTAGAATCTTATAAAAATTAATTTTAATTAGAGTCTCATCCCTCGTATGGGTTAATTAAGTGGTCTCCTACATTATTAATTTAGATTTTTTCAATTATAACAAAAATTAATGTCATTATATGATTTAAGGGTTATTATATTTGAGATTTATATATTCATGAATGGAATGGGTACATGATAATGACATTTTCTTCATTGAAAATAATAATAATAAATAAAATCACCAATAAAGATACAAGACTACTTAAAAATAAAATTTAATGGGATGAAGTATGTATCACTAATAATCATTGGGGGTGGCCTATATTAAGTAAAATAAGAAAAATTTGAAAAAAATATTAATATTATATATTTATATCTATATCTATACTATTATAAAATGTCAACAAAAGTGAAAAACTTTTAATTGATTATAATAATCTTATTAAAATATGTAATACCAATACTATCCTTTTAGAGTTATAATAGCAACATTAATACTATGTTTGTTGTAATTGTGATTTTTATGTGGACTAGTTGGTGCACATATGCATTGCACATGCACTATTTTAAATTATAGGACTCGTAGGTTTATTTGATCGAGGTTGAATTTTTGTTAAAACATTCACATATATAATATAATACAAGTTTTAAATGATAACAAGTAATTATCTGCAAAACTATATTCACTATGATTAGGAATTGAGTTCTATATGTTTGTGTAGGTGCTTAATGACTTGTTGTGATTATCATAATGTAGATACTCGTATTAAGACCAAAACCCAATAGCTATATATGCACATATGTTTACCCAAGTCACATGATTGTAATACAAATACATTAGATAAAATGGATCTTAAAGTGCTTTTGAACCTTTTCAATTCACATTAAATCAAAGTTAAAAGTAATATAAATCCCCCAATGATAACCAAGTGCAATCAACACATATTGACACAAAAATAATGGGACTCAAGTTAAGCATTTGAGTTTGTCAGATAACTCACTTAGCTTGTCATTCACAAATTTACATATTTGTACTTATTTTTAAATTTTAGTTCATTAGGACCTGTGCAAACCAGTGACAGAAAACATATAACTCTCTTGAGCTAGGTACTGAAGATGTCCTAAAATGTCATTGAGTTATTTAAAAAAAAAAATACTAACTAGAGATAACATCTAATGTAAATCAACTGAATAATACAAGGAATATAATGCAAACTTAGGCTTTTAATCATGGTGTAATGAGAGAAAATTTCTCAACAAGTACGCATAACTAATCAAAACTATAGAAACTAAGCAAGCAAAATAAATTATAAAAAATCAAACAAAAGCAAGATAAGTCCATATCTGATAGCAGAACAATTTAAAGCTCAATATCCGAGCAATTCCTTCATCGCTTGGAGTGTCACAAACTCAAGAAAATTCAAGTTGTGCTTTGGCTAGTGTGGTGTATTGATTTTTTTCTTCTTCATTGTCTCCAAGAATCCTTCATTAGCTAACCATGGCCAGTTGTTCTGCAGCACCTGCAAGGGAGAAAATCTAACAAGCCTCTATCTATGGGAACATCCCTCTCAACTGTGATGAATGGAGCTAGAGGAAAAAACATGATAATACATGCAGAGTGAATTGTAAAGTAAGAATGTAGCTAAAACAATCTTTATCTGGAATACAACCTAAGCGTGAGATGATACAAATCTAAACAAACTCTCGTAATTGAACACAAATATCACTACAATAGTCAAACCAGTTTCGTAATTGAACACAACTATAAAAGATAGGCTCGCTTAACCACCCATACAAAGTTGCTTTTAGTTGAACTATAAGTAAAACAATAATTTGATGCATATGAGGACATAGAAGAAAGTACATTTGTCATGTCTAACTTCAAGCACATCAATTTCTAATATGACTGCGTCACCATTCCTTTAAAGGTTTTGTTGGACTATATTGATTGCAACCATCCATTTTGCTTCTCTATCCCATCATGTCAAAACCTAACCATAGACAACTGTACAATAAGAATTACAATGAAAAGAAAAATATTGAGAAAAATACATCAGATTAGAATTCCCAGACTTTTCAACTTTGAATACCTTATTATATCTATTCTTCTTTAACTGAAAAACATAATTCCCATAGTACCAAAATTGTGCTTATATATAACCAATACAAATGTGCATAGTAGAAGATTCTCAACAAGAATATATAAAGGTTCTCAACAAGAATATATAACTAATAGATACGCTGAATTATTCAACAATAATTCAGTTGCTTCAACATGGCTATTAGGTGCAACTCCATCCTTTATCGCCTACAACATCAAGAACACTTCTCAACCCAATAAGAAATCTAAGCACTTCAACATGCCCGCAAATTGCCGCAACAGAAAGAGTAGTTCGACCATAATCATTGACTGAATTCAAATCAGTATACATAACCCAAACACAAAATCTCCATTAAATCCACTATATGATAGCTTTTGCATCGTGTAGAAGCCGATCAACTGAATTCTCCAGTAGCCGATCACATGGATTGCGGGTTCGAGTCCCTAACATTTACATCGGCAAGATAATAAATCTCAACAAAAATGAACCAGTCAATAAGAGTAAAAATATAATTTATTAGGGAAAGATGAAAACGTTTACTTAATGAGGAAAATAAATAGGGAGGTCAATAAACAGTTGTTGATATACATAGATTTTAGAGCAATGCTATATATCATAAATTTGTATCACAAATCAATAAAGATGGTTGGATCAGTGGGTCCCAATTAAAAAAGTTGATGAAATCCATTCATCTAATGGTTCCCATTCATTTGAAATGCAAATTTGGGTTACATAATATTTCCCTAGATTTTAATAGTAGCATAGATATAAACAAATTAAAATTGCAGTCCAATAGTCATCAGAATTTATTTAGAATAAATAATAACCAATAACCAACAACTCAAAGGTCCACATAAGTGTGTCAATTATATATAATTTAATATTGTTATTAACTACAAAAAAAAAAAATAGACATTAGCTATTTTGTTGTGGGTATTTTGGTCAAACAATTTTTTTTTTTTTTACTTTTGTTGACATTTAGAAGTAGTATATATTATTGACTGTTGGTTTACTATTCTATATCTACACCGTTTGAATCTTTTTTGGCAATACACTTCTTGATCCAATAACCGTGATTGATAAATATTTATTACACATAACTAATCTTGGGAAATAAGTATAGCAACCATTTTCATATGAGTAATGCTATATATCCCAAATTTGTATTACAAATGTGCATCCCAAATCAATAAGGATGGTTGAATTAGTGGGTTCCAATTTAAAAAGTTGGTGGGACCCACTCATCCAATGGTTTCTATTCATTTGGAATGCACATCTGGGATACAAAGCATTACTCTTTTCATATTCCATGATGTGGCTTGTTCAAAGACATTGAAGACATAAATATTCAATCTACAATAAACCTATCATTTATAAATTATTAAGGAGTTAGAAGTCGAAGCATTAGGCCTTCCCCATTCTTGCTTGTTTCATATGTTATGAAAACTCATGCACCAATTTAATGTTTGGACACTATAAATTATTGGGTAATTCCAAATGTGTAGTGTATACATCACTCTCACCTACCAACAAAACAAACTAACCCATCTCTCTCCAATAAGAAAATCTTTTTATTTGATCTTCTGCTTTGTTTTCTTGGGAGGTATGCAATTACCTTATTTATTGCCTCAATTCAAATTTACTGTTTGTCTATTATGGGTGTGAATGTATCACTGATTTTGGTTTGTTAGGTTGATCTGGAGTTTTATTCAACATGTTTTCTTCTTCGCAGCCAGAGTTTCGTGTGTTTGATAGTTGAAGACATTGAAAAGCATTAATACATTTATTAATTTGTTTCTTATATTTTTTGAATTTTTCTATGTATATGGTTTTTGTTAGTTTTATATTCATATCGTGGTTAATTATGTTTTTATTAGTTGATCTAAAGTTGAAAATAGGTATTTTTTTTAATTCCCAATTAAGATTTTAACTTTATAGTGAAATTCTTTCAAAATGTTATGTGTATGACATCCTTTATAATAAGATCATATCAAGAATAATTACGAAGATCTTAATGTTGAACAATGTTGTAAGTGATCGAAGCGCAACCTATATTTGAAAATTGAACTTTTTCAAAATTACTTATTGTACTATCAATTTGTATATGTTTGTAACAAATTATGATCATTGGTTGTCATTGCAATATCTGGATTCTCGATTGGTTAGACTATTAGAATACTTTCATTAGGCTCTTTATTCTTTATATTTTCTATTATAGAAAGTTCATCATTATATTATATTACATTTTAAAAGGATATATATATTAAAATTATACTAAAAAGGGAAATACTATGTATCTTAAATCTCTAACCCAAATTTTCATCCCAAATCAAGGGAGATCATTGGATGAGTGGGTCCCATCAACTTTTTTAAATGAGACCCACTGATCCAATGGTCTCCCTTGATTTGGGATAAAAATTTGGATTGGAGATTTGAGATACATAGCTTTGTTCTACTAAAAATGATTTGAGATACATAACATTGTTCATCAATTAGTATAGTAAAAAAAATTAATTTAGAAGTAAAGAATAGAGGATGACAAAGATGACGAAGATAATGATAACGACGACCATAAAAAAACATTATAAATTTCGTGTATCCGAGGACACGATGCAAAACACAATTGGTGATGGAATTTTGATTAGACTGCAACATAAATATTCCATTAGCATTAGTGTAGGCATTAGATACCCTCCCTATCCCTAATCTAATCATAGTAAGTAGTAAGCATCTACCAATGAGGTTAGGACTCTGCTCAAGGACTCATCCACCACTTAGGTCATCCTTTCTTCCTCACTCTCATATACTCATAACCCCTTCTCTCTCTTCTTATTCTCCCATCTCATTTCCTCGAAAGCGTTCCACCTTCTCAGGTCTCTCTCTCTCTCTCTCTCTCTCTCTCTCACACACACACACACACACACACACACACAATTTTCTGTTCTTGTATTCTCTGGAGTTGAGGTATGGAATTATGATTCATATGCTTCATGTATGGAGTAGAATAGATATATCATCTTTTATACGAATCTTTGTATATTTCATCTATTTATGAGAATTGAGAAAAGATGATATATTTTTTTTTAATGTTACTAATATGTATTAGAATGTTCTCACTCATAGCGGTTCTTATTTGATGCATATAATCCTGCTTTGTTTTTCTGTTCTTTGCTGTAGGTATTTTTTTTTTTACCCTACATGGTTTTAGGAATAGTAGAAGAACTGAAATAGTAGCCTGATTAGTTCACTTGAAATAGAAACGAAGTTTTTAAGATTTGTTAATAATACATATTATGGGTTTTGGCAGAGTTTTATAGGGTTTTGTTTGACTGTTGTACAGGGAGAAAGAAATTAATTTTACGCGCTCAGAATCTTGATTATAAAAGTGAGCAGCAGTTAAGTGCAGCATATATGGATTTACAGAAAGAATTTCCAGAATTGAAGAGGAACCTTTATCCGGATATAGAACCATATAGTACAGGGTTTTTGAAGGTTTCCGATCTTCACACAATCTATTGGGAGCAATCAGGAAATCCAAATGGGCATGTGAGTAGTCATTACCCTGCTTCTTAAAAGATATTTCTTGTTAGAGACCACCATTTAATATGTGAATTGTTCTTTATTTTATCATGCACTTTATACAAGTAATTCATTTTGTCTTGTTCGAGAGCAAGTAATAATAGTCATGGTTGGTGTGTATTTGCTACTGTTCTCATAGTAGTGTAGTTAAGCATTTGAACGTATTGAGTGTGCTGTGGAAACCGAATTTATTTCATTTCATTTTGCACTTTATGTTGTTTATGAGTTCAACCATTTTGTTTGTCATATCTGGGTTCTCTTTTTCCTCTTAAGATTCATGCTATGAAAGTGCATTTTCTGATTTTGGAGATCGACCATGTTTCTTTAATACCTGGGTGATTAGATGTTTAAACTACACAATGCCGGTGCCATTTTCTGGCCATCCACTCGACCTGCACGATGCAGCTGCCTCCTGACCAATCTATAGTAATAAGGGGCACACAACATCTGGTTTGCCAAACTAGACTTCAGAGCATCTCTGTCATCAACTCAACCTCTTTCTATCGGCAGAAGATTCTTCAATAATTTGCTGGCTGAATTATTGAAATCAGTAAGTGAGACCGTGTCTTTTGAATGATGAAAACAAAGTATGGTTGTGGAAAACTAATTTTACTCTGTTGTGCTGCATGGATGGGCATCATGGGGAAGGGAAGGGTCCTGCTTAAAATATGGTGGGTTTTTCATCTTTACTTCCAGTGCCTTGGGAGTGCATTTGTGTTGTGTAGATGTTTTAGTTGGTTCTTTTGGCCACAGTAGATATTTTTTTACCTGAACTTTTTACTCAATTCTAAAACGTAGAAACCTTTGAAATATATCAATTTTATGAATTGTCTCATTATTTGCCAGTTATAGGAATTATTTTATTGATAATGAGCTTGTGTTGCTCTGGTTTTACAGCGTGTATCTCATTGTATTCACGAGGCATTTTATTAGGAACTATTTGAATGCGTGTCTTGCATAACTATGCAGCTCTTGAAGATCTTTTTAAACTTTGCAGCCAGTTGTTTTTCTCCATGGGGGTCCAGGTGGTGGAACATCACCAAGTAATCGGAGATTCTTTGATCCTGAGTTTTATCGGATCATTTTATTCGATCAGGTTTTGTATCCGAACCATTTTGCTAAAGACTAAAATATTAGCTGCTGAAACTGTATTCACACAAACATTGTCTTTTTGCAGCGAGGTGCTGGTAAGAGTACACCCCATGCTTGCTTGCTGGAGAACACAACATGGGATCTAATTGAAGACATTGAAAAGCTAAGAGGACACCTAGAAATTCCAGAATGGCAGGTTGAAATTTTGTATATTTGACTGGTTTGGTGGACGTTTCTATATTTGGCTTTCATCAGCTTGATTATGCAGGTGTTTGGTGGGTCATGGGGAAGCACACTTGCTCTTGCATACAGCCAATCACATCCTGATAAGGTGTGCTTCTTTGTTTACTTTGCCCTTTTGCCTTTTCTTCAAGCCCTTCCATTGGAGAACCTATGGTTGTAGCTTAAGAAACCTTTCCATTTGCATCAATTGTTGAAAATGTGTTTTCTGATGTTATTTTAAGGTTACTGGCATTGTGCTTAGAGGGATCTTTTTGTTGCGGAAGAAAGAGATTGATTGGTTTTATGAGGGTGGTGCCGCAGCCATATTCCCTGATGGTATGCTTTAGGATAAACTGGTTGTATTATTCATCCAAGCCTCACCTGGTAGAGTTTATTGTATGTGGGTAACTCAAGCCATTGAACATTCTTCTGAACACGTCTTGGGAAAGTTTTTAGATGATAGAATAACAATAATGTCTCAGCACATGTTGTGAGAACATGTTAATGCAATCTTACCAAATATTTAAGAACTGATTTAAGAACTCTTTGCATTCATTGTGATTGTCTTTCCTCTTTTTATGACAATAATATGTGATACATTTGAAAATGTTCTTATCTTTTTCCTGTGGTTTTTACACTACTACACTGTATTTGGCAAGTTTTAACTGCCTTTTGCATGACGGCAGTGAAACTACGTATATTTCTTGTTTAAAAGCCACATGAATAAAGAAACTTCAGATTGCTCACTAACATACCTATTGGGTGGGGAATATGAGAGTTGTTCTTGGGATAGTTTTTTGTCCCTCTAATTTATCGATTTGATATGTTGCCTTTGTGCTAATTGGACAGCCTGAGGATTTTTTAGGTGGCTAAAGATTGCACATTTCTTCTCCATTTGCAGCTTGGGAGCCATTTAAGGATCTTATTCCAGAGAATGAAAGAGGATGTTTTATTGAGGCCTACCATAAGAGATTAAACTCCGATGATAATGAAACACAAGTAAGATTTGTGCCCTGTTTCTCGATGCATGATTTTCTTTTATGAGCTCCTTTTGGTGATTGAAATTGTGATTCCCTACACTCATGTTGGCTGCAAAAGCAACTTTCTATGTATGAAGCCGCATACAGGTAAATGACGATAGTTCATGCCTGGTTCACAATGTTTTGCATTTAATGAGTATTGTTTACATTTTAAATTAATTTGCAGTTCAATTATTTTGATTCTCCTCATGTCTTATAAATTGATAAACGCATAATTGTCTTGACGCATGTTCATCGATTAGTTTTTTCGTCTTGCATCTGTACAGATTAAATTTTACTAGTGAAAAGATATATTTGAATGGAAAAGAACCTCTGGGAATTCAAGAGATGTGTATTACCGATGTAGGTTGAATCATTGTTTTTGGAGTCACTTTGTTGGATTAATTTGGTATGCGATGAATGAGATGTGTGTACCCAGTTTTTAGAAAATAATAATTAAAGCATAAGAAGCTGCTTGACTTCAACAGGAAATGACAGTGCTCGTAATCTACAATATAGCAAACTTATCATCTGCAAACATTGTTGGTAAGAATTTTCTTGGATTATGGGCTGTCTACTTTTACATATTATCCCAAATGCCATTAAAATGATGGGTGTAATCTCGGAAGAAACAATAATATCCTCAGACACATTGTCCTTTTGGCTTCATTGATTATGAATTTGCATGTTCTTCATCTTTCTATGAGTTGAAGTTTTTTCCACAACTCGGATCATTGGTTGTATCTACTTATAAATACCCCAAATGCTACTAAACTGATGAGTCTGATATCGGAAGAAACAATAATATGCTTGAAAATATTGATCAAACAAAGAATAAGGAACAGAGAAAGAGATGTTGGAGTAAGTTTAGCTTATTTTGTTTTGATAAATCAATGAAGCTGTAATATATTCTCTCGTTCTCTCTTCCTTATTTTTTGTTTGATCAATATTTTCATGGTATCAAAGCAAGTTTCAGTCCTAAACATGAATTACAGCACTGTAGTATTCTTTAAAGAAAGGAAACAACTAAACTACGCTTAATATTAGTAAGCTAAACTACTCTAACAAAGCTTTTGGCTTCAATTATCATGAATTTGCGTGTTCATCATCTTGCCTCAAGTTGAGGTGTTTTCTAAATGCATTGTTTTTTGTTAGTTTGCGGCTGCCAGGGCATGGACCAAATGGGAAATGATGACTGCTCATCTTCTCCCAAGTGAGGAGACCATAAAGAGAGGGGATGATGACAATTTTTCTCTGGTTAGTTACTCTGATATTTGATGATATGGTTGCATTGTAATTATAGTGAGGTTGGAATTCGAGAACTGTTATTTCCATAAAGTTTGCTAGACCTTTGTATATAGCCTAGGACTTTACATAGATGCATGTATACTTGATAGATTGTGATTAAAAAACAGTGAGACAGTTGATGGGGTCTTATACATCTTTCTTAATGTGAAGGCTGAAAAATTGTTCATGGCATTCAAACTTGATTAAAATATTTTAGTATGAAAAGATCCAATCATTAGAATTTGACCATCGGGGGATTATCAGTCCTGAAAAGCATTTCCATGCAAAAGAAGCTATTAATTTCTTATTTGGTGGGGCCCTTTATGTTAAATCTTCTTTCTAAATTTATGTTAAATTTTTAAAACAATTTTATCCCCTTACTAACTTTCTATGGTGAATAGTTTTCCAAGAGGTTAGTTGCTGGATGTTTCCTTATTGTCCTTCAAATAGCCTTTTTCTCCTGGTTGGGCTGTAGGCAAAGTAATATTGTTTCTTGATGCCATGTAAGATGGATTGTCTATGTTGGGAAAGTTGCTTGATTCAAAGGTTCCAAGTACACCACAGTTACACAGAAGCAAACATCCATACCACTTCTTCTCGAGTGTAGATGGAAAAGTTTGAGCTCATTTGTGCACTTTCGGATGGTGCTGTATATACACAATATACGGGCAAATCAAACAAAGAGGATGCATGCAACTGGTCTTAATACACAAGATGGTGCTGAATATACACAATATATAGACAAATCAAATAAAGAGCATGCAACTGGTCTTAGTTCCTTGTATTCCTTTGCTAGATGTGAAGTTGACATGGCTATCTGTACATTGAGTTTACCTTGAAGTTGTGACCTTCTTCAATTTACTATCAGGCAGATGTTTGTAGTGTCTTCTAGCTTTGATATTTTCCGATTGTTTGAGATGATTGATCTTAGCTTCTTGCCATGACATATATCTATTTTGCTACATCCAGGCATTTGCGAGGATTGAGAACCACTACTTTGTAAACAAGGGATTCTTTCCTTCGGATTCATACCTGTTAGATAACATTGAAAAGATCAGGCATATAAATGCTGTAATTGTACAGGTAACTGTTGTGCCTGTCTCCACTATATTACTGACATGCGCTTTACAAACATATGGTTTGTAAAGATGTATTTTTGGATTAATGTATAGATGTTATGATTATTTGGAATTTTTCCTTTGACTTTTGGCACCTCTGCATTTGATTAATTCGATTGGCAGCTGACCTGCATTTATTGGGAACAACATTCTTTTACAGAAATAATGGAATGCCCTCGATTTGTGGGTTGGTGGAGATAAAGAAGATATATTCATATATGTCCTTTAGTCCCACTTGTTTCTTGTATTAATCATGTCGAATAGTTGCAAAAATGTTTGAGTGGACTGTTGCACAGTGCAATGGTAAAAAAGATTGGGCTGAAGTATATGCTAGTATTTTGATTATAATTCTCACACAACTATTTGTCTTGTTGCATGTTCTACTTTTTAACTGTTCTGTTAGGATTTGTCATCCCACTCGAATTAAAACTCATATCATATATGCAGCTGCATGTTCCTAAAACATTCTGAACAGTTCAGGTTTGGTATCTGATTTTGAATGGTAACTGCCTTGAATTATTGTAGGGAAGATATGACGTTTGCTGCCCCATGATGTCAGCATGGGATCTTCATAAAGCTTGGCCAGAGGCAGATTTTAAGGTAAGGGAAATACTTAAATAACTTGTGTTGCCTAATATATCAATGCCTGGGACTTGCTGTTTTATCATTATAATTCTGCTGTGGAACAGGTGGTTCCAGATGCAGGACATTCTGCTAACGAACCAGGAATAGGAGCAGAACTTGTAGCTGCAAATGAGAAGATGAAAAATATTATCAACAGAAATTAGCCCTCATATAATTAAGTGCATTTCATGGCACAAAATTTCCCGCGATGGGAGCACAGACAATGATCACATAGTGCAGGGTTATTTTTGACGCAGTTTTGACGTCTCATGGAATTTGACTCAATAATTTTGAACTTTCTTAGAGAAATGTGATCTCTCTGGCCATTGTTGAATGTGTTAAAACCATGAATTACTCTGCTTGCTTCAACTGTATCATTTTCAGTGGATGGGTGAAAAGCATCCCTTGGATGAGGCTTTTAATAATCATTTTGGGCTGCCAGACTTAAAAGTATATTGCAGGAAAAGGATATGGGTCTATGGTTAGCTTGTTTCCTAGCAAGGGTTCAGATAAGAAGCTGTGAAGTTCTTGTATTGACCAGAGCGACGAAAGATGAGCAAATTGCGTGATAGACTTGTGAATCTCCGGTGTTTTGTCTTGCACGATGACAAAGGTGAGTTGAGCTAATTGAATTAACCTTATTTTATAGCTATTTTTTATTTTCTGTTTTATGGTTTCTCTCCCTTTGGAGAGAAGTTGCTCGATGCTTGTTGCTCCCGTTAGAGCAGAAAACTCAAGTAAGGACCTCGACTTTCTCTACTACATGCATCTATTTCTCTTCCTTCCATTCTCATCCATTACACGCCATGTGAGTACTAATCCTTGGGCAAGAAAGATGAAAATTGGGCCATGCTACCATGGCCTTCCTACTAGGGAAGCAACGTAATAGGTGTTACAACAGTTTCTTGAAACAGAATTTTCATGCTAGAGAAACAAGTTGAAAGAATGAAGCAGTTATACTGAATCTGTAGTACTACAAGACAATCTGATACAAATTTCAAAGACTTTCTGACAAACAGTCCTGATCCCCCTCAGCAAACGTCGATCATTTGAAACATAAAAAGTCAAAATCAAAATCAAAAGAGCTCCTCATTAGCATACATAATTCAATACACAATTGAACAACAAGAAGGGTATTACACTCCAAACTGGGAAAGTATGAAAACAATACACTCCAAACTGAGCAAGTATGAAAACAATCACCTACACCATTTTCCCTATGCAACTCTTTGGCACATGGGTACTGTGAAAATTTGGCCCCTTAGGAATGGTCACGGGTCGTCTTCCCCGTGATGATGATCTTGAAGCAGAAGCTGTACCTTTGGTTGCTGTGGTGGCTCCACTCTCCCCCAGTTTTTCTGCTTCATTGGCTCTTGAGAGTTTTGATGATGTTTCCCTTATTACACCAAGTTTCTGACATGGTGTTATGCAAGAAGATGCCTCCTTCCTAGTTGAACTGCAACAAATGAATCTACCTACAGTTAGTCTCGAAAGAACATTCTTCATTAGTCACAGACAAGGTAATTAACGAGCAGGAGTAGTACTCACCCTTGTTGCCTAACAAGTTGTCGCTGCAGAGAAGGTGATTCTGTCTTTCTTGAGCTATTCTCTGATTTTTGGCTTACACAAACCTTATCATATCCAGGTGGGGTGATCATACATTTGGGTTCTTGGTTTGTTGATTTCAAACGCCTTTGTGGGGTTAATGTGCCTGCTTTGGGTCTCACTTGCCCTCGTGAACTCTCAATGCTTGCTGTTTTACTCTGTTTCTGCAAATTATAAGAATTAATGTTTTGAACCTTCGATTAATATGAACATATGGGACCTTTAGGAAAAGAGTTAATTTACAGAAAACTTACAAGTTCACTCTTTTGGAAATTCTTTTCTTCAGGAAAAGAGTTAATTTACAGAAAACTTACAAGTTCACTCTTTTGGAAATTCTTTTCTGATTCTTTTTCTCTGCCTTCGAGCAAATCACTGTTGCGGTTACTCTGTTCAGAGCATTGGTCATTTCTCTGTCAGCAAAAGAAATAAATCAGACGAGGATATGAAATTTTCTCAAAATCTAATGTTAAATACTAGTTATACTCACTTGGATACCATTATCAGGCCTTTTGTGTGAGTTCTCACATTTGAACCTTGTAACTGTTGCTGATTCCTTCCGAGGAGCTAGAATATGGATTTTTCTCTCCAGATTGGTTTCCTTTAGAATCCCTCTTTCCTGAAAAATCCTAGATTCTATCAGATACAACTCCAATTATACTGTTTCTAATATGCAAGTTAATATGAAAAAAAAACAGTGCTTACTTGAGTTCTTAACCTAAAAGGCTTGGGGCTTGTAGGCTTTGGTTTTCTGTACTTTATCCCAAAAGCACCAGTAGCAGCAGAAGGGAGCCCATCTTTTAAATTCTTATCAAGTGTTTGAGTAGTAACCTACATCAATTTCAATAAGATATGGCTATCAGATACTGTATAGGCAAGCAACTATATGTATACTGCAGCAACTCTGAAACAAGAGGCAAAAGTGGAAGGAACCTTTTTCCTGTTTTCATGTGTCTCCTGCCTGCCAAGGATTTTTCTTCCAGACAGCTGGTTTTTATGGTTAAGATCTCTGCAAACAATGAAAACGATTACAAAGAGAAGTACTAGTTCTCCCACAAAGAGGAGCTTTCGTGACCAGCAAATAAGTGAGCCGAGGCAGAAAAGGAGTCTCAGGAAAGGCAAAAAAGTTGTGTTGATATAAAGATCTGATAATAAGAAGCGTAGTCACAGGAATACAATATGTAAGATGGACTGGCATCATACCTGTTGCCATCAGAAGCCAAAGCATTTTCTTTATCATCACTGTCCATTGCTTCACCCTCATGGTCTTCCCCTTCTGAAGTTTGATGTTCAGTTGGCTGATCTATAGGGCTTTCCTCTTTCTTTGAGCTTGATTTTATGCTACCTTCCTGTGAAATTCTATCATTTCCATCATCTCCCTCCTCTCCATTTAGAGCAAGAATATTCGGAAAATCATTTCTTTCCAAATCCTTTTCTTCATTGTTTGATGGGGAATTCACTCCACATCTCGGGGCATCTGACAATCCCGCCTGTGTATTCATAGTTGATGGTGGCACCTCGGGCTCTGAGGATAGAATGGCTTCTTCTTGAGTAGTGGAACTTGTTGAACCGAAATTTCTTGATGAATCCTCAGCTATCAGATGCTCTTCATTCTCCCTCAATTTTACATCTATTTTTATACCACTGTCGTCGTTTTCAATCACTTCCTTAGATGTAGGGCGACAACACTGTTTGTTTACGTTCCCTCTGCTCTTACTCTTCATAGATCTCGAAGATTTGGCTTCTTGGTCTTTAAAATTTCGAGGGAGTAACAAATCTTTAGCCCTGCTTTTGTCCTTGCAAGCAGTTGTACCCTTTCTTGAATTATCTACAGCCAATGCCTTCTTAGGATTGCATTTAATGTCCTTCGATGATTTGTTAGCATACCCCAAGATACGCTTCCTTTGACTCGTTATCTCGAGCCTCTTCATTCCTTCACAAATCTTCGTTAGGGGGGTACGCAATTCTACTGAAGTTTTCACGATGATGGCTTTCTTAGGAGAGTGAAAGACTAGAGCCTTTGCAACTATACGGCTTTTTGGCACTGCTATTGTTGTTGTTGGTTTTGGGTTCTGAACACTTCTAAAGGAGTTTGGATTTGGTGGACACTTTTTGTTCCTTGGAGTAGTCAAGTACTTAGCAGCAACTTGCTTTGACTTGGCCTTTGGGGTAGAACTCAGCTTTGTAAGAGGCATAACATTGGCTTTGTCATCACCCATCTTCTGAGAAAGCGATGAAACCACTGCCAATTTCGATACTCTAGTCTTGGAAGATTTCGGGGGCGCGGAAAGTGGACATTTTATGTTTGAACTGCAAGATAAATTTAACAGGTTTCAGAGAAAACCCAATTACATGAACGTGTTGATCTACGAAGTCTCTCTGTACATACATACCCTGAAGCTTTTCTATTTAGTGCTTTTCTAAGTCTTATATTGGGACTTCTTGCTGCCATTACCTGCATAAAATCAATGGTGTCAAGAGTTCCAATTGACTCTGAAAGTAAACCAATTGAAAGAAGAAATCTCTTATCATGACTAACCCGAAGAATGAAATTCTTGTAGATTGCTTCCGAGTCCATTTCTTCTTCATGCTTTTGGTCACAACCTGATACAGAATTAAGAAGAGAGAGAAGGATTATTAAAAGATCATGTAATTGCAATCTTGTAAAAGATTAGGGGCAGACGCAAAAAAACTAAAAACAAAAAGCTGACTTTGATGAACTACAGTGGACATAAAATAAATAAATTTTATGAATATTTAATGCATCGACATTTGGTAATATAGATGCACTAAGATGATGCCACGTGACAGAAACTGAAGAAAGACGGGAGATGATCTACCACATCCATACTTAAAAAAGAAATAACTAACTAGATGTTATTATTCAATAACCGTTGATGAAAGCAAAACCCTCAAAGACAATGAGTATAAAAGGGCATATAGTGGAGAATATGAGATACACCCCTATAAGACCCAAGATTTATATATTTTTAGGAGTAGTTTTAAGTTAGTTTTAAAAAGTAGTTACTACTGCATTCAATGTTGTTAATCAGTTTTTTCTGTGTAACTGAAGTCCCTTTTGATTGGATTAATAAATAATTTGTTCTTTTATTAGTTCCCTACATTGTTTATTCATTATTTCCATCCAAGAAAGTCCTGAAACAATGCATTTGAACCTCTCATAAACAATCACTTGAAAATTGTATGTCAATTGAGATCTTTCCATCGATCTCAACAGATTTTAGAGCAACAGGTAGTAATTTGAAATACAAACCAAGTTTAAGATACCAAATGAGAGTTAAAAGCAAAGTGAAGAAACATATTTCAGGCTTTCTGATTACAGTTACAAAATCTTATTCAGGCTTGGGCATATACTATGTTTTTGTGTACGTGACGACCCCAATCCCCCATTATCGGGTGAAGCATTTGTGGAGTGGTACATAACTATGAGCTTTAAACCTTTATTGTACTTTGTGTTCTAAAGTCATGCGATGTTAGCCCAAAATAGATAATATTATACAAATACAAATCCGAAGAGTTACATTATCATTCATAGTTATTTAGCTCAATTGACTTCCTTGTCTTTGTGTTCCCAAAATGAGAAAAGCATCTAACAAGTTCCCCTTTTTCTTTCCTCCATTTTCTCAGCAGCCAAACAGGATTTCTCTTATCAAAATGGCAAAACCCTAACAAAGGGGGAGGAAATACATAGAAGCAATGTGTGATCTCCTTCAAAAATACACAAATTCCCATACATTCAGATCAAATCTCTGTTATCCCGAATCAATATACAATCCGAAATATGATGAGAAACAATCGAATCACAATGCCAAAACACAATCAAGCCATAACGATTGTAAAGATTGGAGCATAAAAATGAAAAAGGGAGGTAGAGAAGAACACTGACCGACGCGCAAGCAGAACCAGTAACGATCGTCGGGACGATACGGGTTGGAAGCCCTAAAGTCGACGAACTTGGGCGCTTCAATCTTCTCGTAGAACTCCTCGTCTGAGTCTTCTTCTTTGTCGTTGATCTGCTTCGAAATTTGGGTTTCGTCCTCCATTTTTTCCGACTTGGGTGAGAAGAGTAGAGAGAAAAGGTGCCGGCGGTGGTGTTTTGAGGAGGTTCGGCTGTGGAGGAGCGCCGCGAGGTGGGTGGGTGTGTGGAAGAGAGAGTGGCGTTTCTTTGTGATCTCGTACTGGTTAGTAGTTTGCAGAGAGAATCGATGAGTATGATTTTTAAACAACTCATTGTCTGTAAGTAGCCGTTACAAAGTTCTTTATTTATTATTTTTATTATTTATTATTTATTTTATTGGGTTAATTGCACTAGAGGTCCCTAAAGTATGTGGTCTATCTCATTTTGATCCCCAATGTTTCAATTGTATCATTTTGGTCCCTAAAGTATTAAATATGTTTCTAAATGGTTCTTCAAACAGACAACGTCCAGATTGCTAACGATTTTTTATCATAAACTTGTCACGTAATACCTAAATATGGACAAAAAATAATTTTAATAGCTCTTAAACAAAATTTGAGTACTCTTGACAAAAAAATGTGTAATAAAGATAGTTTTTGATCAAAATCTAGATCTCTCGTGATCAAAATCGTGTAATTTAGGTAACTATTTAACTAAAATTTCAATAGAAATTTGGCCAAGAGATATCAAAATTATTTTTTTGTCCATATCAAGTATCACGTGACAAGCTTATAATAAAAAATAGTTAGCAATCTAGACATTGCCTGTTTGAAGGACCATATAGAGACATATTCAATACTTCAAGGACCAAAGTGATGCAATTGAAATATTGTGGACCAAACTAAGACAAACTCCATACTTTGGGACCTCCAATGCAATTAACCCTATTTTATTCCATTCTGACAACGTTGTGGGCTTTCGTTACAACATCAACAAAGTATTTCATCCAGTTACATGGCCCAAAACTTTGTCAAAAAGCCCAATATCCTGAAAGTATATGGATTGTAGACTAGCCACTCTTAAAGTGGTATTCTTGCTCGTGTTTAGCTCTGTCAATCATGTCGGCTGAGATGAGTTCGTATCGGTGGGATCATGTTAAAATATATTTCACCCATATTCAATTTTTTTGTTAATTCGTGTCTGACGAATATTAACATATCAGGTTCATGTCGTATATAAATTGTGTATAACCGGTATATAAACGAGTTATGTTATGTATTTTTTTTTATTGACTTCTCTCATACTCGATTCGTTTATTAATTGTGTCGGGTCGATCCATTTGTTTACGAAATGAATAATTTAAGAAAGACCAAAACCCACTCATTTCAAATGGTGCCATATTAGGTCATGTTTTAGAATCATGTCAAATAGTAATCAATCTTGTCGAATTGGGTCGTGTTTTAGAATCATGTCAAATATTAGCCACATTTGTAATTCGATTCCAGAAAATTTTCACTTGTTTTTAAATTTTCTTTGGTCATGAGACTGGTTCTCTTTGTCTTCGAGCTTCCATTCCTCAATTCACTGATTTGTTCCTTCATACACCTTGCCATCTCTTTCAATCCAATGTATTTGGCTGTTGGATGAACCAACATCACTCATCCATGTGATTGATACATCCCCAAGTTGATTATTAAACATCAACTCATTTATCTTTGAAAAATCAAAGGGAAATGCGAGATTTTTATAAATTTATGGGGTGCTATAGAAATTTTGAAGAGGGGGGGGGGGGGGGGGGGGACCATGCATAGTTCCCTCCAAGCTGTTTAAGCTTACCCCTCATATTTTTTTTTGAGTGCTTGAAATTGATATACAAATAGATCACTTCACATATTTGTCAAAGAGCAGCACATCTATCTGCACAAGACCCCCATCGCATCTAAGTCAGGACCGAAACTAAGTAACATCATAAGTCATAACTTTCACCCACTAGATCACTAACTTCTTTGATCCATTCTTGCAATTAATTGGAATTGCATATGAGTCGTGAAATCTACACCTTTATTTTTCTTGCTATTTTTTTTGTTTATCGAGATATCGAGATATTAGCCGACTACTCATCTCGGATGAGATCACTACATTGATATATGATATTACTAATCAATTATATATAAAGCTCTAAATAGGTCAAATAAATCTCACTATTTCAATAACTATCGCATCCCAAAACTACCACAATAGATTAAGTGTGATTCACTAAGCCTACTTGTAGATTTGTAATTACTTGGAAGCAACAGTGATGCGGATCACTGTTGCATTGAATTCTCTAAGTAAAACTATTTATACTTAATTTATTGATTTAAATTACCGCAATTATTGAATAAGTTGTTAGTCTCAATATAAACTAAGGGTCCACTATCAATCTATTAACTGTAATAGCTTAAGTAAACATTTTTTTCCCGATCAGACGAAAGGGGATTCGAATCGACACCCAAACAGAATGGATTGTCACTCCGGTAAACCCATATAGGTCGTAGGTAAATAAATTAGATCGAGAAATTATATCCGGTTTTTCATATTCTCCATTTGTGGGTCCCTAAGTTTGCATTATCATCTTTTCGAAAAAAAAAAATTTGCATTATCACAAGAACAGAAAACAGCATGCAGGCCACATACGTATGTGTAACAGATGAGAGCTCACTGGTTGGTCATTGGTCAATATAGGGCACCGGAGGCTACCAACCCTCCTCATCAACTGACTTCTTCTTCACTATCGTCCATATCTGTCTAAATAAATACTCCGTCAATTGCATGCAAAAGTCGTTGCCTGTCACCAGCAACAATCCCTTGGTGTCATCATCAATGGCGTTTACTATATTACTATCAAGACAATCAGCAATAGAGTTTGTGCAGTATGGTCAATAACTGGCCTTTTCGATCCCTCTTTACCCACTGATTATAGATACCATGTGGCCGAGTCGTATTTGAAACGATGCCTTCTATTTTTATATCATACTATACGTTTTTTGTGTAAATTACAGTTTCGTGCGACTCCTCCGAGACAAGTAGCAATGTACAGTATGGTCAATAACAGGCCTTTTCCATCCATCCCTCTCTGCGATTCAATGATCACAAGCAGCTACCGATTGTGATTATGTGAGAGGCATGCATGACTGATTATACACACGGATTGGTTTTGTGATCGAATAAAATATTCAGGGTGCGATTTTTTGTGTAAATCCAATAATGCATGTGGTTATCAAGTGATTGTTTTATGTTACAACTATGAATATAATGACCGCATAGTTTGAACGATATGCATTAAAAAAAAATCTTTTTATTTTATAGTGTAGTATGGAAGTTGTCATCAAGATTATCATTTTTTTGACATTTTTGCACAAACAGTGACTTTTATTTTGTAAATCAATAATGGTGTAGACTGCCGTAGAATTCTGCTTGCAGTGTTAAATAGTCAAAGAGAGCAACTCTAAGAAAATGAGAAAAGACTACGACTTCCAAAAATGAAAGTGATAGTGGCCACATGCAATGGAATGGACAAGTCATAATTATTTATGGGCGATCGAATATATAGAATTCGAAAAAAGTCAGATATACATCAATTTAGTCTCTCATGTGAATAAGTTGTTTTCACATTTCACATAATATACAATCTATAGACATATAATAGACAGTCAGAGGCAAACAGTAGGTTGTTTTCGTCTCTCACATAGATATAGAGTTTGGATAGAGTCATATATACACAACCTTGTTCTTACATGTGAATAAACTATTTTCATGATGCAAATTCATAACAGTACCCAAATTTTAATATAACAACCTTATCATTACAACAAGACTCGCCTTCGATGTAATGATAATAAACTATAAAAGTTAAAGAAAAAAGAATAGAGAAATAATTGGGGTAAAATTTAGAGATATTAACAAGAAAGGATGATGGTTTGACACCATTTTAGATGAACTTTAGAAGATGAGTATATTTTTGTGCAACACTGTTTTAGTCTAGCAATAATTCCCAATGGATTTCATTTTCACAGGCACCAATTTTCCACCCATTGTCTTGTCTTGATTTTCTGCAATGTTCAAAAGAGGATATGACAGAGACTTTTCAATGTCTTTAGCTTTATTTAGTGGATGAAAAAGATTTAAAAATTCTGACTTTGTATTTTTAAAGATTACATTTTTTATATTGCACCATTAATGCATTAAAACTATTGTAATGTGTCAAGTTTCTGTTGTTCATTCCGTTAAAACCACCCCGTTAAGGTTGACGGAATAAGTAACAGATACTAATAGGATGATTACATTGCTACACTTTTAATACATTAAGGGTATAAAATAAAAAGTTTTATAACTTTCAAGGTATAAAGTGCAATTCGTCCAAAATTAAATGACAAAAGTAGAGAAACCGTTGGTTTCCAACAAACATAAATGAAACTCATTACCAGACCATAGGCCACACAAAACTAGCATGAGAGCAATATATGCAAAGATATGTGGATTTGCCCCCAAAGTTTGAAAAATTACACATTTGCTAAGTGCTTTTTACATTTATAGCGAACGCGTCCTCTAATTTTTTACTCTCACAATTCTTGCAATTTATAACGCCTATACCCAATCTCTCATCCTGTCTCTAAATTTCTATCTATATTATTATTACAAACAAATTAACTAGGAGCGATTTTTATAGGCTTTCCCACCCTCTTTTTTTTTCTTTTTACCACATCATCTATACGACTATACCTATACAATCATTATCTATCAATTTCTCGAACTTCCCATATTATCTATACCTTTTCACTATCTATCAAAGGGAAGCGAGAGGTTCCGAGACAATTAAGTTACTTTGTTCATATTAAATTAGGATAGTGCTTTCGAACATCACATAAGTAATACACAAGTACACAATAAGCAAACAAGCAATAAAGAAATTCTAATAAAGCTACTTAAAAGAAGCTTAAAGTTCTAGTTCTTTTCTTTGGACAGCCCGGGCCAACCTGACCCGACCCGACACAAACTCTTAACTATATATAGTCAGCATTATTTAGAATGTGGCAAGAACTGCCACTAAAACGAATTAGATTTTCCGATATTTTTCATCTCCAATTTTAAAAATAGAAAATATTATGTATCTCAAATTTGTATCATAAATGAAAAGGGACCGTTGGATGAGTGGATCCCATTTAAAAAAATTGATGGGACATACTCATCCAACGATCCCCTTTTATTTGAAATGCAAATTTAGGTTGGACATTTATGATGCATATCATTGCTCTTTAAAAAAATATCAACTAAAATAAAAATTCACCGAACTTTTTTGGCCTTTCCAAGCTTTATAGTCATCAACATCACATCGATATTACAGTTACTTGCATGGACCATAAATTTTGCAACAACAGCTTGGCTTAGCTGGCTTGGCATTATCAAACCCAAGGTTCTCTGGAGTTTTCAACGGCTCGGCTTAGCCGATTGACATTATCAAGTAACGTAGACGTGTAATACATATATAAGAGGTCTAACACTTGATTAATGTGAGACATTACCAATCCCAGCAAGTAATCTTCTAATTCTTGGTTTCCAACTACTCCTCCAAAACCACATGCTTTATGCATTCACACACTTTGTTGAATCATGGGAAACCAAGATTTTTTTTTTCAATAACCGAGAATCGTATGAATCACATATTATTTGGATTCGTAACTGTAATATAAATTCTGAATACATACAATTATCACTTAAAAATCATGCGTGTTAGATCAATTAATCAAGACGTTTTTTTGGTGAGGTTAGAACTTAAAATATTGAATTACGGTGTGAATTATCCCATCGGGGTATGATTGAAAACTTCATTTAGACTGTCATATGATAAAAGTTTTGACCTTTTTCATTAATATCAATAGTTGGATTGATTTACGTTGATCATAGAGAGGGAGAGAGATGAACCCACCTACCTATTTATGATTACTTGATGATCACTACTTTTGATCAGTCCTTTTCAATTGACCAACCTATTTAATATGATAAAACTTTTAAGAAGCTTGCTCTTGCCTATTTTCCTTGGTAAATATAACTGTCAACTAAGGTTTCTATCCATCAAGCTATATTCAATATCTCAAAACAATGCAATTTATCAATACTATTATAGTATGATAAAATAAATAGTCCCTTAGGCATGACCTAAGTAATCTTGTGTTACATTTACCACAAAAAAAAAAAGTACTTTTATGTATATGTCAATTCATTTTTTTTTTAAATTCAATTGTCAGAGTGTCTAAGCAATTTACGTGCATCTCGACTAATTTCCTCATCTGTTCTATCAAACGCTGGCCATCCATGTTGGGATTTGAATATTCATGAGGGATAAATTCTTTGTAGTCTGGCAGGCCCCAAAGATTTGCCAAAATTCAAACTTAGAATGTCTAGATTTACAACTCGTCCTAGTTACCACTTGAACTATAATCTAATTTATCATTGCTTGATAAGAATCTTGTGATTAGTATTCAGTCAAATCATTCATACAAATTTTTGATGGCAAAAGTCAAGTTAATTTTGAGATGGACAGGTCCTCAAGACTATATGGTTCTCATCGTATAACTATATGATGGGTGATGGGTGATGGGTCATATTTCACCCTCTAAAAATCAGTTTCGATGGTACCACAAAATATCTAAGGATGAGTTCGACTCCTCAGGTCGGCCAAGTCAGGAGTTCAGCTCATCAGTACCTCAGATGGACCTCAACCTCATACCTCAACTCCCTGTATCCATGGAAGATTGTTCAAATGATAACTAGATCCCACCAAGTTCCCCATTCTCTTATGCGTCAATCACCCAATTGACGCAAGTCTCACTGTGCAATAAAGGGAAACTGTAATAGTTAAGGGGCAAGGATCTCATCCCAGATCAAGTAAACCTTAGGAATATCTATAAATAAGAGACAAAGCCCTCAAGAAAGACACAACCATTGTAGCCTTGAAAAGTACTTTTTGTATACCATTTGCTATAGATTAATATATTTAGGAGCAAGAGACTCATTTGAGAGTGGATTAGCTGAACTCCCGAGCTGGTGAACCACTATAAACACTATCTGTGAACCCCTATTCATAAAAAAGACCTTATTCCCAAGAGCCTCAGAGCTCAGACTGAACCAAATCACACCTTTCATACCCTTTGAATCCATATCACTGCCTAATTTTGTTAGGAACATCATCAAGTCCACTTCAAAGGAACCATGCCATAACTATGACAATAGTGCCAACCATGACTTAAGTACAAAACCAACTTGAACAGTGTACAAATATAAAGATGATAAAAGCCTTTACAATACTTCTCTTTGTCATCAATTTTAGTTTTGGCAAACCTTGCTGCAAAAAACTGAAACAATTTTTTTTTGTTCTACTAGTATTAAAACAAAATGGTTAGTCTAAAAACTCAATAAGATAGTTCGAAATTGATGATTAATATCTTGATTATTTGAAATCCCGGTGATCATACTTACCGTAAATTCGTGTATCAATAATTAGAGGGTGACAGTTGTGTCGTATCAATTGAGTTGTGTTTAGAACTTTAGTGTTGTGTTAATTTAGATTCGTGTTGGGCACTAATCAACCACATTCCTAACCTAAACTAGTGTACGTGTTGACCTAATATATTACAAGTGAATAAAAAATATAAAATTAAGATTTAAGTCTAAGATTCTGTAATCTCTTAACGAAACTCACTCATTATTTTTTCATTAATTAAATTAACCTAATACAAATATAATAATAAAAAAAAAGTAAAAAGAACCTCTTAGAAATAATAAAAAAATTAACATTTTATTCATACAATATTAGCTAAACATGTAATCATGTTAATTTTGGATTGTTCGTATTTGAAATTAATCCGACCTATTTATTATTTGTATTAATAGATCGTGTTATTTTTAATTTTGTGTCAAAAAATAATCAATATGAACCTATAATTTCATATCAATTTCGAATCACGTGTCATCTTTATCAACAACTAGTCCTAGGAGTTGGGACCATTTCGGTTATTAAAAACATTATTAAATGCAAAAAGACCAAACGTTAGGCCACAGTTAATGTTCTTGTTCGAGGACGGGTTTATTGCCACATTAATGTGGGCAGAGGGCTGGTGGGAAAGCTTATTTAAGAGTCCACCCACCGATGAGTTTGTTGTACAATCACAACCAAATTCAATGCATGAAACGGTATATCCGTGTTTACGGTTGGAACCGATTGGATTTGAATCAAATTTTGATTCTTTTGGATTCGATTTATGAAATCTCATTCAAATTTAATCTGAATATCTACTTAAATTTGATCCGATCCACGTAGTTCAATTAAGAGTAAATTACACATATAACCTTCAAACTATGATATTTGTATCAATTAAGTTTTTGAACTTTTTTTGTGTGTCAATTGAGTCCCTGAACTCTCTAATTGTGTCAATTGAGTCATTCTGTCTACCTCCGTTAGATTGTGTCACTCACGTGACCATATGACACAAAAAGACAGAAGGGTTCAATTGACACAATTAGAGAGTTCAGGGACTCAATTGACACAGAAAAAAAATTCAAAAACTTAATTGATACAAATATCATAGTTTGAAGGTTATATGTGTAGTTTACTCTAACCATGTGTCACGTGACTAGCACACTTCGCCACTTTCTGTTAAAAAATCTAACGGAAGTAGACAGAAGGGTTCAATTGATAGAAGAAAATGTTCAGGGACTTAATTGACACAAGAATCATAGTTTTAAGAGTCATATGTGTAATTTACTTTTTAATTAAGTTACATTTTAACAAATTATATTAAATTTTAACTTAATTTCTTCAAATAATAACTTATTTTATCATATATTAGCGACCCCAATTTTTACTAGCGACAACGTATAATTAATCAATTCAACTATTAATCTCAGTGGTGGATGCACGAGATTTACAACCAATTATCTTCGTTTCCATTTTCTTTTCTCATCTCTCGCTCTCGTTTTTACTCCTATCACCTAAAATGTAAAAGAATTATTAAAATTTATTGGATAGTAAAAATAAATTTGAATAAATCTAGATAAATAGTGGCTAGTGAGTGGATGAGAAGATGAGTAGGTAACTGATCCAGCCAGTCAAAAAATAGGATAATAAAAGTCATAAAAAACATATGGTAAAATATGATTAGAAAGATACCTTTGATGATCAAATTATGTATTGAGATAATCAAATACAATTCTCCAAAAAAAAAATTGATGTATCGGATTCAGAATTGGATTCAAATAATCCATCTAGAATATCAATCATACTCTTACCATATTCCAATGCGATTTCAAATCAAAATTTAATCTATCCACATACCTAATTGTAATATCATCCACGTCAGGAGTACAATTTCGACTAGGTAAAAAAAAATTATTGTTAATTTATCAATTATTTATATAATAAAGTACAAAGATTGAAGATATAAAAATGACTTTTGTTTTTTGCGGTTGAAATCGTTTTAAATTTTATTTCAAAATTAATTTGACGGTTAATATTAACTTCCTAAATTTAATAGGGAAAATAGATCATCTAAAGGTGTGTTTGGAGTGACTTTTCAAAACTGCTTTTAGGACTTATGACTTCTCATAAACACTTTAAAAAAAAAGTGTTTAAAACAACTTATTTTAATTACTTCTAAATAAGTCATAATTAATTTTACCACTTAAATAAGTAAGTAAATAAAAATAAAAACAAATAATTTTTATTTCTTTAAAATCACTTTTCTACAAAACACTTCACCACCATCACCACCGTCGCCGCCAACCCACCACCACCACCCCACTGCCCTACCACCACTATTGTCGCCACCCCACCACCATTGTCGCCACCGCCCTACCACCACCACTCATCACCACCAACTACCATAATTCACCACCATCCATCATCGCCCACCACCGCCGTCACTCACTATTGCCCACCCCACCATCACCGTCATTCGCCACCACCCACCACCGTCGTTGTCCCACCATCACCATTGCTAACCACCATCACCGTCGCCCACCACGACCCACACCCACCACCACTATCACTGTTACTACCCACAATTGCCACAACAATAGTCGTTGCCACTCACCACAACCATCACCGTCTCTCACCAACACCACTGCTGCCCACTATCACTCACCTCCCCAACAACCGGTGTTTAAATTCATTTTTCTCTTCTCTATGTTTGTAATTTGATTTTCGGCGTGAATACAAATATGTTTATGATTGACAATTTTTTTTTATCCCATGCCGCAATAATTAGTATATTAATAAGAGACCACTACTATTAAATCCTACCTGAACGGAAACTAATATTTTATACTAATATGTAGATGGGATGCAATCATATATTAAAGTTCAGTGAGATTGACTAATCCAACCGTGCTCATTAATTGGATACCAAATATTTAATAAATATTTTGATAAATATAACATTGTTGATTATACGGAAATCTATCAAACAAATTGTACAAAATTCGACATAGTTTAAGGTCAAGTAACACTTCCATTAACGTTTAATCATAGTTTACATTTTAACCACAATTAAAAAAAAAAAAAGGCATTTGAGGTGCATTGCACGGGTAATCCTAGCTACATGATAAGCAAATACTTCTCTGTAAACCAGTAAATGATAAACCTCTCAGTAGTACAAATACTAATCAACAAAATAAGAAACAAGTTAGGACTAGACTACGGTCTTAAAGAAAAAAATTTGATATCGTACCTCCAAATTTTATTATTTTAATTAGTGTTTTTATAACTTTTGTTGGTAATTTATCACATTTGTTGATGGTTTTAACACTGTTGAGGGTGATTTTACCACCATTGTGGTAATTATTTTTACCATTTTTCTTCGATACAAATTTTTTTATAACTTTTATGGGTGATTTATTTCATTTGTGAGTATTTTTATCACTGTTGTAATAATTATTTTATCATTTTTTTAGATATCACAATAATAATAAAAATACCCATAAATATAATAAAAATACTCATAAATATTATAAAAGTCGGTATGGTACCATTTTTTTTTTCCCGGTGCGGTAGACAACCACAACAAGTTAATACCTCTTATTGACTTTTTTTTTTAACTTTTCCAGATCTTATCAATTATTTGAATCAATCTATTTTTGACTTTAGCTAATTGTTTCCAAACCGGACAAATTAAGGTAGTCAAAGTCATAACATATAGTCCACATATTTTATTTTAAAGCAGCACAAAATTGACTTTTGCATGAAACTTATACACTTCATGGTGAAATCTCAACAACACGGGCACTAGGGGTGTAACTTGGACGAGGCAACCTGAATTCAATTCGAGTCCAACACGAAAAAAGAATTTGGGTTAAAATTTTTAATACTTAGGTTAGGCTTAGGCAAAAAAACTCCAACTCGAATTGAATTTGAGTAAGTCTCGGGTTGAAATCTCGAGTTGTCGGGTTGAACCTGATTATTAAATCGGGTTGAACCCGAATATACATAAATATATAAATATATTTAACTAGGGTTAATATTTATTTTCACTCTTTAGAGTCCAGACTTTCACTTCACTTCACTTCAAGTCTTCACCTCTGCGCCTCCATCACTCTCAGATCCCCCTCTCACTCGTCAATCTTCCCTCTCTTAGCCTCTCTCTCTCTTAATTGTCACTCGTTTAAGTCGTCTCAGACTCTCAACCTCCCTCTCTCACTCGTCACTCTTTCCTCTCTTTTCATTTGTGTTTCGCTCTTCATCTCAAATTATTTGAAAAAATCAGATCTACACTTCAAAAAATCAAATTTACACTTCAAAAAATCAACCCGAATTAAGTAACTCAAGTCCAACCCGATTTTTAACTCGAAATCAGCCCGAATTAAGTAACCCGAATTCAACTCGAGTCCATCCGAATTAAACTCGGACAATACTCGGATTGAGTACCTTGAGTTGAAGTAGGGTTGAAAATTATATATCTCTGATTGGGTTATGGACCTTATGGTTGACCTCTCAACCCGTCCGAATTACACCCCTAACGGGTACCAATCCACTTGGGAAGAAAGTGAGAAAATAATCTAAAACACCACAATCGTAAGAGATTTTTATCATCGTAGAATTTGAGAAGAGTCAAATCATCATATCGTAACAAAATTATCGTGCTTCTTCACCAAGTCTACCCGTCGAAGTGTTAACGTAAAAGAAAAAGATTAAGGTTTCTTAAAAATGTGTAGAATCACAAAGTCGTACTTATAGAGCTGACTTGATCTTGTAGATGTAATGTGGTCATAAACTTGTATTTCATGTTAACATCTTGATCGTACGTTAAACCAATTTTTTTTTTTTTTTGAACCAGACGTTAAACCATTTTAGTGATTAGTTTATTGGTAATCATGCTGGGGGAAGATTTTTTTGGACTTGAAAATTATTTTGTAGAGAATTCTACTTATTTTTCACATCTCATAGTATTCAAAGGTTTCAAAACAAGACACCACATAAAGCCATATGAACCCATCATAATGGATTCAACAAAATTTTACGCTAACTGTCGACTATCTAACGTAACTCTCCTCTTTTATTCTGACTTGGAATAGACAGTATTGAGTATTGAATATAACACTGACGGAGTTATATAAATCCATATGAATTTGTCAATTATTGACCAATAAAAATGTTTATATATCTCCATATAAATTGTATTTTGTACCCTAAAAAATTTTATAATTCTTATTTTGCACTCTCAAAGATTAAATTTCTCACATTTGTATCATTAATGTATCAAAAATATTACAATGTGACTTTTATGTAATTAGCTTTCTGTTAGTTTTTTCATCAGTATCAATGGGGTGACTTTTGATGAAAAGAATAACGGAATTTAACAGAAAAGTTACATTGCAATATTTTTGATACATTAAGGGTATAATATAAAAAATTTAATTTTTGAGGGTATAAAATAAAAATCTTAAAATATTTTAGGGTACAAAATACGAAAAGCCCTTATTTTTATTTATTTATAATGCTTAACTTCCTTGTGGAATGCTAACAAATGGAGGGAAAAAAATAGCGGTTGGCGCCCACACGTTTCATGGAATCGGCCCATTAGCCAAGCCGTTAAGCCTCTTTGATTGATTTGCCTATAAATGGCGCCATATTTGGTTGAACCCCTTCACTCAAACTCATAACCTCACACAAAAAGCATTCTAGAGAGAGAAAGTTAGAGAGAGAGAGAGAGAGAAAGTTAGGGAGAGATACCGTACCAATCATGCCGAATTCATCATCACCATCATCTTCCTATTCTTTCACAGAACTAAAGAACATGATGATAACAGATCAGTACTTTCTTGGAGGACTCATTGCCTTTGTGTTGGGGTTCGTTTTGTTGTACAGTTCAAGAATGATGAAAAAGAAGAGTAGAGCTTCTTCAATGGAGGCGCGAAGGGATGAACAGGTTGAGAGCTCTGACTACGGTCATTGCCGGCCGGAGATTAACGGAAGTACGGACATCATCATTGTCGGTGCTGGTGTTGCCGGTTCTGCTCTCGCTTACACTCTTGGCAAGGTAATTTATTCATTATAGCGCCCCTAAGGTGTTAATGAAAAAAAATTTGGGTTGGTTTAAAAAAACGAGACTTAAAAGTTCGATTCGTTTATATATAAAATAGTCGAGTTAATCGGACCTTAAATTCGGATTCGAATTTTAAACAAATCGAACTAAAACATTTTATTAAACTCGTTTAAAAAAACGAGATCGACAGGCTCAGGCTCAGGCTCAGGCTCAAGTTCATAAAATTCGGCTCGATTAAGATCCATATCCCGTTCTATGGAAATGAATCAATGATGGATTATCAAATAAGAATCAATTTCCAAATTATCCTACTTAGTTGTTTTTAATTTTTAGTTTTTATTTCATGATTTTTAACTTATTTTTCAAGTTATCATGATTTGGAAGACATAACACAGAGAGACAAACACACACACTTCTTAATATAATAGATGGAAGGTGTCATAAGGTTTATATGGGTATTTTTTTTTTTGGTTTCCCTTTTTTCCTATTTTTCTGTGACTTCTTTGGATTCCTTTATTTTTTTTTTCCTTCTAAATTCTCATGTTGGTCTTTTTGTTTCATATAAAATTTCTGAAATTTTATGTTTTTTAGCATATTCTATTTGTATATTCTGGTATTTTTATTTTCTAATTGACTTGTACAGGATTTTTTTATCTGAAGGATTCATTTAATTTTTCTGGCTAGTGACTGATAGATACTGAGATATCAATTGCTTTTAAGATATTTCATTTATCTTAGTGACGTTGGCTTTCTTTCTTGAACAGCTAAGATATGGTCAAATGCCATAATAACTTGTTCAAAGTTTTCAAGTCATATTTCTACCTTTTTTTTTCCTTTAAAAAACTTATGCAATATTCTCCTTAGTTGATATGTAGTTTAATATAGTATTATCCATAGACCATAGTTACCAAAAATCATTAAATTTTTTGACAATTCACGGTCTGGATACACTGATCCCGAAATTATAATTCTATTCCTAAATCAATTTGTTTTGGAACATCTTCCACAAATATAAAATATACATTAATTGACTAAGTGTATATAGATTTATATTTATCTATTATTTTAAATAACAGAAAATCGAGCATAGATTTATACTTATCTATTATTTTAGATAATAGAAAATAGAGCACAAATAAAAATTGACATAATATTTATAAATGTTGTATAATATATAATATTATATAATAATAAAAATTATATTTCAAAACGTATCGTAACTCAAAATACTATCCTAGTTAAATCTACTCCATCATATCGTATACTTAAAAAGAGTATCTTACCGATACCTATACCACGTACCAAGCTACCCACCATTTAAGTAACCTTACGGTCTTCATGGCTGAAAATAAGGATAAACATTATTCGGAGGCAGAGGATGAACCTTAGCCGAAACAATCAGACAGAAGATATATTCCTTCTTGAAGTAGAAACTTGACAACTTTCTAGCTGTCACCGTAAGCTTAAAATTTTTCAAATAAGCAAGCTTCAATTTTTTTTAGCCAGTTATACCACTTTGGTTATCATCAATTTATGTCTGAAGTTTCCTCTGATATTTTTGATTATTAAGTTTAAGCAACAACCTTGTTTGCTGCTGCAAATTGCAGGAAGGGCGGCGAGTACAAGTAATTGAACGAGACTTGACTGAACCGGATAGAATTGTGGGTGAACTTTTACAACCAGGAGGCTATTTGAAGTTAATTGAGTTGGGTCTTGAGGGTATGTATACAACAACAAATATTCCTTAATAATAAATTTGTTTCAAAACGGTCCAAACAAATTTCTATTGAAATTCTTTTGAGGTGTTTCAAAATATTTTATTTCAACCAACGATAAGAGATGTTTCGGAAACAAATTCCCAATTTTTTTTATCCATTTTCGTTTGGTTTTTTAAAATATTTTTGAAAAATTTTTGTTTCTTAGGTGACCAAAATAATATACCAAAACAAAATTTTGGTCCTTTCTTACAACCTATCTTAGCACCTTTGTGTACTGAAAACTTTGAATTACTGCAGTAATAGTTGCTGTTTTGACACCAAAACTAGTTGGTATCAATCAATGGTTTTATTCTGCTTACTTCAAGAATTGACAGTAGTGGTGACATGAAAATTATTTATATTTGGCTGCAGATTGTGTAAGAGGGATTGATGCTCAACAAGTGTTTGGATATGCCCTCTATAAGGATGGTAAAGATACCAAATTGTCTTATCCCTTAGAGAAATTTGATGCTGATGTCTCAGGAAGGAGCTTTCACAATGGGCGTTTTATACAGCGTATGCGAGAGAAAGCTGCAACTCTTCCAAAGTATCGTTTCTTTGTCTTCTATGATGTTTTTTCACTTAATGCTTTGGTCTAGTCTCAGCTCCCATGTTATTATATAAGAAATTCACCATATTGGCTTTGATATGATATCAGTTTTGACTTTTTGATTGAGGAAATTGGACTAAACTTGTAACTTCATGTATTTTCAATAGAAATTTTGGGTTGTTGAACAATGTCATAATTTGAATTTTGATGCACTGGTAGTGTAAACCACTTTCCCTCTTTAAGGCTACTTTGATGGTACAGTTGACATAATTTTAAAACAGAGCAATTTTAATCCTATGTTTGATCTTTTAGCTGCTTAATGGTACCTAATGCAAAGTTATTACATTGAAAGGGTGAGTTTCTTTCCATTTTCAATCCATTTACCTTATATTGGTTTTCTGTTCAGCGTAAGATTGGAACAAGGAACGGTAACATCTTTGCTTGAAGAAAAGGGAACTATCAAAGGGGTGCAGTACAAAACCAAGGATGGGGAAGAAATGACAGCATATGCTCCTCTCACAATTGTGTGCGATGGTTGCTTTTCAAATTTGCGACGCACTCTGTGCAAACCCCAGGTTAATATCATATCTTAAGCTTGTCATAGTTAATTGGTCTACATTTTAGCACATTAACTCTTCCATTTTCCTTTGCACTTAAGTAAACTTGGTTTGTTACATTTCACAGGTGGAAGTGCCTTCTTGTTTCGTTGGCTTGATCTTGGAAAATTGTAATCTTCCATACATAGATCATGGGCACGTTATTCTCGCAGACCCTTCACCCATCTTGTTTTACAAAATCAGTAGTACTGAGATTCGCTGTTTGGTTGATGTACCCGGGCAAAAGGTCCCCTCCATTTCTAATGGTGAAATGGCTCACTATCTGAAGACCGTGGTGGCTCCTCAGGTATCCTTAGTTTGCCATCACTTGCTAGTTTTGTTTTATGTTTTGAATTGATAATTTCTGGAAAAAAATGTGCTGAATTTGATCTGATGAAAAAAATGTATGCATCCAGATCCCTCCTGAGCTATATAATGCCTTCATAGCAGCAATTGACAAAGGAAGCATAAGAACAATGCCAAACAGAAGCATGCCTGCAGCTCCCCATCCCACTCCTGGTGCACTTCTCTTGGGGGATGCTTTCAACATGCGACATCCTTTAACTGGAGGAGGAATGACAGTGGCTCTATCGGATATTGTTCTCCTCCGTGATCTTCTCAGACCTCTACATGATCTGAATGATGCACCTTCCCTATGCAAATATCTCGAATCCTTTTACACTCTTCGTAAGGTGAGTTTTCAGTGTTCACATTTACATCCTAGGTGATAATGTTGCAGCTTGTTTATTAAGCATGATCGTTGTTCTTGCAGCCCGTGGCATCTACAATAAACACATTGGCAGGTGCCCTTTACAAGGTTTTTTGTGCATCACCTGACCAAGCAAGAAAAGAAATGCGTGAAGCTTGTTTCAATTACCTAAGCCTTGGAGGGATTTGTTCAACTGGACCAGTGGCCTTACTTTCTGGTCTTAACCCGCGCCCCCTTAGCCTGGTCTGCCATTTCTTTGCTGTTGCTGTCTATGGTGTTGGGCGCTTGTTGATTCCTTTTCCATCGCCCCAACGAGTTTGGCTAGGGGCAAGATTGATATCAGTAAGTGTCTCAATCTTTTCGCAATGAATTGAATTCACAGAACTCGTTTCGAACATTTTCTACTGATTTCTGTTTGATTTTTATATTGCACAAGACTTAACCTCTGATTAATTATTTGTTTCAGGGTGCATCTGGAATCATTTTCCCAATCATCAAGGCTGAAGGAGTCAGGCAAATGTTCTTCCCTCTGACTGTTCCAGCATACTACAGAGCTGGCACTCTTGGTTAGGACAGTGAATAAACATTATTTTTCTCAATTAATAAGAATAGTGGCATGAATTTTTTTTTTTGCTTTAAACAAGAGAGAGAAAAAAAGGTTTGTATCAGCAGCTGACCTCCCCTGTTAAAGAATTAGGGTGGGTTATAATTAAAGAGAGAAGGCGGTGGGGGCATTAATTGTAATTAATATTGACAAATTGTTGCTCCTAAAGTGGGAATTGCTTTCCCTTTGAACTTTGTACTTTAAACGTATTTAAAGAAAATAAATGTTCTTTTATTCTATAACATGCTTTCTTGTTCACATGCCATATGTTTGCAATTTTGAATTTTCAAATATTAGATTTCTCACATTACATCATCAATATATTAAAAGTGTGTTAATGTGACTCTTCTGTTAATTTTTGTTACTAATTCTATCAAAATTAATGGAGTGGTTTTTAACAGAATAAGCAATGGAAACTAAAGGAAGGGTCACATTGCAATACTTTTAATATATTAAGGGTGCAATGTAAAAGATTTAATCTTTGAGTGCGTAAGAAAAAAACCTTGAATCTTTCCGGGTGCAAAGTGAGATAACCCCAAAGATGCTTGATTTTGCCTGTCTCCAAAATTAACGTAATGATGATTTCCAATTCTATTTAGCCCTTTGATTGGGGACTAAGATGAGAATAGGTGTAAATTTTAAGGGTGTACAATGTAATTAACTCATCTTTCTTTTATCTGTAACAGCTAAGTATTTGCCAAACTTGCACACAAAATAAATTATATTTTTTTTTATCAGAAAACTTCTAATTTCATAGGCAAAGGTTGATTACAATCGAAAAGTAAAAAAACTATAAACTTAGGTGGAGGACAGCTGACCCAACTCAAAGTTAGAGAGCTGGACATCACAGATGCTACTATCCAATGATATGACCTGTTAACCGCTCTTGACTAGAAAAAAACCTTTGATTAAGGAACTAGCAAACCTTTGAAAAAAACTTTTGATATCCTCAACGAATGCACTGATTTCCCACAGAAGAACTCCCTCTGTTGAGCTGAGCTTGATCACTTCCATAATATCACTCTCAATAGTAGCATAGTGTAGTTGTAAGGCATGTGCAAGTAGACAAGCTTACCTACCCGCAGCAGCTTCAGCATTGCAATTCCGTCTAGGACCTTTCCATTAGAATCCCCTTAGTATGACTCCTACAACAACTGTTCCATCTTTGAAGGCTCTCAGCTTGACACCTTGGTTGCATATGGGAAATATGAGTATCTCTTTGGTTTGAACAATTTGAGGAATTTTCCTCTGATCCCTTTTCAATTGAAACTACCTCACTCCACATATTATGTGCTCGTAAGGTTGTGGCAAGGGCATTGAGCTCTTCTTGATTAAAAATCTTCTGGTTCCTAGCCTAGTAGTCTTTCAGATAGTCCAAGCAATCGTTGCACTTGCACACAAAATAATTGAATAACGTTTTGGATTACTTGCAGACATTGTCAATATTCTTTTATTATGCGTATCATGTGAAAATATTCGGTGCTCATCATGCACCACATGATAGTCATATAGTATATATCGCCCATAAAATATTATACATTTTCAATTAATTATTGTTACTTATAAAATTGTCAAAACAACAAACAAGTGTTATGACAATTTCTTATTAAATATAGGCACCACATAACATTATCACGTGATACGCACCGAAAATTTTCTCCTAGTCGATGGACATGTGATTTCCATGTGGAAGGCAGCAAAATGTGCCTGACCCAAGTCTCCAAATTTCAAGTGACCATTTGGTGCCACCACTTGAACTTACTTTTAAGGGACCCAAGTCTCCAAATTGTAGGAACCCCAATTGACATAACCTATTGCCAAACCTAAAATAAATTTGGATAAAATAGAATAATAATGCCTCAACCATTCCCTTTGTATCACTTTGATCCTCTTTCTTTTAATTATTTCATTTTAATTTCGTAAGATTTCCATTTGTGTTACTTTAGTTTAATAAAAAGAAGAATTGCATTGTATACTTGAAATATTTTAAGTTTTTCACTTTACACTTTGAAAGATTAAATTTCTCATATTACATTCACAATATATTAAAAGTGTTATAATGTGGTTCTTCGATTAACTTTCCGTTATTTTTTTTCGTCAGTGTCAATGAGTTAACTTTTAACGAAAAATATAATAGAAGTGTCAGATTACAATACTTTTGATTCATTGATGATGCAATGTCAAAAATTTAATTTTTAAGAGTGTAAAATAAAAAAACTTGATATCTTTCAGAGGACAAAGTGCAAAAAATCCTTTATTAGTTAGTTTAAATTATATTTCAATTAGACCAAAGTTACCCCAATTAAAAATTTAAAAAAACTAAAAGTAATCCCGTTAAAAGAACGAGGACTAAAATGAAAGACATTGCATACTTAAGGGATATAAATGTAATTTGCCCAAGTAATTTTCATTCAGGAGAATCTTTAGGATCTGTTATGCCAGCTGTTAACAAGACCGGTAAAAACCTCCGAGGCTGCAGGCCGCTGCACTAATGTCCATGTTTTAGTTCCAAAAACGAGGTGGGTTTATTCTGAAATTTGTTTAGTAGCATCATAGAACTTGTAAGTTTTATATTTATGTAAAAGTTTTGTACTTTTTACACAAATTCATTTCTTTATCCTCTTCTGTCCATTTCCAATGGCCTTTCAAAACTGTGGACTGGCCCTCTACTGTCCATTTCCAATGACATTCAAAACTGTGGACAAAAGCTCTTGTTTCTTGCGCCACATCAATGGAGTTATTGGTTCTTTTGTTGCTTGACAATTTCTTTGTCAAGGTTTTAAACTCTTGTGTCAAGCCTATAAAAGGGTTGTCTGAGCTGTAATATTCATTCCAACCCAGATAAACACAAAGCATCACAGAGAGAGAGAGAGAGAGAAGGAGAAGAAGATCATGGCATTTTTCATGGATTTGGATATAATTTCTCTCTGTATTCTTGGGGGAATCTTTATGTGTTTGTTGGGTTTTGTTGTGTTTTACAAAAGTAGTTTGAAAATAAAGAGAGAGAGCAATAGAGGTTCAATGGAAACACGAAGACGTGAATCTGTCAAGAATTCTGAAAATGGTGAATGCCGGCCGGAGAACGGAGGCGACCCAGAAATCATCATCGTCGGCGCAGGCGTTGCAGGCTCTGCTCTCGCTTGCACTCTTGCCAAGGTAGTCTCTCTACCACTAAAATTTATATGACTCAGTTCATTTGCCATCACTGAATTGTCCTTGTTTTTGTAAATTGGGGATTACCCTATAGTTCTGAATCATAGATCAATCTAATACTTCATTGATGAGAAATCAACATGAATAATATTGCCAGTAAATAATTCTGTAAGAGGGTAAGATGTAATCCTAAACAACTCTATTTTATTGTAATTTCATCAGATTGAGTTATCCTATGATACCCATGTGTCACGAGTCTTTGGTATTAGTAACTATTGACTTTAGAATCAATTTTCAAGAAGCTTTGACGTGTTTGGTGTACCAAGGGTCATATTTTTTTTCCTAGTTTAGGGGTGTTACCTTATTCTTTCCGTTATTGCTTTCTACTGTGCGGACCAGCTTATGCGCAATTCAATTAATTTTTTTTTTGGTCTGATCAAAAGGTAGGTCATTCACACAAAAACTAGAGTATTTATGAAGGAGAAATCCCTTATGACCTGACCACTGGAGATGACAAGATTCAAACTCACAACGTCTGAGTTTATTGTCTCTGTTATCATTTGAGTTACCCTCGGGCTTATTGCCTTCTGATCTTAAAAAAGGTGACCTGTTGACCAAGCTTAGGCTTATCCGGGTCATAAACTTTCCTGATTCGTCTGCTAAGTCAATGGTGATCGCCATTAAACCCATCAATTCAAGATCAAGCGTAAGGATTTGTAGAAAGCAAACCAACAAAATTTGTTTGGACAACACAAATTTTTTTGTTGGAATGGTTTATATCATTTGAGATCCACTTAGTGGGGACTAAACTGTGTGTTTATATTTTATATTTTTGTTGATTTTGTTCTCCTATAGCACCTTATTTCTTCCTGATTTTTACAGGATGGGCGCCGAGTCCTTGTCATTGAAAGAGACTTAAGTGAGCAAGACAGAATAGTTGGTGAATTGCTTCAACCAGGAGGCTATATTAAACTAATTGAGTTGGGTCTTGAGGGTAAGGAGCATTGTTGATCAGAAAATATTTCCCTTAATAACAATGCCTCTGAACTTTATATAGTTGTGGTGTATGCATATACTCCATATTATCTTTTGCAAGATAAATTGGTTGCAATTCAAAAATGTTTTGCATTGCTCTTGCATTAAAGCATTGATTCCAATATGTAAAGCAATTAATTTGCTGCAGATTGTGTCAATGGGATTGATGCTCAACGAGTGTTTGGATACGCTTTATTCAAAGATGGAAAAAGTACTAGACTGTCTTACCCCTTGAAAGGACTCTCCTTGGACATATCTGGTAGAAGCTTTCACAATGGACGCTTCATACAACGGATGCGGGAGAAGGCTGCAACATTTCCCAAGTATTCTTCCTTTCACTCTGATGTTCATAGCACCTTCCTATTACTCCTATGCAGCAGTTTGTTATAGATGTTAATTATGATTTCTTATGTGATTGAGAAATTGCACTGTTTGTGCATCATTCTATAACACAACCATTCATTTTGAATTTTTCTTGGAATTTGATTTTGGATGCCTAGCATATTAATCAAATTCTTTTTTTGGTATCTTACTGTGTAACATTATTCAGTTCTAGCACAATTATATAGATTTTGTTTCCTTTCTAGATCACTTCCTTACCCACTTAAAGCCTCCGAATTTTAAGCCATTCGTATAAGGGAAAAATTAACAGCTTTTTTGGTCTTGCTTCCTAATGACCCTTCCATAATATGTTATTCAGTGTAAGATTGGAACAAGGAACAGTGACATCTCTAATCGAAGAAGAGGGAACTGTAAAAGGAGTGAAATACAAGACAGCAAGTGGTCAGGATTTGAGAGCATCTGCTCCTCTCACAATTGTATGTGACGGTTGCTTCTCAAATTTGCGACGCTCTCTATGCAAGCCCAAGGTGAATATGCTACCTTAACTTGAGTGTGTAATTTTTTTCATGCTCTCTGGAGATACGTTTGAAAATCAATTTTGAATTCTAGCATGTGTACTTTTCATTTATTTTTTCAGATGATGAGAAAAACGATGTCATTTTGATTTTGCAGGTAGACATTCCCTCTTGTTTTGTTGCCCTGATCCTAAAGAATTGCGACCTTCCATACCCAAATCATGGACATGTTATTTTAGCAAATCCTTCACCAATCTTGCTATATAAAATCAGCAGTACTGAGGTTCGCTGTTTAGTAGACATACCTGGTCAGAAGTTGCCTTCCATTTCTAGTGGTGAAATGTCCTCTTATTTGAAGACCATGGTTGCACCTCAGGTATATGTAATGTGACTATTTTGGTTTTTAGACACTTATTTTGATGTCACAGTAGAATACACGAGGAGAGCAACACGAGCATTAAACAAATTCAACTTCTTCGATGTACATATCTGCGTTTGTCTTAACTTCACTCTCTAAAATATTTATATCCAGTCTCTTATGTAGACTTAATTCTACTTTGTTTTGTGTTCATGGGACTTTGTTTGCTTTGCATCATGGTCAAATACATGTTCAATTAATCCATCATATCCTGCCATCTTTTCACATCAATTCCTACGTTTTGAGAGACTGTCTTATAGGCCAATGGCTAAAAATTCTATGTATTTCAATTTAGTAAAATTTTGTCCTGATAATAGATTTTGCACATTCCAGATGCCTCGTGAGCTGTATAGTACCTTCATGTCAGCAATTGATGAAGGAAACATAAGATCAATGCCAAACAGAAGCATGCCAGCTGCTCCTCATCCCACTCCAGGTGCACTTTTACTGGGGGACGCCTTCAACATGAGGCATCCTTTAACCGGAGGAGGAATGACAGTTGCTTTATCTGATATTGTTGTGCTTCGGGATCTTCTTAGAAATCTAAGAAACTTGAACGATGCAAATGCTTTGTGCAAGTATCTTGAATCCTTTTACACGTTGCGTAAGGTGAGTAGCATTATTGTGTACTAGTTCATGTTATGTGATTTGCTTTGACTTTGATGTGGAAAGCCTTCAATCATCATATCTGTCACTTATGGAGGTTTTTTAGTACTGTTCATCAAATGAGAACAAGCATTTTCATAACATGGGAGTTTAATATGAAGTTGAATGATGGCATGTTTAAGAAATCAAGCATTAGAGCAAAAAAAGCTAAATTCAAATTTAGATTGAAGCATCACCAACAAACCTGCATCATTTTGTTTGCAGCCAGTGTCATCCACAATAAATACATTGGCGGGAGCCCTATACAAGGTGTTCAGTGCTTCACCAGATCGAGCAAGGATAGAATTGCGCCAAGCATGTTTTGAGTATCTAAGTCTTGGAGGCGTTTTCTCAAATGGACCCATTGCTCTGCTTTCTGGTCTGAATCCGCGACCACTTAGCTTGGTGCTACATTTTTTCGCTGTGGCTATCTATGGGGTTGGCAGCCTGTTACTTCCGTTTCCCTCACCTAATCGTGCATGGATTGGTGCAAGATTGATTTCTGTATGGAACTCTCCATTTCTCCAAATATAGGAATTTAATTTAAGAAGTATAACGACTGTTATATAATCTCTGTCATTTTGATCTTTCCTTTTTCATGTTTATGCTCTTTTAGGATGCGTCAAGTATCATTTTTCCCATTATAAAGGCTGAAGGAGTCCGACAGATGTTCTTCCCTGCAACCGTTCCAGCATACTACAGAGCTCCTCCCACGAATTGAGGCGATGAACACAAAGTTCCTCCTTTTTGTTTTCGTTTTTCGTTTGGAAAACTTTGTCCTATGTGGACTATACATTAGAGAGAAAACTATGGTTGGGTACCTGCTTTAGCTCGGAAAGACATTGTGTAGCATTGATTTTATTTTAGATAGCTAGGGTTTGTTCTTTGGTGGCTGACAGAATCTCTATTATGTACACTATTCATTTTTTCAATGTGTAAAATAATTTTTTCACTTCATGCTTTTTTCACTGATAATGTAGAATCTTCAAAGTGTACTTTGTATTCTGAAAGATTTAAGAATTTTTACTTTGTATCTTCAAATATAAAAATTTTCACATTACACCTTAAAAGTATTAAAAATATTACAATGTAGTCATTCTGTTAGTTTCTGTTATTTTTTCCACCAAAAATTTGTAAATTGATACTGATGAAAAAAATAACAAAATCTAAAAGAAAAATCACATTACAATACTTTTAATATATTAAAATTATAATGCAAAAAATTTAATATTTAAAAGTATAAAATAAAAATTCTTAAATCTTTCAAGGTATAAAATGAGATTCTCCCAACTTAGAATAACTTAATCCTATCAAGTGGGCAATGACTTGACTATTATTATTATAGCGTGGTGGGCAATGACCTGACTACTATGTCGTAGAGTTAAACTAATATGACAGGTGGCCCAATGCGCAATATCATTATCTACATCTTTCCCTTTGAGTCATATTTAGAGGTGTTAGTCGAACTAAATTTTGTGAACGTAAACCCATGCTTGATTAATTTATTTTTCTAAATAAGTCTTAAAAATTATTCAAACTTAGCTTATTTAAAACCCAAACCGAGCCCAAACAGCTCGACTATTTTACATATAAACGTGTCGAACATTACAAACTTGATCAGAGTTTTTTAAGCTCATTTGTTCAAACTTAGCTCGTTTAGAACACGAGTCGAACCCGAATAACTCGTCTCGATTAACACCCATAGTTATATTTCACCAAAATGTCTAAAAAACAAGCAGTGCTGTTTCCAGCTCTCCAAACTCAAAATCAATAACCATTACCTGATAGAATGCTTTAAATTCCTTAAAAATAAAAGCTTCAATGAAGCTAATGTGCCACCCATGATTTATGGGGCCTGATAAGATCCTACAAGATCAAAACATGCAAAATAACTAAGCCCTTCGGCAAGGAAAGCACAGAATGTGATGGAGACAGGTGACATTATTCTTTCACTTGTACAACTGCTTGAATCTTTGGCATGCTTCCAACACATTATTCCTATGACCAAAGGCGCTAACTCGAATGAAACCTTCACCACCAGGTCCAAACCCGCTGCCAGGAGTAGTAACCACATGGGTCTTCTCAAGAATCTCACCAAACACATCCCATGAGCTTTGGCCAGGAAAGTGCACCCACACATAAGGTGCATTTTTCCCCCCATAAACTTTAAAACCAAGCGAATTAAATGTCTCCACGATAATATTAGTATTTTCTCTGTAGAAACCAACCACCTCTTGCATAGCCTGCATAAAGTAGAGACCCAGAAATAAATATAAACCGAACTGTTATAATATGTTGTTCTATCTAATTGCCAAGATGGGAAAAATAGACTTTTAACAAAAACTAATTTTAAATCATAGTTTTTGTTATAAAATGATGTTCCATCTAATTGCCAAGACTGGAAAAAATTGGACTTCTAACAAAAACTAATTGTAAATCATAGTTTTCTAATTTTTCATCCATCATGGCTACTAAGTGAAGAAACCGAGACCAAGGAACTGACCTTGAGGCCTTCTGGTGAAAGGCATGCCAGACCACCCGCTTGGGCAATGTTAGATGCACCATTGAAACAAGTACAAACAATGCGGTTGAAGTCCTTTGCAACTGGAAATCCATCAGAAAATAGGAGTTCTTTTGGAACCACAGTCCAACCTAGACGAACTCCAGTGAACCCAGCATACTTGGAATATGATGAAGTTTCAATTGCAACCTGCAATACCCATATGTAGACCAAGATGTTATGCCTATCTAGATGTGAACACTGCCACAAAACCTGAGCCCAGACTTTTCTGCGCTCATCCACCCAACAGATCTTCTAGACTAAAGTTTACCTAAATCTAGACCGTTACCATATCAATCTTATCTTTTCAATGGTGGAATATACGCGAAAGAAACTTCTCCAAAGGGAAAAAACGCATAGAATCCTGTACAAACCAAATCACGATTTTCCATGAGACTAGTTGCACCTAACAACATCAAAGAAGTATGCCTAGCTGTGTTCAAGAATAAGCTATAGCTCCTGTCCCCAACCACAGGGGTGTGAATTATTAACAACTAAAGACAGGAGGAACAAAGGAAAGAACCCAAAGGTATAAAACCTGGTGGAAAGAATATTGAAGATGAATTCCAGGCTTACCTCTTTGGCTCCAGGAATTTCAAAGATGGATCGTGGGTTATCATCTGACATATACAAAGCATAAGCAGAATCATAGACGATGATTGACCCATTGTTCTTGGCAAACTGTACCAATTTTGTCAGTTGTTCCCTTGATGCAGCAGAACCAGTAGGATTGTTGGGTGAACAGAAAAATATGATGTTTGTAGGAGAAACAGTGGATAAATCAGGAAAGAAACCATTCTCTGGAGTACATTTCATGTATTCAATATTTCCATACTTCTCAACTTCGGTCCGAAACTGGCCAGTCTGACCCATAATAACACTTGAGTCTACATAAGCCTGAGATAAGAAGCAAAAATCAAACATTTCCCGAGCACCAAATAAAAGTAACAAAAAAAAAAGTATCATATAAGATGTAAAAGTTTCCAAAGTATCCACTTCATATCGTCCCTGTTCTTTGATTATCATCATCTTTGTCATCACCATGCTCTTTTTGCACACTCGATTAATAGGCTTTCTACGTAAAATTTTTACCATACAACCATCCCATCCACCCTACCATGCACACATATGATCACAGGGCTAACAATAGATCCACTATAGAAAATATTTCTCCCCTATATAATTACACTGCAATCTAGCTAGTTGATGCATATCAAAGACACCCCAAATCAGAACCCTTAGAGTGCCCAATTAGACGAACTTTCCATCAGACCGGGAGCCTTTTCTCAAGGCTAATAATTTTTGTTTATATAGTTGAAAAAATCACCATATTGTCCATTAATTGGTAAAATTCTCAGATGAACACACTCCTCCCAAATATACCCAACCAAATGACCGCATCTATTTGCACGCCCATAGAAGGAAAGGGGAAAAGGGAAAGGGGGACAGATGCACTGAAGGATCATCATTTGCCTAATATACAACATGGTCATTGAGCGGAACATTATGTGGCCATAAGCTTTACGAAAATTATCAATAAGATAAAGTCATACCCTAAATGAATCAGAGTTTGAGATAAATTGAAAACTTAAGGAAAACTCAAGGAATATATCGAGACAACTGTATTATAAAACCACAGGATATAGGCAAAATAAAATTAACCAGTCATAGATGATGACATCAACTCAACCTTTAAACATGAGATGTCAATATGAATAATAAAAGACATGACAAGTTAATGCTACTAAAGACAAGTGAGTTTTTGTTTTCCTTTGTTTGTGGTAGAAGTATGAGATATCTACCGGGTATGATGGGTCTTGCACTGCCATTGTAACATTTGACCCAAATAGGACCTGCCACATAGGAGAGAAAAAGAAAAGTCAAGTGACCTTAATAACATCAATCAATGGGAATGGCGATGCAATAAAATTCTGCTAGTTTCAAATAAGAGAACACCCAGCAAATGCAGATGCATACAACTAAACTTGAATAGAAAAAAGAAAGAATAATCAATAGTATATTAATAAATCAAAACAACATATGAGAAACCAAACCTGGAGGCGAGATATGTCGCATTTTGCACCATCCGACACAAATACGTCATCTGCCTCTATTCCAAGGTTTGCATAAAAAGTTGAAGCAATCGCGCTTCTCAATTGCTAAACACAAACAATTTACTTTTGCAGTCAGTACACAGTGAATCAACTTTCAGATGATTGGATAATCCATAAATTAGAAACTGGGGAGAAGGAAAAGGAGGGAAGAGAAATGATTGGCAAAGCATGATAATGTTGTCATACTAATACGCATGCACAGTGATATACCATCATAAAAAGTCAATAAAGAGTGAAAGTACACCACATACTTTTTCACCTTGCTCAGCACCATAACCACTGTAACCCTCGATTGTTGACAGTGCATATGATCTCTGCCAATGAGAAAACAAAAGGATATTACATATAGTTTAAACAAGTTGAAAAAAAAAAAAGGCGGGCCGTCATTTCAATCAAAAACTAACAGGAACATGAGTTGTCCAAAAATTTACTTATGAAATTCACAATTTCACATGATTACGCATCTGACATACAAAACACCTTCCTTTGTTTGCTTAGTTTAAAAATAAGCACTTATAACACATGGTATATACAATGGCTTTAAATGATGGCAACATCTAACTTGATGGTAACAATATGTAAACGTCATCATGTGGTGGTAACCGAATCCGAAGGGCGGAGGCCACAAATTTTCTATTTGCATCCCCCCTAAAAAGTTGAATATATTCATGTTTAAGTTCAAAATCCTGCAAATACAAATTCTCATGGATCTGTAATGGATTCAATTATACCACATACAACAACCAGACATGTTAAATGAATTTATTATTTTTTCAGCTATTAATAGGGGAAAATATTAAAAAAAATACAACTCAAAACTAATTTACAATGGATGTAAAGGCTTATATATTATTTTGGAAGTAGCTATTGTACCAAGGTGGGACAAGCTCTAATACTCACTGCACATCCGCTCAAATGTGAAGAGTTACAAAGAAGAATCGCAATATATAATAGGTAAGGTACGAACAAAAAGGGGCATTACTTACAAAATCAATGAAATTAGTGTTACCCGAGCTCAGCTCTAATACCATGTTAGGATTTAGATCATAGGGTTAGGATACAAAGTGAAAAAAAAAAAAAAAAAGAATTGAGGAAGGTATATACGGATGTATGCGCACACACACATACACATATAATAAAGGTAACAAGTATAAAATATCCCAATCTCTTATAACTCAACAAAAACATTGTAAGATATTCAAACTACACTAGTACGAATGGCAGAACTTCACATCGAAATGAATACCATTACCTTTGCCATCGCAGAAGTTATAATTTCTGGAATGGGCTCAGTGGTGTCACCAATTCCAAGGCTTATGACTTTTGCATCAGGATACTTCGACTTGTGAACCTCTCTTCTTCTAGCAACCTAATTTCACATGAGAGAATCTATTAAACTTGACTCGTCGATATAAGCACTGAAGAGTGATAATCAACAATCAATTTTTATATTATGGGGGAAAGTGGGAGTATGAAATTGAAACCAAAGGCTACAACCATCGATCAACGTAATTTAACAAGGTGGCCAATCCTAAATTCTCAATGAAGACGCTGCACAAAAATTTTTTTGTTCTCATTCTTGACATCTTAAGGCCTCCATACGCAATTCATTCTTCAAACAACAGGTTTTCGTCTTGGGTTGGGGTTGGGGTTGGGGAGAATGGGCCTAGGGGTTTGTCTTCAGTTCACAAAAGATATCCAAAACAACTCTACTAATTTTTTTCTACTACGGTTGAAGGTATTCTATTCAAGTAACAGTAACCTCAGATCATTCATTCACCCAAAAAAGATGTTACAAGAAATAAGAAAAATAAGAGGTGACTTTGACAAGTGAATCAATATCATAAAAACATGTGTGGAAGTGAGTCACTGGAAGTGTCAAGTTTGGGACTGTGACAAACGATCTGGAAATATATGACCTTTCCACTTGAAGCAAATTTCCAACCCTTGAGCATGGATACAACATAAACCCACTAGTTATGCAAACAAAATTTGGGTAAATAAAGGGAAAAAAAATTGTGCAAATAATTGCAAGAGCCATGACAAACCTCAGGAAAGAGGTAACCAGCTTGAAGTTTAGCCATGTTTGCATTGCGGGACACCTTGGTCTTATAAGCTTCTAAAAATGCACCAAAAAATGCTGGCATTAGTATAGATACCATAACAAAATATTTTCTCCATTACATCTCCCAAACATCAAGTACATCACAAGAAGTTTACAACATTATGAGTACTTTAGACATGAACTACCAACTAGAAAAAAAAAAATCCATTTCTCAACTTTTCCTCAAATTTCTCAAGAACCAAACGAAAAATAGCTAAAAAAGTTTGCATTTTGATAGCGAAAAAAAGCAATATAAGGCGGTAATACCATTCTTCTCTAGGGTAGGGGTCGCAATGCATCTACAAATCCCACTGTTTTTCGCCCGAACGAAAAGATTCTGGGTTCTGCACAAGTGAAAAAGTACATTATCAAAATTATTATCATAGGAAAAATAAAAGATTATTTCAGAAACATCACTCTCTGTTCTTGAAAAAATTCACATTCAAATTCTCTCTGTTTTTTCCTTACATTCCACTCAGCAACTTGAAACAGAGGGGATGGAGATATTAATTACCTGATGCTTAATTTGTTTTGGCCTAAGAAACCTGAGGTTGATGAAGAAATTGAGGTCGACGGATGTTGATTAACCAGAGACATTTTCACGGAGAGAGAGAGAGAGAGAGAAGTCCCGCCGCGTAGTGTGCTATAAACCCTAGCTAGCTAGTTGCTTGGGTCTCTTGTCGTTTTATCAAATGCGCGGTCCAAGGTCGAAGACTGCAGGGGGTAGTAGCGCTATCGTGCCCAGGGTGCGTTTTACGCCACTGCTACCTTCCCTTCATACAGTTCACAGTGGCAACATCACATGAAAAAAGAAAGGTGGTTTAATTATACTTTTTGACCTCTCTAAATTATGATTTATGTTCTTCTTTAGCCCTCAAACAGTGTTTTAAAACCCGACTCGGACATCAACCCAGCAAAGAGACCGAATCACCGGGTGGGTTAATGATTCAACCATTTGGTCACTGATCTCATTAAAAAATAAAAAAATAAAAATTTATAAATAAACAATAAATAGGCTAAAAATTTATAATAAACCCAATAAAAACTCATTTCATAGCAATAAAGACACCACCATATATCTAAATTTAAGCTTAAAAGCATCAACAAAATCCTAACAAATCACAGATTCAATGTATAAAAAAGCCATGCATGAAAATATTCACAAATCAAAAATCAGATTCAATGTATGAAAATAAAAAATCACCGATTCAATAAAAATATCAGAGACGCAGAGTATGGTTGCTCTTAATTACAGATTCAATGTATACAAATAAAAAATCTAATATAGCAGGAGAGAGAAATCGAGAAAGATAACGCGAGAGAGAGAGAGAGAGGGGCAGAGTAGTACCTGCTGTTGTCAATGGGAGTTGTTGTTGGCTACCACAATGGAGATCTAAAGCTTGAAGCAGCCTCTTCTTCGAAGCAGGAGTCCCTGAAGAAGAGAAGCAGAGTCCCTTCACCCTTGAGCTTTTATTGCTCGCTTGCAGTAGCAGCACAGAGACTCAGAGAGCGAGCGAGAGAGAGAGAGATGTTGGAGGAGAAAGATCACTAACCTAGTAGGTGAAGATGTTGGGAACGATTTAGATTTTAGGGCAAAATGCCCCAAAAAGGCAAAACCAAACATTTTATTTGAATATGCAATTAAATGATCCATCCCATTTTTTAAAATTCGTTCGGGTTCAGCGGTTTTAAGTCGGATGAGCGGGTTTACACCGGTTTAGGCATTGGTTCATCGGGTTACCCGCTGGTCCGGGCCGGGTTAAAAACACTGCCCTCAACTATCAATTATCTTACATTTTTCTTCTAATTATTTGAATATGTAGGGCCGGCTCAACATCATTAAAAAAAAAAAAGCATGGTCTTTAGGTCCCAAATTTGTAGAAGGCCTCAAATTTTTAGGTACATTACTAACTCATAAAAAAATTAAATCCTTTAAATTTTAAACCCTAAAAAAATGTCCCAAAATATTAAGTACAATCAACATTTTTATTGTAATAATTTGGGTCTATGATTCAATTCATAACATTAGAAATCTAAAAATCATAAGTTGAAAAAATAAAAAGTACTCAAAAGTCAACTCATATTTACCATTTTTCTCTCTGTGTAAAAATTAATACAAAACATTAAAAAAGTTAAAATTAAACTCTCTTTCTGATAAAAAAAACAAAAACAAAAGTTAAAATATTTTTTTTCAGTAACACTAGCACGTCTTTCTTAGGTCCCTCTCTCATATAATAAATTGAAAATAACTTAATTTTTTTAAAAATTAATATTAAAAATAAAAAAAACTTCATTTAGTATTTTCACTTTAGGCCTCCAATTACCTTAAGTCATCCTTGTGAATATGTTTCATCTTATTCCAGTTTTGACCGTCCATTAGGTTTTGATGAAAAAAAAATACCCACGTGTTAATGAATTTTGAAACAAAATGAAATTTGTTTGTTAAGACCATGATTCAATGTCACGGTATCGAATAATACGACTTAAAAGAAATATTAAACATGACGAGAGATTCAAGTTATAAGTCGGCGTCGTGGAATCGTGTTGACCGATTCGAGTGATAATAACTCGGCGACTAGTGATTGAATCGAATACAACTCGACGGACTTAGTCGAATTGTGCGAGACTCGGAGTTTATACGTATTATGGAATAATATCGACTCAAAAGGTGTCAAGTCGGATACGACTCATTTCAATATCGGATAATACTTTGAACCATGGTTAAATCTTATCAAAGGTAAGCATTTACTCAAGTCACTAATGTTTTGTGTCTCTCAATTACATTCGATTAAGATATAGTAGAAGTTTTTCTTTTTCTTTTTGATAAAAATAACAAAATTGATATATTAATAGCTAACCAAACAAATCATCTTGGAGAAGGGAGTACAAGAAGTCTGGACAATGTCCCCTCCAACAATAAAGATCATTATAATTTGAAGCAAATTTAGCTAATATTTTTTTCTGCCATGCATTCTTAACTTCTATAAGTGTCTTCGAAAAATGCAGGTGGAACCGCCAGCAATGCAGAGGCTTTAAGCAAGCTTGAAGGTAACTAACTATCTATGATAATTTACTGAAGAACTTTACATCTTGCTTCATGTACCATTCAACAGATTTAGTTTGGTTGCTGAGGAAAATTTTGACAACGTTAAATTCTTATTGTATCGATTATTTTTGAGATCCTAGTTTTATATATTATTTTACAATCCGCAAATAACTTCTCAGATGGAACAAAATTTTCCAACCTAAAGATCTGAAGTATGCATATGCAGGTGGTCTTTCATGCACATCAGAAGTTCAGAGAGCATTACCTATTTTGAAGAAAGCTAATGGCAATAGAATGCGTAGAGTACTGCACGTAGGCCCTGATACCTGTTCAGTTGTATCTAAATTACTACAAGAAGAGGATACTGAAGCCTGGGGTGTGGAGCCATATGAGTTAGATGACGCTTATGGCAGCTGCAAGACTCTTGTGCGCAAAGGCATTGTGCGTGTGGCTGATATTAAGTTTCCTCTTCCCTACCGGGCAAAGTCGTTTTCTCTTGTCATAGTGTGATATGTCTTGAAAACATAAGATTGGGTACATATGATTCTTGATTTGGTAAAACCCTATCTAGGGAGTGAAAATGGTGGCTTCTGCTACATTGAAAAAATTGATTTTGTTCCTGCTAGCCTTTGTTCCATGTCTAATTGAGGACAACCACCTTTTGTAGTTTGCCTTTAAAAGTATACCCAATGTCCAACTCTTACCAGACTGCTCTGTATTTCTTGTGATGGCCAAATTGCGGAGCTCATCTTGGTGGGTAAGGTTTTTTGTTCAGACCAGCTTACAAGAAAATGAAGCTGCCACAAAGAAGTTTGAGCAGGCTGCAACGAAGAGGTCATACAAGCTAGCTTGCCAAGTTTTCCACCTCAAGTCACACCATGAAAAATCTCAGGATCATACAGACTTCTTGGTGAAAAGTTGCCAATTAGCTTCTTCGACTCCAATAGGGGACTAAATTATATTGTTGGAAATCAAACTGCCTTGTTATATATTCCAACTAAGACACTAAAATTTTGTTGAATTGTGTAAGTTAGCCTCCACAAAAATGTATTCTTGTAGTTGCAAGTGTAGTTCTTTTTGGCATGTTGAAACTCACTCTATTTTTGTGATAATTGTAAAAGAAAACTAAATATGTGAGAATTCGGAGCCAGTTTTGTCAAGGAAGTAATATCCGAAGTGATTTCAGTATCATATCGAAAGTTACGTTATGACTTATTAGGGGTTAGTTATAAATTTTTTTTTTTTTTTCATATTTCGATTGATTAAAAGTCTAGGTATAACTCAAAAAAATTGAGATTGATTTTAGGCAACATCATCTTGACTCGATTTTATATAATAGTTGAATCATAATCTCATCCAATCTAATCATAAACTTATAGTAATCTTTTAAATTGTGCTGCTTAGCTTATGAGAAATGTTGGTCTTTTACTTATTTTTATACGATGATATTCAATACTTTTAATACCATACCAAAAAAAAAAGACAGTGATTATAGACTTTTAGTTAATTTTATAAATATTAATCGTGATAATAATAAAACGTGGCATAGTAAAACAAAAATATTGTACTCTTCTCAATTTTAATTAATAAAAACTTAAAGGTTAATATCACAAAACAACGTCTCTTTCACCATGAATTTTTAGAGTATTTTAGTCCTCTTAGAAGTTTGCTAGTAAAGAAATGGCCCCCCAATAGAAATCTAGTCTCCAATACAAATCTTCTTTACATATATAAACACTATTTGTGGGCCCCTTTAATCTAATAAACTATTTAGCCGAGCACTTACCAATTCTTTTATGATTGGCAATTGAAAAGTTTCTTAATTATGTGCCATTAAAAAGTCAATTTATCGAGATGGGATATATAATATATAATACTAGTTATTGCCTGTTCCTGAAGACACAGTGTAATAAAAAATAGTAAACAATAAACATATTTGTATTCATATCCAAAATCAAATCACAAACATAGAGAAGAGATAAAAGAATTTAAGTATCGGTTTGTAGTGAGGGTGAGATGTGGTGGGCTGCAGTGGTGGTGGTAAGAGACGGTGATGGTTGTGGTGGGTGGCAATGACTATGGTGGCGGTGATGACGGCGACGGAGGTGGTGGTGGCGGGGGGTGGGTGGCGGCGACGGTGGTGGTGGCGATGGTGGCGGAGGTGGTGGCGACGGCAGCAGTGGTGGTGGTGATGGGGGTAGAGGTAGTGGTGGGGCGGTTTCAAACACTATTATTTTTTTTAAAGTATTTATGAGAAATAATTTCTAGAAGTACTTTTAAAAAATCACTCCAAACACACCCTTAGGGCCCTATTTTTCCTATTAAATTTATGGTGTTAATATTAGCCGTTAGATTAACTTTAAAGTAAAATTTAAAGCGATCTCAACCGCGAATAGCAAAAGTCATTTTGTTTATCTTTTGAGATTTGAATTGTAAGTTACTTTATTATATAGATATTTAGTAGAAAAATATAATATATAATATATTTTTCTGTGAAGTTTATCGAGATGGGATTATATTATTTGGGCTCTATCGGCCAAATTTTTGCGCCTAATACTTGGCCCCTCAAAGATAAAATTCTGGCTTCATCTCTGCTTCCTACTTATTTTAACAGTGAAAACAATCGAAGACAAACAACGTGAGTTGTGGACGATCACATAACAAACACGTGGATTTGTTTCTGTTTGTTTTAACGGGTGAAATGGGTAGAATAATTTTATTAATACAAAATTAATAATTGAAAATGTTAAATTAAAATAATTAAAAGTTTTAGACCATTTTAAAATTGAAGCTAAAGTTTATGGACCAATTTCGGTATTTAACATTGGCTTTTTTGCACTTTATACCCTATTTTTTTTTTAAGTTTCTCACTTTGTATTCTCAAAAATTAAAATTTTCATATTGTACTCTTAATGTATCAAAATATTATAATATCAATATGACTCTTTTGTTAGCTTTTGTTATTTTTTTGTCAAAAATCAATCCCTTTGACGGAAAAATTAACAAAAAATTAATAAAAGAGTCATATTATAATATTTTATATATTAAAAATATAATATGAAAAATTTAAATTTTTAGAATACAAAGTAAAGAATTTAAAATTTTTTAAGGTACATAACATTTCTGTATTGTTACGGTCTTGCACAAAATAAAAGGAGTTAGCATTAATGTGCGCCGGGTGCGGCACTCAGTATCCTCCATGGCCACAATGGAGCACCTGCACCACCATAAGAAAGCTACATATTCTCTCTTCTCGTCTTCCTGCCTAATTTTATCTCTCCTCTGTTTCGCCTCTCTCTTTTTCGCTTTCTCTCTCTTCAAATCCTGCGTGTCACCTCCTCAACCACACCACAGCCTGGAATTCGACTCCGAAGCCTCTGACGCATCGAACACACCGTGCGATTACTCCGATGGACAGTGGATCTACGATTCAACGATCAGATCTCCGCGTTACGACAACACTTGTAAAGAGATATACAAAGGTTGGAATTGCATTGGCAGTAACAAAGCTAATGCACTTGATATTGTCAAGTGGCGTTGGAAGCCCAATCACTGTGATCTTCCACAATTTGAGCCTCTTCGGTTCCTCGAGAAATACAGAGACATCAGTATTGGTACATCTCTCTCTCTCTCTCTCTCTCACACACACACACACACACACACACACACACACTCACACACACACACACACACTCACTCTCTCTTCGTTAGTCTATTAATGAGCTGTTTGGTTCCTGAGGAAATGTAGATAAAGGAAGATATCTTATAATCGCATATCTCCGCGTCTTTATTGATTTCTGACCTGATTATACAGAAAGTTCTACTTAAAAATGCCTAGTACACCTGAGTTTGATATGAAAAAACTAACTTTTGAGTAATGCTATTTAATATTGTTTGTGCCTATATTCTTGTTTTTCTGAGCAAAGGGTCCCCTGTCATTGCGTTTTATTTCTTACAAATGGCTTAGTGTTGTATTCTTGAATTTCTCCACGTTAAATTAGATTTTGCACATGCTTTATGTTCTTCAAAAAATTAATACAATGGAAAGTAGTAATCTTGAAGTTTATTTTGTCTATTCCCTATTAATATCTTCAGTTCTTGCTAACATACTTATATGTTGACATATTTTCATGCGTCGGTGTTACACAATTTGTAGATCTTATAGATCAGTAACAGTGCAGGGTTTGTGGGTGACTCCTTAAATAGGAACATGTTTGTTGCACTTTTCTGCACTTTGAAACGAGTGCCAGGTGATGTGAGAAAGTGGCGTCCTGCTGGAGCTGATCGAGGATTTACCTTTCTCCAGTACAACCTTACAATTGCTTATCATCGCACAAATCTTTTGGTGCGTTATGGTAGGTAAGCTGTGTTTGTTGGAAAATTGTACTTGTGCGATTGTTTAACGGAGTACAGTTTTATTAGTACTTGCTGCAATTACATTCTTCTTGTGTTCTTTTGCTATTTGGAAAGAGCTGCTAGGGGTTACATGATTGTGTTTACTGCTATCTTGAAGGATCTATTTTTGAGTTTTTGTTTGGTCTCTTGGTGCTTGCGATGTATTGATATATTTTGTTTCATGTGTTGGTTGCATGTTAACACAGGCTTGTTTCATTCCTATATTTTATAGATGGTCAGCCAATCCAAACGGTGGTGTCCTAGAAGGCTAGAATCTCTCGGATACAAGGAGGGTTATAGAGTTGATGTTGATACACCAGAAGGAACTTGGGTAGAGGCTGCGAGTTTCCACGATATTCTCATCTTTAACACGGGACACTGGTACATTATTCTTCTGGGATCCTATTTCATGTAGACTACGATGCTGGTTGTTGGCATGTTAATTAAGAACTTTCCTTTGTTTCGTTCTTTCTTTTTATTTTTATTTGTTTATTTTATGAAGATAGAAAATGCATACATCTTGTTCATTGCTTAGTAAATTGAGTAGCAGATATATTTTAGCACCCAAGCAGTTAAGTCATAAGTGTGAATCTACCACTGTCAGAGAAAAGTGTCTGTCATATTTTGTATTCTTCCCGTTCTTGGGTCAAAATGGCTGGGATGGTCTGTAAGGGCCAAAGGAGAATGAGGGGCTAGCGTCTTACACAAGTGATGTACAGTCTATTCATAATCAGATGATCATATCCTTGGTCACAGCAGTTAGTTTCATCTTCACGTGGCACTTCGATTTTTTTTTCTTTTTCACATGGAACTTTGAATTTTTTCATCTTGATATTTTGGGAGGCTTAGATTTTTCTGACTTACTGGCAATTCTGTTATTTTCAAGGTGGTGGGCTCCTTCAAAGTTTGACCCTGTAAAATCACCCATGCTTTTCTTTGAAAAGGGTCGCCCTGTGGTGCCTACAATACCGCCCGATGCTGGCCTTGATATGGTTTTGAAGCACATGGTATGAATGACCTCTCTCTCGCCTACTTTCTCTCTAAATTCTGAATCAAATCTAAGAAATGCTCCTCAATAACATGCCAATTTGCGGATGATAAGTTTGTGCTACAAATAGACTTTACACTTCTGGCCCATGTATGCCTTATTGATAAGTCAAAGTATGCAAGGGCTATTCATAGATGTAATGCCATAGTTGGATTTGTCTTCCCAAACTCAAGTATTTCAGGATAGGCTTCATGGATAAATTTGCCTCTACGTTGGAAGTGATTTTACATTTGACATTCTTTCTTCTATGTTGCTACTGCTTGAGGTATATAATCATATGGAAAAAAACGATGCAACTTTCTCTTTTATTGGATGAAAGTGGTCTAATATTATGTTTTAGAATAATTGTCTAATGACTTGTCAACGAGGGTGTAAAATATGTCCGGCCTTTTTTTGAAGTGTAGTGCTAGAGGCATGCAACGCCTAATCAATGTCGAAAGAGCAAGAATGAGATAATACTAAAAATTCTCACCTCCCAAATATATGGATGAAATCGAGTGGTCCAGATTAGCGGACTCTAATATGTCACTCTGTTGACCCCTTGCAAGGCCTGTATGTCTGGTCCTAACTTGTTAGCCTTGTGTGCAAAATTTGGGGACCTTAAATATAAAATTCTAGCTTCAATTTGAATTATATTGCTGGTTACCAATGTGATGCAAATGGAGAGCACGGGTCCCAGGCGGAAACTACTCCTTAAATCGTGGAGGCTGGGGATTCATTCAGCTTCTAGAATTCTTATCAACTCTTATTATTTATTTATTTCAAAACTCTGTTTCCTAGTTTAATTTATTTCCGTAGGACTCTGTTGCTATGTTGGCAATCCTTTCCTAGTTTATTTCCTGATTTATAGCATCCTATGTAATCCTTTAAATATGGCAGTGATGGAGGGAAAAGGGATAGCTGATTTTTCTTCACGATATTGAATTTGAGAATGGAGAGACTTCATTAACAGAGAGATTCTGTTTGTGTTTATTTCCTCTTGTATGTCAACGTGAGGTTGGCTCTTGAGGGTTACACCATTTTTGGTATCAGAGCAAGGTTTCCTTCACAAGGAAAAATTCATCATCTCATGCCGGTGACCCGAAGCGGCAATTCATACACCATGTCAAACAACGCAAACCAGGAACATCCCAACTTACAACAGCAAGTCACTCAAATTGCCTCAATTTTAGAGCAGATCTCACACCGATTGGATGTAATGGAGGAACGTCGAACTCGAGATGAGTTTGGACCTCACAATAGGAGGGTGCGAGGGCCTCCTCTGGAAGATGAAGTAGATGGTAGTGAAGGGAACGACGAGGATGAAAAATACAGGGAAAGGAACAGGGGATTTGGTGATCGTGAAGCTCGCTTTGGGCGGAATGGCCGTGAATTTCCCAGGGGACGAGGAGGGCGTGGCTTCGACCGTCACCCTCTTGATGAACTAGTCAAGGGAATAAAGGTAGATGTGCCAGATTTTTTTGGGAAGCTAGACCCCAATGCTTTTGAAGATTGGTTAACGGCCATTGAGGATTATTTTGATTGGTTCTCTGTGTCCGAAGATAGAAAAGTTCGTTATGTCCGTATGAAATTAAAAGGACATGCACGAGCTTGGTGGGGTAATGTGGAAGAACAACTACGTCGTACTCAACGTGCGCCAGTGTCTAATTGGGAAGAAATGAAGGAGCGGCTGAAAGAGAAATATTTGCCTATTGACTACGAGCAAATGATGTTTGAAGAGATGCTGCAACTGAGTCAAGGGACATTGACTCTCGACCAGTATACATACCGTTTCCATGAATTGATCGTCCACAGCAAGGTGGTGGAAAACGAGCAACAAACTCTAGCTCGTTACTGCACGGGCTTACGTAATAAGTTGCGAAAAGAGATGCTGATGGCACGGCTCCTAAACGTTGACGAAGCTTATCAATTGGCCTTACGAGTTGAAAAACAACTGGGATTCTTGAACGGGAGACGCGTGTCATCTACGGAACCCAGGCAGGAACGCGCACCAACACAACTATTCCAAAAACCACCTCTGCCCACTGACCTGGGTAGAAACACCATGGTGGGTGACCAAAGAGGGAAGGCCAAACTTACGGGCGACGGACCACAATGCTACAAGTGTAAGGGGTTTGGACATTTTGCTGTAGTATGTCCTACGAGAGAAAAAAAATTGGCCTTTGTGTGTGAAAAAGAAATTAGGATGCTTGATGCAGTTGAGGGAATTGAGGAAGAGGAATACGAAGAAAGTGATGGCGAAGATGTAGAGCACTTGGGAGCAACCAACCTGCCCAGTTGTGTGATCCACCGAGTTTTGACCGGCACTAAGAAAAAAATCCAAGGTGATTCTGATTGGAGACGCACCAACATTTTCCATACCCGTATGGAGCATGGTGGTCGTGCGTTGAATGTTATCATTGACAATGGGAGTGGAATGAATGTAATCTCTAGTGATGCGGTGGAGCGTTTGGGTTTGATAGTTGAAAAACACCCCACCCCTTGTCGAGTAAGTTGGGTTAATGAAGACAACCCCAACTCGGTAAAGCATCGATGCTTGGTGAAGTTTGCATTGGGAAGAAACTATACGGATGAGGCCTGGTGTGATGTGATCCCGATGACTGTTTGTCACTTGTTATTGGGTCGACCTTGGCTCTATGACAAAAAGGTGTTGTATGATGGGTATGCCAACTCTTACTCTTTTAAATTAATGGCAAGAAATTCGTTTTAGACCCTTTGCAGATTTCTGAATTTGAAGCACTACCAAAAAAAAAAAAAAAAAAAAGAGGCTGTTCTAGTGCTAACCATTCGGCAGTTTAATCAAGCTCTAAAAGAAGAACAAATAGTGCTGTTGGTGGTGAACCGAGAGGCTAAACAAGATGATGGTATTATCCCCAACGAATTTACGAAGATGCCAGAGAAGTTCCAGGAAATCATGCCCGATGAGATGCTGAAACAACTACCACCAATGCGAGAGGTGCAACATGCCATTGATCTAACCCTAGGATCTTCTCTGCCGAACCTACCACATTACTGTATGAGCCCCACGGAAAATGAAGAACTTAACCGACATTTTCAGCAGTTGCTTGACAGTGGATTCATCCGAGAAAGTCTTAGCCCTTGCGACGTACCAGTTTTACTTACACCCAAGAAAGATAACACTTGGAGGATGTGCGTCGATAGCCGAGTGATTAACAAAATAACGGTGAAGTACCGATTTCCTATCCCCCGGCTTGACGACATGCTAGATTTATTGAGTGGAGCATCCATTTTTACAAAAATTGATCTTTGTAGCAGGTATCATCAAATTCGAATCCGTCCCGGGGATGAGTGGAAGACGGCATTCAAGACAAAAGATGGCTTATTTGAGTGGTTGGTCATGCCCTTCGGACTAACCAACGCGCCAAGCACATTCATGCGTGTCATGACGCAAGCATTCAAACCTTTCTTGGGCAAATTCGTAGTTGTCTATTTTGATGACATTTTAATTTTTAGCCATTGTTTGCAGGACCATTTAAACCATGTGCATCAGGTCCTAGAGACACTAAAAAGAGAACAACTTTATGTGAATCGTGGCAAGTGCTCCTTTATGAAGAAGCGGGTGTATTTTCTAGGGTTCATTATTTCAGACCAGGGGGTTGAAGCCGATCCTACTAAGGTTCAAGCAATTAAAAGTTGGCCAGCTCCTTGCAATTTTTTTTTAAGTGCGCAGCTTCCATGGGCTGGCCACATTCTATCGACATTTTATACGGAATTTCAGTACCATCATGGCCCCCATTACTGAGTGTTTGAAGTCCAAAAATTTTATGTGGACTGTAGCTGCCGATAAAACATTCACTGAAAACAAAACAAAAATGGGAGAAGCTCCCGGATTTTTCCAAAGTATTTGAAGTTGCATGTGATGCATCGCACGTAGGTGTGGGAGGAGTACTCACTCAAGAGGGTCATCCTATCGCCTTCTATAGCGAGAAACTCAATGAGGCCCGTCAGCGGTATTCGGCGTATGATATGTAATTTTATGCTTTGATTCAAACTCTTAAACATTGGCGCCCTTATTTGATGCATAGAGAATTCGTTCTCTATACTGACCATGATTCATTGAAACATTTGAATGCTCAAAGTAAGCTGAACGCGCGGCATGCTCGATGGATGGATTATCTACAGCAATTCGACTTCGTCATCAAGCATAAGTCCAGAACTGAAAATAAAGTAGCCGACGCCTTAAGCAGGAGGCCACACTTGCTGATGGTATCTTCAGTTAATACTATGGAATTCGACAGTCTTAAGCAGCAATATTCCACAGATGAAGACTTTGGCAGCATTTGGAGTAAGCTCACGGATGACACAAACGCAGCTAAGAATGAATTCTCAATCAAAGATGGCTTTTTGTTCCTCGGAAATCGACTATGTATTCCGTGTGGATCTTTTAGAGAATTTGTTATTTCAGAGCTTCATGGAGGGGGCTTAGCAGGGCATTTCGGTGTTGATAAGACATTTGCTCTAGTCTCCGATCGGTTCTTTTGGCCTCGACTACGTCGCGACGTGCATAAAGTTGTGGCTCGATGCCGGATTTGTCAAATAAACAAAGGCACCAAATAGCAAGCGGGTCTTTATACCCCCTGCTAATTCCAGATAGGCCTTGGCAACACATTAATATGGATTTTGTGCTTGGATTGCCCAAGACACTAGGGCAGCATGATTCCATAATGGTGGTTGTGGATCGCTTTTCAAAAATGGCTCATTTTATTCCTTGTCACAAGACTTATGATGCTTCCAAAACTGCAACACTATTTTTACAAGAAGTGATTCGACTGCATGGTGTTCCAACCACCATAGTGTCTGACCGGGATGTTAAGTTCATGAGTTATTTTTGGAAGACTTTGTGGGCAAAAATGGGGACGAAGCAACTGTTTTCCAGTGCGTTTCATCCTCAAACCGACGGCCAAACCGAAGTGACCAACCGGAGCTTGGGGAACTTATTGAGGTGTTTAGTAGCAGACCATGCAGCAAGTTGGGACTTCGTGTTACCGCAGGCAGAGTTTGCTTTCAATAACTCTGTTAATCGCTCCACTGGTTGCACACCATTTGAAGTGGTATATGGTTTTCGTCCCCATACTCCGCTGGACCTCCACTCTCTAACATTGCCGTCTAGACCTAGCGAAGCTGCGTTGGATTTCTCTAGTTACATGAAGGACATCCATGAAGAAGTCAAGCGGCGTCTGTCCCTCAGCACGGAAGCATATTCCACCTCTGCAAATACTAGGCGGAAGGACAGGCAATTTCAGGTTGGCGACATGGTTCTTATCCGCCTAAAGCCCGAATGTTTTCCTCCTGGGAGTTTCACCAAACTACATGCTCGGCGTGCAGGACCTTTTAAGGTGGCCAAGAGGTTGGGTCCTAACGCCTATGTTATTGAGTTCCCAGCTGACTACGGGATCAGCCCAGTTTTCAACATTGAAGATCTCACTCAGTTTCATGGCCCGGCGGAACCAGTGCCAGCAGCCTCGGATCTAACTACCCAACAAGATGCAGTTATTCGTGTTCCTAAGAATACAGCCCCAAGAGATGAAATTGCTTCGATACTTGATCACCAGTTTGTTACTACTCGGCGCGGAGGTTATTACAAATTTTTAGTACAATGGAAAAATCGTCCACCGTCTGATTCCGTTTGGCTCCAAGCTTCGGAGCTCAATCGACTTCACCCAGACTTATTTGCTGCCTATGTTCTTCAAAACTTGCCGGAATCAAGTTCTTCTGTGTGGCCGGCAATTGATGCAAATGGAGAGCACGGGTCCCAGGCGGAAACTACTCCTTAAATCGTGGAGGCTGGGGACTCATTCAGCTTCTAGAATTCTTATCAACTCTTATTATTTATTTATTTCAAAACTCTGTTTCCTAGTTTAATTTATTTCCGTAGGACTCTGTTGCTATGTTGGCAATCATTTCCTAGTTTATTTCCTGATTTATAGCATCCTATGTAATCCTTTAAATATGGCAGTGATGGAGGGAAAAGGGATAGGTGAGTTTTCTTCACGATATTGAATTTGAGAATGGAGAGACTTCATTAACAGAGAGATCCTGTTTGTGTTTATTTCCTCTTGTACGTCGACGTGAGGTTGGCTCTTGAGGGTTGCACCACAATGACTTGTGAAGGCTTTGCCTTTTTTGAGGTCAAAGGTTCAAGTTCCCCCCCCCCACCCAAATTAAATTGCTGGCATTACTTCATTTTTCATTTGCAATGACTGCAAGAATATGAAATGGTCAGACTGGTACAAGATAATGGAGAACTGTATAACCGTAAGTGAGCAAAACAACAATTTTCACTTGGTTTCAGTTGCTATTTTGAAAATATCTGCAATAACTTGGTCCAAAATTGATGCATCAAATAAGTGGAAATGCAGAATATTTCGGTCAGTGGTCTCTCCCAACAGCAAGAGAAGAATGTTGTACCCATACATTTGGTAGGATCATAGTTGTGTATATTTGCTCATTTTTTACATGCATTTCAATTATAGGTATCATTTTTGGAGGGAAAAACCCGATCGAATACTGTCGTATTCTTTCGTACTCAATCCCCCAGACATTTTGAAGGAGGTGACTGGGACCAAGGTGGTTCTTGTCTGCGTTTACAACCTTTGTCGCCTCAAATGGTGAGTTTCATTCTATGATTGAGGTTTTCAACAAGCAGTGTAATTTTTCAATCTGGATGGAAATCACATTGTATATGATCACTGATCCCAATGTATTGGCTGAGTTGTTTACATCCTCTCTGCAACTTGTAAGGGAAAGTTCTGGTTTCATGTTTTGGTATTTTTTAGGTTGAAGAGCTTTTCTCTTTGAAGAATAATGGAACAAATGTGGAGGCACGCCTTGTGAACCAGCACCTGTACAAGGCCCTTCAAGGTTCTGGTTTCCATATGTTGGACATAACCCACATGAGTGAGTTTAGAGCTGATGCGCATCCATCTACAGCTGGTGGAAAGAAACACGATGATTGCATGCATTGGTGCCTACCGGGAATTACAGATACTTGGAATGACTTACTCATAGCGAATCTAGACAACATCAAGGTTGGGAATTGAAATGTTATTGTCATTTATTTTCACTTGGAAATTGCTTTATTTCTTTTCCATTGATATTTTTGTTTTATTCTAAGCCACCATGGTGGGTTTGGAATTCGGTCATATGTGGGTTGTACCTAATTCATGTAGCAATGAGGTATATAGCTGTTTACTTTATTTTGTGCCATAGCCAGTGTTTTACCCAGTGTATAGATTGTATGGCTTGCAAGCGAGAGAGATGAGTAGAACCTGATTGTGTTTTTCCTAATGTTTCGACATTATGGAATTTTTTTTTGGTAATTTCGCAACATTTGGGCAATTGTGACCAGATCCAAATTGAATTTATTCAGAACATCACCAATAGTTTGTGCTATATTTTGTGTGCCAATGTTACATTTTGGTCTTCTGGTGCCAAAAGCGTGCAAAAACCGTGCTATTTTCTTTTGCCACCACAAAGACCTGCATCCTCCAAGGAAAACTTACGGTGTTCTCTCATTTGCACATAGTTAAATGCTATCTGATCTCGATTCTCACACTGACTTAAAGCATTAAAGTCTCTCACCGTTACCTATGCCGCTATCACTGATCTGTTTGGTTGTCTTGCAGGCCATAAACAAGAGCAAAGCTCCTCCGGACGATACCCTTTGAATGAATTTTGTACACATACTTTTTATTGGGAATTGATTTGAAGGCATGCTTTAAATAGCTAGGCCATGCTTAATTTTAAGATATGGTTGATAGCAAGAGAATGCTTGGTGGCAAGACCTGACGTCCAACTCAATTAGGTCAATCCATTGTTCGACTTGACGTTTATACCTTACTAATTCATGAAGACATGTGAGATATTAGTACAACCTAATTAGAATCAAATTATAATCATATGCAATATTAGTACAACTAAATTTAAATTCTTGAAGGAGGATATAACGGATTTTAGTTTGGATTATTGGTTAAAATATCAATCTATAGTTGATTAATCGAACTTAAATTTAGATCAAATTGAATTCAATCCATTCAAAGATCTATTCTGTGGCGATGTTTACTCAATCACTAATGTAAGTAAAAATGGAGATAGGACAGTGAATTGTTTCCATAGTGTTATGTTTTTGAAATATGCAAGTAATGTTATGTTAAAAACTATTCAACCTATTTTCGATCCATATATATTATCGGGTTTATGTTATGTTGAGTTCATGTCGTGTATAAATTATGTTTAAATCCGTTTCATACTATATTTACCTAAATTCTTATCGATTTTTTTACTTAAAGGTCGAATAAATTCATCTATTTACAATATGAACTTTCTAAGACTGATCTAAATGTTTTAATTTCTTATTGATTTCGACTCAAGTAGTGCAAGAAGTTTGAAAGGTTCAAGTCTTCATATTCTACTTGGAATTTGATTGATAGTGCTGGAAACTCAGTGCCGTGTCATGACGGTCAGTTGCGAACGGTTTTGGTCATGAGACGCAAGGGTAAAGTCCAAAACTGTCAAAAGAAGTATAAGTTGGTGGGCAAAATATAGTTTAACCCCCGTAATTATGACTCCTACCTCATACTACACTTTAACTATTATTTTTCTCACATTCGTCTCAATTTTAGTTAATAAGTTTACATTGCCCCGATGACAAACATGCATTACAAATTACACATAAAAATGTTGGGGTTTTAACGCTATGTGACATCAATTTAGGTGATTGACAAAGTCCTCGTGAACTATAGCCGTAACTATAACGGTTCTAAAATTGTGAAATTCCTTGTCAGGACCCGCACGAAATTTGTAACGATCTGGACTAGTAAAAGATTAGACATTTTACTCTTGTAAGTCTCCTCCAAACAAGTAAGTTATATCATCTAAGAAAAAATAGTAGCAATTAAAACGTGTAAGAAACGAAATAACAATAAAACAGTAAAAATATAGTTTCCTTCCAGATAAAATAAAACTAAATACAATGTTTGACACAACCCGTCAACACGACACGCGATTGATAACAAGATATCGTTTAATCTTAATAAGTTTTAGACCATATTTCAATTGATTTCAAATTCTTTTACTAGATTTGTTGATACAAAATGTACTTATAGAAAATACAAGACCAATTATAAACGACTCAAACTTGACAATTCAATTCCAATTATACATAATTATAAATGGTCGTATATGACAACTTCTAACACGATACGACTTATTTGATCATTCTAAAGTTACAGACAATTGATGTAACATATTTCCGATGGAAGTGGACTATTCTATGTGGTGGCTTATGTTTCTTGGACTGATTTGCATGATGAGTACTACTCACATTTGAACATTCTAAGTCCACATACATAGAAGCCACAGACGTGTAGTTTTATCTCATTTGTCACAGTTTCGCATAAATTCATGAATGGATGAAGGGAATAAATGTCGAACCTATTAATTATTTTATAGCCGAGAACTGTTCTAATCATATATTTTTGAATTCATAATTGCAAAGTAAATTCAAAACGGACATAATTACTTGCAATGAACATGTGTCAGATTTTCTAAAGCGTAACTTAAATTTCAAATCTCGAGATAGTAAACTTTGATGAGTTCTTATTCGAATTATCTTGACATGTTGCCTAAACGATTATATAGTCAACTTTTCCTTGTGACCGTTACAACCGTGGTCTTTTCCCCTAATTTTCCCTAACAGGATCAAACTAGATTTTCTAAAGCGTAACTTAAATTTCAAATCTCGAGATCGTAAACTTTGAGGAGTTCTTATTCGAATTATCTTAACGTGTTACTCAAACGATTACATAATCAATTTTTCCTCGTGACCGCTGGTCCGCTACTACTAGTCAACTTTGCCTCACGTGACCGCTACTACCATGGTATTTTCCCCTAATTGGATCAAATTAGATTTTCTAATGCATAACTTAAATTTCAAATCTCGAGATAGTAAATTTTGAGGAGTTCTTATTCGAATTATGTTGACGCGTTGCTCAAACGATTACATAGTCAATTTTTCTTCATGACTGCTGGTCCGCTACTACCAGTCAACTTTGCCTCTCGTGACCGCTACTACCATGGTCTTTTCCACTAATTTCCCCTAATTGGATCAAATTAGATTTTCTAAAGCGTAACTTAAATTTCAAATCTCGAGATAGTAAATTTTAAGGAGTTCTTATTCGAATTATTTTGACGCGTTGCTCAAACGATTACATAGTCAATTTTTCCTCGTGACTACTGGTCCGCTACTACCAGTCAACTTAGCTTCTCGTGACCGCTACTACCATGGTCTTTTCCCCTAATTTCCCCTAACTGGATCAAATTAGATTTTCTAAAGCGTCACTTAAATTTCAAATCTCGAGATAGTAAATTTTGAGGAGTTCTTATTCGAATTATCTTGACATGTTGCCTAAACGATTACATAGTCAACTTTTGCTCGTGACCGCTGGTCCTCTACTACCAGTCAACTTTGCCTCCCGTGACCGCTACTACCATGGTCTTTTCCCCTAATTTCCCCTAACCGGATCAAATTAGATTTTCTAAAGGGTAACTTAAATTTCAAATCTCGAGATAGTAAATTTTGAGGAGTTCTTATTCGAATTATTTTGACGCGTTGCTCAAACGATTACATAGTCATTTTTTCCTCGTGACCGCTGGTCCGCTATTACCAGTCAACTTTGCCTCTCGTGACCGCTACTACCATGGTCTTTTCCCCTAATTGGATCAAATTAGATTTTTTAAAGCGTAACTTAAATTTCAAATCTCGAAATAGTAAGCTTTGAGGAGTTCTTATTCGAATTTTCTTGACGCGTTGCTCAAACGATTACATAGTCAATTTTTCCTCGTGATCGCTGGTCTGCTACAACCAGTCAACCTTGCCTCTCGTGACCGCTACTACCATGGTCTTTTCCCCTAATTTCCCTAACTAGATCAAATTAGATTTTCTAAAGCGTAACTTAAATTTCAAATCTCGAGATAGTAAACTTTGAGGAGTTCTTTTTCGAATTATCTTGACGCGTTGCTCAAACGATTAAATAGTCAATTTTTCCTTGTGACCGCTTGTGACACCCCAAAATCCGGGGGTCCGTTGATTACCCATCAACCCGCGGAATACCTGTAAATACCTAGTATCTCGATATCACACTGTTATGCCCCATTTACCGGGGTCCATAACTTAACGAAATTTGGGCAGAGTCTCCTTTGTATGGGGAGCTCTACCCAATACCCAACCTGTACAATACACAATTACCAGACCCATCCGAGGTCAAATATAAAGCAATGGCCGCACCGGGTCCATGTATAAGTAAACATTGGCCACACTGGGTCCAATTAACCATACTTAAATCAAAACATGAAAGACTAATCTAACAATAGTCTTTATAAGTTCTATTACAATTATTTTACGCATTACATGCCCCAAAATATAGTTTCTAACATGTAATTACACAAAACATTAAGTAAAGCCACATGCGGCTTTCTTCAAGCATGAGGGTCCAAAATGGAGCCATCCGCCGGTGTATCTCTCCCACCTGAAATGTGTTCCCGTATAGGGTGAGCCAACGCCCAGTAGAGTATTTCCTACAGAGGCTACTCCTCAACCTATATGCATATGAAATGTTCACATGCAACATTCATAAATCCGTAACCATTCCATCAAATAATATACAATTAAATAATGTAATGCTATAATGTCATGCCATGAATGAGGTGAGACCCACCCATGTGCACTCAACCCGAGTCCACCACGACTCCCTTTACATGCTATTGTCATGTATGCAAAACCGGGCTACCTAAGCCCCATGAATGAGATGTAACTCATGTACTTAACCCGAGCCCTCCCTGGCTCCTCAACACAATGCTAATGCCAACGTGTTTGATGTATCATGAAATGAGATGTGACTCATTTATGCACTCACCCCGAGCCCTTCCCGGCTCGACAACACAATGTAAATGCCAATGTGTACGACATGCCATGAGTGAGATGAGACTCAATCATGTAACACACCCCGAGCCTCCCCGGCTCCTACACACACAATGAAATGTCAATGTGTCGTAAAATTCGCCGTTGATGTTATCCACTCAACGACCATTGATAAATCAAAACCCTTGTGTCTTTGTTGGGCAACGGATTTTGGTATCTCAACCGCCGGTTCCGTAAACCATGGCACTTTTCTGGAATTTCACCGCCGGACAAATGCCTGAACCATGTAACCGGGTCTTGCACCCGAGGGGGGGATCTATCCCTTCTTGCTATACCCAGACACAAGTTTTTCCTTTATGCATGTAACCGGGCAACTCAAATGAATATTCAATCTATCTTTCCCGAGCCCACCATCAAACACCTAGTATGGTGTTGATTAATGCAAACATACCACCACACTCATGAATGACTCCCATGAATGTGACACAACATTATGCCCAATATGCTATGACCGCCAATGAGCAACTCTTTTCATGTCCATATGCATTTAATATACCACATAGATTGTGGTACAATACCCATGCACAAACACACCCACACCCATGCTAACATCCCATGAATGTGATGCCCATGTCCACATACATTTAATACCACATAGATTGTGGTATAAACACCCATGCACAACATCCCTATGACACAATGTCCATGTATGCGATGTTCCCGTGCATATGCAATGCAATGGACAATTGTCACTTGTATATCATGTTCATATATAATGAATGTCATATGAACTAATCTCACACAATCTATTCCATTCCATGTCAATTTACATCATAACCATATAAATTCCATACTTCATCTCAACTTTGATACATCAAAACCATATATCAATAATTCATAATTTCAACATAAATCATATCGTACACATATGATTTTCATTCCCCACCTAAGGCATAACATGTTATTTATCCAAATAACAACTTCAATTTATTTAAGCATTTTATCAAACACATTCAAGGCAAATAACATGTAACACATATTATGCCCAATTTTTCACAAGAGATTACTTTAAGTAATTTCTACCATTCCAAACTTGAGATATAATTTATTCTACCATTTCAATACCCATTTCACCGAATCACAACAATAGGCAAGTGTTAAGGTTTCTAACAACCTACCCATTTTCTTCATTATTCCATAACTATAAACATATAAATATGTATACATATCTATATATATACCAAGCCATAATCATAGGCATTCTAGGTAAGAAATCAACCCAAGTAGGAGAACCCCTACCTCTTGTAGCGTGAGAATCCCGTAGGAAGCTCCCAAGACCCGAAAACCCAACTCGAAGCTTGATTTTCCCAACTCCCGAAATTTCACCTTCGGTGAAATTCGTTGTTTTTGGTACCCACGCGTAGCCTTCGTCGACGTGATCACTTCTCCCTTCTAGCTCGACGGAATCCGAGCAAAAAAATACAACTCGAATCTTGATTTTCGTACACTTCCATCTTTTCACATTCGGTGAAAACTGTTGTTTTTGGTACCCACGCGTAGGCCTCGTCGCGTAGATGAACTTTGCCTTTTGAATCGACGAATTCCGACGGACGGAACTCCCGGAATTGGAGCGGGAAGCTTGGAGATCAAAATTTTTCTCCTCTCTCCCTTCAACGTCTGAACACAGCCAGCTAAAGGGGCTGAAAAATCTGATTTTTCAGATATTTAGCCCCTATTTATACTTTTAATTGCGCGGTCCACATTGCACCGCATATTTTCGACTTTCGGGTCCGTTTTTCGTCCCGAAACGATTCATTATACCTCGGATTAAGTTCAAATTAATTTTATTTGAACTTTAATTCAATTATTAGAAAATTTTATAATTTTAATAAAAAATTCGTTTTTGGGGTCATCCGAGACCCGACTGTCTCGTAAAACGTGAAAAATCCGACTATTTCGGAATTTGATGAAATTTTACATGGTCACTAGATTTCGCGAGACGAATTCAACGGCGAAGTCCGTTTCGTCATCCGAGCTCTAGAAAAATTCAGGTTCGCAACCCGTTCATAGTGGCAAGTTATTGTTTTGCCCCTTTGTGAGTAGTTCAAATTTTCCGGGGTTTCACATTCTTCCCCTCTTAAAAGAATTTCGTCCCCGAAATTCACACGCACAACCACGTTCAACCACGTGCCTATGCTTTCGTTTGTGGTTCTTTAACCGTCGTGAACCATAAACAATCACTCTCCCGGACTATATTCAAATACAATCAAGTCCGTCCTTGGAGGTATCACAATATCAAGTGTACCTCTGTCCCATTTCCGGGACTACTAGAATACGAGGTAAAGTAACCTTCTTTGTAATTTGACAATAGTACCGAAACATCCCAAGGCGAGGCATTCGGTAGTGAAGTCCTTATTCAACCTAGAGTTCTCACAACTCTACTAGTGTCATTCTATGAGGAGCCATAGAGTAGACAACATACCGGGGTGTAACTCAACACTGAAGTCTACATCCCTACGTGGAGGCAAACATTCGTAAGCTCATAAACATCTGAGGTGGGCCAAATTCCTCTCTCACCTCGTTCCCTAGGGTAAAGCTTGCTAGCTAACCCATGAACTGTCCGTACCAACGGAATTCATACTTTACTTGAGGTAAAACGTCATGCGTTTCTCCTAAAACTTAAAACATACACACTCCGAGGTGTAAACAGTGACCCGCTGACGATCACAATCACTGACGACTCAGTGTGCCGTCAATCCGTCCATCCCAAGGATGACATCAAATTCTAACATGTTCGTGGAGTAGAATCCCCAAGAATCCTAGCTCACCTTCCCGACATACCCATTTAGTACTCACCCTAGCTCCTAGGGGAGAACTCACCCACAATGGCTCTTCCAAGGTTTCAACCTCTAAGCCCAATTCCTTTATGCAATTTAAATTGTCATAAAACAATAACTAGTATCCCAATGTAGGGACTCAGTTCAAAACATTGTGAATTTTCTCACCGTCTACCTAGTAGAGCAAGTGTCTCACACTAGTACACTTTTAACCCATGAACTATCCCGTTCATCCCTTTTTCCGAACCCAATGTTATGTTTTCTAACCCTAGTATTCATTTTCATACACACTTTACCATGTATATAATTTACACATAACACATAATCATGTAGCACATAATCATGTAACAAATAAAACACATAACATGAATGCACATGGAATGCAATGGTAGAAACCCATTTCCCTCAAGCCCTAGGTAATCGTATACCTAAGCTCTGATACCATCTGTGATACCCCAAAATCCGGGGGTCCGTTGATTACCCATCAACCCGCGGAATACCTGTAAATACCTAGTATCTCGATATCACACTGTTATGCCCCATTTACCGGGGTCCATAACTTAACGAAATTTGGGCAGAGTCTCCTTTGTATGGGGAGCTCTACCCAATACCCAACCTGTGCAATACACAATTACCAGACCCATCCGAGGTCAAATATAAAGCAATGGCCGCACCGGGTCCATGTATAAGTAAACATTGGCCACACTGGGTCCAATTAACCATACTTAAATCAAAACATGAAAGACTAATCTAACAATAGTCTTTATAAGTTCTATCACAATTATTTTACGCATTACATGCCCCAAAATATAGTTTCTAACATGTAATTACACAAAACATTAAGTAAAGCCACATGCGGCTTTCTTCAAGCATGAGGGTCCAAAATGGAGCCATCCGCCGGTGTATCTCTCCCACCTGAAATGTGTTCCCGTATAGGGTGAGCCAACGCCCAGTAGAGTATTTCCTACAGAGGCTACTCCTCAACCTATATGCATATGAAATGTTCACATGCAACATTCATAAATCCGTAACCATTCCATCAAATAATATACAATTAAATAATGTAATGCTATAATGTCATGCCATGAATGAGGTGAGACCCACCCATGTGCACTCAACCCGAGTCCACCACGACTCCCTTTACATGCTATTGTCATGTATGCAAAACCGGGCTACCTAAGCCCCATGAATGAGATGTAACTCATGTACTTAACCCGAGCCCTCCCTGGCTCCTCAACACAATGCTAATGCCAACGTGTTTGATGTATCATGAAATGAGATGTGACTCATTTATGCACTCACCCCGAGCCCTTCCCGGCTCGACAACACAATGTAAATGCCAATGTGTACGACATGCCATGAGTGAGATGAGACTCAATCATGTAACACACCCCGAGCCTCCCCGGCTCCTACACACACAATGAAATGTCAATGTGTCGTAAAATTCGCCGTTGATGTTATCCACTCAACGACCATTGATAAATCAAAACCCTTGTGTCTTTGTTGGGCAACGGATTTTGGTATCTCAACCGCCGGTTCCGTAAACCATGGCACTTTTCTGGAATTTCACCGCCGGACAAATGCCTGAACCATGTAACCGGGTCTTGCACCCGAGGGGGGGATCTATCCCTTCTTGCTATACCCAGACACAAGTTTTTCCTTTATGCATGTAACCGGGCAACTCAAATGAATATTCAATCTATCTTTCCCGAGCCCACCATCAAACACCTAGTATGGTGTTGATTAATGCAAACATACCACCACACTCATGAATGACTCCCATGAATGTGACACAACATTATGTCCAATATGCTATGACCGCCAATGAGCAACTCTTTTCATGTCCATATGCATTTAATATACCACATAGATTGTGGTACAATACCCATGCACAAACACACCCACACCCATGCTAACATCCCATGAATGTGATGCCCATGTCCACATACATTTAATACCACATAGATTGTGGTATAAACACCCATGCACAACATCCCTATGACACAATGTCCATGTATGCGATGTTCCCGTGCATATGCAATGCAATGGACAATTGTCACTTGTATATCATGTTCATATATAATGAATGTCATATGAACTAATCTCACACAATCTATTCCATTCCATGTCAATTTACATCATAACCATATAAATTCCATACTTCATCTCAACTTTGATACATCAAAACCATATATCAATAATTCATAATTTCAACATAAATCATATCGTACACATATGATTTTCATTCCCCACCTAAGGCATAACATGTTATTTATCCAAATAACAACTTCAATTTATTTAAGCATTTTATCAAACACATTCAAGGCAAACAACATGTAACACATATTATGCCCAATTTTTCACAAGAGATTACTTTAAGTAATTTCTACCATTCCAAACTTGAGATAGAATTTATTCTACCATTTCAATACCCATTTCACCGAATCACAACAATAGGCAAGTGTTAAGGTTTCTAACAACCTACCCATTTTCTTCATTATTCCATAACTATAAACATATAAATATGTATACATATCTATATATATACCAAGCCATAATCATAGGCATTCTAGGTAAGAAATCAACCCAAGTAGGAGAACTCCTACCTCTTGTAGCGTGAGAATCCCGTAGGAAGCTCCCAAGACCCGAAAACCCAACTCGAAGCTTGATTTTCCCAACTCCCGAAATTTCACCTTCGGTGAAATTCGTTGTTTTTGGTACCCACGCGTAGCCTTCGTCGACGTGATCACTTCTCCCTTCTAGCTCGACGGAATCCGAGCAAAGAAATACAACTCGAATCTTGATTTTCGTACACTTCCATCTTTTCACATTCGGTGAAAACCATTGTTTTTGGTACCCACGCGTAGGCCTCGTCGCGTAGATGAACTTTGCCTTTTGAATCGACGAATTCCGACGGACGGAACTCCCGGAATCGGAGCGGGAAGCTTGGAGATCAAAATTTTTCTCCTCTCTCCCTTCAACGTCTGAACACAGCCAGCTAAAGGGGCTGAAAAATCTGATTTTTCAGATATTTAGCCCCTATTTATACTTTTAATTGCGCGGTCCACATTGCACCGCATATTTTCGACTTTCGGGTCCGTTTTTCGTCCCGAAACGATTCATTATACCTCGGATTAAGTTCAAATTAATTTTATTTGAACTTTAATTCAATTATTAGAAAATTTTATAATTTTAATAAAAAATTCGTTTTTGGGGTCATCCGAGACCCGACTGTCTCGTAAAACGTGAAAAATCCGACTATTTCGGAATTTGATGAAATTTTACATGGTCACTAGATTTCGCGAGACGAATTCAACGGCGAAGTCCGTTTCGTCATCCGAGCTCTAGAAAAATTCAGGTTCGCAACCCGTTCATAGTGGCAAGTTATTGTTTTGCCCCTTTGTGAGTAGTTCAAATTTTCCGGGGTTTCACACCGCTGGTCCGCTACTACCAGTCAACTTAGCCTCTCGTGACCGCTACTACCATGGTCTTTTCCCCTAATTACCCCTAACTGGATCAAATTAGATTTTCTAAAGCGTAACTTAAATTTCAAATCTCGAGATAGTAAATTTTGAGAAGTTCTTATTCGAATTATCTTGACGCGTTGCTCAAATGATTACATAGTCAATTTTTCCTCGTGACCGTTGGTTTGCTATTACTAATCAACTTTGCCTCTTGTGACCGCTACTACCATGGTCTTTTCCCCTAATTTTTCCTAATTGGATCAAATTAGATTTTCTAAAGTGTAACTTAAATTTCAAATCTCGTGATAGTAAATTTTGAGTAGTTCTTATTCGAATTATCTTTACATAGTCAATTTTTCCTCGTGACCGCTGGTCCGCTACTACCAGTCAACCTTGCCTCTCGTGACCGCTACTACCATGGTCTTTTCCCTTAATTTCCCCTAACTTGATCAAATTAGATTTTCTAAAGCGTAATTTAAATTTCAAATCTCGAGATAGTAAATTTTGAGGAGTTCTTATTCGAATTATCTTGACGCGTTGCTCAAACGATTACATAGTCAATTTTTCCTCGTGACCGCTAGTCCACTACTATCAGTCAACTTTGCCTCTCGTGACCGTTACTACCATGATCTTTTCTCCTAATTTCCCCTAACTGGATCAAATTAGATTTTCTAAAGCGTAACTTAAATTTCAAATCTCGAGATAGTAAATTTTGAGGATTTCTTATTCGAATTATCTTGACGCGTTGCTCAAACGATTACATAGTCAATTTTTCCTCGTGACCGCTGGCCCGCTACTACCAGTCAACTTTGCCTCTCGTGACCGCTACTACCATGGTCTTTTCCCCTAATTTCCCCTAATTAGATCAAATTAGATTTTCTAAAGCGTAACTTAAATTTCAAATCTCGAGATAGTAAATTTTGAGGAGTTCTTGTTTGAATTATCTTGAAGCGTTGCTCAAACGATTACACAGTCAATTTTCCTCTTGTGAGCGCTACTACCATGATCTTTTCCCCTAATTTCCCCTAACTGGATCAAATTAGATTTTCTAAAGCGTAACTTAAATTTCAAATCTCGAGATGGTAAACTTTGAGGAGTTCTTATTCGAATTATCTTGACGCGTTGCTCAAACGATTACATAGACAATTTTTCCTCGTGACCGCTGCTCCATTACTACCAGTCAACTTTTCCTCTCATGACCGCTACTACCATGGTCTTTTCCCCTACTTTCCCCTAACTGGATCAAATCAAAGAGTGTAGACAGTCATTTTCAATGTTAAATGGTCATGACTTCTTGAATGGTTGCATGACATGCGTTAATCATTTGACAATTCAAACGTAGGAAATAGAGAAATTTCCACAATATTTTCCTATATAAATCCTCCATTATGTGCATTACTTCTCATAAAAAATCCAAGTTTTTTATTTTCTCGAATACAAAATGAGGTCGTTTGATATCTCAATTACTCTTTCTTGTCTCATTGTCTTAGCAACCTTTCATTTCTCTCATGCCCAAAACTCTCCCCAAGACTACCTTGATGCCCACAATGCAGCTCGTTCACAGGTGGGTGTTGGCACTATGACATGGGACGACAACGTTGCAGCCTATGCACAAAACTATGCTAGTCAGAGGATTGGTGACTGCAATCTCGTGCACTCGGGCGGTCAATATGGTGAAAACCTTGCTAAAGCCACTCCCTCCTTGACAGGTACTGTTTGAGATTTTTATGTAGTGAAACAATCGTTCTTATAAATATAAATAGAATTCTATCGAATCATGTAAATTCTCATGTTCGTTGTTTATTTATTTATTTTTTCTTTCATGTGTTTGATGTTTTACTGCATTGCACGTTCACAACAGGTACCGATGCAGTGAACCTGTGGGTTGATGAGAAGCGTTACTATGACCACAATTCAAACTCGTGTGTTGGAGGAGAGTGTGGGCACTACACTCAGGTGGTTTGGCGCAACTCAGTTCGTCTCGGATGCGCTAGGGTTCAGTGCAACGATGGTTGGTGGTTCGTGACTTGCAACTACGATCCCCCGGGCAACGTCGTTGGCGAGCCCCCTTACTAGAGAAACAACTAAATTTTGTCCCGATTGTTTGAGGTGGCCTGCTTGTTATTAGCCATGAGAGTGCCATCATGGATAAGGCTATGTATTAGATATGTACCGAAAATAAAACAATAATGGCGCATTATATATGTAATCTATACAATAATTATGCAACATGAGTAGTTGTGATATTGTTTGTCTGTGCCTCTAAACCCCATCTCTCTCTCTCTCTCTCTATATGAGTAGGACTTCTAACAATACATGGTGGATAATTTATTATTAATAAAAAAGATAATAACAGGGACGTTAATTAGATCTCTCTTTGATGCTAAATAAATCTTGGTAGCATGGCCTAAAGGTGAAGGATGTAAATGACTGATTTATTACCTAGGAGAGTTATAAAAGAAGCTTCGAACTCATATTGTCCATGGGTTGAGAGCGGAAATTGAACTTTATGAATAGTAATCCTCTATTTCTTGGTAGCTCAATGGTAGAATGATCGATTGTTAACTAATTCATAACAGGTTGTCAATCTCTACTCTCCAAACTTTCTTTGAACATTTCATTGGCATCAAATAAAAATAAAAAATGTACAAAATAATCCCAAATTTTCCTATCATCCTAAACTCGGAAATTCCGAATGTGACCCTAAAAGCCCACTCATTCAATTTTTCTTCCATTTTCCATTTTTTTTTTAAAAAATTTAAAATTTTTCTTTATGTAGTGGAGTACTGCCAAACCCATATTGAAGTAATTAGAAGACTTCCAAGTCTTTGTGGAAAAATGACCACAAGACTAGGAAAACAAAACGTAAACTACTTGAGATGGTAGCATTTATTTATTTTTGTTGTTTAGTTGCTGATAAATTTTCATTTTCTATGGATCCAATATATGGGGCATAATTATGGGTACCCACCATATTGTCCACTTTTTTTTTTTCTTTCTTTCTCTAATGACATCGAGAAGGACTCTATGTAAAATGAATGAAAAATTACTTATCACTTATCTCTCCGAGACTCTTATAGGCCAAGAGTATTGTGCAATGTGTACAATCTCTATTTTCAGATTTTATCAAGCATAGGTGGGCTTATAATCATGACTCAAAATATAAGTAAATATCAATACAACTCAGCTCTACTCACATTCACAATGACACCTTCCTTTTTGAGTGTCTTTCACGTTTTGTGTAAACCTAATTCTCACTCGACTTGCGATTAACTCGAGACATCATACCTTCTACGCCGATGACCAATTGAAATATAGTTATAACTCCTTTTTGGACAAAAAACTATATGTAGGAAAAAAATGTCTATTGCAGTAAAGTGTAGAGAAGAATGTGAGTAAAGATGTGCTTACCAAATCTTTTAGTAAATATTGTTTATTAAATGAATGCGGGTGTTGGATCAGTAGTTCCGACCATAAAAAGTTAATGGGACCACTAATCCAACGCTCCACATTAATTTGGTAAAAGTTTGATAAGAATAGCAGTATTCGAAGAACGTTGCCTAACATTTGAATTCAATGGTCTTTTCATATGCCAGAAACTACTTATGGCACTACATGAAGTATTGCAATGTGAAGGGCACAGTTTGAAATTAATAAACTTTAAGGGTGTTAATTAGCATTGTTGTTAAACCACTTTGTTCATCATTGGATCCAATTTCCAGTTAAAATAGTCATTTGCTATCTGCAAATGTCCGTTTTTTTTTCCAAGAAATTTTAATTTCAAAAAAGAAAGGATGGTAAATGAATTAATTTCCGTCGATAGTATTTTAACCGAAAAAAGAAGAAGAAAAAAAATACTTCAAACTGAAAAAAAAATTAACATCATCTTCAATTCTTCCTAAAACAAAATCATTAGATTTCTCTTAATCCTTTTCTATAGTAAAGGAAGAAATTAAACTGAAGGTTAATCAACCGTAAGGTTACGAGTTCAAACCCGAAGACAATAATTTTATGCAAATAATGCTAAAGATTATACCTCCTAGAACCTAGTTTTTTTATTTTTTATTTTTTTTTGGGGGGGAAGGATTGGGACTTGAATACTTGACATCAGGAAGGTAAAACCTTCACAAGGTAAGGAGTATCATTGGACCAAATTCTCATTGGTCTATAACCTAGTAAAATGTGTTATTTTTATAATAACCTTAATCTTTTTCCCATTTCAATAATAAACATGCACTTTGCATATATTTTATATGGCATTGCTCCTTTTTGAAAATGAACAAAACCTAAACTTTTAAGTCGAGGTAATTTAAGTGGTAACAGAAACGAGTTGTAAATTCAGTCGTCTTGAGTTTAGATCTTGACAACTCCTTGAGGTTAGACCATGAGATATTTATCCCTTATGAATACCCTAATTTTAGTGTGGATGACATGTCTTTGACCAGACTGAAAAATGAATTAATCGAGATACGCGTAACTGTTCTAAACACCCTTAACCGTTGAACAAAAAAAAACCCCTAAACTTTCACCTATTTCCCTATTAATACCTCTTGCAATATTGCTCATTATCCATCAATATTTGCATTGCACAATAGGAACATAGCAAATTAATTGGGGTGGGGTGGTGCAAAATTTCACTACCTCTTTTTTTTCTCATGGCCTTAGCTATCTTTCATCCCTCTCATGCCCAAAACTGGCCACGAGACTACCTCAATGCTCACAATGCGGCTCGAGCCGAGGTGGGCGTCGGTCCTATGAGATGGAACTTGACCATAGCTCGCTATGCCCAGAACTATGCAAGAAGGAGGATCGGCGACTGCAGCCTCACGAATTCCAGTGGGGACTTTGGGGAGAACATAGACAGGGACTCCGACGATTCCTTCACCGGCGTGGCTGCTGTGAACCGGTGGGCTGGTGAGAAGCCTAATTATGACTATAACTCCAACTCTTGTGTTGGGGGAGAGTGGCAACATACTCGGGTGGTTTGGCGTATCTCAGTTTGTCTCGGGTGCGCTCGGGTTCGATGCAGAAATGATATGTGGTTCGTTACATGTAACTATGACTATGATCCACCTGGTAACTATGTTGGACAGTGTCCTTATTGAAGATGTTATCTTGATGTTGTGCATGATTTACTGGTGATTATGTATATCTGAGATTTACGTTAAACGACCATATACTTTCAAAAAAACATATGGTCTGCACGATTCCTTGGTTTAGAACAAGTGTTTTCTATGTAGTATTAGGGATGCACACAAATATGGTAGCAAATAAGAAAAAGAGAGAGAGGAATGAATAATAGTGTACTAGACTTCTAAGTCTTAATGTAACAGTTCTGGTTTGTTAATAAACTGCTATCTTTGTGTGTGGTTGTATAAACAAAGTGTACTCCCATCTTTTTAATCTTCTTTTTTTCTTTCTTGTTGTCCAATTATTATAGCCGATCCATGGATAGATCATCAGGCATTGGATCTGGATTTTTCCCAACATATTTTTTTTTTCAATTTTTTATTCAATGATAGATTAATAATCTAGAACTCTAGTGGGTCCACTGTCACACCCCCACCCTAGATCACATAGGGTGGGCGGCGGATCGGCCACCAAGGCCTTAACCAACCAACCTTGTGCATAATAAATACAAATACAGCGGAAGACAAATGATAAAGTGATCCAATCCATCGACCTAATGAATACCAGATGAATAAACTAAACATCACCAACATCATTATTAAACTCATGTAAAACAATAATTAACCATAAGGTTCACTACTCTAAGTATAAGCAACATTATCCCCAAAAAATTGAATATTTGTCTCAAAACTATAAAAGATATTTATTTCTGAAGACCTACAATAAAATAAATTTTCAAGTCCTCTAATCCCTTGTATATCAGCAGACTTACTCCTCACCCTGATCCTCTCCTGAAAAATGTTATATGTTTGGGTGAGCACAATGGCCCGTGAATAGCAACCACCTCTAATGAGGTGTGAAAATAAATCCCACAGTTTATATATAAAAATAAACTTTGATACATACATAAGTACAACAAATAGTACTCAAATCTTTCCCACATAATCATGTAAACAAAATGATCTCATGGTCACAAATAACTTTATAAATGAAAAGACATTTATAACTCAAAACACCCACTCATTTTCACAAATCTATATAATAAAGTAGCTTACAATTTAAATTTCAAAAGATAAACAAAATGACTTTTGCTATTCGCGGTTGAGATCGCTTTAAATTTTACTTTAAAGTTAATCTAACGGCTAATATTAACACCCTAAATTTAATAGGAAAAATAGGGCTCTAAGGGTGTGTTTGGAGTGATTTTTTAAACGTACTTCTAAAAATTATTTCTCATAAATACTTTAAAAAAAATAATAGTGTTTGAAACCTCTTCACCACTACCTCTACCCCCACCACCACCATCGCCCCCCCACCACCGTCACCGTCGCCACCACCACCACCATCACCCCCCACCACCGCCACCATTGCTGCCCTTGCCGCCACCACAATCATCACCGTCTCTTATCACCACCACTGCCGCCCACCACCTCTCACCCCCACTACAAACTAATGCTTAAATTCCTTTATCACTTCTCTATTTTTGTGATTTGATTTTGGATATGAATACAAATATGTTTATTGTTTACAATTTTTTATTAAACTGTGCCTTCAGGCACAGACAATAACTAGTAACTTTATAAATGAAAATACATTTATAACTCAAAACACCCACTCATTTTCACAAATAATTTTATAAATGAAAAGATATTTATAATCCAAAACACTCATACAAATTCAGTCTCAAATACATTTGTCAAATCATGTTTGTTACCACTAGCTTGATAATTGACCCCTATGTGCACATCCCTATACCGACCACGCCGGTATACAATCTCGTTACCATTTAGACCTGGTAATCCAGTTCCCGTCTCATAAACATTATTTTCACACACACCAAAACTGTAGTTTTAGTCCCAATGCACACAAATTTTCATTTCATCACCAAAGCAATGATATAAAATCATCCCACAAGTTTTTCAAAATTCACATATATAACAGTTCACAATTGCAACCCCAAACATCAACACATATATCATACATATGAAAAATCCACACACACGCACCCACACATTTAATATAGAAAATTCTCCCAAAAGAAGTAGTAAACTACTCACCTTGATTCCCAAAATCCAATTCAAAGCACTCTTTCTCAACCTCAATGCAATCACCACCTAATCCAAAATAACATATAACAATCAATCCCTATTCTTAACTTCGTCGTTTCACGATTCTATATTTAATTTTTATACTTTCTACCCACTGATATATACTTAATATATCTTTTACATATAAATATTCTTTCTAATACGAGGTAATAGGGTATGGAAGTATTCTGGACTGTTTCGAAAATGTTTCTAAAATTTTAGAGTCAAATCATAAATTTTGAAACTTTTGGGGTCAAAGTGTAATTTCTTTGAAAAAACGAATTTTCTGTTTTCGGGGCTGCCATAAATTTTTAAAAATAGTATTTAAGGTTCTAGAGACCCATTTTTCGAGAATACAACCTTGATTTGATTTATTAGAATAACTATCGCTTTTTAAACACTTAATCGAAATTTTTAGGGGTCGTTTCAAAATTTCAGAAGTTTTTCAAGACTCGAGGGCTGTTTTGAAATGACAATATTTGTTTCAAACATATTGGATCAGTTCTATAAATTACCAAGTTCCATGGTGGTCAAAATTGAGTTTATAAAAGTATAGGGGTCAAAACAAAGCTATTTAAAACTAAAGATGAGGTTTCCAAAATTTCATAATCTTCTTCTTCCTCAACCTTACTTATCGAGTAGCTTTTGGTATGTAACTTTTCTTTCTTCTCCCTTCCCAATATCTTCTTAACACAAATACCACTCTATTATATATTGAATTCATATATTTTAACCCTACAAACCTACCCATATGAATTACTTGAAAGATTATATCAGAATACAAACTTGTATATGTGTACGTATAATGATTAACTACAAAGTTAAATTTCAATATGAAGACTAACCTTGATGATCAAATCTTCTAGTTTACTTCATTCTTCTCTAAATCCCCTTCTTTCTTTCTCTTCCTTTTTCTTTACTCAAAACCCTAGCCTCTCCTCTCATTTCTCTTATTCTAACGTGTGTGTAGGTGTGATTATGAGAAGAGAATATATATATATATATATATATATATATATATATGAAGAGTTTGACATATCTCACAATACTACCATATTTAAAACACATGTAAAATAGTCCTAATAGATCTCTAGGGCAAGACTTTTATTAGAGACACATTAGTCTTCTTTTAATTATTTTTATCCTTATTTATATATAATTACTCATAGGTAGCCAATGCACCAAAATAATATAATAATTTTTTTTGTATGGGTAATTACATTCTCCCCTTCTTAAGAGAATTTCGTCCTCGGAATTTATATAACTTGTGAGAAAAAATGAGGATATTTTTTTTTTTTATGCTTTCTTTACTTTTCCAAAAAAAAAACTTCCTCAATTGGGTGGCTCTTCCACAACAATTGACCAACATAATGGTTCTATTACATAAAATTTATTGATTCCTTAACCTAAATAAGAGTTTTCTTTATCTCAATGGGTTAACTTCAACCAATATATTCGAAGGATCAATTATATACTACTCTTAGTCATATTGAAAGAAAATATACTGTAAAATTAAAACAAGTCTGCTAATAGAATCCACCTGAAAATTGTAACCACACTCCTCTCTATAAATCCGTATGTCCATTTATATCTTAGACCAAACTTTCCTTCGAATTTCTAGTACACTACGCGTGAAACATAACACCAAAGTATGAATAGTATGCTCAAACTACCCGTTAAATTGAGAACCATAAATTATACTAAACTTCAAAGTGTTATTCATAGCGTGTTGCAAGCTAGGCCAAATCTAAAGATAATTTTTGGACTTCTATCTATTACACTAGATAAAGGTATTCCACACAATCATAGACTCTCATCAAATATCTCTGAGTATACCTTGAAGTGAAGCTTTAAGTTTAATTACCAAAACTGACCAGACTTTGTCAATCAATCCATAATAACCCAAATAGATTCATGCACAATCTGTATCTCAAAAGTCCCTATAGAAACTTCATAATATACTCTCATTTTCATTCAAAAATTAAAAGAAGTTGTAATAAACCCGTTGGACACTAATATCCAGTCTTTTCCATCTCATTTTCCTCAAATTAAACTCATTCTCAGTAAATACCTCTTTCAACCTTTAATAATAGAAATAAATCTCACATGTCTTACCGTATAAACAATCTCTCCATAACCTCAAAATAACAACAATTACATCTAACCCAAAATCATGAGTAGGGTAATTCCTTCTTTACTACAAGAATACACAGGTGTAACACCAATGAATACAGTAACATATGAATCTAGATAAAGTTGAGATACTCAATTTAGTCAATCCATCAAAACATATGTAACATTTTTCAATCTCAATGACTTCACCAAAAATACAATATAACTATCTCAGTTGCACATACTGTTTTAAGAACATCATCATTTCATTTCTTTTAAGTAAAGGTAATTCAGCTTAAGATCAATCTTACTAAATTATCTAGCGCCTCACAACTGAGCAAATAAATCATCAAGACCACATAAAAGATATTTACTACATGTTGTTGTCTTATTCAGCTGGTAGTAACCTAGTACCATTCCACAGTCCAATCATTTTCTTTACAAATACAACAAATTGTTAAGTTGAATAAATCTTCGGTCTAATATATTTTCAATTGAATTCCGATTCTTCTAGTTCAGCGAGAGCCATCCAATACGAAGTAATAAATATAAGTAAAGTACTCCAGGGCTAGTAAAAATGTAAACTTTATCTCTCTCTAATGGTAGCATGGACAACTTCTCTTGAAATACATCCAAAAATTTCATTACTATTGTTATCTATTCAGGAGACACTCACTCGTTTCGTGTATCTATGATACTACCAATGTTTCCCTAAAAATCTTTACTCACTTGTTTTCGATCTTGCACTCATATATTTAAGACTGAGAATTAAATAATTCTTGTCCCCTCGAAACTAAATCTGCATGACTCTTTTTTCAAACCAGGATTAAATAATTCTTGTCCCCTCGAGGTCACGTCATTCGACATGACTCTTAGTCCACCATGAATCGAATGGAAATTGTGGTATATACGAATTGGTGAAATCGTATTGATATTGAATGATACTTTAAACTATACGTGGATCTCTACTAAGGTAATTTATTGTTCAAGTGTATTATGTCAGGCACCGGTACCTGTGTTCAACTCAAAATTACAACGATTGTACATTGAAGGAAAGTCCAATAACTTTATTATGCATGCTTTTATTCCTAATTCTAATTTTAGTACTTTATATTTTTTATTGATAACTAGTTATTTCTCGTGCTTGAAGGGATAGAGTAATAAAAAAAATTAGTCAACAATAAACATATTTGTATTCTCACCCAAAATCAAATTATAAAAGATAGATGAGAGAGAAAGAAATTTAAACACCAGTTGTATTAGGGGCGAGTGGTGATAGTGATAGTGGGCAGTAGTGATGGCGGTGGAAGACGGTGATAATTGTGATGGATAATGACGACTGGTTATGATGGTGGCAGCAGTGGGTGGCAATGGGGCAGTGGGGGTGATGGTGAGGTGGCAGCAACGATGGTGGTAAGGTGGCGGCAACGGTGGTGGTGGTGGGGTGGTGACAGTGGTGGTGGTTGTTGTGGAAGAGGTGATGGTGGGGTGACAGTAGTGGTGGCGGTGACGGTCATAGTGGGCCGATGGGTGTGGTCGGGTGGCGATAATGGTGGTGGTGGTGACGGTGGTGTTGGTGGCGGTGGTAGTAGTGGTGATTGCGGTGGGGGTGGTGGTGGTGGTGGTAGAGGTGTTGGTGGTGGTAGTTGTGGTGGGGGGGTGGCTGTGGTGGTAGTGGTGATTGTGGTGGGACGGTGGTGGTGGTGGTGGTAGAGGTGTTGGTGGAGCGGTTTTCAAACACTATTTTTTTTAAAGTACTTATGAGAAATTATAAGTATTAAAAATACTTTTAAAAAATCACCTCAAACACACCCTTAGGATCTTATTTTACCTATTAAATTTGGAGTGTTAATATCAGCCATTGGATTAACTTAAAGTAAAATTTAAAGAGATCTCAACTGCGAAAAATAAAAGTCATTTTGTTTATCTTTTAAAATTTAAATTGTATTGTAATTTATTATATAGATTTTTTGGAACAAGTATTTATTTTAAAAGTAAATTAAGAAAGTCCGTTTAAGGCCCATTAGGTCTGGTTCAAATTTTGGCCCGTTAATGGCCTGTTGGGGTAACCTTTGGGCATTCTGTGGGTTTGGGTATTTTCTAGCAAGTCAATCCAAACTTTTAAAGTGGAATCTATTATATTTATAGGGAAATTTGGAGGACGGTCCCCTATATGGACTTGTTTGGACTTAAGTCCGTCAAAGAAACTTATTTGTTATGAAGTCCATTTTTTGTCAATTTTATCATACTATCCCTTCCCTTTAGAAGTGAAATAAAATTAAAAATTAAAAACTCCTAAATCTTAAGAGTTTGACTACCATTAAAATCTGTTCTCTCTCATATTTATCTATCTATATAATAAAATAGAGCGAAATTTGAATCCAAAAGGCAAAAAGATGTCCAGATCGTTTTGAGACAAAAGATAAACACATCCAACGAACAATGTAATCGCAACATAAAAGACGGTTCAGATCATCTCATAAATACTGATCTGACGATCTACAATGAGTACTGAATTTTGTTTTCCCGCCCAACAACATTTTCTGACTCACGCCTCTCTCTCTCCTCCGAAATCTCTTAAATCCCGCCCACTGTAATTTTCCATCCCATTGAACGTGCTGCCGATAACGCCAAAAAAATCCCCAAATTCACACCTCATTCTCCCAAAACATACGACTCTCCCAAAACATACGATTGCCACCGCCTTAACCAATGGATCTTCTGTCACTCATCGTTCTCTTTCATCTGTTTTTGATCTCATCTAACTCCCGACGCCACCAACGATGATGGCACACCCCAACGCCACCAACGACGACGCTAGCGACATGTGAATCCCTTTCTGAAGTAATTCGGAGTCGGCGATGCTTTCTCACTCCCACCATCAGCGACGTCGCCATACGCCAGGTATGTCCCTCCCCCTCGCTTAATCCTCTCTTTCCCCCTCTCTCACGTACATCTCTCTATCTCTCACCATCTCTGACTTTTACACCACCCATGGCTAAATCCCCATTCTCCCACCCACGGCCATATACCCAAGCCAATCAAACCTCAAACGACACCCATCGACCACCACAACCCCACCTATCAATCCTAAACCCCAAGCCAATCAAACCCGAAACCCCCAGAGAATCCCACCGCCTCCACCACCTTTTGTGTGATTTGTATATCTGTTTCTATTATGAATTTTATGGATTGATTCTATTTAAAAAATCTATGGGGGTCATTTGGACACACTCACACGGGTCACTTTTTAAGTTAATTATTGCGATTTGGTAAGAAATTATTGTAGTTTGGTGTGAATTTTTGTTTAGAAATTATTTAATTTTGATATGATTTATTGGAAATTTGATTCTTTTTGATTCTATATGTATAGAGTTTTTAACAATTGGGATGTGATCTACGGCGCTTCAACAAGACGTCAATTCAAATAAGCCAAATTCTTCTTATAAGTGGGTATCACTCTATTCAGAAGTAATTAGAGGTATATACTTGCTTTAATGTTTGCCTTCTCTGTTGTTGATAGGCAATTTGCTCAAGAGTTTTACTACTCTTCATATAAGTGGGTATTACTATGTTGTTGCTAAGAAAATTACTTTGTATTTCCGTATATCGCTGCAATGTTATTAAAGAAAAAAATTATTTCTGACTTTTAACAGTTTTTTGTTGTTTTAAATTATGTTTGTTGGTTTCATTTTGAAGATGATCTAAATGCTAGACAATCTAATGGACATGTGGAGTAACGCAATGGTACAAGGACCAATCATCGAAGTTTTCTTTTGCGGAGAATATCAAAATATGCATTCTTTGTTTACTCCCTCCCCTTGGAACTCTACTGTTTACAATATTCATTCTTTGTTTCAACTAATTCATGTCAAATTTTAGGTGGGGTGGTTCTCGGATTGCTTCTTAACATTGCAGTCACTTGAAGATTGGGTGGCTTGGCTAACATCTATTAATAAGTAACTTTTCTTTCTGCTTCTGTTTATTTTTCCTTTTGCTCAAGTTGTTAGCTATATGCTTGTTTACTCGCAGGTCAAAGTATTGTACTGTTTGTTTCATGTCTTATATTGTGGTTAAGTATGTACGATTAGTAACGAAGTTGGAGATTTCTTACATAATTGTTTATTTGACTGAAATTGGTGTAGTTGACCATTTCTGTGTTTGTTCAAGTTGGTGCAGTTGGACATTGCATTGTTGTTTATTTTTATGTCTTTTTGCAGTCTTGAGGTACTAAATTTTTTCTTCACGTACCATTGCATAAATAAATTTTGTGGTTTGACATTTTAGCATCAATCACATTACAATCTACATGATAGTTTTTGTATGTCTACTCTACATTGATGCCTAGATGTTTATTGTTTTGCCACAACTAAAATAACACAATCTTGAATAAGATACCAAATCATTCATCATTTAGCCATTTTAATGTCAGCTGGGTCATGCAGATGCCCATGTGTTGTGTCAATAGTCAGCTTCAGACTAAAGCAGAACACAATCACTCATTTTGGCTACTTCAAAATAACAACCAAACAATGTTGATATTCATTGCCAGAAAAAGCAATTTGCCACCAATGTAGGATCTTTCGTACCTGAAGACATCAGTCTTCTAGCATACCTAAATTAATTTCAGCTTGGGAGACTTTGATTCCACTTGGTGTGTTAGTTGAATTTGGTAGAAGAAACCAAAAAAAAAAAATGATATTTAATGGATTTTGTTAGTTCTTGCAATGATATTTTGTTTGAGCAAAAGAAAAGCAAAAATGAGATAAATGTTCTAATTCAAGTCTTTGCACTTTTTCAAGTTAAAGTGTACACATCGAAGTTTCTTTTATGTCCGAATAGGGAGTTCCTTTTTTGAGAGTCATTCTTTGCTTGGGAAGTATTGTCTTAAAGAAAAAAGAATTCACACTTAACAGAAAAATATCGAATGTATGCATCTTTTTCGATATAGTTAGTTTCGATTTTTATTTTATTTTTGTCTAATAGTTTTTTTTTTGGTGAACTGATTTAGGATTTCATAATGACAAAGATTGTTCTCATATATGTTCTTGCACCACAATGTGATATGCATTGATACTTATACGCAGGCATAACCTATTTGATGGTGCAAGATAGAGCGGGGTGAATATTTATGATGGAATATAATATGTTTGTGGCTGGTTTTGGGTGTGCTACTCTGTTATTTAAATACCTACTAGAGGTGTAAAACTACAGAAGATGCAATTTATGGCTTTTGCAATAATTGACTCATTATGTAATTTCTATATTCTCGAATTTCAGTTGCACACATACGTGTTTTCACTCAATTGCACAACGCATCAGTCACTCCACAACAGGGCATTCTAAGTTGTGTAGGTGTTGAAGATATTATTATTCTTGCAAGATTAGTGTCCTTTGTTTTTTTTCCCTTTAAGAATCTAAGGGATTTGAGTATATTAACTGACACATTGGGGTGATACACAATTTTTTTGGGCCCCAAATTCAGTTGTACTTTCACCCAAAAGTAGGAATATTATTGGTAGTAGTAGATCTTAGTGTAACGAAAGGTACATTCCTCAATATTTTTACCACTTTTATATTTGGTATGTCTTTTAATTAACAACATTTTTTTGTTCATATATAAGTTAAGAGTTTGACTAATATTTAAATTTTTCCTCTCTCTTATCTATCTATATCCATATATAAGTTATATATATATACTAGTTATTATCCGTGCCTGAAGGCACAGAGTAAAAAAAATGGTAAACAATAAACATATTTGTATTCATATCCAAAATCAAATCACAAACATAGAGGAGAGATAAATGAATTTAAATATCGGTTGTAGTAGGGGTGAGAAGTGGTGGTGGTAGAAGACGGTGATTGTTGTGGTGGGTGGTAATTACCGTGGTGGCGGTGGCGGTGGCGGTGGCGGTGGTGGTGGTGGTGGTGGTGGTGGTGATGGTGGTGGTGGCGGCGACGGTGGCAGCGGTGGTGGTGGTGGTGGCGGCGACGGTGGTGGTGGTGGTGGCAGCGGTGGTGGCGGTGGCGATGGTGATGGCGGTGGTGGTGGTGGTAGAGATAGTAGTGGGGCGGTTTTAAACACAATTTTTTTTTTTTAAAGTACTTATGAGAAATAATTCTAGAAGTACTTTTAAAAAGTCACTCCAAACACACCCTTAGGAACCTATTTTTCCTATTAAATTTAGGGTGTTAATATTAATCGTTAGATTTACTTTAAAGTAAAATTTAAAGTGATCTGAACCGCGAAAACCAAAAGTCATTTTGTTTATCTTTTGAGATTTGAATTCTAAGCTACTTTATTATATAGATATATATATATATATATATATATATATATACATTCAAAAAATAATACATTTAAATACAAAAAAATAGTAACATTTAAACATAAAAAAAATTGAAACATTCAATATTAATATTTTTAAAAAATAACAACAGTAACATGTTCAACAAAAATAGTAACATGCTTAACAAAAATTGTAACATATTTAACAATAATTATTTCTCTCAAATTCAAACGCAAAAAATAGTACCATTCAAATACAAAAAATAGTAATATTCAAAAACAAAAACAAATAGTAACATCGAATATTAATATTTAGTAAAATAATAGTAGTAACATGCTCAACAAAAACAGTAACATACTCAAAATAATAGTAACATGAACAGTAACTCATTCAAAGCTTTCTCTCTCTCTCTCTCTCTCTCTCTATATATATATATATATATATAGAGAGAGAGAGAGAGAGAGAGAGAGAGAGAGAGCTTTCAATTTGAATTTTAAATTTATGATGGAGATTTTATTGACATATTTAATTGAAATTGAATTAAGGGATAACAATTTCCAAAATAAGAAATTAATTTAACTTCCTTTCAATGAAAGATATTTTTGAGATAAAAAAAAAAGTGGACTTAAGTCATTACATATAAGTTTCCTTACGGGACTTATCTCCAAACAAGTACATCTAGGGGGACTCACTCCCAATTTTCACATATATAAATGGATTTCTTACTTGGTCGCGTATCCATACAAAATAAAGGGTAAATTATATCTAGATACTTTGAGATTTGTCATTTAAACAGATGGACCCCCTCACATTTGACAAATTACATTGAGACCCCCCTGTCAGTAACAGTTTTTTTTTTTTTTGAAAAGATAAGGGGGGGGGGGGGAGGGGCGACCAGCAGGTAATGACCCCCCTTGGGCGTGACCATGAGGGTCCCCCCCGGTGTGGAATGTCCGGTTTGAGCCATAGCTACTACTCCATTCGGAACAGCCCGTCACCACACCACCACCGAAGCACTAATGGCAAGACAGGGGGCTCCCGTGGATCGAACCCTGCTTGCTAACCTCATGGGAGTCAAGGACGACCCAGAACGGGCCTGCCTTACCATTAGACCACCAGTAACAGTTAGCTAATAGACCTAACAGAAGTTGCTAAATGTTTATTTCATCTTTGATAAAATTCAGATAAAACAAAAACTCAAATCCAAAACTACCAACCTGACCCGAACACAAAACCCATAAAATATCCCATTTTTTTCCTTCTGTCCCATCTTCATCCCAGTTTCTACGCATTCATCACCATCGAAGGCACCGATTGCTCTTCCATCGCACTCAATCCTGCTGTAACCCCCTTTCCCAGAATAGTGAACAAGGACTTTTCCTCTCCTCTCTATCTCTCTCGTCTTGGTGATGTGGTGGCTGCTATGATTACTTGGGTGGGATCCGATGGTGGCTAAGGTTCTTGAGGGTGGAGGTGGTCTCAACAGCGTCGATTTTGAGGGTGTGATTTCGATGGAGACAGTTTTAATTGTTGTATGGGCGTGACACGGTGGTAGTTTTGGTGTTTTGTGGTGCCTATCGGAAATTACAAATACTTGGAATGACTTGCTCATAGCGAATCTAGACAACATCAAGGTTGGGAATTGAAATGTTATTGTCATTTATTTTCACTTGGAAATTGCTTTATTTCTTTTCCATTGATATTTTTGTTTTATTCTAAGCCACCATGGTGGGTTTGGAATTCGGTCATATGTAGGTTGTACCTAATTCATGTATCAATTAGGTATATAGCTGTTTACTTTATTTTGTGCCATAGACAGTGTTTTACCCAGCGTATAGATTTTATGGTTTGTAAGCGAGAGAGATGAGTAGAACCTGATTGTGTTTTTCTTAATGTTTGGACATTATGGAATTTTTTTTTGGGAATTTCGCTACATTTGGGCAATTGTGACCAGATCCAGATTGAATTTATTCAGAACATCACCAATAGTTTGTGCTATATTTTGTGTGCCAATATTACATTTTGGTCTTCTACGGTGCCAAAAGCGTGCAAAAACCGTGCTTTTTTCTTTTGGCACCACAAAGACCAGCATCCTCCAAGAAAAATTTACGGCGTTCTCTCATTTGCACATAGTTAAATGCAACCTGATCTCGATTCTCACACTGACTTGAGTATTGGAGTCTCTCACCGTTACCTGTGCCGCTATCCCTGATCTGTTTGGTTGTCTTGCAGGCCATAAACAAGAGCAAAGCTCCTCCGGACGATACCCTTTGAATGAATTTTGTACACATACTTTTTATTGGGAATTGATTTGAAGACATGCTTTAAATAGCTAGGCCATGCTTAATTTTAAGATATGGTTGATAGCAAGAGAATGCTTGGTGGCAAGACCTGACGTCCAACTCAATTAGGTCAATCCATTGTTCGACTTGACGTTTATACCTTACTAATTCATGAAGACATGTGAGATATTAGTACAACCTAATTAGAATCAAATTATAATCATATGCAATATTAGTACAACTAAATTTAAATTCTTGAAGGAGGATATAACGGATTTTAGTTTGGATTATTGGTTAAAATATCAATCTATAGTTGATTAATCGAACTTAAATTTAGATCAAATTGAATTCAATCCATTCAAAGATCTATTCTGTGGCGATGTTTACTCAATCACTAATGTAAGTAAAAATGGAGATAGGACAGTGAATTGTTTCCATAGTGTTATGTTTTTGAAATATGCAAGTAATGTTATGTTAAAAACTATTCAACCTATTTTCGATCCATATATATTATCGGGTTTGTGTTATGCTGAGTTCATGTCGTGTATAAATTATGTTTAAATCGATTTCATACTATATTTACCTAAATTCCTATCGACTTTTTTACTTAAAGGTTAAACAAATTCATCTATTTACGATATGAACTTTCGAAGAAGAATCTAAATGTTTTAATTTCTTTTTGATTTCGACTCAAGTAGTGCAAGAAGTTTGAATGGTTCAAGTCTTCATATTCTACTTGGAATTTGGTTGATAGTGTTGGAAACTCATTGCCGTGTCATGACGGTCAGTTGCAAACGGTTTTGGTCATGCGACGCAAGGGTAAAATCCAAAACTGTCAAAGAGAAGTATAAGTTCGTGGGCAAAATATACTTTAACCCCCGTAATTATGACTCCTACCTCATACTACACTTTAACTATTATTTTTCTCACATTCATCTCAATTTTAGTTAATAAGTTTACATTGCCCCGATGACAAACATGCATTACAAATTACACATAAAAATGTTGGGGTTTAACGCTATGTGACATCAATTTAGGTGATTGACAAAGTTCTGGTGAACTGCGGCCGTAACTATAACGGTTTTAAGATAATGAAATTCCTTGTCAGGATCAGCACAAAATTTGTAACGATCTGAACTAGTAAAAGATTAGACATTTTACTCTTGTAAGTCACCTCCAAATAAGTAAGTTATATCTTCTAAGAAAAAATAGTAGCAATTAAAACGTGTAAGAAACAAAATAGTAATAAAACAATAAAAATATAGTTTCCTTCCAGATAAAATAAAACTAAATACAATAGTAGACCTTACAGTGTTTGACACAACCCGTCAACATGACATGCAATTGATAACAAGATATCGTTTAATCTTAATAAGTTTTAGACCATATTTCAATTGATTTCAAACTCTTTTATAGATAATACAAGACCAATTATAAACGACTCAAACTTGACAATTCAATTCCAATTATACATAATTATAAATGGTCGTATATGACAACTTCTAACACGATACGACTTATTTGATCATTCTAAAGTTACAGACAATTGATGTAACATATTTCCGATCGAAGTGGACTATTCTATGTGGTGGCTTATGTTTCTTGGACTGATTTGCATGATGAGTGCTACTCACATTTGAACATTCTAAGTCCACATACATAGAAGCCACAGACGTGTAGTTTTATCTCATTTGTCACAGTCTTGCAGTTTTGCATAAATTCATGAATGGATGAAGGGAATAAATGTCGAACCTATTAATTATTTTATAGCCGAGAACTGTTCTAATCATATATTTTTGAATTCATAACTGCAAAGTAAATTCAGAACGGACATAATTACTCGCAATGAACATGCGTCAGATTTTCTAAAGCGTAACTTAAATTTCAAATCTCGAGATAATAAACTTTGAGAAGTTCTTATTCGAATTATCTTGACATGTTGCCTAAACGATTATATAGTCAACTTTTCCTCGTGACCGCTACTACCATGGTCTTTTCCCCTAATTTCCCCTAACTGGATCAAATTAGATTTTCTAATGCGTAACTTAAATTTCAAATCTCAAGATAGTAAACTTTGAGGAGTTGTTATTCGAATTATCATGACGCGCTGCTCAAACGATTACACAGTCAATTTTTCCTCGTGATCGCTGGTCTACTACTACCAGTCAACTTTGCCTCTCGTGACCGCTATTACCATGGTCTTTTCCCTTAATTTCCCCTAACTGGATCAAATTAGATTTTCTAAAGCGTAACTTAAATTTCAAATCTCGATATAGTAAATTTTGAGGAGTTCTTATTCGAATTATCTTGACGCGTTGCTCAAACGATTACATAGTCAATTTTTCCTCGTGACCGCTGGTCCGCTACTACCAGTCAACTTTGCCTCTCGTGACCACTACTACCATGGTCTTTTCCCCTAATTTTCCCTAACTGGATCAAATTAGATTTTCTAAAGCGTAACTTAAATTTCAAATCTCGAGATAGTAAATTTTGAGGAGTTCTTATTCGAATTATCTTGACGCGTTGCTAAAACGATTACATAGCCAATTTTTCCTCGTGACCGTTGGTCCGCTACTACCAGTCAACTTAGCCTCTCGTGACCGCTACTACCATGGTCTTTTCCCCTAATTTTCCCTAACTAGATCAAATTAGATTTTCTAAAGCGTAACTTCAATTTCAAATCTCGAGATAGTAAATTTTGAGGAGTTCTTATTCGAATTATCTTGATACGTTGCTCAAACGATTACATAGTCATTTTTTCCTCGTGACCGCTGGTCCGCTACTACCAGTCAACTTTGCCTCTCGTGACCACTACTACCATGGTCTTTTCCCCTAATTTCCCCTAACTGGATCAAATTAGATTTTCTAAAGCGTAACTTAAATTTCAAATCTCGAGATAGTAAATTTTGAGGAGTTCTTATTCGAATTATCTTGACGCGTTGCTCAAACGATTACATAGTCAATTTTTCCTCGTGACCGCTGGTCCGCTACTACCAGTCAACCTTGCCTCTCGTGACCGCTACTACCATGGTCTTTTCCCCTAATTTCCCCTAACTGGATCAAATCAAAGTAGTGTAGACAGTCATTTTCAATGTTAAATGGTCATGACTTCTTGAATGGTTGCATGATATGCGTTAATCATTTAACAATTCAAACGTAGGAAATAGAGAAATTTCCACAATATTTTCCTATATAAACCCTCCATTATGTGCATTACTTCTCATCAAAAATCCAAGTTTTTTATTTTCTCGAATTCAAAATGAGGTCGTTTGATATCTCAATTACTCTTTCTTGTCTCATTGTCTTAGCAGCCGTTCGTTTCTCTCAAGCCCAAAACTCTCTCCAGGACTACGTTAATGCCCACAATGCAGCTCGTGCACAGGTGGGTGTTGGCCCTATGACATGGGACGACAACGTTGCAGCCTATGCACAAAACTATGCTAATCAGAGGATTGGTGACTGCAATCTCGTGCACTCGGGCGGTCGATATGGTGAAAACCTTGCTAAAGCCACTCCCTCTTTGACAGGTACTGTTTGAGATTTTTATGTAGTGAAACAATCGTTCTCATAAATATAAATAGAATTCTATCAAACCATGTAAATTCTCATGTTCGTTGTTTATTTCTTTTTATTTCTTTCATATGTTTGATGTTTTACTGCATTGCACGTTCACAACAGGTACCGATGCAGTGAACATGTGGGTTGATGAGAAGCGTTACTATGACAACAATTCAAACTCTTGTGTTGGTGGAGAGTGTAAGCAGTACACTCAGGTGGTTTGGCGCAAATCAGTTCGTCTCGGATGCGCTAGGGTTCGGTGCAACGATGGTTGGTGGTTCGTGACTTGCAACTACGATCCCCCGGGTACTTTTAAAAACTATTCAACCTATTTTCGATCCATATATATTATCGGGTTTGTGTTATGCTGAGTTCATGTCGTGTATAAATTATGTTTAAATCGATTTCATACTATATTTACCTAAATTCCTATCGACTTTTTTACTTAAAGGTTAAACAAATTCATCTATTTACGATATGAACTTTCGAAGAAGAATCTAAATGTTTTAATTTCTTTTTGATTTCGACTCAAGTAGTGCAAGAAGTTTGAATGGTTCAAGTCTTCATATTCTACTTGGAATTTGGTTGATAGTGTTGGAAACTCATTGCCGTGTCATGACGGTCAGTTGCAAACGGTTTTGGTCATGCCACGCAAGGGTAAAATCCAAAACTGTCAAAGAGAAGTATAAGTTCGTGGGCAAAATATACTTTAACCCCCGTAATTATGACTCCTACCTCATACTACACTTTAACTATTATTTTTCTCACATTCATCTCAATTTTAGTTAATAAGTTTACATTGCCCCGATGACAAACATGCATTACAACTTACACATAAAAATGTTGGGGTTTAACGCTATGTGACATCAATTTAGGTGATTGACAAAGTTCTGGTGAACTGCGGCCGTAACTATAACGGTTTTAAGATAATGAAATTCCTTGTCAGGATCCGCACGAAATTTGTAACGATCTGGACTAGTAAAAGATTAGACGTTTTACTCTTGTAAGTCTCCTCCAAACAAGTAAGTTATATCTTCTAAGAAAAAATAGCAGCAATTAAAATGTGTAAGAAACGAAATAGTAATAAAACAGTAAAAATATAGTTTCCTTCCCGATAAAATAAAACTAAATACAATAGTAGACCTTACAATGTTTGACACAACCCGTCAACATGACACGCGATTGATAACAAGATATCGTTTAATCTTTATAAGTTTTAGACCATATTTCAATTGATTTCAAACTTGACAATTCAATTCCAATTATACATAATTATAAATGGTCGTATATGACAACTTCTAACACGATACGGCTTATTTGATCATTCTAAAGTTACAGACAATAGATGTACCATATTCCCGATCGAAGTGGACTATTCTATGTGGTGGCTTATGTTTCTTGGACTGATTTGCATGATGAGTGCTACTCACATTTGAACATTCTAAGTCCACATAAATAGAAGCCACAGACGTGTAGTTTTATCTCATTTGTCACAGTCTTGCAGTTTTGCATAAATTCATGAATGGATGAAGGGAATAAATGTCGAACCTATTAATTATTTTATAGCCGAGAACTGTTCTAATCATATATTTTTGAATTCATAACTGCAAAGTAAATTCAGAACGGACATAATTACTCGCAATGAACATGCGTCAAATTTTCTAAAGCGTAACTTAAATTTCAAATCTCGAGACAGTAAACTTTGAGGAGTTCTTATTCGAATTATCTTGACATGTTGCTTAAACGATTACATAGTCAACTTTTGCTCGTGACCACTACTACCAATGTCTTTTCCCCTAATTTCTCCCTAACTGGATCAAATCAAAGTAGTGTAGACAGTCATTTTCAATGTTAAATGGTCATGACTTCTTGAATGGTTGCATGATATGCGTTAATCATTTGACAATTCAAATAGAGAAATTTCCACAATATTTTCCTATATAAACCCTCCATTATGTGCATTACTTCTCATAAAAAATCCAAGTTTTTTATTTTCTCGAATACAAAATGAGGTCGTTTGATATCTCAATTACTCTTTCTTGTCTCATTGTCTTTGCAGCCGTTCGTTTCTCTCAAGCCCAAAACTCTCTCCAAGACTACGTTAATGCCCACAATGCAGCTCGTGCACAGGTGGGTGTTGGCCCTATGACATGGGACGACAACGTTGCAGCCTATGCACAAGATTATGCTAATCAGAGGATTGGTGACTGCGATCTCGTGCACTCGGGCGGTCAATATGGTGAAAACCTTGCTAAAGCCACTCCCTCCTTGACAGGTACTGTTTGAGATTTTTATGTAGTGAAACAATTGTTCTCATAAATATAAATAGAATTCTATCGAACCATGTAAATTCTCATGTTCGTTGTTTTTTTTTATTTTTTATTTCTTTCATATGTTTGATATTTTACTGCATTGCATGTTCACAACAGGTACCGATGCAGTGAACCTGTGGGTTAATGAGAGGCGTTACTATGACCACAATTCAAACTCTTGTGTTGGTGGAGAGTGTAGGCACTACACTCAGGTGGTTTGGTGCAAGTCAGTTCGTCTCGGATGCGCTAGGGTTCAGTGCAACAATGGTTGGTGGTTCGTGACTTGCAACTACGATCCCCCGGGCAACTTCGTTGGCGATCGCCCTTACCCCGACTACAGATTGCTGACTCAACTCAACAACTTAACAGAATTTTGTCCCGATTGTTTGTGGTGGCTGATTGTTAATTAGCCATGAGGGTGTCATCATAGCCCTAAGGGGTGCAACTCGGACGGGTTGGACAGTCAATCCTAGCCTAACCCTAACTCTAACCCTACCTCGGGTTGATGGACTCAACCCAAACACTACCCGAGTTTAATTCGGGCGGACTTGGGTTGAATTCGGGTTATTTTACGGGTTCAATTCGAGCTGAGCCCAAAATATGATTGTTGTTCTAAACCTGATACATATATTACATAATATTCACCTAAATTAATAACCAACAATTAAGATCTGAGAGTGAGAGATAGATCATAGTTTTAAAACCCGGCCCGGACATCAATCCGGCATAGAGACCTAGTCAATGGGTCACTGGTTCAACCGTTGGGTTACTGGTCAAACCGGTCATATAATAAAAAATAAATAATAATTATAAATAATAATAAATAGGCTAAAAAATCACAATAATTATGATAATAATAGCAAACATGTAAAGTTAAATACAGAAAAATCATCAAACATGTATCCAAGACATTTAATTTCTAATAAAATTTGTAAATCTAAATTTACACATCAACAAAATACATGTTTTTAACTTCAAGACTGTAAGTTCAAGTCTCTGACTATGCATCAATCATTCAATCCAAGCAATCAGGGGTGGCTCAAGGTAAATTGAGGTCTAAAGCGGTAATATTAAATGAGACATTTTTATTTTTAGTATTATTTTTTTAAAAAAATATTTTTAATTTTTTTTAAGTGAGAGATGAGGATGTGATACTTTATTTTTGTTTTTTAAAGAGAGGGAGAGATTTTATTTATTTATTTTTTAAATTTTTGATTTTTGAGTTTCTAAAATTATCGATTGAATTGTAAGCCCAAATTATTGAAATTATAATTTTTTGATTGGACTTAAATTTTTTGGGGCCTTTTTATAAGGCTTAAAATTTTCATGGATTTAAATTTTTTATGTGGACTAGTTATGTATTTACAATTATGGGGCCTTCTAAAAATTTGGGGCCTAAAGCCCATGCTTTTTTTTTAATACTATAGGGCCGGCCCTGCAAGCAATTTGAACTCTTCAATTAAATTATAATAACAATAAGCATTAAATTATATCCTTTGTTTGGTTCCAAAAAATATAGTAGCAACAGGAACTACAATTGCTAAAGCAAATCATAAAATTCAAGTTACTCAAATTTGGTCCTCCTTTCAACAATTTGGCTTGAATCACACACAACTTAAATCAAAAATTACAAACCAAATTAGTAGATTAGGGCATATAGCCATAACCAGACCGAGACCGATATGCCACAGGGAAACCACTTCCTTCTCAAACCAAATTACAAACCAAGTTGGTAAATCGGTAGATTTGACACAAAGCCACTTCCTTCTCAAACCACCACAAGATTCCAAAATTCAACCCCATATGCCACAAGAAACCAAAAGCTCTCATAACAGAGATAACTACAGAAAGAGAGAGAGGGGGGGAGAGAGACTGAGAGAGAGAGAGAGGAGAGAGAGAGAGAGAGAGAGAGAGAGAGAGAGAGAGAGAGAGAGAGAGAGTAGTGTACCTGTTGTCAATTGTTGTCGATGGTTCGATGCTTCAATGGAATGGATCTTTGAAGCCCAGCTTCATCCTTTACTTGCTCGCAGCGGCAGAGAGAGAACAGAGATTGAGAGAAGAAACTCAAAGAGATTGAGAGAAGAAACTCAAAGAGATAGAGAGAGAGACTGTCGATTTAGGGTTGTCGAAGAGAAGAGGACTCGCAGAGAATAGAGACAGTCGCAGGCTCGTAGTAGCTGATCGATCGATGATCGATGATCGATCATTGCGAAGAGAAGAGGCAGAGGTTGGCTTCGACTTGGTGAACAACGTTTTTCGATCGACTTGGGTACCAGAGCAGAAACTCGAGTGTGATGTGAGAAAGAGACTGCCATCGTTGTGTGTCGATTTAGGGCAAAATGCCCAAAACTCAGCTTTTTATACTAATATTACCTACCCGGCCAATTTAATTCAACTAGTCCGGTTTAAACGGTTCAGCGGTTATTTCACCGGTTCAACAGGTTTAAGACGGGTCTGGTGCATAAACGATCCAAAGACTGAACCGGCCCGGTTTAGACACTAATTCACCGGTTTATCGGGTCAACCTGCCGGGCCGGGTCGAATTTTAAAACACTGTCTGAGAGTGAGAGTGAGAGACTGAGTGAGTGAGGGTCCTAGGGGAGACGCAACAGAGGAGCAGACTTAAGATTAACCCTAGGATAAAATTGTATTTATATAATAGTAATTCGGGTTCAACCCGTGAACCCAATGACTCAACCCGAGATCAGTTCAAATTGAATTCGGGTTGAGATTTTTGATCCAAGCCTAACCCAAGTATTAAAAACTCTAGCTCAAGTCTTATTTTTTTCGGGTTGGACTCGGGTTGAAATCGGGTTAGCCCGCCCAAATTGCATCCCTATGTCATCATGAGTAGGGCTATGTATTATATATGTACCGAAAATAAAACAATAATGGGGCATTGTGTAATCTATACAATAATTATGCAACATGAGTAGTTGTGATATTGTTTGTTTGTGCCTCTAAACCCCATTTCTCTCTCTCTCTCGCTCTATATGTATACATATATATACAAAAAAACATTAATGTGTCTCAATATGATTGGTAGTTTGGTCCCCAGTTGGAGAAGGTTTGGTGAGTGTCATAAGTCATAATTAAGAAATGTGATGTATAATTATCCTAAATGCATGCGTCATATGTGATGGATGTGGATCTCTTCCAATAGGATTTTCCACCCTTTTTCTTAATGATAGATCACTCGCCATGAATTCAAGTAGACCAATTATATGAGTAGGTCTTCTAACAATACACGATGAATAATTTATTATTAATAAAAAATATAATAACAGGGACGTTAATTAGATCTCTCCTTGATGCTAAATAAATCTTGGTAGCATGGCCTAAAGGTGAAGGATGTAAATGACTGATTTATTACCTAGGAGAGTTACAAAAGAAGCTTCTTCCAACTCATATTGTCCATGGGTTAAGAGCGGAAATTGAACTTTATGAATAGTAATCCTCCTCTATTTCTTGGTGGCTCAATGGTAGAATGATCGATTGTTAACTAATTCATAACAGGTTGTCAATCTCTACTCTCCAAACTTTCTTTGAACATTTCATTGGCATCAAATCAAAATAAAAAATGTACAAAATAACCCAAATTTTCCTATCATCCTAAATTCGGAAATTCCGAATGTTACCCTAAAAGCCCACTCATTCAATTTTTCTTCCATTTTTCATTTTTTTTAAAAAAATTTCTTAAAATTTTTCTTTATGTAGTGGAGTACTGCCAAACCCATATTGAAGTAATTAGAAGACTTCCAAGTCTTTGTGGAAACATGAAAGTAATTAGAAGACTTCCAAGTCTTTGTGGAAAAATGACCACAAGACTAGGAAAACAAAAAGTTAAATATTGTTTATTAAATGAATGCGGGTGTTGGATCAGTAGTTCCGACCATAAAAAGTTAATGGGACCACTAATTCAACGCTCCACATTAATTTGGTAAAAGTTTGATAAGAATAGCAGTGCTCAAAGAACGTTGCCTAACATTTGAATTCAATGGTCTTTTCATATGCCAGAAACTACTTATGGCACTACATGAAGTATTGCAATGTGAAGGGCACAGTTTGAAATTAATAAACTTTAAGGGTGTTAATTAGCATTGTTGTTAAACCACTTTGTTCATCATTTGATCCAATTTCCAGTTAAAATAGTCATTTGCTATCTGCAAATGTCCGTTTTTTTTTCCAAGAAATTTTAATTTCAAAAAAGAAAGGATGGTAAATGAATTAATTTCCATCGATAGTATTTTAACCGAAAAAAGAAGAAGAAAAAAAATACTTCAAAGTGAAAAAAGAAATAACATCATCTTCAATTCTTCCTAAAACAAAATCATTAGATTTCTCTTAATCCTTTTCTATAGTAAATGAAGAAATTAAACTTAAGGTTAATCAACCGTAAGGTTATGAGTTCAAACCCGAAGACAATAATTTTATGCAAATAATGCTAAAGATTATGCCTCCTAGAACCTAGTTTTTTTATTTTTTATTTTTTATTTTTTTTTGGGGGGGAAGGATTGGGACTTGAATACTTGACATCAGGAAGGTAAAGCCTTCACAATGTAAGAAGTATCATTGGACCAAATTTTCATTGGTCTATAACCTAGTAAAATGTGTTATTTTTATAATAACCTTAATCTTTTTCCCATTTCAATAATAAACATGCACTTTGCATATATTTTATATGGCATTGCTCCTTTTTGAAAATGAACAAAACCTAAACTTTTAAGTCGAGGTAATTTAAGTGGTAATAGAAACGAGTTGTAAATTCAGTCGTCCTGAGTTTAGATCTTGACAACTCCTTGATGTTAGACCATGAGGAATTTATCCCTTATGAATACCCTAAATTTAGTGTGGATGACATGTTTTTGACTAGACTGAAAAATGAATTAATCGAGATACGTGTAACTGTTCTAACCACCCTTAACCGTTGAACAAAAAAAAACCCCTAAACTTTCACCTATTTCCCTATTAATACCTCTTGCAATATTGCTCATTATCCATCAATATTTGCATTGCACAATAGGAACATAGCAAATTAAATGGGGTGGGGTGGTGCAAAATTTCACTACCTCTTGTTTTTCTCATGGCCTTAGCTATCTTTCATCCCTCTCATGCCCAAAACTGGCCACGAGACTACCTCAATGCTCACAATGCGGCTCGAGCCGAGGTGGGCGTCGGTCCTATGAGATGGAACTTGACCATAGCTCGCTATGCCCAGAACTATGCAAGAAGGAGGATCGGCGACTGCAGCCTCTCGAATTCTAGTAGGTACTTTGGGGAGAACATAGACAGGGACTCCGACGATTCCTTCACCGGCGTGGCTGCTGTGAACCGGTGGGCTGGTGAGATGCCTAATTATGACTATAACTCCAACTCTTGTGTTGGGGGAGAGTGGCAATATACTCAGGTGGTTTGGCGTATCTCAGTTTGTCTAGGGTGCGCTCGGGTTCGATGCAGAAATGATATGTGGTTCGTTACATGTAACTATGACTATGATCCACTTGGTAACTATGTTGGACAGCGTCCTTATTGAAGATGTTATCTTGATGTTGTGCATGATTTATTGGTGATTATGTATATTTGAGATTTACGTTAAACGACCATATACTTTCAAAAAAAACATATGGTCTGCACGATTCCTTGGTTTAGAACAAGTGTTTTCTATGTAGTATTAGGGATGCACACAAATATGGTAGCAAATAAGAAAAAAGAGTGAGGAATGAATAATAGTGTACTGGACTTCTAAGTCTTAATGTAACAGTTCTGGTTTGTTAATAAACTGCTATCTTTGTGTGTGGTTGTATAAACAAATTGCATTTAATATATTCTGTGAGAAAATATAATTTGTCGCTAAACAAAAATAATTTTAACTTTTTTCTGCGACAAATATGTATTGTTGCGAGGTATTATTATTTTTGTTTTTTTATTTTTTGTTATTTAACAAAAATTTTGCGACCGAAAATTTGTTTTGGCGACAATTTTTTTTGTCGCCCATAAAATTAGCATTTAGCGCCAACCTTGGCGCCAATTTTTTTTTGGGGGGAATGTTTTTGCGAAGACTATTGCAAACGATTACAAAAAATAGTCGCCAAAAATATCATAAAAAAGTTTACTGCGAGGAATATTTTAAATTGTCGCCGAAAATCACTTTTTTACAACAAATTTTATTGTTCGCCGCCAAAACTCGTCGCTAAAAACTAAATTTGTTGTAGTGAAAGTGTACTCCCATCTTTTTAATCTTCTTTTTTTCTTTCTTGTTGTCCAATTATTATAGCCGATCCATGGATAGATCATCAGGCATTGGATCTGGATTTTTCCCAACATATTTTTTTTTTTTCAATTTTTTATTCAATGATACATTAATAATCTAGAACACTAGTGGGTCCACTGTCACACCCCCACCCCAGATCACATAGGGTGGGCGGCGGATCGGCCACCAAGGCCTTAACCAACCAACCTTGTGTATAATAAATACAAAATACAGCGGAAGACAAATGATAAAGTGATCCAATCCATCGACCTAATGAATACCAGATGAATAAACTAAACATCACTAACATCATTATTAAACTCATGTAAAACAATAATTAACCATAAGTTTAACTACTCTAAGTATAAGCAACATTATCCCTAAAAGAATTGAATATTTGTCTCAAAACTATAAAATATATTTATTTCTGAAGAACTACAATAAAATAAATTTTCAAGTCCTCTAATCCCTTGTATATCAGCAAACTTACCCCTCACCCTGATCCTCTCCTGAAAAATGTTATATGTTTGGGTGAGCACAATGGCCCGTGAATAACAACCACCTCTAATGAGGTGTGAAAATAAATTCCACAATTTATATACAAAAATAAACTTTGATACATACATAAGTACAACAAATAGTACCCCAATCTTTCTCACATAATCATGTAAACAAAATGATCTCATAGTCGCAAATAACTTTATAAATGAAAATACATTTATAACCCAAAACACCCACTCATTTTCACAAATAACTTTATAAATGAAAATACATTTATAACTCAAAACACCCACTCATTTTCACAAATAATTTTATAAATGAAAAGATATTTATAATCCAAAACACTCACACAAATTCAGTCTCAAATACATTTGTCAAATCATGTTTGTTACCACTAGTCTGATAACTGACCCCTATGTGCAAATCCCTATGCCGACCACGCCGGTATACAATCTCGTTACCATTTAGATCTGGTAACCCAGTCCCCGTCTCATAAACATGATTTTCACACACACCAAAACTGTAGTTTTAGTCCCAACGCACACAAATTTTCATTTCATCACCAAAGCAATGATATAAAATCATCCCACAAGTTTTTCAAAATTCACATATATAACAGTTCACAATTGCAACCCCAAACATCAACACATATATCATATATATGAAAAATTCACACACACGCACCCACACATTTAATATAGAAAATTCTCCCAAAAGAAGTAGTAAACTACTCACCTTGATTCCCAAAATCCAATTCAAAGCACTTTTTCTCAACCTCAATGCAATCACCACCTAATCCAAAATAACATATAACAACCAATCCCTATTCCTAACTTCGTCGTTTCGCGATTCTATATTTAATTTTTATACTTTCTACCCACTGATATATACTTAATATATCTTTTACATATAAATATTCTTTCTAATACGAGGTAATAGGGTATGGAAGTATTCTGGACTGTTTAGAAAAAGTTTCTAAAATTTTAGAGTCAAATCATAAATTTTGAAACTTTTGGGGTCAGTGTAATTTCTTTGAAAAAACGAATTTTCTGTTTTCAAGGCTGCCATAAATTTTTTAAAATAGTATTTAAGGTTCTAGAGACCCATTTTTCGAGAATACAATCTTGATTTGATTTATTAGAATAACTATCGATTTTTAAACACTTATATATTATGGGGGTTTGGAGGGGTTTTGGAACATGGGTTAGGGTATAAACCCCATAAACCCATGTTTGGCAACAATAAAGTAGGGATAGGATTTGAAACCCGACCCGGTCATGAAACCTACATACATGGGTTTCATGAAACCCAAGGGGGGGGGGGGGGGGTGGGTTTCATATGGGGGTTAAGGGGGTTTAAAATACAAATGACATTTATACCCTCATATATCCTATATATTTCATATATACAAATTAGTTAAAGGACAAAATAATCATTTATATACAAATATATTATCACAATAATTATATACCCCTGCGCATACCAAACGTGGGTATGGACAGCATTGAATGTTGAATCCCATCTTTGAATCTCATCTTTAGGTCAAACCCGGGTTTGGACAAGCCAATCCAAACCTATCCCAAAAAACATACCAAACATGCCCTTAGGGGTCGTTTCAAAATTTCAGAAATTTTTCAAGACTCGAGGGCTGTTTTGAAATGACAATATTTGTTTCAAACATATTGCATCAGTTCTATAAATTACCAAGTTCCATGGTGGTCAAAATTGAGTTTATAAAAGTATAGAGTCAAAACAAAGCTATTTAAAACTAAAGAGGAGGTTTCCAAAATTTCATAATCTTCTTCTCCCTCAACCTTAGGTATCCAGTAGCTTTTGGTCTGTAACTTTTCTTTCTTCTCCCTTCCCAATATTTTCTTAACACAAATACCACTCTATTATATATTGAATTCATATATTTTAACCCTACAAACCTACCCATATGGATTACTTGCAAGATTATATCAGAATGCAAACTTGTATATGTGTACATATAATGATTAAATACAAAGTTAAATTTTAATATGAAGACTAACCTTGATGATCAAATCTTCTAGTTTACTTCCTTCTTCTCTAAATCTCCTTCTTTCTTTCTCTTCCTTTTTCTTTACTCAAAACCCTAGCCTCTCCTCTCCTTTCTCTTATTCTAACGTGTGTGTAGGTGTGATTATGAGAAGAGAATATATATATATATATATATATGAAGAGTTTGACATATCTCACAATACTACCATATTTAAAACACATGTAAAATAGTCCTAATAGATCTCTAGGGCAAGACTTTTATTAGAGACACATTAGTCTTCTTTTAATTATTTTTATCCTTATTTATATATAATTACTCATAGGTAGCCAATGCACCAAAATAATATAATAATTTTTTTTGTATGGGTAATTACATTCTCCCCTCCTTAAGAGAATTTCGTCCTCAGGATTTATATAACTTGTGAGAAAAAATGAGGATATTTTTTTTTTTTATGCTTTCTTTACTTTTCCAAAAAAAAAAACTTCCTCAATTGGGTGGCTCTTCCACAACAATTGAACAACAGAATGGTTCTATTACATAAAATTTATTGATTCCTTAACCTAAATAAGAGTTTTCTTTATCTCAATGGGTTAACTTCAACCAATATATTCGAAGGATCAATTATATACTACTCTTAGTCATATTGAAAGAAAATATACTGTAAAATTAAAACAAGTCTGCTAATAGAATCCACCTGAACATTGTAACCACACTCCTCTCTATAAATCTGTATGTCCATTTATATCTTAGACCAAACATTCCTTCGAATTTCTAGTATACTACGTGTGAAACATAACACCAAAGTATGAATAGTATGCTCAAACTACCCGTCAAATTGAGAACCATAAATTATACTAAACTTCAAAGTGTTATTCATAGCGTATTGCAAACTAGGCCAAATCTGAAGATAATTTTTGGACTTCTATCTATTACACTAGATAAAGGTATTCCACACAATCATAGACTCTCATCAAATATCTCTGAGTATACCTTGAAGTGAAGCTTTAAGTTTAATTACCAAAACTGACCAGACTTTGTCAATCAATCCATAATAACCCAAATAGATTCATGCACAATCTGTATCTCAAAAGTCCCTATAGAAACTTCATAATATACTCTTATTTTCATTCAAAAATTAAAAGAAGTTGTAATAAACCCGTTGGACACTAATATCCAGTCTTTTCCATCCCCTTTTCCTCAAATTAAACTCATTCTCAGTAAATACCTCTTTCAACCTTTAATAATAGAAATAAATCTCACATGTCTTACCGTATAAACAATCTCTCCATAACCTCAAAATAAAAACAATTACATCTAACCCAAAATCATGAGTAGGGTAATTCCTTCTTTACTACAAGAATACACAGGTGCAACACCAATGAATACGGTAACATATGAATCTAGATAAAGTTGAGATACTCAATTTAGTCAATCCATCAAAACATATGTAACATTTGTCAATCTCAATGACTTCACCAAAAATACAATATAACTATCTCAGTTGCACATACTGTTTTCAGAACATCATCATTTCTTTCTTTTAAGTAAAGATAATTCAGCTTAAGATCAATCTTACTAAATTATCTAACGCCTCACAACTGATCAAATAAATCATCAAGACCACATAAAAGATATTTACTACATGTTGCTGTCTTATTCAGCTGGTAGTAACCTAGTACCATTCCACAGTCCAATCATTTTCTTTACAAATACAACATATTGTTAAGTTGAATAAATCTTCGGTCTAATATATTTTCAATTGAATTCCAATTCTTCTAGTTCAGCGAGAGCCATCCAATACGAAGTAATAAATATAAGTAAAGTACTCCAGGACTACTAAAAATGTAAACTTTATCTCTCTCTAATGGTAGCATGGACAACTTCTCTTGAAATACATCCACAAATTTCCTTTCTATTGTTATCTATTTAGGAGACACGCACTCGTTTCGTGTATCTATGATACTACCAATGTTTCCCTAAAAATCTTTACTCACTTTTTTTCGATCTTGCACTCATATATTTAAGACTGAGAATTAAATAATTCTTGTCCCCTCGAAACTAAATCCGCATGACTCTTTTTTCAAACCAGGATTAAATAATTCTTGTCCCCTCGAGGTCACGTCATCCGACATGACTCTTAGTCCACCATGAATCGAATGGAAATTGTGGTATATACGAATTGGTGAAATCATATTGATATTGAATGATACTTTAAACTATACGTGGATCTCTACTAATGTAATTTATTGTTCAAGTGTATTATGTCAGACACCGGTACCTGTGTTCAACTCAAAATTACAACGATTGTACATTGAAGGAAAGTCCAATAACTTTATTATGCAGGCTTTTATTCCTAATTCTAATTTTAGTACTTTATATTTTTTATTGATAACTAGTTATTTCTCGTGTTTGAAGGTATAGAGTAATAAAAAAAATTGGTCAACAATAAACATATTTGTATTCTCACCCAAAATCAAATTATAAAAGATAGATGAGAGAGAAAGAAATTTAAACACTGATTGTATTGGGGGCGAGTGGTGATAGTGATAGTGGGCAACAATGGTGGCGGTGGAAGACGGTGATAATTGTGATGGATAATGACGACTGGTTATGATGGTGGCAGCCGTGGGTGACAATGGGGCAGTGGGGGTGATGGTGAGGTGGCGGCAACGATGGTGGTAAGGTGACGGCAACGGTGGTGGTGGCGGTGACGGTCATAGTGGGCCGATGGGTGTGGTCGAGTGGCGATAATGGTGGTGGCGATGACGGTGGTGTTGGTGGCGGTGGTAGTAGTGGTGATTATGGTGGGGGTGGGGGTGGTAGAGGTGTTGGTGGTGGTAGTTGTGGTGGGGGGTGGCGGTGGTGGTAGTGGTGATTGTGGTGGGACGGTGGTGGTGGTGGTGGTGGTGGTGGTGGTGGTGGTAGAGGTGTTGGTGGAGCGGTTTTCAAACACTATTTTTTTTAAAGTATTTATGAGAAATTATAAATATTAAAAACACTTTTAAAAAATCACCTCAAACACACCCTTAGGATCTTATTTTACCTATTAAATTTGGAGTGTTAATATCAGTCATTGGATTAACTTAAAGTAAAATTTAAAGAGATCTCAACTGCGAAAAATAAAAGTCATTTTGTTTATCTTTTAAAATTTAAATTGTATTGTAATTTATTATATAGATTTTTTGGAACAAGTATTTATTTTAAAAGTAAATTAAGAAAGTCCGTTTAAGGCCCATTAGGTCTGGTTCAAATTTTGGCCCGTTAATGGCCTGTTGGTGTAACCTTTGGGCATTCTGTGGGTTTGGGTATTTTCTAGCAAGTCAATCCAAACTTTTAAAGTGGAATCTATTATATATATAGGGAAATTTGGAGGCCGGTCCCCCTATATAGACTTGTTTGGACTTAAGTCCGTCAAGGAAATTTATTTGTTATGAAGTTCGTTTTTTGTCAATTTTACCATACTATCCCTTCCTTTTAAAAGTGAAATAAAATTAAAAATTAAAAACTCCTAAATCTTAGGAGTTTGACTAACATTAAAATTTTTTCTCTCTCATATCTATCTATATCCATATACAGGTTAAGAGTTTGACTAACATTTAAATTTTCCCTCTCTCTTATCTATCTATACCCATATATAAGTTATATATATATACATTTAAATAATACATTCAAAAAATAATACATTTAAATACAAAAAAATAGTAACATTTAAACATAAAAAAAATTGAAACATTCAATATTAATATTTTTAAAAAATAACAACAGTAACATGTTCAACAAAAATAGTAACATGCTTAACAAAAATTGTAACACATTTAACAACAATTATTTCTCTCAAATTCAAACGCAAAAAATAGTACAATTCAAACACAAAAAATAGTAATATTCAAAAAAAAAAAAAATATTAACATCGAATATTAATATTTATTAAAATAATAGTAGTAACATGCTCAACAAAAACAGTAACATGCTCAAAATAATAGTAACATGAACAGTAACATAATAAAAAAAATAGTAACATGAATTTGAATATATAGGTTAGGTATATATATATATATAGAGAGAGAGAGAGAGAGAGAGAGAGCTTTAAATTTGAATTTTAAATTTATGATAGAGATTTTATTGGCATATTTAATTGACATTGAATTAAGGGATAACAATTTCCAAAATAAGAAATTAATTTAACTTCATTTCAAGGAAGGGTATTTTTGAGATAAAAAAAAAGTGGACTTAAGTCATTACATATAATTTTAAACATGGACTTAGCCTGTTATAAGTTTCCTTACGGGACTTATTTCCAAACAAGTACATCTAGGGGAACTCACTCCCAATTTTCACATATATAAATTGATTTCTTACTTGGTCGAGTATCCATACAAAATAAAGGGTAAATTATATTTAGATCCTTTGAGATTTGTCATTTAAACAGATGGACCCCCTCACATTTGACAAATTACATTGAGGACCCCCCCGTCAGTACCAGTTAGCTAATAGACCTAACAGAAGTTGCTAAATGTTTATTTTGTGCCATAGCCAGTGTTTTACCCAGCGTATAGATTTTATTGGTTGTAAGCGAGAGAGATGAGTAGAACTTGATTGTGTTTTTCTTAATGTTTGGACCTTATGGAATTTTTTTTTTTGGGAATTTCGCTACATTTGGGCAATTGTGACCAGATCCAATTGAATTTATTCAGAACATCTCCAATAGTTTGTGCTATATTTTGTGTGCCAATGTTATATTTTGGTCTTCTACGGTGCCAAAAGCGTGCAAAAACCGTGCTATTTTCTTTTGGCACCACAAAGACCTGCATCCTCCAAGGAAAACTTACGACGTTCTCTCATTTGCACAGAGTTAAATGCCACTTGATCTCGATTCTCACACTGACTTGAGCATTGGAGTCTCTCACCGTTACCTATGCCGCTATCCCTGATCTGTTTAGTTGTCTTGCAGGCCATAAACAAGAGCAAAGCTCCTCCGGACGATACCCTCGAATGTATTTTGTACACATACTTTTTATTGGGAATTGATTTGAAGGCATGCTTTAAATAGCTAGGCCATGCTTAATTTTAAGATATGGTTGATAGCAAGAGAATGCTTGGTGGCAAGACCTGACGTCCAACTCAATGAGGTCAATCCATTGTTCGACTTGACGTTAATACCTTACTAATTCATGAAGTCATATGAGATATTAGTACAACCTAATTAGAATCAAATTAGAATCATATGCAATATTCGTACAACCAAATTTGAATTCTTGAAGGATAATATAATAGATTTTAGTTTGGATTATTGGTTAAATACCAATCTATAGTTGATTAATCGAACTTAAATTTAGATCAAATTGAATTCAATCCATTCAAAGATATATTCTGTGGCGATGTTTACTCAATCACTCATTTAAGTAAAACTGAAGATAGGACAGTTAATTGGATCCATAGTATTATGTTTTTGAAATATGCAAGTAATGTGATGTTAAAAACTATTCAACCTATTCTTGATCCATATATATTATCGGGTTTGTGTTATGTTGATTTCATGTCGTGTATAAATTATGTTTAAGTCGGTTTCATACTATATTTACCTAAATTCTTATCGACTTTTTTACTTAAAGGTCGAACAAATTCATCTATTTACAATATGAACTTTCTAAGACGAATCTAAATGTTTTAATTTCTTATTGATTTCGACTCAAGTAGTGCAAGAAGTTTGAAAGGTTCAAGGGTAAAGTCCAAAACTGTCAAAAGAAGTATAAGTTAGTGGGCAAAATATACTTTAACCCCCGTAATTATGACTCCTACCTCATACTACCCTTTAACTATTATTTTTCTCACATTCGTCTCAATTTTAGTTAATAAGTTTACATTGCCCCGATGACAAACATCCATTACAAATTACACATAAAAATGTTGGGGTTTAACGCTATGTGACATCAATTTAGGTAATTAACAAAGTCTTGGTGAATTGCGGCCGTAACTATAACGGTTTTAAAATAGTGAAATTCCTTGTCAGGATCAGCACAAAATTTGTAACGATCTGGACTAGTAAAAGATTAGACATTTTACTCTTGTAAGTCTCCTCCAAACAAGTAAGTTATATCTTCTAAGAAAAAATAGTAGCAATTAAAACGTGTAAGAAACGAAATAGTAATAAAACCGTAAAAATATAGTTTCCTTCTAGATAAAATAAAACTAAATACAATAATAGACCTTACAGTGTTTGACACAACTCGTCAACACGACACGCGATTGATAACAAGATATCGTTTAATCTTAATAAGTTTTAGACCATATTTCAATTGATTTCAAACTCTTTTACTAGATTTGTTGATACAAAATGTACTTACAGATAATACAAGACCAATTATAAACGACTCAAACTTGACAATTCAATTCCAATTATACATAATTATAAATGGTCGTATATGACAACTTCTAACACGATACGGCTTATTTGATCATTCTAAAGTTACAGACAATTGATGTACCATATTTCCGATCGAAATGGACTATTCTATGTGGTGGCTTTTGTTTCTTGGACTGATTTGCATGATGAGTGCTACTCACATTTGAACATTCTAAGTCCACATACATGGAAGCCACAGACGTGTAGTTTTATCTCATTTGTCACAGTCTTGCAGTTTTGCATAAATTCATGAATGGATGAAGGCAGTAAATGTCGAACCTATTAATTATTTTATAGCTGAGAACTGTTCTAATCATATATTTTTGAATTCATAACTGCAACGAAAATTCAGAACAAACATAATTACTCGCAATGAACATGCGTCAGATTTTTTAAAGCGTAACTTAAATTTCAAATCTCGAGATAGTAAACTTTGAGGAGTTTTTATTCGAATTATCTTGACGCATTGCTCAAACGATTACATAGATAATTTTTTCTCGTCTCCGCTGGTCCACTACTACCAGTCAACTTTTCCTCTCGTCACCACTACTACCATGGTTTTATCCCCTAATTTCCCCTAACTGGATCAGATCAAAGTAGTGTAGACAGTCATTTTCAATGTTAAATGGTCATGACTTCTTGAATGGTTGCATGATATGCGTTAATCATTTGACAATTCAAACGTAGGAAATAGAGAAATTTCCACAATATTTTCCTATATAAACCCTCCATTATGTGCATTACTTCTCATAAAAAATCCAAGTTTTTTATTTTCTCGAATACAAAATGAGGTCGTTTGATATCTCGATTACTCTTTCTTGTCTCATTGTCTTAGCAGCCTTTCATTTCTCTCAAGCCCAAAACTCTATCCAAGACTACGTTAATGCCCACAATGCAGCTCGTGCACAGGTGGGTGTTGGCCCTATGACATGGGACAACAACGTTGCAGCCTATGCACAAAACTATGCTAGTCAGAGGATTGGTGACTGCAATCTCGTGCACTCGGGCGGTCGATATGGTGAAAACCTTGCTAAAGGCACTCCCTCCTTGACAGGTACTGTTTGAGATTTTCTATGTAGTGAAACAATCGTTCTCATAAATATAAATAGAATTCTATCGATCCATGTAAATTCTCATTTTCGTTGGTTTTTTCATTTTTTATTTCTTTCATATGTTTGATATTTTACTGCATTGCACGTTCACAACAGGTACCGATGCAGTGAACATGTGGGTTAATGAGAGGCCTAAGTATGACCACAATTCAAACTCTTGTGTTGGTGGAGAGTGTAGGCACTACACTCAGGTGGTTTGGCGCAACTCAGTTCGTCTCGGATGCGCTAGGGTTCGGTGCAACGATGGTTGGTGGTTCGTGACTTGCAACTACGATCCCCCAGGCAACTTCGCTGGCCAGAGCCCTTACTAGAGAAACAACTACATATTGCTGGCTCAACTCAACAACCGAACAAAATTTTGTCCCGATTGTTTGAGGTGGCCTGCTTGTTATTAGCCATGAGGGTGCCATCACGGATAAGGCTATGTATTAGATATGTACCGAAAATAAAACAATAATGGCGCATTATATATGTAATCTATACAATAATTATGCAACATGAGTGGTTGTGATATTGTTTGTCTGTGCCTCTAAACCCCATCTCTCTCTCTCTCTCTCTCTCTCTCTCTCTCTCTATATATATATATATATGAGTAGGTCTTCTAACAATACATGGTGGATAATTTAATATTAATAAAAAATATAATAACATGGACGTTAATTAGATCTCTCCTTGATGCTAAATAAATCTTGGTAGCATGGCCTAAAGGTGAAGGATGTAAATGACTGATTTATTACCTAGGAGAGTTACAAAAGAAGCTTCGAACTCATATTGTCCATGGGTTGAGAGCGGAAATTGAACTTTATGAATAGTAATCCTCCTCTATTTCTTGGTAGCTCAATGGTAGAATGATCGATTGTTAAGTAATTCATAACAGGTTGTCAATCTCTACTCTCCAAACTTTCTTTGAACATTTCATTGGCATCAAATAAAAATAAAAAATGTACAAAATAATCCCAAATTTTCCTATCATCCTAAACTCGGAAATTCCGAATGTGACCCTAAAAGCCCACTCATTCAATTTTTCTTCCATTTTCCATTTTTTTAAATTTTTTTTAAAATTTTTTCTTTATGTAGTGGAGTACTGCCAAACCCATATTGAAGTAATTAGAAGACTTCCAAGTCTTTGTGGAAAAATGACCACAAGACTAGGAAAACAAAACGTAAACTACTTGAGATGGTAGCATTTATTTATTTTTGTTGTTTAGTTGCTGATAAATTTTCATTTTCTATGGATCCAATATATGGGGCATAATTATGGGTACCCACCATATTGTCCACTTTTTTTTTTTTTTTCTTTCTTTCTCTAATGACATCGAGAAGGACTCTATGTAAAATGAATGAAAAATTACTTATCACTTATCTCTCCGAGACTCTTATAGACCAAGAGTATTGTGCAATGTGTACAATCTCTATTTTCAGATTTTATCAAGCATAGGTGGGCTTATAATCATGACTCAAAATATAAGTAAATTTGACATCAGGAAGGTAAAGCCTTCACAAGGTAAGGAGTATCATTGGACCAAATTCTCATTGGTCCAAATTCTCATTGGTCTATAACCTAGTAAAATGAGTTATTTTTATAATAACCTTAATCTTTTTCCCATTTCAATAATAAACATGCACTTTGCATATATTTTATATGGCATTGCTCCTTTTTGAAAATGAACAAAACCTAAACTTTTAAGTCAAGGTAATTTAAGTGGTAACAGAAACGAGTTGTAAATTCAGTCGTCCTGAGTTTAGATCTTGACAACTCCTTGAGGTTAGACCATGAAGAATTTATCCCTTATGAATATCCTAATTTTAGTGTGGATGACATGTCTTTGATCAGACTGAAAAATGAATTAATCGAGATACGCGTAACTGTTCTAAACACCCTTAACCGTTGAACTAAAAAAAACCCCTAAACTTTCACCTATTTCCCTATTAATACCTCTTGCAATATTGCTCATTATCCATCAATATTTGCATTGCACAATAGGAACATAGCAAATTAAATGGGGTGGGGTGGTGCAAAATTTCACTACCTCTTGTTTTTCTCATGGCCTTAGCTATCTTTCATCCCTCTCATGCCCAAAACTGGCCACGAGACTACCTCAATGCTCACAATGCGGCTCGAGCCGAGGTGAGCGTCGGTCCTATGAGATGGAACTTGACCATAGCTCGCTATGCCCAGAACTATGCAAGAAGGAGGATCGGCGACTGCAGCCTCGCAAATTCCAGTGGGGACTTTGGGGAGAACATAGACAGGGACTCCGACGATTCCTTGACCGGCGTGGCTGCTGTGAACCGGTGGGCTGGTGAGAAGCCTAATTATGACTATAACTCCAACTCTTGTGTTGGGGGAGAGTGGCAATATACTCAGGTGGTTTGGCGTATCTCAATTTGTCTCGGGTGCGCTCGGGTTCGATGCAGAAATGATATGTGGTTCGTTACATGTAACTATGACTATGATCCACCTGGTAACTATGTTGGACAATGTCCTTATTGAAGATGTTATCTTGATGTTGTGCATGATTTATTGGTGATTATGTATATCTGAGATTTACGTTAAACGACCATATACTTTCAAAAAAACATATGGTCTGCACGATTCCTTGGTTTAGAACAAGTGTTTTCTATGTAGTATTAGGGATGCACACAAATATGGTAGCAAATAAGAAAAAAGAGAGAGGAATGAATAATAGTGTACTGGACTTCTAAGTCTTAATGTAACAGTTCTGGTTTGTTAATAAACTGCTATCTTTGTGTGTGGTTGTATAAACAAAGTGTACTCCCATCTTTTTAATCTTCTTTTTTTCTTTCTTGTTGTCCAATTATTATAGCCGATCCATGGATAGATCATCAGGCATTGGATCTGGATTTTTCCCAACATATTTTTTTTTTCAATTTTTTATTCAATGATAGATTAATAATCTAGAACTCTAGTGGGTCCACTGTCACACCCCCACCCCAGATCACATAGGGTGGGCGGCGGATCGGCCACCAAGGCCTTAACCAACCAACCTTGTGCATAATAAATACAAAATACAGCGGAAGACAAATGATAAAGTGATCCAATCCATCGACCTAATGAATATCAGATGAATAAACTAAACATTACCAACATCATTATTAAACTCATGTAAAACAATAATTAACCATAAGGTTCACTACTCTAAGTATAAGCAACATTATCCCCAAAACAATTGAATATTTGTCTCAAAACTATAAAAGATATTTATTTCTGAAGACCTACAATAAAATAAATTTTCAAGTCCTCTAATCCCTTGTATATCAGCAGACTTACTCCTCACCCTGATCCTCTCCTGAAAAATGTTATATGTTTGGGTGAGCACAATGACTCGTGAATAACAACCATCTCTAATGAGGTGTGAAAATAAATCCCACAGTTTATATACAAAAATAAACTTTGATACATACATAAGTACAACAAATAGTACCCCAATCTTTCTCACAAAATCATGTAAACAAAATGATCTCATGGTCGCAAATAACTTTATAAATGAAAATACCTTTATAACCCAAAACACCCACTCATTTTCACAAATAACTTTATAAATGAAAATACATTTATAACTCAAAACACCCACTCATTTTCACAAATAATTTTATAAATGAAAAGATATTTATAATCCAAAACACTCACACAAATTCAGTTTCAAATACATTTGTCAAATCATGTTTGTTACCACTAGCCTGATAACTGACCCCTATGTGCAAATCCCTATACCGACCACGCCGGTATACAATCTCGTTACCATTTAGACCTGGTAACCCAGTCCCCGTCTCATAAACATGATTTTCACACACACCAAAACTGTAGTATTAGTCCCAACGCACACATATTTTCCTTTCATCACCAAAGCAATGATATAAAATCATCCCACAAGTTTTTCAAAATTCACATATATAACAGTTCACAATTGCAACCCCAAACATCAACACATATATCATATATATGAAAAATCCACACACACGCACCCACACATTTAATATAGAAAATTCTTCCAAAATAAGTAGTAAACTACTCACCTTGATTCCCAAAATCCAATTCAAAGAACTCTTTCTCAACCTCAATGCAATCACCACCTAATCCAAAATAACATATAACAATCAATCCATATTCCTAACTTCGTCGTTTCGCGATTCTATATTTAATTTTTATACTTTCTACTCACTGATATATACTTAATATATCTTTTACATATAAATATTCTTTCTAATACGAGGTAATAGGGTATGGAAGTATTCTGGACTGTTTAGAAAAAGTTTCTAAAATTTTAGAGTCAAATCATAAATTTTGAAACTTTTGGGGTCAAAGTGTAATTTCTTTGAAAAAAAGAATTTTCTGTTTTTCAGGGCTGCCATAAATTTTTTAAAATAGTATTTAAGGTTCTAGAGACCCATTTTTCGAGAATACAACCTCGATTTGATTTATTAGAATAACTATCGATTTTTAAACACTTAATCGAAACTTTTAGGGGTCGTTTCAAAATTTCAGAAATTTTTCAAGACTCGAGGGCTGTTTTGAAATGACAATATTTGTTTCAAACATATTGGATCAGTTCTATAAATTACCAAGTTCCATGGTGGTCAAAATTGAGTTTATAAAAGTATAGGGGTCAAAACAAAGCTATTTAAAACTAGAGAGGAAGTTTCCAAAATTTCATAATCTTCTTCTCCCTCAACCTTACGTATCCAGGAGCTTTTGGTCTGTAACTTTTCTTTCTTCTCCCTTCCCAATATCTTCTTAACACAAATACCACTCTATTATATATTGAATTCATATATTTTAACCCTATAAACCTACCCATATTGATTACTTGCAAGATTATATCAGAATACAAACTTGTATATGTGTACATATAATGATTAAATACAAAGTTAAATTTCAATATGAAGACTAACCTTGATGATCAAATCTTCTAGTTTACTTCATTTTTCTCTAAATCCCCTTCTTTCTTTCTCTTCCTTTTTCTTTACTCAAAACCCTAGCCTCTCCTCTCCGTTCTCTTATTCTAACGTGTGTGTAGGTGTGATTATGATAAGAGAATATATATATATACGAAGAGTTTGACATAGCTCACAATACTACCATATTTAAAACATATGTAAAATAGTCCTAATAGATCTCTAGGGCAAGACTTTTATTAGAGACACATTAATCTTCTTTTAATTATTTTTATCCTTATTTATATATAATTACTCATAAGTAGCCAATGCACCAAAATAATATAATATTTTTTTTTTGTATGGGTAATTACATTCTTCCCTCCTTAAGAGAATTTCGTCCTCAGAATTTATATAACTTGTGAGAAAAAATGAGGATATTTTTTTTTTTTTATGCTTTCTTTACTTTTCCAAAAAAAAAACTTCCTCAATTGGGTGGCTCTTCCACAACAATTGACCAACAGAATGGTTCTATTACATAAAATTTATTGATTCCTTAACCTAAATAAGAGTTTTCTTTATCTCAATGGGTTAACTTCAACCAATATATTCGAAGGATCAATTATATACTACTCTTAGTCATATTGAAAGAAAATATATTGTAAAATTAAAACAAGTCTGCTAATAGAATCCACCTGAAAATTGTAACCACACTCCTCTCTATAAATCCGTATGTTCATTTATATCTTAGCCCAAATTTTCCTTCGAATTTCTAGTACACTACGTGTGAAACATAACACCAAAGTATAAATAGTATGCTCAAACTACTCGTCAAATTGAGAACTATAAATTATACTAAACTTCAAAGTGTTATACATAGCGTGTTGCAAACTAGGCCAAATCTGAAGATAATTTTTGGACTTCTATCTATTACACTAGATAAAGGTATTCCACACAATCATAGACTCTCATCAAATATCTCTGAGTATACCTTGAAGTGAAGCTTTAAGTTTAATTACCAAAACTGACCAGACTTTGTCAATCAATCCATAATAACCCAAATAGATTCATGCACAATCTGTATCTCAAAAGTCCCTATAGAAACTTCATAATATACTCTCATTTTCATTCAAAAATTAAAAGAAGTTGTAATAAACCCGTTGGACACTAATATCCAGTCTTTTCCATCTCATTTTCCTCAAATTAAACTCATTCTCAGTAAATACCTCTTTCAATCTTTAATAATAGAAATAAATCTCACATGTCTTACCGTATAAACAATCTCTCCATAACCTCAAAATAAAAACAATTACATCTAACCCAAAATCATGAGTAGGGTAATTCCTTCTTTACTACAAGAATACATAGGTGTAACACCAATGAATACAGTAACATATGAATCTAGATAAAATTGAGATACTCAATTTAGTCAATCCATCAAAACATATGTAACATTTGTCAATCTCAATGACTTCACCAAAAATACAATATAACTATCTCAGTTGCACATACTGTTTTCAGAACATCATCATTTCTTTCTTTTAAGTAAAGATAATTCAGCTTAAGATCAATCTTACTAAATTATCTAGCGCCTCACAACTGATCAAATAAATCATCAAGACCACATAAAAGATATTTACTACATGTTGCTGTCTTATTCAGCTGGTAGTAACCTAGTACCATTCCACAGTCCAATCATTTTCTTTACAAATACAACAAATTGTTAAGTTGAATAAATCTTCGGTCTAATATATTTTCAATTGAATTCCAATTCTTCTAGTTCAGCGAGAGCCATCCAATACGAAGTAATAAATATAAGTAAAGTACTCCAGGGCTACTAAAAATGTAAACTTTATCTCTCTCTAATGGTAGCATGGACAACTTCTCTTGAAATACATCCAAAAATTTCCTTTCTATTGTTATTTATTCAGGAGACACTCACTCGTTTCGTGTATCTATGATACTACCAATGTTTCCCTAAAAATCTTTACTCACTTGTTTTCGATCTTGCACTCATATATTTAAGACTGAGAATTAAATAATTCTTGTCCCCTCGAAACTAAATCCGCATGACTCTTTTTTCAAACCAGGATTAAATAATTCTTGTTCCCAAGAGGTCACGTCATCCGACATGACTCTTAGTCCACCATGAATCGAATGGAAATTGTGGTATATACGAATTGGTGAAATCGTATTGATATTGAATGATACTTTAAACTATACGTGGATCTCTACTAAGGTAATTTATTGTTCAAGTGTATTATGTCAGGCACCGGTACCTGTGTTCAACTCAAAATTACAACGATTGTACATTGAAGGAAAGTCCAATAACTTTATTATGCAGGCTTTTATTCCTAATTCTAATTTTAGTACTTTCTATTTTTTATTGATAACTAGTTATTTCTCGTGTTTGAAGGTATATAGTAATAAAAAAAATTGGTTAACAATAAGCGTATTTGTATTCTCACCCAAAATCAAATTATAAAAGATAGATGAGACAGAAAGAAATTTAAGCACTGGTTGTATTGGGGGCGAGTGGTGATAGTGGTAGTGGGCAACAGTGGTGGCGGTGGAAGACGGTGATAATTGTGATGGATAATGACGACTGGTTATGATGGTGGCAGCCGTGGGTGACAATGGGGTAGTGGAGGTGATGGTGGTAGGGGTGATGGTGAGGTGGCGGCAACGATGGTGGTAAGGTGACGGCAACAGTGGTGATGGTGGGGTGACAGTAGTGGTGGCGGTGACGGTCATAGTGGGCCGATGGGTGTGGTCGGGTGGCGATAATGGTGGTGGCGGTGGCGGTGACGGTGACGGTGGTGTTGGTGGCGGTGGTAGTAGTAGTGATTGTGGTGGGGGTGGTGGTGGTAGAGGTGTTGGTGGTGGTAGTTGTGGTGGGGGGGTGGCGGTGGTGGTAGTGGTGATTGTGGTGGGACGGTGGTGGTGGTGGTGGTGGTAGAAGTGTTGGTGGAGCGGTTTTCAAACATTATTTTTTTTAAAGTACTTATGAGAAATTATAAGTATTAAAAACACTTTTAAAAAATCACCTAAAACACACCCTTAGAATCTTATTTTACCTATTAAATTTGGAGTGTTAATATTAGCCATTGGATTAACTTAAAGTAAAATTTAAAGAGATCTCAACTGCGAAAAATAAAATTCATTTTGTTTATTTTTTAAAATTTAAATTGTATTGTAATTTATTATATAGATTTTTTGGAACAAGTATTTATTTTAAAAGTAAATAAAGAAAGTCCGTTTAAGGCCCATTAGGTCTGGTTCAAATTTTGGCCCGTTAATGGCCTGTTGGGGTAACCTTTGGGCATTCTGTGGGTTTGGGAATTTTCTAGCAAGTCAATCCAAACTTTTAAAGTGGAATCTATTACATATATAGGGAAATTTGGAGGCCGGTCCTCTTATATGGATTTGTTTGGACTTAAGTCTGTCAAGGAAATTTATTTGTTCTGAAGTCCGTTTTTTGTCAATTTTACCATACTATCCCTTCCTTTTAGAAGTGAAATAAAATTAAAAATTAAAAACTCCTAAATCTTAGAAGTTTGACTAACATTAAAATATTTTCTCTCTCATATCTATCTATATCCATACATAGGGTAAGAGTTTGACTAATACATTCAAATAATACATTCAAAAAATAATACATTTAAATACAAAAAAATAGTAACATTTAAACATAAAAAAAATTGAAACATTCAATATTAATATTTTTAAAAAATAACAACAGTAACATGTTCAACAAAAATAGTAACATGCTTAACAAAAATTGTAACATATTTAACAATAATTATTTTTCTCAAATTCAAACGCAAAAAATAGTACCATTCAAATACAAAAAATAGTAATATTCAAAAACAAAAACAAATAGTAATATCGAATATTAATATTTAGTAAAATAATAGTAGTAACATGTTCAACAAAAACAGTAACATGCTCAAAATAATAGTAACATGAACAGTAACTCATTCAAAGCTTTCTCTCTCTCTCTCTTTATATATATATATATATATATATATATATATATATATATATAAAGAGAGAGAGAGAGAGAGAGAGCTTTCAATTTGAATTTTAAATTTATGATGGAGATTTTATTGACATATTTAATTGAAATTGAATTAAGGGATAACAATTTCCAAAATAAGAAATTAATTAAACTTCCTTTCAATGAAAGGTATTTTTGAGATAAAAAAAAAGTGGACTTAAGTCATTACATATAAATTTCCTTACGGGACTTATCTCCAAACAAGTACATCTAGGGGGACTCACTCCCAATTTTCACATATATAAATGGATTTCTTACTTGGTCGAGTATCCATACAAAATAAAGGGTAAATTATATCTAGATCATTTGAGATTTGTCATTTAAACAGATGGACCCCCTCACATTTGACAAATTACATTGAGACCCCCCTGTCAGTAACAGTTAGCTAATAGACCTAACAGAAGTTGCTAAATGTTTATTTTATCTTTGATAAAATTCAGATAAAACAAAAACTCAAATCCAAAACTACCAACCTGACCCGAACACAAAACCCATAAAATATCCCATTTTTTTCCTTCTGTCCCATCTTCATCCCAGTTTCTACGCATTCATCACCATCGAAGGCACCGATTGCTCTTCCATCGCACTCAATCCTGCTGTAACCCCCTTTCCCAGAATAGTGAACAAGGACTTTTCCTCTCCTCTCTATCTCTCTCGTCTTGGTGATGTGGTGGCTGCTATGATTACTTGGGTGGGATCCGATGGTGGCTAAGGTTCTTGAGGGTGGAGGTGGTCTCAACAGCGTCGATTTTGAGGGTGTGATTTCGATGGAGACAGTTTTAATTGTTGTATGGGCGTGACACGGTGGTAGTTTTGGTGTTTTGTGGTGCCTATCGGAAATTACAAATACTTGGAATGACTTGCTCATAGCGAATCTAGACAACATCAAGGTTGGGAATTGAAATGTTATTGTCATTTATTTTCACTTGGAAATTGCTTTATTTCTTTTCCATTGATATTTTTGTTTTATTCTAAGCCACCATGGTGGGTTTGGAATTCGGTCATATGTAGGTTGTACCTAATTCATGTATCAATTAGGTATATAGCTGTTTACTTTATTTTGTGCCATAGACAGTGTTTTACCCAGCGTATAGATTTTATGGTTTGTAAGCGAGAGAGATGAGTAGAACCTGATTGTGTTTTTCTTAATGTTTGGACATTATGGAATTTTTTTTTGGGAATTTCGCTACATTTGGGCAATTGTGACCAGATCCAGATTGAATTTATTCAGAACATCACCAATAGTTTGTGCTATATTTTGTGTGCCAATATTACATTTTGGTCTTCTACGGTGCCAAAAGCGTGCAAAAACCGTGCTTTTTTCTTTTGGCACCACAAAGACCAGCATCCTCCAAGAAAAATTTACGGCGTTCTCTCATTTGCACATAGTTAAATGCAACCTGATCTCGATTCTCACACTGACTTGAGTATTGGAGTCTCTCACCGTTACCTGTGCCGCTATCCCTGATCTGTTTGGTTGTCTTGCAGGCCATAAACAAGAGCAAAGCTCCTCCGGACGATACCCTTTGAATGAATTTTGTACACATACTTTTTATTGGGAATTGATTTGAAGACATGCTTTAAATAGCTAGGCCATGCTTAATTTTAAGATATGGTTGATAGCAAGAGAATGCTTGGTGGCAAGACCTGACGTCCAACTCAATTAGGTCAATCCATTGTTCGACTTGACGTTTATACCTTACTAATTCATGAAGACATGTGAGATATTAGTACAACCTAATTAGAATCAAATTATAATCATATGCAATATTAGTACAACTAAATTTAAATTCTTGAAGGAGGATATAACGGATTTTAGTTTGGATTATTGGTTAAAATATCAATCTATAGTTGATTAATCGAACTTAAATTTAGATCAAATTGAGTTCAATCCATTCACAGATCTATTCTGTGGCGATGTTTACTCAATCACTCATGTAAGTAAAAATGGAGATAGGACAGTGAATTGGTTCCATAGTGTTATGTTTTTGAAATATGCAAGTAATGTGATGTTAAAAACTATTCAACCTATTCTCGATCCATATATATTATCGGATTTGTGTTATGTTGAGTTCATGTTGTGTATAAATTATGTTTAAGTCGGTTTCATACTATATTTACCTAAATTCTTATCGATTTTGTTACTTAAAGGTCGAACAAATTCATCTATTTACAATATGAACTTTCTAAGACCAATCTAAATGTTTTAATTTTTTATTGATTTCGACTCAAGTAGTGCAAGAAGTTTGGAAGGTTCAAGGGTAAAGTCCAAAACTGTCAAAAGAAGTATAAGTTAGTGGGCAAAATATACTTTAACCCCCGTAATTATGACTCCTACCTCATACTACGCTTTAACTATTATTTTTCTCACATTCGTCTCAATTTTAGTTAATAAGTTTACATTGCCCCGATGACAAACATCCATTACAAATTACACATAAAAATGTTGGGGTTTAACGCTATGTGACAACAATTTAGGTAATTAACAAAGTCTTGGTAAACTGCGGCCGTAACTATAACGATTTTAAAATAGTGAAATTCCTTGTCAGGACTCGCACAAAATTTGTAAACATCTGGACTAGTAAAAGATTAGACATTTTACTCTTGTAAGTCTCCTCCAAACAAGTAAGTTATATCTTCTAAGAAAAAATAGTAGCAATTAAAACGTGTAAGAAACGAAATAGTAATAAAACAGTAAAAATATAGTTTCCTTCCAGATAAAATAAAACTAAATACAATAATAGACCTTACAGTGTTTGACACAACCCGTCAACACGACACGCGATTGATAACAAGATATCGTTTAATCTTAATAAGTTTTAAACCATATTTCAATTGATTTCAAACTCTTTTATTAGATTTGTTGATACAAAATGTACTTACAGATAATACAAGACCAATTATAAACGACTCAAACTTGACAATTCAATTCCAATTATACATAATTATAAATGGTCGTATATGACAACTTCTAACACGATACGGCTTATTTGATCATTCTAAAGTTACAGACAATTGATGTACCATATTTCCGATCGAAATGGACTATTCTATGTGGTGGCTTTTGTTTCTTGGACTGATTTGCATGATGAGTGCTACTCACATTTGAACATTCTAAGTCCACATACATGGAAGCCACAGACGTGTAGTTTTATCTCATTTGTCACAGTCTTGCAGTTTTGCATAAATTCATGAATGGATGAAGGCAGTAAATGTCGAACCTATTAATTATTTTATAGCTGAGAACTGTTCTAATCATATATTTTTGAATTCATAACTGCAACGAAAATTCAGAACAAACATAATTACTCGCAATGAACATGCGTCAGATTTTTTAAAGCGTAACTTAAATTTCAAATCTCGAGATAGTAAACTTTGAGGAGTTTTTATTCGAATTATCTTGACGCATTGCTCAAACGATTACATAGATAATTTTTCCTCGTCTCCGCTGGTCCACTACTACCAGTCAACTTTTCCTCTCGTCCCCTAATTTCCCCTAACTGGATCAGATCAAAGTAGTGTAGACAGTCATTTTCAATGGTAAAAGGTCATGACTTCTTGAATGGTTGCATAATATGCGTTAATCATTTGACAATTCAAATAGAGAAATTTCCACAATATTTTCCTATATAAACCCTCCATTATGTGCATTACTTCTCATCAAAAATCCAAGTTTTTATTTTCTCGAATACAAAATGAGGTCGTTTGATATCTCAATTACTCTTTCTTGTCTCATTGTCTTAGCAGCCTTTCATTTCTCTCAAGCCCAAAACTCTCCCCAAGACTACCTTAATGCCCACAATGCAGCTCGTTCACAGGTGGGTGTTGGCCCTATGACATGGGACGACAAAGTTGCAGCCTATGCACAAAACTATGCTAATCAGAGGATTGGTGACTGCAATCTCGTGCACTCGGGCGGTCCATATGGTGAAAACCTTGCTAAAGCCACTCCCTCCTTGACAGGTACTGTTTGAGATTTTTATGTAGTGAAACAATCGTTCTCTTAAATATAAATAGAATTCTATCGAACCATGTAAATTCTCATGTTCGTTTTTTATTTATTTTATTTTGTTATTTCTTTCATATGTTTGATATTTTACTGCATTGCACGTTCACAACAGGTACTGATGCAGTGAACATGTGGGTTAATGAGAGGCGTTACTATGACCACAATTCAAACTCTTGTGTTGGTGGAGAGTGTAGGCACTACACTCAGGTGGTTTGGCGCAAATCAGTTCGTCTCGGATGTGCTAGGGTTCGGTGCAACGATGGTTGGTGGTTCGTGACTTGCAACTATGATCCCCAGGGCAACTTCGTTGGCGAGCCCCCTTACTAGAGAAACAACTACATAATGCTGGCTCAACTCAACAACCGAACAAAATTTTGTCCCGATTGTTTGAGGTGGCCTGCTTGTTATTATCTATGAGGGTGCCATCATGGATAAGGCTATGTATTAGATATGTACCGAAAATAAAACAATAATGGCGCATTATATATGTAATCTATACAATAATTATGCACCATGAGTGATTGTGATATTGTTTGTCTGTGCCTCTAAATCCCACCTCTCTCTCTCTCTCTCTATATGAGTAGGTCTTCTAACAATACATGGTGGATAATTTATTATTAATAAAAAATATAATAACAGGGACGTTAATTAGATCTCTCTTTGATGCTAAATAAATCTTGGTAACATGGCTTAAAGGTGAAGGATGCAAATGACTGATTTATTACCTAGGAGAGTTACAAAAAGAAGCTTCGAACTCATATTGTCCATGGGTTGAGAGCGGAAATTGAACTTTATGAATAGTAATCCTCCTCTATTTCTTGGTAGCTCAATGGTAGAATGATCGATTGTTAACTAATTCATAACAGGTTGTCAATCTCTACTCTCCAAACTTTCTTTGAACATTTCATTGGCATCAAATAAAAATAAAAAATGTACAAAATAATCCCAAATTTTCCTATCATCCTAAACTCGGAAATTCCGAATGTTACCCTAAAAGCCCACTCATTCAATTTTTTTTTAAATTTTTATTTATGTAGTGGAGTACTGCCAAACCCATATTGAAGTAATTAGAACACGTCCAAGTCTTTGTGGAAAAATGACCACAAGACTAGGAAAACAAAAAGTAAACTAGTTGAGATGGTAGCATTTACTTATTTTTGTTGCTGATAAATTTTCATTTTCTATGGATCTTTTTTTTTTTCTTTCTCTAATGACATCGAGAAGGACTCTACGTAAAATGAAGGGAAAATTACTTATCACTTATCTCTCCGAGACTCTTATAGGCCAAGAGTATTGCACAATGTGTACAATCTCTATTTTCAGATTTTATCAAGCATAGGTGAAGTCAATATCAATACAACTCGCTCTAGTCACATTCACAATGACACCTTCGTTTTTGAGTGTGTTTCACGTTTTGTGTAAACCTAATTCTCACTCGACTTGCGATTAACTCGAGACATCATAGAGGTCTCAACTGAATTGCTCAAGTCATCATCATTGAAACATAGTATATCATCCGATACTGTTTAACAACGTCATGATATGGTCTGAATCTCTGATCATATTCAACTTCTTATTGGATTAATATTTTTTATGTATATCATTCAATACTATTCTGTGGTGTAACGATAGATCTATTTCAATACCTTCTACACCGATGACCAATTGAAATATATTTATAACTCCTTCTTTGACAAAAAAACTATATGTAGGAAAAAAATGTCTATTGCAGTAAAGTGTAGAGAAGAATGTGAGTAAAGATGTGCTTACCAAATCTTTTAGTAAATATTGTTTATTAAATGAATGCGGGTGTTGGATCAGTAGTTCCGACCATAAAAAGTTAATGGGACAACTAATCCAACACTCCACATTAATTTGGTAAAAGTTTTGTTAAGAATAGCAGTGCTCGAAGAACGTTGCCTAACATTTGAATTCAATGGTCTTTTCATATGCCAGAAACTACTTATGGCACTACATGTAGTATTGCAATGTGAAGGGCACAGTTTGAAATTAATAAACTTTAAAGGTGTTAAATAGCATTCTTGTTAAACCACTTTGTTCATCATTTGATCCAATTTCCAGTTACAATAGTCATTTGCTATCTGCAAACAATTGTCTGTTTTTTTTTCCAAGAAATTTTAATTTCAAAAAAGAAAGATGGTAAATGAATTAATTTCCGTCGATGGTATTTTAACCGAAAAAAGAAGAAGAAAAAAAAAACTTCAAAGTGAAAAAAGAAATAACATCATCTTCAATTCTTCCTAAAACAAAATCATTAGATTTCTCTTAATCCTTTTCTATAGTAAAGGAAGAAATTAAACTTAAGGTTAATCAACCGTAAGGTTATGAGTTCAAACCCGAAGACAATAATTTTATGCAAATAATGCTAAAGATTATGCCTCCAAGAACCTAGTTTTTTTTTTGGTTTGGGGGGGGGGGGGGGGGGGGGGGGAGAGAGGATTGGGACTAGAGATGTCAGTGGACCGAAGCGGGGGCGGAGGGTGTAGTCTCCATCCCCGTACCCGCTTAAAAAAACTCCGTCCATCCCCGTTAACGGGTATAATTTTCATCCCCATCTCCGTCTACGAGTAAATTTCTAATCCCTGCCTCCGTCCCCACTTCCCCGTACCCGCCCAAGCCCAAGCCCAAACTTAAGCCCAAACCCAAGCTCAAGCTCAACCCAACATAATCCAAAATTCTAAATAAATCCAACATTTTAAATAATTCAACAACATTCTAAATAATCTAACACAACATAATGTAGCATAACAACCCCAAACATACAAAAAACCCAAATGATAAAAAATACAAGAAGGGTCCCCGACTACTTATACACTTCCATGCTCTTTCAAAACTTTGCAACTCTTTAAGATTCTTCACCATCATTTGTACAAGGCCAACCACTGTCCTACTGTCTCCAATCATGAACAGATATCTAACTTGGAATCCGTAAAGAACAGCATGCAAACAACTAACCATGCCTTAATTTTGATAATATAACAGAGTTTCATTTTCAACTTCATTCAAAAATTAAATATTATTCTCAAACTTCACAATTAAATTCTCACCCAAGCACAAGAAAAAGGACAAAAGCATAAAAGAACTAAGAAAAGGGTTTCCCAGACTATCTCAACATAACACAAACAACAAATGTCCAAAATACTATTTGAATATTTGTAATGGAGAAACTTTTTCTGCCATATAGCTTCACACATGTAATTTAATAAAAAAAACAAAACATAAAAAACTATATGTTTTAACGGGTATAGCGGGGGCGGGGCGCCGGGGGGGGTAAGGGTAAGTCCATCCCCGCTTTTATTCCCGCACGGGTTTATACGGGTATCCCGGTATACATCCACCGTCCAATAAGTATAGTCCATCTCTGGTCCAAACAGGGCGGGTTTGGACGAATACCCATTTTTCTCCAGTCCACTGCCATCCCTAATTGGGACTTGAATCATTGATTTCAGGAAGGCAAAACCTTCACAAGGTAAAAAATATCATTGGACCAAAAGCCCATTGATCTATAACATAGTAAAAGGTGTTATTTTTATAATAACCTTAATCTTTTTCTCATTTCAATAATAAACATGCACTTTGCATATATTTTATATGGCATTGCTCTTTTTTGAAAAATGAACAAAAGGTACTTTGAAAATGGATTGGTTTCTTACCTTTTTCCAAGCCATTCAAACCTAAACTTTTAACTCAAGATAATTTAAGCGGTAACAGAGATGATTTGTAAATTCAGTCGTCTTGAGTTTGGATCTTAACAACTCCTTGAGCCTAGATCATGAGAAATTTATCCCTTATGAATACCCTAATTTCAGTGTGGATGGTCAATCGAGATGCGTGTAAACTATTCTGAATACTCTTGACCGTTGAACAAAAAAAAACCCTAAACTTTTCACCTATTTCCCTATTAATACCTCTTGCAATATTGCTCATTATCCATCAATATTTGCATTGCACAATAGGAAAATAGCAAATTAATTGAGGTGGTGCAAAATTTTACTACCTCTAGTTTTTCTGATAGAAAATGTTATGCTTACCAAAAAGATTTACCAAAACTTTCATATCAAATGATGTGTTATAATCTCTGTCATTGAATATTAATGAGATCCACTTATATAATAGGAAAAAATTGTGCCATATCATTTGAGATGGAGATTTGATAAACTGGTCACGAGACTACCTCAATGCTCACAATGCGGCTCGAGCCGAGGTGGGCGTCGGTCCTATGAGATGGAACTTGACCATAGCTCGCTATGCCCAGACCTATGCAAGAAAGAGGATCGGCGACTGCAGCCTCGCGAATTCCAGTGGGGACTTTGGGAGAACATAGACAGGGACTCCGACGATTCCTTCACCGGCGTGGCTGTTGTGAACCAGTGGGCTGGTGAGAAGCCTAATTATGACTATAACTCCAACTCTTGTGTTGGGGGAGAGTGGCAATATACTCAAGTGGTGTGGCGTATCTCAGTTTGTCTCGGGTGCGATGCAGAAACGGTATGTGGTTCATTACATGTAACTATGATCCACCTGATAACTATGTTGGACGGCGCCCTTATCGAAGATGTTATCTTGATCTTGTGCATGATTTACTGGTGATTACGTACATTTGAAATTTGCGTTAAACGACCATATACTTTCAAAAAACATATAGTCTGCACGATTCCTTGGTTTAGAACAAGTGTTTTCTATGTAGTATTAGGGATGCACACAAATATGTTAGCAAATAAGAAAAAAGGAGAGGAATGAATAACAGTGTACTGGACTTCTAAGTCTTAATGTAACAGTTCTGGTTTGTTAATAAACTGCTATCTTCGTGTGTGGTTGTATAAACAAAGTGTACACCCATTTTTTTTTATTCTTCTTTCTTTCTTGCTTGCTTGTCCAATTATTATAGCCGATCCAAGGTTGGATCATCAGGCATTGGATCTGGATTTTTTCCAACATAATATTTTTTCAATTTTTTATTCAATGATATATTAATAATCTAGAATTCAATTGGGTCCATGGTGGAGGTTGTGGTTTCCGACTATCGACTTAGAGGTACTAAGATTTATTAGTCATAGAGTTAAAAAACGGGATCGAGTGATACACATGTAATGCTAGATAAAAAAAGTTATTAAACATAACGAGAAATTCAGATCATATCGTGGTGTCACAAAAGAGCATCTTGGCGTCATGGAACAATGACTTGGACAACAGGGTCACATCATCCGATATGGCTCCTAGTCCACCATGAATTGAGTGGGAATTGTGGTATATATGATTTGGTGGAATGGTATTCATATCGGATAATATTTTAAGTTATATGTGGTCCCCTACTACGGTAATCTATTGTTCAAGTGTATTATGTCGGGCACGGTACCTATTTTGAACTCAAAATTACAACGATTGTACATTAAAGGAAAGTCTAATAACTTTATTATGCAGGCTTTTATTCCTAATTCTAATTTTAGTACTTTATATTTTTTATTGATAATTTTTTGGAACAAGTATCTATTTTAAAAGTAAATTAAGAAAGCCCGTTTAAGGCCCATTAGGACTGGTTCCAATTTTGGCCCGTTAATAGCCTGTTGGGCTAACCTTTGGGCATTATGTGGGTTTGGGTATTTTCTAGCAAGCCGATCCGAGCTTTTAAAGTGGAATCTATTGTATATAAATGGATTTCTCACTCAATAATGGTTGATGATTCATAAAAAAAAAAAAATTTGAAAAAAAAAATGTATTAGTGGGATCTGAGTGCAGGGTTCAGGGTTAGTATTGCAGAACCAAATCACAAGGAATAATGTGTTTTTGTTTTAAAAATGGAGAAAAAAAATAATTTATTTTCCAATTTATTTTGGGGAAAAAGAAGAATGGTTTGGTGAAAAAGAAAAGTAGAGTGGAAAAGACATGGTGGATCACAAGTCAGACTCACGAGTAGCAACACCTGAACACACCCACCCGACCCGCCCCATTAAATGCTCAGGCCTGTTGCGTACTGTAAACTCGCAACTTCCCAAGTCCATGTTTTTGGATCCACAAGATTCAGAGAGAGAGAGAGAGGAACAGTAGGGTCAAATAAGCTCAACGCAGTGTAATGGGTCATTACACCCACTGAAGATTATTTACTCTTTTAACAATGCAATAGATGCATTCTTATTTCTGAGTTTGAGAAGTTGAAACCAAAGAATTACCCTTCTACTTTGTCTTTGGTGCACAGATTTCTTGTGTTTCTTACTCCTTTTTAGCTCCTCCAGGTATGTTCTTTCCTTAATACCTTTCTCTTTTAGATTCTGCAATCATTATTCCCTATTTAATGGTCACTACACTTACTTGCACACCTGTTTATTATACATGTTTATATGAGATGTGGTTGGAAAATAGTGAACTAAATGACCAGAATTTGATGTCATTGGGGCAGATAACTCAAATAATTGATTCATTGCTGTTATTCAACTATAGTTTTTTGGGTTTCTGCTTTGTAAAGATCCGATTTTGGTTTAAGTTTTGTTTCGGGGAGGGGGATGTTCAAAGTTTGGATTTTACTGAGTGGATATAAATGCTTATAGGTTTATAGGGTTGATTTGTTTATGGATTTTTAATGTTTGTGATTTGGGTTCCTTCCTTGGATTCATAACTTCAACTTTTGCTTTTGATGTTTCTGGCAAGTTTTTTTATGGTGTGTTTCTCTTTGTTGGGATAAGATAGTCTTTTTATGGGGAAGAAGACTGGGTGCTTGAACTTGTGATTTTTTGGTGGACTATGATTCCTACTGAGTTGTGGTTGAAATCAAAGGGTTTTAAAAAATCTCAATCATATTCTGCTGCTCTTGTACAGTTACTCTCTCACTAAAATTATGCATCTTGCGGTGAAAGGATTAGAGTGGTTTCAAATCATCTGTCTAGGAAATATTCTTTTTTTTTGTGCTAATTTCTTTCCCTCCCAAATTTGTAGAAGACATATATAGGCTATATATTTATTTTTTACCCTCATTTGTTTTTTTGGTTGCGGTAGAGGGTTTGGCTCAAGTTGTTGGTGATTGGATTGCCATGTATTTACTGTTTAGGTAGTAAGTTCTAGATGCTTAATGAATGTGAAGTTTACATTAGTTTAGGAGTAAGTGCTTACTCTTCGTGCGTTTTAGTTTGAACTTATAGAATGATTTAAGCTAATTAATCAGTCATTTTTGGTTTGTCGTAAGAGTGGAAAATGAGGATAAGAATTGTCAAACTCATCCATTTTAACAGTTTGTTCTTGGATTCAAACCAACTGAATCATTATAGTAATGTTTTATTAATTTCACTGCATAGGATTTGGTTAGGTTCTCAAAAAAAAAGTATACTTTCTGAATTTTATTCTAAGATTTTTGGTTGAATGTTGATTGAATATAAGTGTGACGTAAATGGAGTAGCTGTGATTTTTAAGCATTCAATTTTGTGACCAACCATTAAAATGAAGTGTTTATAACCTACTGGTTTAAATTTTGAGGAAGATTTAAAAGTTACTTTTATAAATCCATTACTCCTTCTCCTGGTGACAATATTGGATTCAACTTTGGCTGCGACAGAGTGGGATTCTGTAAAAGATTAAGAGTAAGAATAGACTTGTTTCACATTGGTGATATGACTGTGCTGCTCTCTTCATTTAATTTCTGAAATAGGCACCAAAATGGTGCAATGAAATAGATCAACCAAATAGAAACATAAGACCAGGTGTCCTTTGTTTTAGATTTGATTCCTTTGTTTTATGACTTGGTTCATTTGACCCTGCAACTCTTGTTGAAGTTTGGTATATGTTGGATTTCCAGGCAGGTTATCATTTGTTACCAACAGGAGAGGACAAAATTAGAAAGTTTTGGGAATATCATCATGCTTAGGCAATCGCCTAGTAGAAACCAGAAATCTAAAGGAATTAAAGTCAAACATGTTCTGCAAATTTGTTTGTTGCTTGCTGTTTGCTTCTGGTTGATTTACCAAGTCAAACACTCCCATGATAAAAAGAAAGAATTTGATGAAAAGGATGCAAAGATCTCATTAAACACAAGAGGTGGCAGCGAATTATTAAGACTTGGAAGGAAAGATCTCTACCCTCAGTTGGAGGAAACAGTAACAAAAAATGAAGAGCATGACGAAGAAGCAGACAAAGAGGCTGCAGGAGATAATGAAGAAAACAAGCACAAAGAAGAAGAGCACGAAGATGACAAGAAGACTGAAGAGAAAGAGGGCAAAGGGAGAGGAGGTGGAGATGATGAGATAGATGAACTTGATCAAGAGAAATCTGGTGCAGAGATTGATCGTCAGGAGGATTTCATAGATGAAGAGAAGGAGAGAGACGAGGGCGATGGGAAAGAAACTGAAGAGAAAGATACTGAAAATAAAAATGGTCAAATGGAGGAGGGTTCTTTGGAGAACCATGATCATGATGAAGGGGCCAGTAATACACATGAAGCACGACAAGAACATTATAAGGCAGATGATGCTTCTAGTGCGGTGACCCATGATACACAAACTATTAGCACTGAAAATGAAAATGGAAGCTCAGAAAACTCAAATGAGCATGCTGAAGTGAATGCTTTTGAACAGGAAAATAAAGTCAACAACACTGAGGAAGTCAATGTTGGTCAAAACAAGACAGCCTTAAATGTGGAAGATGGTGAAATTGCTGAAAATGAGAGTCTTTTAAATGGAACAGCTAATGCAGAAAAGGGTTCTGGGATTGTTTCATTCAGATCTGAATATGGTACATTTTTGAATCCTGTTAGTGACCAGCCACGACTAAGCAATGCCACGAAAGAAGCGAGTACTGAAACTCATGCCTTGTCCTTGCAGAATGGAACAGAGACTATATCAGATTTTAGTGGAGTTCTGAATGCCACGGTGGGGGGCACAACTTCTGGGGAAGGCTTCAACTTACGGACCATTGCTCTGGAGCACGCGAACACCTACACCACAACTACTGATACTAATCAATCGGATTCTAATGCAACAATTTCCACTACACTTAAGGATGCTGAAGCAACACCTGGGGAGTCCTCGAATTCCTTCACTAATCCAGAGTTTGTTGCATCAGAAAAGGTCATAACGTCTAATACATCTGTTGAAGCAGAGCATAGCTCCAGGTCTTCAATAACAGGTGAAATTACTGATGCAACTATGAATGAGATGTCGGACCCTAGTAATGACATGGATAAAACAGATGAAACCTCAGGCTTTTCCCAAACTGAGAAAGCAGAAGTTCAGCATGACGCCATTGATTTCTCTGATTCTTCCATACCGGAGGAGACACAGGTTCGCACAGACCTGGAGACACTGCCAGAGTTAACTACTGAAGGAAGTAACATCGAAGATGATGCTGCAGAATGATAAATCAGATTAGGCAAATGCTGGGTATTTCATCGTATCAATCTTCTCCTTGTTTTATTTCTCACACGCCAGTTCTATGGTGTGTTTTTGATACCTTCATCTGAAATATTGGTCAATTGTCCAGAGTGTATGGTTCTACTTTGCAGGCAAAATGTAAGCAAGTTGATATTACTAAAAGTTATCTGTATATTCTTGCTTTGTCGATGTCAGTGTTTTATTTTGTATGGTATTCTATTTCATTTGATTGAATGGAAAAGATTTTTTACATCTTTAATGTGACTTTTTTTTTGTTTTCTCATTTGTGGGGATAAATCACCCGAGTAAGGGAATAATTATGTGCTATTGCCGAAAATGGTAGATGTTTCCCATAGGATGTCACCTTCAAAGTCTAAAAGATGTTCCAGTCGTCGGTAGGACGGTCTAATAGTGATTGAACTTCTTGCTCTTTCACTTATCTTTTCTTGTAGCTCCAAGTAGCTAACAGGTGAACACATGATTTCTATTTGTTTTAATCTCAAAGATATGTATATGCTACATCTGAATGTTTTCAATCTTCTTCAAGAAATCATCTGGTTGTTGCTTCTGAAGGATTTCATGGGGCTTTCTGGTCTCATAGATTTTGCTTCTTAATGAAACTGAGGTGGTTTCCAACCAATTTGTCTGAAGGCTTGACAGGCTATGAGCTGTTTTGAGTTAGAAATTCTCATAGATCAAGCAGCAAAAGTGTTAGAAATGGTGGGTGATGCACTGTCTTGTGGACAAGGTATGGTAGGGGATACAAATACATAATACCAATTTGATACGACCTATTCACAACAAATTGACAACTCTAATGCCTTGTATATGTTCAAATTTAGCTCACTCTTGGGCAGTTTATGGCTTACAGGTGGGGTGCTTTAGGGATGTACATAATCCGAACTCCAAAGGGCATATTTGCTGTCAAAATCAGTGGGGAGATATCCCTAAGACAACTGAAACCATACTCATGTGGTAATAGGTGACACAAACTTAATTATATACAATCACGGCGTCGACCCAACATAAACCCAAGCATACACGATTATAAATTTGTGTGTAAAGTCGAGTCAGTGTTGATAAAAACACGATTAGTCACACACGAAATTGATAAAACACTATTCCTTGCTAGCCCTATTTGATCTTGCATGGTGAAACACGATTCATATTATGAACCGTTTTAAAGATGCACTTGAATCAAATGTGGCCCTTAAATTCAGTGGGTGATCTATCGACGGAGAAAATGGATTAAAATTGTATGAAAGTGAATCTCATTCAATATTTTCATCTAAAAGAAGAGTTGAGAGATATAATTGATAAACAACTTGACTGTATTTTTAAAAAGCTGATTTCTAATTTCGAACCCACGTTGTATAGCTCAGTGGATGAGCACTTTCCGTTCTAGATACATAGCAAATTAAATGAGAAATTGGAAAAAATTATGTGGTGACGAAGATGCCATTATACATCAAGAAAGTTGTCAAGCACTATGACAAGTTCTTTCATTGTTTTTTCTCCTTTGTGGAACTCTATGACATTCTTTTTACCTCATGCCAAGAAGAAGCAAATAAGATTCTATATGGGAACTTTGCTTATAATTGTGGACCACCTCACACTTAATGTGCCAAACAACTCCCCCCCTTCCCCACCCCAAAAAAAAAGTGCATCGATTTGAATTCCAATGTATTTTATTTTTAATTATCCTCAAATTGTAAATCATTTACCGAATATTAGTGGAGATCTAATTATACATAATGCATTGTATTTGAATTTATGATAGGTGATCTATTACTGAAAAAAGTAGAGCGAAAGTTTAGTGTGTGTGAGAGATAAATGGCATCTGGAAATACCCACCACCTAATATGCCAAGAAAGTCCATGAAAGACAAGAGAAGTGTGTGTGGTGGGAAGGATGGGAAGGTTTGCCAACTAACCTAATTTGTTTTTTTTTGGGCATAATGCCATCCTACATATAAATTCTTAAATTTTTAATCCAACCAACAACATAGGATTCCAATCTAGAATATGTTCTCCTAACAAACCTCAGATGGGTTGGCAGTTGGCACACACTGGCTAACCAGAAAACAGGAGGATCTATCTTGTAAATTACAACTTTAGAGGGCACGATCGATCATGAAAAATTTTCGATACCAAAAGTTCATGATCGATCATAAGTATCTGTGATCGATTATGATATTCCTTTGAATAGTTATAACTTCTCTTTTTAAAGTTGTAACTTTACCATAAAAAATGGTAACCAATGGTACTGGTACCATTTTTTTTTTTTGGGAAAATTTCAGTCACATCCCTTTTAGTTTACTATATCTTCAAGGACACCCCCTCTATTATCAAAAACATCACTGACACCCCTTCTAGTTTATATTTAAACATCACTAACACCCCCTACCATTAAACTATCATTTCTAACAAAAAAAAATTAATCTAAAATACCAAAAATGCCCCTACATAAACCTCAAGTAATTTTTCTACATAAAATTTTATTAAAATTCGAGTCGATTAAAATTTATTTTTCTACATATTAAAATTTGAACCAATTAAAATTCGATTGAAGCTGAATAAATTTTATTTTTTTAACGTATTAAAATTCGAGCCTATTAAAATTTATTTTTTACATATTAAAATTTGAGTCGATTTGAACTCTACCAGAGTTATTAGCGCCGATTAAAATTCGCTTTCAAGTCGATCAAAATTTATATTTTTTTACATATTAAAATTCGTGTCAATTAAAATTGGATTTATTAAAATTTGAGTCAATTAAAATTTATATTTTTTATGTACTAAAATTTGGGCTGATTAAAATTCAATACGAGTTGATAAAATTTAATTTGAGTCTATTAAAAATAATTTTTAATTGGCTCAAATAAAATTTTAATTAACTCAAATTTTAATACGTAAAAAATATAATTTTTAATTGGCTCAAATTTTAATATGTAAAAAAATAAATTTTAATTAACTTGAATCGAATTTTAATTCACTCAAATTTTAATACGTAAAAAAAATTAGAAAACAGAGGGGGTCTCATTGAAGATATGCTTATCTAAAAAGGGTGTGGATGAAGTTTGTCCTTAAATATATAATGGACAATTTAGTAAAATTACATTCTAGTTAATATTTTTAATCTAACAGGGGGTGTTACTGAAGATTCAAAAAATAAAGGGAGTGTTCTTGAAGATATGGTAAACTAGAAGGGGTGTGGTTGAAATTTTTCCTTTTTATTTTTTTTTTTGGTACCGTGGAGTTTCCCCTCCAATCAACCTAACCATACCATAGCAGCTCAGTCTAGGCAATCTCTGCTAAATGCATTGAATGGATTCCCTTGTAGACTGCTCTGTTCCTGCATCTAGAACAAAACTGAAGTCTCAACTGGTAGGTTAGATTCCCCCACCATATGGTCGATTCAAGCTCAACATAAATGGAGTCGCCCCACGCAATCCTGACTTAGCAGAAGGAGGGGGGTGTACCTTATCAGAGTATTCTAGAGTGCAAATGAGGTGAAGTAACCCCAGCTGATGTATAGTTTTTGATAATGCAATCTTTATTTCACCCGAAAATAATAATAATTTTGTAATCAATTTAACAAATGAATGAGTAGATACATAAAAAAAACACAAAAATACATTGTCACTCACTATACACTCTCTAGAAAATAACAGCTAAAAAGTGCTGTTACTTAATCAACAAATCCAGCAATCAAAACACCTAAATGTAACGAAACGAAACAAGAGAAGAGAGCCAGACCAAAAATATTATTCCTGACCCGGCTGCCTCAACTCCTTCCGGAGCTTATGTGAGAATAATCTGCAAGCATCCATACTAAGATCCATCGCAGCTGCCAATGCCACGAATGCTGCTGCATCCTCTGTGCACGTCACGTGCTGCACCCCAACCTCCACCTCCGGCTTACTACACCTCCCAGCACCCTCCACTGTTGATGACATCACAAACCCTCTGTACAATAGCTGTGCCCATGACCCAGATCCAGATTCTGAACCAGATCCAGACCCCGACCCAAAATCATAACTGGTGCTAGGACTAGTCATTGGGGAAGCGCCAGTGGTAATGTCTATAGTGAATTTCCCACCATTTTTGGTGCTGATGGTGGAATTGGCAAGATTTATGGTGTCAATGCCACCCTCGGGGAGAAGTTCAAACCGGTAACCGAGGTGGTGACCGCCACTGTGTTCACGCCAGGCTTCCAGGCGGCCCCAAGGCTTCCAAGTACCTTGAGACGGGCGGAGGATGAGCCATGCACCTGGGTTTGATTTTCTGACCCTGTCGGTGCCTGGTGATGGGACAAAGGGTGTCACCATTGATGCGACAGCCACTGGTGAGCCGGAGAGGTCGTGAATGGTTAGTGACCATCCCTTTCTCTCTTTTACAGGTTGTTCCTTATCTGATGTGAAGGAACTTAGCCAGCTTTTTGAAGTGCTTGGTTCAGATAGTGATGATCTGTTTCATGAAAACTAAGATTAGATACCATTGAAGAAACTAAGATTATCAGAACTAAAAAGCTAGAAACCAAATGATGTGACACGACAAAATTCAGTTTATTTGACAAAGCACAATTGGAAACCAGTTAGAGAAACATTTTTGTGATCTGTTCCATGACAATGCAAGATCGGAACATATCAGCAATCGACAAATTAGATAAACAATTTGACTGACCGACCAAAATTAATGCCAGATTAGAAACTCCAATCAACAAAGCAATGCAAAAACACATCAGTTAAAGTAATTCCCCAATAATCAGGAAACGAATAGAAGGAAAAAATAAAAAGAAAACAAACAGTAGAATGATCTATTCCCTAATAATGCTATGCAACAAAAGAAAAATTTGCTCTTTATCATGGAAAATTTTGCAGTAAACAGTCATACAACAGTTCTTTTTATGGAGTATAAACAACAAGTCAATACATGCTAAAATAATTCTATCACAATTGTTCATGCATTGTATCTACACTTGATCTTTTGCCAAAAGGTCAGAAAGTTAACTGTGCGTGCCATCTAAAAGCAGCACTTTTTTTCTTCATCATTTTTTTGTTTCTTTATTTTTCCTCTTTTTATCTATATAAAGGGTGTTTTCAAGAACATGAATTTCCTGTCCATCTAGATATACGCAAACAAATACCTAACCCATTTTTCCATCCTGGAAAAAAAAGTAGTGCTCCTAAGAATTGTCAAAGTCAATGTTACACACAGCTAAGCATTATGTTCAAAATACATGGCTCAAGTGAAGAGTTCAATTCCAATGTGCCTTTCTCTTTCATGTTTGGGTTTTACTTTTACCCCTCTTGTTGCCAAATGGAACAACGCCAATTCTCCAAGTCATACCCAGGAATCTCCATTGCTAAACTTAAAAACCTCTACATACATAATTTCCAGATTTAGAAATTAACTCTACTACAAAAACCAACATGACAAATCTCAAAGAAACCAATGAACAAACATCTTGACCACAAACAATTATACCCCAATACTCAAAAAGTAAATGAGAAACACAAACTAACCTGGATCTGAAATCCCTCTCGCCGGAGTTTCTAAAACCGAACTTGCAAGTAAAAACCGGCTGTCTCACATTCCCATTAACTTGAAACACCTGTGGACTACACTCCGGCTCTCCATCAAACTGAAACACAAATCTCGGGTCAGGCTCAGCCCTTACATTCACATGCAATTCCGCCGCCGCCGACGACTCTTTCACAGTCCCACCAACTTTTACCCATCCATTCTGAATCACACAACCTCTATTTTCCACAACCTTCAGATTATCCAACGGCACCGAAACACATCCCAGAAGCTTCCCACAGTTCAACCCACATGTATTCCCTCTCCTTCCAGTATAGATCTCTATCTTTAAACAAGTGGGTTTTCCCTTAGACGAAGATTTCTCCACGAGTTTGTCGAATTCAAATTTGTTCATGTTGAAACAAGCATGAATTTGGTCATCAATTTGATGGGTTTCTTGAGAGATTAAAAGGATTGTTGAGAACTGGGTTCCGAAGTTCTTAAGCTTAATCTTGCAGTAACATGGAGAACAAGAAGGATGAACGCCCGAGAAGGCCGGTTTCGTTGCCACTGGAAACTTCACCGCTAAGTTTCCTACTACAATCCTCACGAAAGGACACGGGTCCATTGAGTCCTTCCGTTCTAGCCCAAGTAATTTCAGTACTTCACCACACAGTAGGTATCAGTAGGAGCAAGAATGGATTTTGAATGAGATAAAGATGGTGATGATATAATGAGAGGGAGAGAGAGAGAGAGAGAGAGAGAGAGAGAGAGAACAGGCTGGATTGGGTGGGGGAAGATGTGAATATAATGCATGGGAATGCGTGCGAGGATGAGCTGTGTGCACGTACGCAGAGATGCCAGCAATGGGGGCATTTAGGGCATCTTCACTGTCAATTAACTGGCATTTTATTGTTCCATGATTTGTCCTTTCTGTAAGCTTTTCTCTCTCCTCTTCTTCTTGGCCTACTACTAGGGCTTTTTTTCCCCATAAAATAATATATAGATAGAATATTTTTCATATTCGTCCGATTATTGTCCGGATTCTACACCTGTCAATTGTGTGTACGTTTTATTGGGTTTGTATTAAAAAACATATTTCACTTATACTATATTTATTTATTAATTTATATTTAATAAATTATGTATAATTGATATATATATGAATTGTGTCGTATATTTTTTTTAATTGATTCCATACAAACTCGATTTGTTTATTAATCGTGTCGTATCGGGTCTACTATTTTACGAAATAGTTAGTTTTAGAAAGATCCAAACTTTCTAATTTTGTATTGTATTAATTAATCATGTCATATTTTGATACTCCTCGGCACCACATAAATTTTTACAAAAAATTCTATTCCAAAGAGTAGCTTAGTGGAGACAATCAAACAAGTACGAACTGAAAATTCAAACGTTTTGAGTTTAAAACTTCACAATTCTCGTGAGACTAGACTATAAAAAATAAATATTTATCTTACATGAATTCTCTAGTCTCGACATAATTAATTTACTTTTAATCGAATTAAAAAAATATTAATCGAAATACGTATTAATCGAAACAACCAACAGAAATCAAATCTTAAAACAGTTACGTCGGGATTAAGGTTCAGATGCTATCACATATCCTATCATGTATTGATACTTTAGATATTAAGGGAAAAGTATCCAAATTCTTATTCATTCATTAGACAACAGCTCGGTGGCAGCCTACTTGGTTTCTGAGTTTGAAATGTTGGATGGGCTACAACTGTGGACAGCTGTTAGGATCTTTTGCTTTGTGACAGTTGGACCGATTTGGACGCTAGGCTTTACCCACTGGAGCACCGGTCCCACCAGGACCATCCTGTTTGTGTGTGTGTGTTTTTTTTCTTTTCAACTTTAATAATTCGTGTTCAAAAAAAAAACCTTTAATAATTCATTTCTTTTGCACAAAAATACAACATAAACCACAATTTCATTTGATATAGCATTACGGTTAGGATCGATAATCGAATCGAGTTACTCAGACTTAATTTTGCGTTCGATTCATTTTCTAAACGAGTCGAGCGTAAATAATTTTTTAGGTTTGACCCGTTTATATATAAAATAGTCAAGCTATACAGGTTCGATTCGGTTCATGTTCGGCTCATTTAGAAAAACGAGCTTGACAAACTCAGTTTGAGTTCGCAAAGTTCAGCTCGATTATCAGCTCTAATTACGGTACCACTTCAATACCATATCGAAATTTTTTATTTCTCAATGTGATCCTATTTTGTAGTCAATAGACCCTTATGCGTTTTGAAAATAAAACTTAAATGTCTCTTATTTTGAAAAAATGATATAAGATCATACTCAATTCAATAAAATCTTATCGTCCCAATATTTTTAGAGTCGGTTATATTTTAATTATAATGATCATAGATTATAAAATAAGACAATAGTATTTGGTTTTTTTTTTTTAATATAGTTGGCTTGATTTATTTTTGTTCATGATATAGTGAATCATGTTGTCATGCAACATTCTAAGGACCTGTTTGGATGTTTATTTTTTTGGGAGATTTGGATTGCATTTATGAAATCTTCTCAAATTCAACCTCAAAGATTTGTACATGGGATTTTAAATTTTTTTTTTTATCCAATCTCATGTTTTTCAGGTAACATAAATATACATACATGAATTTATGTCGAATAATATTATTCAATTTACTAAAATATCCATTATTAGGTGAATAGAAGAATAAATTTTTTGGCAAAATAATATATTTATCTACAAATCCAACCTCTCACTTTTGAAGCTCCCATGAATTTCATCAAACCCTCATTCGGAAGCAGGCCGAGATTTATTTATCTTATGAATCCCGAGTCTCAAATCTTGAACCACAAAAAGATTTAGAAGGTGTATTGGACTATTTTTATAAAACTCAACCTTTAAATTCCATTCAAACTCGCATATCAAACATGCTCTAAGTATTAAAAACGGGTTTAGTAATTTCCTTTGGAGTTGTTTCTTTTTCTTTCGAAACAAACTTCTCCGGTGAAAACAAAACGGGTATTGGATCCTCCCCAATTACAAAATAATAGGAGAATCCTTCAATTCTTTTTGCATAATGAGAATCAATTTAGGACAACAAATTTTAAATTTGATTTATGAAAATTTTAATACCGAACAAATTAGATTCTTACTTATAGGACTATGTACAATGTACCAAATATAAGAATAAGGCATAGTAGGAGTAAGATTCTCATTTTGACACCTCATTCCTAGCTTCCAAATTAGACATCAATTTGTTTTGTTTGACAGTGACAAGCAAGACAGACAGTAGGGTTATATTAGAGGAATAAATTACTATCATAAATTCACGTCCTTTTTATATAAAAGCTTATCGAATTCATGTTTATATTTAATCTGATGTATTTTACGTTGATTATCAACTATTTTAACACAATCCTTCTATTTTAATCGAATTTGGGACCCATTTTGCACAGAAGAAAGCACCCACCGTGAGGCTTTTGGACAAGGTTTGTTGAATTAAATATTAATTTTTAATATATAATTGAATTTGGGATTTACACTTTTATGAGAGATTGAATGAGCTATTCCATCAACCAGCACATACTTTGGTGCGTAAGAAAAGATGATAAGGCGATATTATATCATATGAGTCATCAATTTCTTTAACCTTTCGACATTGAGAATGGATATCATGAATTCAATAATAAACGCTTTTGAGCTTTTTTGCTTCTTTCGCCTTCCGGGTCCCATTTAAAAGAAAATAAATTTCACTATTCCTTCATCTGGTTTGGAATCTTACTGAAAGGTCCACCCAAACATCATTTACTGTTGAAGAAATAAGAAATCTTTCTTTAGTGTCTTTCATGTAATTGTTTCTCTCAATCCTTACATACTGATATACTAAAAAAATGACATCATAAATAAATAAAAGGATATTTAGGTAATTGGTTCGTAAAAGAGTCAGTGGATGAAGTCTATCTCCCGTCCTTATGGCTATGGGTCCATCCTCGGATGAAAAGCTAAAGTTGTTCATATACATCCTCAGTTAAAAGAATCTAAGCTGCCCAAAAACAACTTCAGGTACAGGTGTCAAGGTCGTCCATACTACACCACAAGGGGAATCATTATCTCTAGGTCAAGACAAGTGTTTGGACCGAGCTCCCTTGCTCACGAGCTGGCTAAAAAAATAGGAGGTCATCTCAAAGCAAAACAACCTCACAATAGACTCTTCCAGAGGTATGGAGGACACAATGTATCCAAGTTTTAAGGTAGGTTACAAGGTCACCTCAGCATATTCTAGAAGCCCACGTCACACTTAAGAAATATAACTTCTAACGACCCAATATTCCTTCAACAAAATTCTAATAAACTTGTGGACAGTGTAATGATGATATAAGAACCACCTCACCTATGTGTATGAATACAAAGAACTTTTCCATGTAAAGGCATCTAAAGAAGCATAACCCTTTTGTCTCCTCCAAGCAATAGACAATTTACAATGAGCAAAAGACTCCATCACAGCTGATGAACCATTATAATTTGTGTGTTTTTTCTCGTCTTTAACCGTACCAATAGTCCTTGGTTTACTGTAGAATTGGGTAGACCCACTAGGCTCCACCTTGAATCATTTATACGTAATAAATCTATTTGAATTCATAATAGATTATCTATCATTTAAAAAATATATAATTTTGGAGTGTTGCCATCCAGACAGCTTTGTAGATCCCATCTCTCACCAGATATTCAGGCAAGAAGAATGCAATATGCAAGCATTAACTTCTGTATTGTTGGCAACAAGGCACAAGTCACATTCACAAGAAGAAATGAAGTCTCCCATCCTATCTGCCACATAACACAATTGTCATTTGTCAAACAATACCAACCAAATTTTTTTTTTTTTTGGGGTTCCCTGTCAACGATCACATTACTGGAAGCAGGGGCGGCCCCGCCTTGACAAATATGGGACCTAGGCCAAAATATATATTCAATAAGGGTTTAGTCATATTTAATATAATAATATATAGATATTATTAAATAAATATTAAAATATTAAAATACATTCTTTTAAAATTATTTTTCTTGTATTTGAGGTGCAAACCTACTTATTTAGTTTTTGCATTCAAGCTTTGGTTATAAAAAAATTATTAATATTTAGAGACCAAAATATAATTAAATTTGTTATCAGTTGAAAAAAATAGAGAAAGAGAATAGAAATTTATGAATACAAGAAAAATTATTTTTCGAAAAACGAATGCCAGTAAGACATGACTTATCGCGGATCATGAAAGACAATATAACGTAAAGTAATAAATAGGGTCTCATATTCTCCAAATTTTGAATATAGGAAATACTCAAACTCGATCTATTGTTTAATCAATCTGTGTGTGCGTTTCTTGTGTATTTAAAAAATAATTACACAAAAAATTGGACCTAGTATTCACGTAAAAATAGGTAAGACTGAAAAAGAAATGTAATATAAGAATAATCATTATGTTTGTGCTGTGTGAGAATTTGCTTAATTTATGTCATTCCTACTTATAATCATGTATAGTTTTACGGATTTATCGCGCGATTAGTTAGATTCTTGTCGATCTGTTTTTTTTTTTTTTTTCAATGGTTAGGGGTATCCGGGTTAGCTTACGCGCATCTCAACTAATCTCCACCCCGATTCGGTCAAATGTAGACCATCCACATTCGGACTAGAGCATTAATGAGGAATAAATCTCTCATGGCCTAGTCCCAAATGAGTTGTCAAAATTCGAACTCAGGACGTCTGAGCTTACGATCTGTTGATTTGAGGGGCTGAAGAATTCTATCCATTTAACGTCCAAATCTATTAAAGTTAGACCTAAACTTGTTAATGTCGTATCAATTTTTTATTGGTTTGTAGATTGTATCTAAAATTGTATGATTAATTAAACTTGGGGGCCCTAAATTTTTTTTTAAGTGATCATAAATTTATTTGAGGGCCCCAAATTTTTATTTAGGGTCATTGGGAGGCCGGTACCTCCCAAAAAACTTAATAGGATAAAAGTACACTTTTTAAAATAATTGGGATAGAAGTACATGTGCTAAAAAAAAGTCATAAAAGCCCTTTTACCCCTACCATAAATAGTGCATACCTAATTGAATGTGAGACTTTCAAGATTAGAATGTGAGACTTTCAAGATTCCTTTTGATATTTGTGTATCATTTGAATTTTGAAATTTCATACACACACACACACACACACACACACACACATATATATATATATATATATATATATATGGAGTCGAAAAAGAGAGACACGATATAAATCGTCATGCAAACAGTGTCACCAAAGAGAGACACGATATAAATTGTCATGCAAACAGTGTCACCAAAGAGAGACACGATATAATGACAATGGGGGTCCAATGACATTCCATGATGCCACTGATTGGACCTCCATTGTCATTATATCGTGTCTCTCTTTGGTGACACTGTTTGCATGACGATTTATATCGTGTCTCTCTTTAGTGACACTGTTTGCATGACGATTTATATCGTGTCTCTCTTTTTCAACTATATATATATATATGTGTGTGTGTGTGTGTGTGTGTGTGTATATATATATATATATATGTATATATGAAATTTTAAAATTCAAATAATACACAAATATCAAAAGGAATCTTGAAAGTCTCACATTCTAATCTTGAAAGTCTCACATTCAATTAAGTATGCACTATTTATGATAGGGGTAATTATGGAATACAATTTAGAAAGAATTTGAAAATGTTTTAAAATGTGTACTTATTGACAACTATTTAATAAAAAAAATGACTTAAAGGAGAATAAGTTTGGAGGTGGTACTTAAAGTCAACTAAGTTTTGAAAAAAGTGCCCCCATCCCATTATCTCTTTTTTTGGGGCCTAGACGAAGGCCTTAATGGCCTATACCTTGGGCCGGCCCTAATTGAAAGTCATCCATACCATATGCATTTTTGTTGATCCAATCTGATTTGAGTTTGAGTATGTTAAATTCGGGCTTCGAGCGCCGATTGAACTTAACTTTTGAGTTTAGAATTTCACTCAAGTTCAACTTGGCAAATGATTACAAGCATTCGAGCCGAATTTGAGTCAAAACAAGAATCAATTGAATTTGAAGTTAAAAACTTTCAAAAGATAAGTCATAGAACTTGATAATTGAGCCTGGAACAATCGATTTCTTATTAAAAACTCACAAAAATATTTAAAATCAACCATTTAATCAAATCTATGATCCAATGCCGTTTGTGAGTAAATTCATAGTTGTTCTTGTTTTCGAATGAAAAGTCTTCATATTTAGAAATCTATTTGAATTAATTTGAGTTTACTGAAAATTGATGGCTCAAGTTCAAGGGGCCAACCCACATTGTGAGCTCAATTTAAATTAAGAGTCCAACTTAAAGAGATCCAGTAAAGTCCAGTCCAAAGGGATCCACGTCCGGTCAAGTTCATTGGGGTTCGAGAAGGTACATCGCCAAGGGAGTAAGCAGGGTCATCCAAGAGCCATGGTCATCCGAGAGCCTCATCCATGTCGCCTTGGAAAGAGTTAGCCCCCACGTCATCTCTTTGACTGAATCCTATGGATAGCACCGTAACTGTCTCATCAGTTGAGAAGATGGCGCTAGCTCCACCAGATTAGCCACTTAGTTATTAATAATTCGCTCAAATCTGTTATGAGACGACTATAAATTGTAAGCCCCGCCAACACTTGGGGGGCATGACACTCAATCGAGCATATCTCTGTAATTCTCATAACTTGTATCTCCATGCTCTCCTTGCATACCTTAAAGTAAATAAAATACCCAACGACCTTAACTATTCAAAGTGGACGTAGGTCACATTGACTGAACTACTATAAATCTTTGCCTCGTTTAACTCACTACCTCTCTTTACTTTACTACTGTATTTATCACTGTTCATTTGATAGGTGGTGTACAAATCCAATTTGTGGACCATCAAAAACCAATGTACATGCTGTTTTTATTAGCTCATTTATAAAACGAGCTCAAAAAACTCATCAAATTGATTCAGTTTATTTTGCAATTTGAACAACCCAAAATGAGTTGAATGTGCTCAAAATGCTCCGATTGTTTAACACCCCATAAACATGGTATATGATCGGAACCAAACCCATATCAAAAAGAATTGTCATGGAAAGTGGGATAGGATAACAAAGATACTCCCAAAAGAAGTGGGGTTGAAGCATCCTTGTTGCCCTGAGCAAACGAAACAAGTCCCAAACTCCATTAAAAGCACATGTACTTGGGCATGATGGATTGAGCTCATTCGGCCTAATGTAGGAATGGCTGTGTGTGTGTGTGTGTGTGTGTGTGTGTGTGTGTGGTTGTTGAGGGCTTCTTTAAGGATAGAATAGCTAAGCAATGCTTTGCAAAGTGTCTGCGGTGAATGTCTTACCACAGGAACCCAAGATTGATAGGGCTCCTTTACTAGGTAAGTTTTCCAAGTAAATGTTGGACTAATAAGCAGCATTACAGAAATTGCTCCCATGTTGAACTATAGGTTGGATATAGTCAAAACAAAAAAAAAAAAATTTACATAACGCGTCTTACTTTTTTTCCAATGAAAAAATATCCACCATATATTATATTACGAGATCGACTTATACGTAATGCGATGTGCTTGAAGTCATGACGAATGATCAACCATAAGAAATAATGTATTACAACCCTACCTTGATTGTTAGGGTAATTTCCTCAAACCCTAAAATACAGACTCAAAACTTCTGATCAACACTGAGTTTAATTTCTTTTCGATTGTAGAAACTAAAAATAAGAAAAAATTGATTCTTAATAGTCTCTAGTACATGATCATCCACGATAATTTCCTAACTTCCTTACCAAGAAAAATATTTAAGGTAATGGTAACACAGGTCGTCAGCACTAGAAGAGTTTCAAATTTGCCCATGTCCATGGCCAAAGCCAAGAGGAATCATAGCATCACCATAATCAGCCAGCCCTATGTTATTTGGGGCTCGATTCACCTCCAAAAACGATGAATTCGATGAAGAAATTCTATTCATCATTAACTCATCAGCTCTCATGGCCATCTTCTTCTTCAACTCTTCCAATGAAGCCATGTACCTCTCAAGCTCCTCTAACCCTAAATCATCAACTGGTTCATTCCACCAATACCCGCCACTACTCACCCTCTTCGCCTCTTCAACCGCCACTTTTCTCTTCCTCTCCGCCTCCAAATCTTCAGAAACTTCAGAATAACGTTTCTTGAACTCATGCATGTGACCGTCGTTAATGGCGTCTCCCACAGAATGCTGGGACCCGGAGCTTCCGGCGAGGTAGCGGTCGACGACGGCGTCGACACTCGGATGGCCAAAAGCGAATAAACGTCCGCCCGGAGACTGAACGATAATGGCGGCTTCTGCGCCGGTTAAGATGGAAAGCTCGCCGGCCTTTTTGAAGAGGCCGGAGCGGCGCTTGGAGAAGGTGACGTGCCTGTTGCTTGGTTTTTCTATTTTCTTGATTTCGATCTTCTTTCGGCCTTGGGTTTTCTTCTTCATCATGGTGTTGGTTGATATGTTCATGGAGATTCAAAGAGAGAGAAGGAGGGAAGATGAGTTCTAGGGTAGAAAGTTTTGGAAATACTGTACTTACTTTATGAGTAATGCTATTAGATCTAATTTATAGATTTAATTTGCTGATTCATTTTATTACAATTTTTTAATTGATTGCGGGTTTCATTAAACATTGAAAATTGGGTTTGATCCAATGAAATCACGACATTAAATTAACTAATTAAATTTAAATAATATTACTCTTAATTCATTAATTTAATTCAATAATAATCATTAGATTAATGTTGGGTCCTAATATTTGTTGGGACCCGCTACGAACCTAATAATTGTGATAAATTAAATCAGTAAATCATGTCCAAATAAAATTATATTTAAATAATATATCAATAAATTAGGTTTAAATAATATTATTATTTAAAACTATTTGTAGGAGAAAGATGCTCCTGGTTGATTGAAAAATCCCAAAAAATTAGGTTGTCATGGATTTTTATTCCCTTTCAGATATGGAAACTCTGTGATGTGGGAAATGTTTATTGTTCTCACTTAATTTTTTTAGTAAGTTCCAAAAGGGTTAGACCGACAATTATGGACTATGTAATTTCTTGACATTACAGAACTAACATAAGAACACATGAATTTCTGTTTACCGACAGAAATGCACATACCGAATTGATACTATTTTTTTTTTATTATTTATTTATCTGGATGAAAGAAGTAGAAGATTTTCTTTCATTAATTTTGGGTCTCCATGTTATTGCTATAAGGGTAAATATGATAGTTAGTTCTCTAAATTTTATATTTAATTTTAATTTGGTCCTTGAACTTTTATTTGTCTCAATTTAATTCTTAAACTATCCATTTTGTCTATTTTCACCATTAGATCAAAACAAAAATATATGATTTAATGCTTAAAATAGATTAGATTGAGCTAGTCTCCGGTTGATCTAACAGTAGAAATAAATAAAAGGACTTAATTAATACGAAATTAATAGTTAAAGGTCAAAATTGAAATAATTAAAAATTCAAAGACCAAATTAAAATCAAAAGTAAAATTTAGGGATCAATTATAATATTTACTGGTTCTATAATGTCGAGGTGATGGGGCATTGTGATGTACTCTTCTTTTTCGTTGTCGTAAATTTGAAACATATGGACCATTTATCAAGGCACAATGCTACTTGTCTTTAATTTATTGATTTTATTTGTTTTTTTTTTTTTTTGAACATTAAGATAACAAAAACCACTCACATTTAAAAGTGTGAGGGCCAGAACATCCATTTAAACACACTCACACACCCTAAGACTATCCGATGTGGCCTATGTGGGATAGCCCCAGCCCTTCCCACCCAAGCCCTAAGGCCTAAGGCCTCACCCAACCTATGGTCAGGCCCAACGAGGGAAGAAACTGAGCCCACAATTAGAGTCACCCTGGACCAAACATGGATCAGTTTTTTCTTTAACATTAGGATAACTACAACCACTCACACTTAAAAGTGTAAGGGCCATAGCATCCATTTAAACACACTCACACACCCTAAGGCTATCCGATGTGAGATAGCCCCTTCCCACCCAGGCCTTAAGACCTCACCCAACCTATGGTCAAGCCCAACGAGAGAAGAAACTGAGCCCATCAATTTTTTTTTTTTGAACATTAGGATAACTGCAACCACTCATACTTAAAAGTATGAGGGTCATAGCATTCATTTAAACACACTCACACACCCTAAGGCTATCTGACGTGGGATAGCACCAGATTTTATTTGTTGACTTAATTAATTTTTATCATGAAATTAACTATAGACCCCTTTATTAGTTGAGATCCGCTACCACTTTTATATGTATAATGTAGTAGGTCAACAAATAAATATCTAAACTATAATTTGTAACTTCTAGATAGAACAAATAAATATCTCCACCAATGTACTGCAATAAAGCTTAGATGAAAAATCATGGTCATGCCATACAAAACTGTAACCGAAAATTGAGGTAATAAATTGGCAGTGAAGACCAGTAAGGTACTGGGTTGGAACTGCAATCAAACTGGACAAAAGACCGTACTTCGTAAGCCGATTCGGGCATACCCTTGACAGTAAAGTTCATAAAAATTCATGGCCATATCCAAAGCTACAGAGCTGAGGAGCTGTTGAAGCAAAATGGACCTGAACTGGTTTACTCTCAAAGTGATCAAAAGAATCAAAAAATGGTGAAGGGTTTGCTGCCTGATCAGTCATGATCTTGCTGGTTTGATTGCTTAGATTCTTCTTCAGCACTTCCATGGAGTCCCTTAGTTGTTCAAGCTCATTCAAACCGAGCTCGTCTATGGGGGCTTCCCACCAGTGGTGGCTCTGGCTAGCTTTTCTTATATGGTCCAGTGCCTCACCCCTTTTTCTCTCACCTTCTAGTTCATTAAGAACTTGGGTGAGTTGTAAATTGAGCTCTCGGACGGTGGCGTTCCGATGAGCCTCCTCGACAAAATGGAGGGCATTGGAGTTTGGGGGAGGGTTCCGAGTGAGGAACCTATCGACGATGGACTCGACGTATGGGTGGCCGAAAGAGAATGCCTTTCCAGCCGGAGAGAAGACTATTATGGCAATTTCAACTCCACAAAGTGTGCAAAGCTCACTTGCCTTTTTGAAAAGACCAGACCTACGTTTGGAGAAGGTGACTTGTAAGTGATTTTTGATCTGTATTTTTTCAATTTTGATCTTCTGGCGTCCCATGCTTGGCTTCTTTGCCATGGCTCACACTATATAAGGCTACGAGAGAGAGAGAGAGATGTTGTATTGGAGCTTTAGTATGAAGAATTTTGGAGGATGAGCTTTGGTATTTAAAGGGGTTTTAGATTAACTGCAAAAAGCTGGCCAAAATAATGGGGTTTTGGGGTTTTGATTAGCATTTTCTTTTTGTGTTCAATCATTCATTGATTTGGGAGTTAGAAAATCTCATCCTCTTAATGCATGAAGATTGTGAAATCAATTTTCTATTAGTTGGCATTATAAAAAGCTAGTTGACTTTGGCATGCTAAAGTCAATTAGTAATTTCACAGGTTATGAAACATTTCAATAAATTGCACTAATGACACTTAGCTGTTGATCCCCACACTCTAGTGATAGTGTAACCGAGAGTATCATTCTTGCAGAAGCACTGTGAGAGTGAGGAGTGAACCATCTTATATACTTTCTATCGCTTTTTCTCGATGGTAGATCATCTATTTATACCGACGAGAAATCTACTTACATATTTTGACGTTCAATTGATTTCATTATGAATGGTTTATCATTGAATAAAAATATATTTGATAGAATATAAATCCGTGAGGGTACATATATGTGCTTCAACTATAATTGACCAAGAAAGAACTTAAAGCAAAAGAAATAACTTTCTATCAAGACTTCGATGCTACCTATCAAGATTTGCAGGCTGAAATAAAAAAACATATTTTCTAGCAAAACCTAGACAAGCTTAGGATTTTTTTTTCTCCAGTAAGTAAGGATTTCATTAAACCGAAAAGGGATTCGTATACAAAGTATGTCCCATGTACAGTTGACACCAGTCAAGAAAATAAAAGGGATGGCAGCTCTTCTTAACAGAACAGAAAGAGAACATAAGAAGAGATGCCATTCCAAGAACAAAAGTATACATGATGAGAAGCAAAAAAAAACTAGATGAAGCAAAGAGAAGATATCAGGTTACTCCAGCAAAGCCCAAAGCATCAGCAGTTCTTCCAACCAGAAAAGCCCACAGTAGATTGCAGCATAGGATTTGTGGGCCAATAACCTTGAGGTTGTGGATTGAACTTGAGGGTAGCAGCTACTTTGTGTAAACAATGCCAAATGTCAAGTCCGTCCACAATCTACACATCTTAGACTCCCCGAATAATAGGAACTAGACAGAGTGTTATATACATATAAAGCTTAGGATTCGAGGGCTTTCTTAATTTAATAAACTTTGTAGTCACTTTGAAACACACATAGGATTCAAATCTCATTTTCACCACCCAAAAAAAAAAATAAAAAAATTACATAAATATGTCCATATGAAAAGGATTGTAAGATTGGAATGGAAAAAACATTGTGAGTGCGATACAGACAAACAAAAACAATGAAAATCGAGAAAATGAAACTATTCTTTTTTTTTTTTGCTTTGAAACTGAACTCGGATGGAAAATTTATTTTTAAAAAATCATTAGGAAAAATTAAATTCAACAATTGCAAGGATAATATTTATATGGAAAAGAATATTCGACGATAATTTATGCTTTGGGCTTGTTTGGAAAATATTGAACTTGTTTATGGAAACTTTGGATAATACCCGCCAACTACAAAGAGAATACACTTTAGAAACCCTCGAGCAAAAACCACTAGCACCCTCTACTTTGAACCTGAAAGATTGGATATTCGGCATTTCCATTATTATTAATCATTTATTTTAAAGATGTGGCTTCTTATTTGATCTAATTAATTTGTACCCTTTTTCAATTGTCTCAGTTGTCGTGCCCAAGAAGTTACTGGTTTCGCTTGGTAGGTTGGGAATGGCAGACCTACATATGTAACAAGTAAATCTTAAATGAGTTTTTGTTAAGTTTAGTGGAGTAGTTGGAATAATTTTAGGATATTTATTAGTTTATCGAGCTAAGTTCATGCCGAGCTAAAACTTGACAGGCTTGAAAAAATGTTGTCAACTCGCTCTCTTTGATCCAAAAAGAAATGGTTATTAATATCATCCTACCTTAACAAAATTCTATTTCATAATCCAAGGACTTCTTATTTCATTACTCACTGGTGGTTTAGTTACAAAAGGAATGGTAAGCACTCTGTCTAGATGCACAAAAAACTTGGAGGGGCGGAACAACAATTTTCAAAGTTGGAGGTGAAAAAAAAAATATTAATATTGGAGAGAGATGCCAACTTAATAACTTCTTAAGAATTACATAAAATTTGATATAGAAAAAAAATACTATTTTTGGAAAATTACTGAGATCTTTAACCCCCCAGGCCTCAACGTGACTCTCTACTGCAACAAAGAAAGTTTATAGAGGCTTTAGGAATGGGAAATGCTATTTGCACTGTATTTGATGACTTTATTTAAAGACTTTATTTAAGGATCTAATGACGTACAACCATTGGATTGGTTGTGGGCTCCATTTAACATTGAAATTTACAACTAATCCAATAGTTGCATTAAAGCTACATCATTAGGTCCCTAAATAAGGTCCCTATAGCATTGCTCGGAATGGAATTAGCCTAAAAACTCATAAACCCCAGAAATTTAGAAAAAAAATAATATATATATGCATAGAATATTAGAAAAATCCACGATCATATCCGAGTGCATATCCATGAGGTGTCATGGAAAGTCCCAGGCTAGACCCCTTGGCATCAATGGAGCCAACAAGCCCTCCCCTAGAACTCGATGCCCCAAAAAATGGCGAGGGTTCTGACGCCTCCATGATAATCTTCTCAGCTTGCTTCGCGACGTTCTTTTTCAGCTCTTCCATTGCTACTTTCAATTGCTCAAGTTCTTGTAGACCAAGCTTATCAATGGGAGCCTCCCACCAACACCTATCTTGACTTTCTTTCCTAATCTTGGTGAGTTCTTCGCCTCGCTTTTTCTCTGTTTCCATTATGTTAAGTGCTTCAGTGAGCTGCATGTTGAGTTCATGGACATTAGCATTGCGGTGGGCCTCCACGAGTTGCAGAGTAGTGCTTGAACTCGGTGTAAGGGTTCGAGTCATGAAACGATCAATGATCGACTCAACACAAGGGTGGCCAAAAGAGAAGGCCTTTTTCCCTGGTGAGAAGACGATGATGGCGATTTCTGCACCACAAAGGGTGCAAAGCTCACTTGCTTTCTTGAAGAGACCAGAACGACGCTTTGAAAAGGTGACGAGTAAGTTGCTCTCTTTTGACATTCTCGTCATTTCAATCTTTTGTCGACCCTTGCTCTTTCTTGCCATGCGAGAGATATTTTTTCTGCAGAGAAAACTGAATTGCTAGGGAGAAATATGTTGGGGGATTTAAAGGAGGGTTTCTCTACCTCGAATTTACTTTCAGAACTGTGCATATTTTCTTCCTTTTGAGTCAAAATCCGTTATTATACCATCCGAGGAAGCAAATTCTCTCCTGTATACTTTTTTCTTAATTAGATTACCTATCACGAATTGATCGAGATCATGCTTATATAGTGAGTTCTAGTTAAATTAATGACCTTTGATCTGCCATTGATGAAAAATAAACTAGAGGGCAATCTAAATACGAGCACGTGATCATTTTCCTGTAGCAGTTTAGGGAAAGATAGGAATGTAATGAGCAAGACGATGCCTAAAACTTAGGGTAGTTGGCTAAGTATTGGCATGACGATTGGATTTTTGCATCAGCCCAAAAAGATATGCTCCATTTACATTTTTTTTAGTTCATGGCAATAATGATAGCAAAATCATCTAACAAATTTCTTTTTCTTGTGGCTAACAAACCTATTGTAGTATTGCTTACTGCCTTCTAAAGCCTCATTGTTCATTGTTGAAACCTTGAACTTAAATTTTGTCAAGAAATTTTATGTAGTGATTAGGTCAATAGGGTACTAACTGTAAAAAAATATGTGGTGACGACCGAAAATATTTGGAGACATAAATTCATAAATTGGAATTTCTGGTGGTATTTCGGGCATCTCTTTTCCTTTTTTTATCCTCTCAAAGAACAAATGGGGTATTAATAAACTTACCAAACATGAGATGAAAAATAAAAGAAAATCAGGGCAAATAAGAAAAAAAAATTAATTGAGGATGTTTAATTATTAAGGATATCTTGTCGAGTTGTTTTTCTGCATTTTCAATGTGTAAAAATTCTTAGTACAAAATAACATTCAATTTGTATTCATCTTGAGTTGCCACTGGATTTGTTTCCCCTAATTAGAACATCTATTATGGTTTTTAAACTTTTTTTTTTCGGAAGATAAATATATTTATTAATCTGAAAACATAGATATCACGATGGAGGAATTATATTTGATTTCATCCGATTTATTGCGAGAAGTAAATTCTTATCATGAAAAATACTGCAGAACTCAAAAAAAAAAAAAATAATAATAATGTCCATCTATGAGGTACTATTTAATTGATAAAATCACAAAGATGTTCCGTTTAAGGTACTATTTATATTCATTTAGCATCATCATTCTATTTAGTCCTCGTTTCACAAATTTTCCAAGTTTATTCCAAAAAAAAGGGTTTCATGCACGTACGTTGCCTACGCGCTTTTCGCGCCATGCATGCTGCTGTCATTACGTCGCTTTAGCTTCCCATGATCAGAACAAGTCATCCAAATGAAACGGGACAATATGTTCAAGAACCTTAGTTAAAATTAATCCCCAAAAATTATATTAGTTTTTTTATGCATAATATCTATTTTTCACATATTAACAAAAATAATTTTCGCATAATGCTTCTTTCTTTATTTTTGAAATAAGGTTTTTTTTTTGTAATTTACCATTCATACTCAATTATCAAACTAAAAATTTTATTCTTTCTTAATCGCTTTGTCTTCCACAGTTTCAATTGCATTTTCATGAAACTGGTTCATTATGCAACTTTGGCTTCCTTTCTCTATCATTCATGCAACTTTATATACATTTAGTTTATTATTAACTCGATACAGTTTCTTACCAGTCTATCAGACGACAGTTTGTAAATTTTATTTTATTTTATTTTAATTTTGTTTTAACCAAAGAAAAAGAAAGTAACTAACACCAATTTTTCCAAAGATCATCTTAAGAGACACTAATGGAACTCTTAAATAATTTGATGAAAGTAATCTATTAATTTTGTGGATGGTTTCAGAAATTCAGAGCTAACTTTTAGAAAAATTCTGCAAAATACATGACAATGGAAAGGCAGCGTGTGAGAAATATTGTGAATCTTTTTCATACATAATTTATTAAAATTCTTTTTTCTTTTCTAAGATTTTAAATCGTCTTTCTATCGATCCCGCGCATTTTATGAAAGCCTTCTCTTCCACTTCCATTTGCATTCGATCTGTTTTTTCACCTCACTTCCTTTCAAAGCATGGATGTGTCAAATTCATCATGAGATGCTTGGCTCCATTTCTATATTGACATTAACTTTTTTATTTCTTATCAGAAAACCAGTTTTTTTTTTTTAATTACAAAAAAACACTCCATTGAAATTAAACAGAATTGTACCTAAATCTTCCCTGATGGACACACAAGATTGTTGGAAAACCCAAATGTATCTTAGGCAAAGCTTATTCAAATTTGGATTTAATGTTCGGTATAGTACTTTCTCGTATTAAAACCAAAAATTTGAAAAAAGAAAAAAAAAAAAAAAAACTCTGAAGCAACATTACATGAATGAGAAGCCTTTTTCTTCTAAAACCCACTGAAATATAACATAACAATAAGTGCATTAAAAATAGAATTGAAATACAGAAGCATAAACTTAAACCTTAGATCAACGGTTGGGCTAATAGCTACCGCTCCATTGTTGAACCTTAAACCCCCGGAAGAGAGATTTTTTTTTTTTAAACAAAAAAAGCAGCACAGACATAAATAAACTTGCTAAATCAGCCATGTAAATCATTCAGAGAAACCCATGACCATGACCATAGCCATGGTTGTATCCATGGGACATCATGGAAGAGCTAGACCCTGTTGCCCTAGCATCAAATAGGCCACCTCCAGTACCACCACCACTGAATGGAGGAGCATGACCACCACCACTGAACCCTACTGCCGGCCGAGCATTAAATGGAGGAGCACCACCACCACTTAACCCTACTGCCTGCCTGGCATTAAATGGAGGAGCACCACCACCACTGGACCATACTGCCGGCCTAGCATTAAATGGAGGAGCACCACCATCACTGGACCCCGGTGCCGCCGCATTAAATGGAGCACCAAGGCCGAATCCGGTGGCACTACCACCTCGTCCAAAAGAACTGGTGGCTGTGAGAAATGGCGATGGAATCGATGACTCGACCATTACCTGTTGTGCTTGGTTGTTGAAATTCTCTCTGAGGGCCTCCATGGCTGCTTTCAGAATTTCCAACTGTTGCAAATTGAGCTCATCAATGGGAGCTTCCCACCACCTCTGGTTCCGACCAGCCCTCCTTATTTGATCGAGCATTTCACCGCGCTTTCTCTCACCTTCCAACTGGCTTTCCACGTGGGTGAGCTGCATATTGAGTTCACGGACTTTAGCATTCCGGTGAGCCTCAATGTACCGCTCCGCCCCAGGGCCACCATTTGGCGGTGGAGGATTCCGGCTGAGAAACCTGTCAACGACCGAATCGACACAAGGGTGGCCAAAAGAGAACACCTTTTTGCCTGGAGAAAAGACAATAATGGCTACTTCAGCACCACAAAGAGTGCAAAGCTCACTAGCCTTCTTGAACAGGCCGGACCTTCGTTTCGAAAAGGTTACTTGCAGGTTACTCTCATTCTGCATCTTCACCATGTTCACCTTTTGGCGACCCTTACTCGTTCTTGCCATGGCTAAATCTAAAGCCCTAAAGACACACCAAACAAGAAGATGATACAGAAACTAAAAATGGTGATTTCTCCAGAAAAGAAAGAGGTATTTATACAAGTTCTTCCATCACCTTTTGAGGCTGAATTCCCTATTATGTCCCTTGTTATCGTTGGATAGTAATAAATGTACACATTATAGATTTTGTATTAATAATGACTTATCGACAAAGTAAGATAAGTATGATAATTTTCGAATTCATTAAGCTACTTATTTTAGAGAGGGGGGTAGAATCTTTAAACCTTTCTTACATGGACTGAAAATGTTTGAATACGTTAGGACTATGCATGGTTGGACTTGTTTGAATTCCATGGGGTCTGCTTCATGCTTATCTGTAAATTAATGTCCTAGACATAAATTCAGAATACCATGGGAGATAGGCTTTGCTCATGATGCTAATTTAACTTTTTTATTTCTAATAATTGGTTTATTTAATGGTCTATAATTTACTATTGCGGAAAGATCTCTACAATATCAAATCTTTCTGTACCATATTGTAAAATTAGGGAAAAGTTACAAGTGAATGAAGTCGATGTTACGATTTAATCAAATCTGAATATTTTTACTCAAACCGGAAAAACTTAGGATCAAGCCCAAGAAGTTAGGATTCTGCGTTTTTGTTTTTCGAATCAGTCTTAACTCAAATTTGGTGGATTATAACTCGGTATGTTTAACGCATAATTTGATATGATTGAGTCAAATTTTGGTATAACTTGGAAAGTCCGTACGATTTTCAGTGGATAGTAATGGAATCTATGGTATTATCGTTTCTGTCAAGTCTAAAAATTCTCAATTGATCAATATTAAGAGAAAATTCCCTTAATTAATGTTTTTGGCGCGAACAACAAAACCACCAGGACCTTTATCTGTACTTGTTATTTTAGACGTGACCAGTGGGCCCAACATGGAATCGATGCGAAGTTCGCAAGTTTTGCTTAGCCTCACAGGTCAAATAGGTCGACCAGTCAAATCCATCAGAAACTGATTTAAACATAATATAAATTTGCTTAAATACATATTGTATACAATATAAACTTAAAATGACATGAAATTGATTTTGTATTATTATAAATAGGTCGGAAAATTTTAAAACAGCACAATCTGTTGACAATCTCACCATAATAAAGACAACTATAATAATTTTCGAATTCATTAAGCTACTCATTTTAGAAAGGGTAGAATCTTTAAACCTTTCTTACTTGGACTGAAAATGCTACAATCCGGTAGGACTATGGTGGACTCGTTTGAATTCCATGGGGTCTGCTTCATACTTATCTGTAAATTAATGTCCTAGAGACTTAAATTCAGAATACCAACCACCGAGTGGGGTAGTCTAAATGTCTAATAGGGTACCGGCTGAATTTCTCACTCTGAAATTGGAGGTTTGAATTTTAGAGTCTATATTGAGGTTCGGTGGTTGACCGCTATGCTAGTCTAACTAGGTTCATTCCCGATATGAGTAACGAGTGCAATTAGGGACCTCATAATCCCATCAATAAAGGCCCATCGAGGTGATCTCTGAGAGCTCTCATTTGCCCTCACCCTTTTTTTGTACATCAAAAAAAATAAAATCAGAATACCATGGAAGATATGCTTTGCTTATGCTAATTCATCTTTTTTTTATTATTTCTAATAATTGGTTTATTTAATGGTTGGTAATTTACTGTTGCGAAAAGATCTACAATATCAACTCCCTCGGTACCGTACCATAAAATTAGGGACAAGTTACGAGTGAATGAAGTTAAGGTTACGATTATCAAATCTGATTATTTTAACTCAAATTGAAAAAACTTCGAATCAAGCCCAAGAAGTTAGGATTCATCTTTTTGTTTTCTAATCAATCTTAACTCAATCTTCGTGGGTTACAACTCAGTATGCCTGAGGCATAACTTGATCGGATTCAGTCAAGCTTTGGTATAAATTAGAAAGTCGCTACTATTTTTAGTGGACAGTAATGGAGTTAGTGGTAATTACTGTTTCTGTCAAGTCTGGTAATTCTCAATTGATTAGTCTTAAATAAAAATTCTCTCAATTAATGTTTTAGCGCGAACAACAAACCGCCAGGCCCTTTATCTAGTACTTTTTATTCTAGACATAACAAGTGGGCTCAACATGAAATTGGTACGAAGTTAGCAAGTTCAGTTTAGCCTCACGGGTCAAATAGATCGAACAGTCAAATCCGTCGTAAAGTGGGTTATACATGACATGAATTTGATTAAATATGTATTATATACGACATAAACCTGAAATGACATGAAGTTGATTTCAAACTTATCTGTAAATCAATGTCCTAGACATAAATTCAGAATACCACATGAGATAGGCTTTGCTTATGATGCTAATGGTTTGTAATTTACTCTTGCGAAAAGATCTGCGATATCAACTCTCTCGGTACCATACTGTAAAATTAGGGACAAGTTACGGGTGAATGAAGTCAAGGTTATGATTTAATCAAATTTGAATATTTGAATTCAAACCCAAAAAACTTTGAATCAATCCCAAGAAGTTGGGATTCATCTTTTTGTTTTTTTGAATCCGTCTTAACTCGATCTTGTTGGGTTGTAACTCGGTATGTTTGAGACATAACTTGATCTGATCGAGTCAAACTTTTGGTACAACCTGGAAAGTCGCTACTATTTTCAGTGAATAGTAATTGAATCAATGGTAATTATCGTTTCTATCAAGTCTAATAACTCTCAATTGTCAATCTTAAAGAAAATTCTCTCACTTAATGTTTTGGCACGAACAACCAACCACCAGGACCTTAATTTAGTACTTTTTATTCTAGACGTGACTAGTGAGCTCAACATGAAATCAACACGAAAAATAAGGCTAAATATGACATGAATTCGATAAACTACGTATTGTATATGATATAAACCTGAAAATGACATAAAATTGATTTTATATTATTATAAACAAGTCGAGAAATTTAAGGACGACACGATCTGTTAACAATCACGCCATAATTGAAAATTCGTTTAAACCTTATCACATATAGCAAAACAAGTTGGTAATTGAGTAAAATGGAGGTGTGTCATAACTTGATGTATGCAAATGGTAAATTCTTCTATTTTATTTTTCATATTCTCAGTTCTCCAGATGGGAAATGACACAACATAATAAAAGGAATGACAATCAAATCTGTTTCATTAAGTTCACATCAATTTCAATACAGATAGGAATACCATAATGTTACTTAAATGTGAGCATTTATGTAGAATCTTAGATGACTTGTTTTCAATTCTACCCATAATTATTTAAATGAGTCTCTAGATTTACTTAACATAGTGGGGGTAAGATCTGGAAATTAGAAAAAAAATTGCATAGAGGGTTATCTTTGTAATCATATAATTTTATGTACATAAAAATATAATCATACAAATCGCATGTTGCTTCCTATTTGTCTAAGTAAGTTGAACGAAACCGTTAAAAAGAGCATTTGGAAAGAGCACCAAAGAGGAGGAGGAAGAAATCGAAGAAAGACAATTTGAAAAATCTTATCCAAGCCTCGTTTTTCAACACCTCATTGACATGTATAATTAGCTTGGTTGTACTTATTAAAAGCCATATCTTCATTATGATCCTTCCAACTATATAAACATTGGATGAGCATATGTTGTTAGAACTTTTATTTAGTAACGACCATATGTAGACCATATTTGATAAGGTGCATACGTAAGTTTGTGATAAAGACATTTTGATTTAAATCTTGACTTTTGTGAACTTTAGTTAGAGGGAAATTCCCTCGGTACGAGAAAACAACGTCCTTGATGGGAAGGTGTGCGTTAAGCGTGTGTGTGCACGCGCACTTGTAATAGCTTACAAAGCTTCATATACATATATACTTCACTATAATAGTGACTACGTAAGAATATATACCCCCTCCCCCCGGCCTCACTACTCTAAACCAAACGGTTAGAAAGTCGATCACTTGAAAAACAAGTATTGATCTCTATAGGAATTATGAAAATTGCAATAGTAATTAATAGTAGCATGTTAACATGAAGTGCGATGAAATATAATGTCACCTAAGACTAATGATTGTATAGGAAGAGTAAAAACACAATTGTGGGTACAACTCTACCTCAAATACCATCAAATTTTTGGAAAATAACAAGGAAGATCTTAAATACCAACACTTGTGACAATATACATAGCTAGATCTTCCTCTCAAACAAAACCAATATTGGGCAGGATATGAACCAGCTAATGTACCATAAATGATAACACATTAACCAAAAAAGAAAAGAAAAAAACCGAATCCCCAGAGAGGGGGAGAAAACTAAAATGTAAAACTATTGGGCATGAAACGAAAGATCTTTCAGCTGCTGAGGATCAACCTCAGAAGGTGCTTGAGTGAGGGCACACTGGGCAGTAGTTGTCTTTGGGAAAGCTATAACATCCCTGATGGAACTAGCACCAGCCAACAGCATCACCAATCTATCCAAGCCGTAAGCAATTCCCCCTACACCGTGAAGAACAGAAAAGCATCAATCACTAAGTACACCCATACGGGGGCCAATCAACCACACAAAAAAAAAATCAGTGTGCAACAATCGAGGCATCAATCTCCGAGAAAGTTGGGGAATCTAGTAAAAAGTTATAAACCTGAAGTTGTTTATTAGAAAGGTCTAAATCAAAAGTTCGATCCAAGAAGAACAGTAAATGTATACCATTATAGCTTACACTGATCAATTGTACTTCCTAATAATGGAATTAAGGTTGTTCAATACTGGAAAAGTGCTTTATCAGATATTCATTTTCTTGGCTAGAACCTCTCCAGGAAATCTGGGCCAAACAGGTAGACCGAGCAGTTTTTTTTTTCCTCTACCTGACAGCAGTTGAATATCATATAAGGAAACCTCATCCTTTTGGTCGTCAGTCATCAATGTTCATTGTTAGAAAACAATGATTCAATTTCTCCGAGAACCAGAAATGCATTTAAATCTACCCGACATTTGTTTACATCCCTTCGAGACAATTTAACTGATTCAGTTTTCTTATTCTGATGAATTTTAGCAAGAACACCATGAAAATTTTCCATGGAACACACCCCATAAAAAGCAAATAATTTACAGCTATACAGAAGAATATGATTCTGGACAGGCCAAGGCATCGCATACCATGAGGAGGAGCACCCATGTCCAGAGCCTCCAGAAGATAGCCAAACTTTGCTTCAGCCTATAGGAAAAAAAAAAAAAAGATAGTATACAATCATCAAAAAGCACCAAAGATGTTCAGAGTGCTGCCCTCACAATTAATATCTAAGTTCTACATATATGCTGAGCGAAATTCGAAAGAGATCATACAATCCAAAATGTGCCAAACTTCTCCAGTTTAATAATTCAAAAAGTTCGCTTTCTTTCATTCTTCATTTGTTTCTTTCCACAGAAAAGTATTGTCTTTTAATAACATAGGGCACACCTGCCTAAATAATTTGTTCATAGTGTCCACCTACATCAATACATGTTTATGCCATGGATATGTGGGCCCATAAAAGAGCAAAAATTAACAAACCATCAACATCCAATTGTGTGAAAATGACTAACTACTCAAGGTGATGATCAACCCTGCTTGAACAACATGATGGCATCAAAGCGTAAATAATTTCCAATATGCAAAATGTAAACAATAGCAATTGTAACAAACAGGTCCAAGTGTAGTATGCATATTGTTGAGGGTCTCCTTACCTGTTCATGGGTAATGCCGATAATTTCCAAAACCTTTTCTTGAACCTCACGCTTATAAATTCTCAAACTTCCTCCACCAATCTAACAGAAAACAAGTTAAATCACACTATACTTTTTGAGTGCCCCATACATGTGAGCATTGGCAAAAATCAGAATGGCAGCTACTAGAGAAAAGTATGTCTACCTCAACTCCATTGTAAACCATGTCATAAGCTAAGGCACGGGCACAGGAAAGATCCTTCATATCTTCAGGGTTTGGGGCAGTGAAAGGATGATGCAAGGCCTGAAAAATAACTAAAATCCCATGAGGTTTACGCTAATAAGATACCTGCTGTATAAAGATGGCTGGCACAACTACTATCAACACAAAAGCATGTCAGCACTTGATTTATTTTTTCCATAACTGATACTTAGAAGAAAAAATATTTATACTGTCTCCCACTGTAGGGTAGTGTTCGCCTTTTCTCTAGATTTTGATGGACAAAAATTCCCCTATATTGGACCATTTATTACAAAAAACAAAGGCTATTCAAGTATTTTAATAGTTTTTAATTTCTCTTTTTCCTTTAGGTTTTTGATGCTTGTCATTTTTCCTCTAGATGACTTCAGTTGCATAAACAGGTTGAACTCACCCAAAGTGTTAGTTTCTGTTTGGTCTGATTTCCCCTATTTATATTGAAGTCACATGGTGGTTTGGATACCAGGTGGCTATAGTGATTGTGGTTATGGCTGCACACAAACAGATGTTAATGAACAGATCGGGATTAGGTCGGACAGAAGCTCCTTCAAATTTGTTAATTTACAAAACGGACCAAGCTCAAGCTCAATTTTGAAGCTCGTTTGACAATGAGCCAAGCCCAAGAAATGGTTTGTTAGGATTGTTGGGTTCGTGAACATAACATAGAATGTGTAATGTAATGTTATATATTACATATTTTCTATACATGATATTACATATTAAATATTATGACCTGTAGACAATATTATTCATATGTTATATATGATATCATATATGTGTAAATGAACCGAGCTTGATCATGAGCAAAAGCATAAATTTGAGTTTAAGCTCAAACACTTGCACGAGCTATGTTTTCAGACAAAGAGTCAAGCTCGAACACTCTTCACGACTGTGCGAATCAAGCACAAACAGTCTGGTGGTGCTCGGCTTGGCACCACTAATATTGATCATTAATTGTTGCCAAAGTTGATTAGCTTAAAATTCATTATGACATACATGGAACACATAGTTCTAAAAAGCGGACGCTGCAGACCCTTAAGTAATGGTATCAGCGGCAACCAATCTCGCTATACCCTAATTTTGCGGCCAAATTTTCTTCACACCAGTTGCCATCATTACGGCACCATAATGGCCCGCAACGGGTTCGTAACGCCTGTAACGGACAATAGGGGTCAATCAGGCCGATCTGGATTGTTATGACCCCAAAACCTATGTGAATACAAAACAACCATACATGTTGGTATTCTATTTAGTTTCTACATAATTATCAACCATAGCACCTACCAGAAATCACACCTTCATCGATGACGATGGCAGCTGTCGTTGAAGGTCTCAACGTCCATGTCATCCTTGTAGGACTTGACGATGACCACTTTTGGACAGCATGTCGCCAGACTTGATCTTCGAAGTTCTACCGAGATAGTCCAAGGGATGAAGTTGTGGCGGAAGAATGGAGTTGCAAGGAGTTGGAGAATAGAGATGAAAAGAAAAAAAAAATGTTGGAGTTGTAGTAGAGAGAGAGGGTTTAGTTGTCGAAGAACACTAGGATAGGGTGGTTGGAGACTTGGAGTTGGAAGTGTTTGGATACTAATAACATCTATTTCATTATTGAGTATTTTACATTGATCCATTTTCGGCTGATGTTCCCACTGACATTTATGTTCGTGATATAACTGTCTCTAATGTGTCTTTTTCTTCTAATTTATCTATGACTCGTCCTCTAATTGTGCATACATATGCTTGTAGGACTTCAACTGTCTCTTCTACAATGTGTTGTCTCCCTCCTTTTCTACTGTCATTCAATCATATTTTGACAATGTGAATCGTGTTCCTCGTTATCCTTAACGGCCTCGTAAGGATTCAGATCGGTTTGATTTCTCTAACTCTTGTTATATTACTGATTTTTGTTCTTTTTTAGTTTCTATCCGCTTCTGAAAACCTACCTTCCTCCTATAAGGAGGTTATTCTTAGCCCTTTTTGGAAACAGACTATGGCTAAGGAACTTGTGGTTTACATAAGACTAAGACCTGGGAGTTGGTGGCATTACCCGGAAAAACACACATTTGGTTGTAAATGGATTTATAAAATTACGACCAAATCTGACGATGTGGAATGGTACAAGGCTCAATTAGTAGCTAAAGGATTTGCACAAAAGTATGGCATAGGACTATGAAGAGATATTTGCCTCTGTCGCTAATATGACCATTGTTCGCACTGGATGTCATTCATCAACAAGGTTATCCTCAAATGGATGTGAAAAGTATCTTTCTTAATGGAGATTTAACTGAAGAAATACTTATGGCTCCTCCTCATCGATTACCTCTAAATCCGAGTGAGGTGTGCAAACTACACAAGGGATTATATGATCTTAAATAGGCTCCCAAGGCATTATTTGCCAAATTTTCTTCTGTCATCTGTGATTTGGGTTTTCGTGCTAATGACCGTGCTTCTGCTCTCTTTCTGTGATTCTCCCCCTCAAATTCTACTATAATTTTATTATATGTTGATGATATGATCATTACAGGTGATGACATTGCGGGTATTTTGTTGTTAAAAAATTAGTTACGGGATCACTTTGAAATGAAAGATTTGGGTCAGCTCCAGTATTTCTAGCCTCCAAGGTATTTAAGTCGCATCTTCTCCTAAGAGTTATCTTATCTCTCAATCTAAGTATGTCTCAAATATTATACAGCGAGCCCGTTTATCTGACATAAGACAGTTGAGATGCCCTTAGAGCTTAATGCTCGTCATTCTTCCTCTAATGGCACTCCATTATTTGATCCTACGTTATATCGCACTATTGTTGGCAATCTGGTATATCTTATAGTTACTTGCCCAAACATCTCCTATGCAATTCACAGATTCGCTTGATTTCTTTGGGCCCATAATTATTGAACTAATCCTTGTTTGCTCATGGATAAGATTGATTTTGTTTGGATCCTCATCGGCCCAATAATTTTTCCTTTTTGATAATTTTTATTTTACATAGAAATCATAATATTTGCATAACTTTATTCATATTTAAAACATTATATAAATATACTACTACTACTAAACAAGTCAATATCATTTTTGTGATCCCTAAATACCCATTTGGGCATGATTTTTAAAGTTTAAACGTGCAAATATGCACTTCTAAGAGGTTTGAATTGAAAAATAAAAAACATGCGTCCAGGTTTTCGTTACGATTGCGTAACACCCGTCACACCCTGCATTCATAACATTGTTATGGTTGCCATTATTTAAAACAACGGCAAAGGGTTGACCTAATCAATGTGGTGTTGGATAGCTATCAACTCTAGCTATGATGGCATACATCCCAATCCTTTAAGATTTTAGGGTTTGGCACAAATGTGGGCCATCATGACTACAAAGATGTGATTCGCATTTGCATGTGTCATCAACCACTAGTGATGATGGCCATGACTGTATTTGAACTCAAATTTGATAGCGATGGTGGCCAATTAATAGTAGTCCGGCCTAGTGAAGACAAAGAAATAAAGATGGCGTGAACATCCATCCTAAGGACAAAAGACTAATGGAATATTTTGGCCCATCATTCTAAGTGCCCCGCTAACACCACTCTATAGTAGGGAAGTCCATAAGAAAGGGCGGGATACTTTCTTTCTCTTTCAATAGTGATGGGAATGGATTACATAAATATTTGTGTTACATACTTAACAACTTAAACTTTTAGAAGAGTAGGTGGTTTAACATTATATCAAAGCAAGAGCTCATATGTTTGAATCTTGCTGCCACTTTGATAATTATAAAACTTGTACGTACTTATCCAAAATCTTGACGTGATGTTGAAGTATATAAACACTTATGCTACACTCTCTAACAGCCTATGAGTTGGTGTTTTAGCAGGTAACATATCCCATAAGAATAATAGTTACGAACAACTCATAAAATTTTTGGAAGATTCATTCAGAACAATGCAATTCCCTCCTCCAATTAGCAGCTGACAACATGTAACAGGTAACTGCAATACATTCTAAATTTAGAAAAGAAGACATTTTATTAACATAATACACACCTCAAGCCTCTGTTCCGCACTATTCCACTCAAACATTGGAAAATCAGTCACCCACAAAATGGAATGTCTGGTCTAGATATCACAAAAACACAATAAAAAAAATAAGGGGAGATTCAGACAGACAGACACAGAGAGAGAGAGAGAGATGTAAATTTTCAAAACTGAAGTTCTGCTACAAACTTACATGGTCAACCAAGCCCAACTCATGAGCTATATATCCCCTCAGCCGGTCTAATGTTTTATTAACTGACACATGGTGACCAACTGCAAACAAGACAAGATCACCAGATCCTGCAGAAAAAATTTTCAGCAACTTCTCTCTTTTTTTTGAATCCAAACTTGATACTAATGCAGGAATCCCTTCAATGTCCCCTACAAATTAAAAATTCATTGTCAATGGTGAATAGTAACATCACTTGTCACCAATTATGCATGTGCATAAACTTTTCAAAAGAATTTCTTTTTACCATCATTCAAAACTTTTAGGAAAGGCAAACCCTTTGCTCCAGATTTGATTGCTGCGTTGTAAATATCACCTTTCTTAAGAGCAGTATTCGAGTAAGTTTTTGCCCCAGAAGGCACACATAATGCCTTAATAACTCCCCCACTCGCCAAGGTATCAGCAAAAACTTTGAAGGAAGAGTCTAAGAAAATATCAGATACCTATAAGTTCCAAGAAAAACTATTAAGATCTTTCATAAACAAAAAAACAATCAGGAATCTCTAACAAATGTAGAATCAATTTGATGACAAATGATCAAAACAAAATTCCCACCAGGTTAGTACAGTGCCAAAACATATGACAGGTTAGCAATTGCAGGGACGCGCATGGAAATTGATTAAGTAAAAGCTAGATTTGAAACTGAAAACTCAAACCAGGACACAAAAAACAGACATACCAAATCCCTTTCACCAAAGACATTATGAAGCAGATACATTATGAACAAACTGATGAGAAATGAAGGCCAAGTTTAGAATCCTCTAGCTATTAGTACAATCAAAACAAAACAATTTGACACACGAGATATATCAAGTATATTACAAACAAGAGAAAGATAACAAACGGGGTCTTAAGTACTAAATTTGACTGGCAGAACTTGTATCAACCATGCAAGTTTATAACTGCTCTGGCACAGATAGTAGAATACATGAATAGGAAATTACTCAATATTGTAGGGAGAGAATAAGAGAAGTAAGCAAGTAAAGAAGTTTGCTTGGACAGCAACCGTAGATAACTTAATTTTTTTTATTCTAGTTTAGAGCTGCAAGTTTTTTGTTTTCTCAAAACATATATATCTTAATTGATCTCTTTTCAAGCATTGAAACCTGGTCTAGGTTAGGTTTTCAAGATAACTACTGAGGACATATTGAGGACATAAAATGCCTTGGATCTGCATTGTGCAATATTGTCTGCTTGGGCTAAGCCCAAGCAGCTTTAAAAACGCATCGTACATGGAAAGTTCAAAACTCAAACTTATCAGCATTTTACACAAACTTCACCTACTGATGTGTGATTGGGTCACCACAAGCCACCCCCGTATGCCCAAACATCCTTATTTGATCCTGGTCTAGACCTGCATTGTGGACATGTAAGGCCCGGGACCTGCATTGTGTAATATTGGCTGCTTTGGGCTAAGACCACACGCATTTTACATGAAGAGTTCAAACCTAAAACTTATCAAGCATTTGACACACCACCAAAAGAGGTGTGATTGGGTCACCACAATCCATCCCAATATGTACAAACATCCTCATCTAGTATCCATCCTGACCCAATCACCGTCCCAAGCAATCGTATTGATGGACCAGATCCACCAAGTGATTCACGGACTACATGACCTCCACACCAAAAAGGTCAATGGCTTGATAACATTTGAAATACCCCTAACCCATATTGTGAAATACTGTCTGCTTTGTGCTGTACCCATAAAGTCTTGAAATGCGTTGTAAAATGAAGGTCCCTAACTCACACCTATCAAACCCTCACGCACAATTCAAGAATCAATGTGGGATTGGGTCACCACAATCCACCCCCTTATGCCCAAATGTCTCTAGTTAGGAATTGTTCCAACCAGGTAATGTGAGGTTCCGAAGGTTGATTCCATCAAGCTAGCTGCCACCGTCCCAACCACACTAGCTGCCTCAATATTTCCCTCTACCATTTTCAAAATAGTTGATCATGCGTAGAGAAGTCAATTATGGACACAAAAATAAGTTTGATTGGGTCGGGTACTTTCTCCATACGCCTTTGAATTGTTCTTTATCTTCTTTAGCTTCCACTTTTTCTTTTCGTACTCCTAATGCCTCTAATAACTTGTATGATGTTTCATATCTTGTAGAAGATTATAAAGTTCCAATAACTCATGTTTCTGTTGTAAATTCATATTTGGTTTTTTTCCAAACCTTACTGCCTTTTAAAACATCTGCTAAAAAATTTTTGGGATCCTCCACAAGAATAAAAGTTCTTGGATAGATTCAAGCCTCTATGTTCGATCAATGCTCCATTCTATCCCCTCCATTTATATAACCAAACCAAACCAAACCAATCTAAGCATTATGTCCCAATCATTTGGTCCCTCCATTTATATAGTTAAGTTTAATAATTGATCGATCAAGTATTTTTGTAATCCTCAAGTTAGGAAAAAAAAGAAAGTTAATATGAGGCAGAAGTCATTTCAATTAAAGTCAAACACTTCATCTTCATCAAACAAACACAATAAATGCTCATGAGTAAAGAACTAAATCCATTTCGCTCGATCAGTGCAAGCTCTAGGTAATCAGTATGAGGAACTCCATATGTGCTATAAATATGTTGACAATAGCTAGCCCAACTCATATATTTACTATAATATGCATCATACTCTGTCCTCAACCTTGCAACACTACGTCCAATCTGTTGAGAAACGGATGCATCAGCCCCTGCCCTGCCCAACCTCCGCTTTGTGTATATGAGGACCATGTTTGGAGTAATAGCTAGATCCATAATCACAAATTGAGAATCCATGCTCATATCTTCTTGGTTTATACCCCCTATCCATAATCATATGATGGAATATCATATCCAAACCTATAACCATATGAAGATGATGAACCATAGTCATGGTTTTCACTTGCACTTACTCTTGTACTAGACAAACCATCAATCCAACTTCATGCATAACAACATCTATACCACATAAAGTGCTAGAATTCTAAGTATGCTCCTGGTCGACGATCTTGTATAACTTTTTGCTGACAAGGCTTCTTTTAACTAGGCTCGTATGGAAGTAAAAGCATCGACTAAATAAAAATTTGGAATTTTATTCTAAGGGATAGAATGACTTCAGTAGACTAGACCATTTGGATACCGCCGAAGTCAAGGGAGCGTATGAAGAATGTCAAGTCCAATAAGATCTTTTCCTTGAAAGTGTGAACAAAGAACTTTATGTTCAATTGTGAGGTTTGGGAAAAGCCGAATAACAATGGCAATCCTGATTCTCAACAAGACTACAGAAGCAAGGAGGGATAAATAATGGAAGTTGAGGGTAATGCCGCAGAAGGATTTGGAGAAGTGCCAACAGAAGAGGTTTGAAGAGAGAGAAAAAGGAAACTATCAAAGGCTTCGAGCATAATGAGATCATCTTTAGAGAAACCAGAACATCCTAATACGAGCCAAGAACATTGCATGGAGGAGGACTGTTATCAAGAGAGAAATAGACTCAATATCGGAATCTCCAAGGGAACTACTTTCAAGTAGTGCATGAGTTTCTCCTTTTTCTTTTTCTTTGGAGAAGCTTCTGTGAAGTGACCTTTATGCCTACAAATATAACACCTGCCACTTGTTTTTTATCTAAATTTATTTCCTCACCAGAATATCCATTTCGTTTGTGAACCAGAATTATTTATGCATATTACATATAATTGGTTTTCTTTTCAGGTCTGCAATCACATGCAATACCAAGTTTATTCCCAATTTCCTCAATTTTGACAGAGAACCTCCTTTGATTTCATTATTTCTCAAGAGCATGTTGAAAGATCTCACAAGGATAAGGGCCATTGTGCAACCCGGTCCAACAGGGCGTGGGCTTCGGTCGATGGCAGCTAGCGTGGTGGGAATCATCCTACCAAAAGGGAATCACTTGGGTAGAGAGCCGCGAGACAATTTCCAAACAAGGAAGTTTGGTCCAAATGGGTAGATCGTGGTGAACCAATCCCACATCACTTGGTGAAGTAAGTGTTAAGTACTTGATAAGTTTGAGCTTTGAACCTTCACTGTGCAATACATTTTAAAGTAGTGCAAGCCTCGCCTAAAGCAAACAATATGGTGTGATATGGATCAAAGCATTATAAATAATTAGAGTCGTTGACCCTCATGGAGTGGACACCACGTAGTATGTGCATCCCTTGGTGTACCCCTGTCCAACAAGGGCAGTGGTTTGGGACAGTGGCAACTAGCATCGTAGGAGTCATCCTCCAAAATCCCAGATCACCTGGGTCGACATGGGGCCTAAAATAAGGAAGTTTAGACCTAAGGTGGTGGATTGTGCAGACCGAATCCTATTCATATATCGCTTGGTGAAGTATGTGTGAAGGGCATGATAAGTGAGATCTTTGAACCTTCATCTTAGAATGCATTTTAAAACCCTATGAGCCTAGTCTAAAACAGACAATATTAAACAATATAGGTTCAAGACATTTCAAACATGAATCTCAAAATAGAGCGGCGATCATGATCAATCATATTGCTTCTGTAAAATATAAGGAGAATAACAGCAACAAAGGATAGTTGACAACCACTAATATATTAACAGAAGCTATAATGAATTTACCAATATATGCTAGAAAAATTGCAGTAAAGAAAAGGACAAAGAAAGAAATATTAATGACTAGGGTCACATGGCCTAGCAATGCACATCAGAAAATGCAAAAGAGATTACAAGGTGACTAAGAGCAAGATTGGACTGTCAAATAGCAGTAAGATGACATCTGACCTTCAAAATTACACTATAAAACTATATTGCAATAGCAGTCCGACTGTGGAATAGAACTGACAACAGGTGCTGGTAAGTGGAAGCGGCAGCAGTTATGTATGAAAGAAGAATAGAAATTGATAACCTACTGCTTGCCAATTAAAAAATTCCTTTAGAAATCAAATGTGATATATAGAAACTAGTTGCTTTAGCCACCACCACAAATATTTAAAAAAAAAAAAAAAAGAAAGAAGAAATGCAAGCATATGCTAAGTGAACGGAGACCTTACATCCTCCAATTCAAGACCAAAACGAACATCTGGCCTGTCTGAACCATATCGATTCATCGCATCAGCATATGTAAGCCTAGGGAAAGGGTTAGGTAGCTGGACGCCTTTGATCTCGAGGAAAACCTGCAATTGAACATGTGATCATGCCTTGTTGTGCAAATTGAGTAGGTAGACAGGTTACAACAATCGTGCAACTGCAGAGTGAAAATTATAAAAATATTCTATAAAATTACAGAGAGATAACTTGAAGTATCAATTCCCCTGGCTGTTTGCCTGTTTGACCAACTGCCTCTAAAGAATCTTCAAAAGCCATTCTAGTGGTCTATTTTATAAGCACCCATTCTGCTAACCTCTATTGATGAACAACTGAGCTCACTATGGGGAGTTTGTACCCTAAGCCAAGCTTTCTTTTTGGTTTTAAAAAAAAATGGCTCATTACAGTAGCATGCCAGAAAAAAACATAGAACATTGTTGACATGTATCAAGTTAAATACACCACATTCAGATCCACAACTCAATTAAAAATTAGAACTATGATGTTGAACTTATATTTTTAAATTTCCTTCTTAATAACCTACAAAATACTGATTCAAAGCTATTCTTATTATACTCCAATGTGCTTTCAGGTTGACCAAACTTTACCAATCTCATACCAAGAACAACTCAACTGAGTACAGAGACAGCCGGATTCTAGCAACTATCATTCTAAACCTGATTCTACCAACATTATTAACACTCAAAGGAAACACCCGAAGTCTGACTTCATATCAGAATCCTGGATCAAACTACACGAGATATGAATTGGCATCGATCAGATCAACTCATTCGTGGGCTTTCTTCACATAGTAGTTCTACAATCTTATATTTATAATCATAGTCTATACTCTTTTCTTTGTCTCTAGAGAAGAGGTAACATGATCAATGATTTAACTGAAATTAGTCAGACAATTACTGAAATAGTGGATAAACAAGAAATGGTTTTACTCTGGATTGCTTTAGAGTTATAACAAACACCAGAAATTTATAGACTCTCCTGACACATTGTTTCACGAAGCCCCCCCAGGATTTATTGTGAGTGTTGAAAAAGAACATTCACATTCCTTACACTCAATTATCTCTCTCTCTCTCTCTCATTTTCTTTCCCTTGTTCACCTCTCTCAAACTTGTTAATCTTTTATTAGGGAGTTCTATATTTTTGTCAACTTTAGCAGTACGTAAAACTTATTACCTGTCTAATCAGATCTTCATTGAGCCTCAGCATGTCCTCCAAAGGAGTGAAAGCCAATTCCATATCCAATTGTGTAAACTCAGGTTGTCTATCTGCCCTGAGATCTTCATCCCGGAAACATCTGCATAGAAACAACATAATCAGATATTTGCCCATCAAAACCAAATTACTTAATCCTTCCCTATATTTTAGAGGGAATGGCTATCCCAATAAAATCAAAATCACAATATTTTTTGGAACTTTACAGCCCCTCTGGCTTGCACTTCATACAAATTAAAACACAAGAAGGAAACTATTATTTACTAGCCCAAGTTAGAACAGCAGAGTTGAAATAAACAACCACAGCAAAACTACAACAAACCAATCTCTGATAGCCGTTACTAAAAGAAATACCTTGCAATCTGGTAATATCTGTCAAAACCAGAGACCATTAGCATTTGCTTAAACAACTGTGGACTTTGAGGCAAAGCATAGAACATCCCTGGCTTCATAATACACAATAGACAGAATTAAACCTCCAAATGATTGAGAAACTATCCAAAGTAATTAAGAACTTCTAAGAATATAAACTTATGTATAACTAGAGACCATTAGCATTTGTGATTAAATAGCTGTGCACTTTGAGGCAAAGCATAGGACATTCCTGGCTTCATAATACACGTTACAGTCAACTAAACCTCCAAGCAATTGAGAAGTATCCCGAGTAACCAATAACTTTCAAGAATATAAATTTAGGTATAACAAATTTTGCTCAACAAAGATAGGGGCAGTTTGACAAAAACGAAAGCCCTGGGCAAAAATTCCCGAAGAGGCCTTATATTAACATCCACTATAATTATTTACAAACTAAATTCTTACTTTTTAAGATGCAAGAATACTAATTAGGTTTTAAATCTATAATAGAGTTAATCCACTCAACCTTTCTTTGTGACGTAGCCGATCGTGGATAAAAATTTATAATTTAAGTTAAAAACTTCTTTCTGCATAGCAAGTGTTCCCAGTACTATCAACAATATATGTATACAATGCATGCTTCTGGAAAAGAATCTAATTATTTATGTAAGTTTTAGTTTCAATTTTGTAACATTTATTTTCATATTTTTAACTTTAAAAATAAATCCAAACCAAGGTTGAACACAGGGTAAAATGGGGAAAAAATTATCAATTTAAATTAAAAACTTCTTTCTGCAAACGCAACTGCACCCGGTCCCGGTGTTATCAACAATATCATGTATGCAATGCATGCTTTTGAAAATAGTCTAACTAGTTATGTAACTGTTAGTTTCAACTTATCACATTTAATTTAATACTTTTAACTCTAAAAATAAATCCAAACCAAGGTTGAACACTGGGTAAACTGGGGATATAGTAGGACTAAACCGAAGAACAAGGTGGAGAACATGATGGAGCTTGTAGGTGTTGGGAAATACATGTCAACTTGTCAACCATGGTTAGGTAGACCACATTGCCATGGGTCTCAATTTGAGAGGCAGTAAAATATTATTCCAATCCAATAGTTTTTGTAGAATTCTTGGAAGTCGTTCCTCTGGTCAAAATTTCACTCCCTAAAACATTTTTTAGGAACTCTAAAATTTGCATTTGGTTTGTTTTTGTTAGTGGGCTATAAAAATAGTAAGTTTTTAGGGGCCATATAAATTTTTGTTAGGTGGTTGATATAGTATATATTATAACTTTCCCTTATTCCAACAAACTCAAAATGGCTTTTATGCCTCCTAGATAAAGAACAATCAGATTTTATTTGAGCATAAGAACTAAAAATTAAAGTAGCAAGGAAAGTTAATAGACGGCATACATATAATGGCAAGTATCAAGTTGCATTCTCATAACCACATATACCTAAACCACACACATGGCAGCCTCATAAGGAGACACAAATGGTGCCAACCTTGAAACGAGGTTAGTGTTTGGAAACCTAAAAACAGTTAGAAAGGGCCAAAAAATAGAGTGTCCTTTATTCGCTTTTCCTTCTCTATTCCCCCTTTTGGTTTTTTTTTTGGGTTGGGTTGGGGGTGGGGGGGTTGTTGGGAAAATAAAACCAAAATAAGAAAAAGAGACACCATAAATGTGCACACACTTGAGATTGTAATGCATTGTATATTTGGATGTTAATCACACAGATTTGGTTTACATGGAGCATACACTAGGATAAATGCAACGATGCAAACCACAACTTAAGCAGACTCTCATGTCAGCTAATAAAAATATTACATAGAGCTAGGTTAACTCTCATAAAAAACATAAGTCTCATGGAAGAGGAGAAGCAAGAAGAAGAAGTGGAAAAAAAATCAAAAGAAAAAGGACAATTAAGATACAATTAACTTGTATTCCCTTTTCGGGCCACGCAAACTACCCCTGACAATTTACCGTAGAAATCATCCCTTTAAAGAAAATCATGGAGTGAATGGAAATTGATAAGCGATAAAGAACAATACCTGAACTCTTGAAGGCACCAAATAATCTCGGGCACCTTCAGGAGTAGATCTAGAGAGTATTGGAGTCTCAATCTTCCTTACAAACATGAAAAGATTAGAGGACCAAACCAACGAACAAATGTCAAACACAAAAGTAAGTTGAAAGCTTCGTATGCAAAAGAAATGTTCAAAGATCGAAATCAATACCTCCACAAAACCATGTATATCCTCTAGGTACCTCCGAATAAGTTTGATCACTTTATGCCGTAACATTATGTTGGATTTCATTTGTGGCCGGCGTAAATCAAGGCATCGATATCTAATAACATGTATATGAGCTCTTTTATTTAATAGAGCTAGCAGAAACATTATTAATCGAAAAAACCATATATATTATGCAAAAAGGGGAGGAGAAACAATTTTGTAATCTTCCTTCAAAAACACAAGAGTTCATCGAAAAATATTTTGAACGTGCAATAGAAAGTAAAAAACGTGAGGGACAATGAACCTACTGTAAAAACAAAGTCTACGTCATATTTGGTATTGAAATGGCAATTAATTCAATGAACCTTCACATTCGACACCCAACAAAATGCTTTCCTGAAAAGAAATACTTTCTTCAAAAATCAAAAAGCCTCCTAGCAATACCATAACCAGTATCTAGGATAAGAAGCAATTAGGTTGCTTAGTCCAAAAAGGATTCTCTATTGCAATTCAAATACCTAACCTTCAACTAGATGGTTAGCCTAACAATACCCCAAATTGGAAAACTAATAGCAATAACTATCATAGCTACAACAACAATAATGATGATGGTGATCCCTCGACTTGGGCCAAGGAAATGTTATACGAGTATCAACAATTCGTTTAAATACTCAAAAAAAGATAATGTAGAGCTCGAACATTCAGCAGAACCAAAAAAGAAAATAAACATATGAAAAATCAATGTGCATTAGAAAATCAGAGGGACTTCTCTGTGAATGAAAGACAAGCATGACAAAATGGCAGGAATAAATGACTGGTTAGCTTTATATCTGATCAACTTTGAGCTAGGTACCTCAAACGGATTTCCTCTTTAACAGAATCTTTGGCATCATCTGCTGAAGTAACCAAGAATGGCAACTTAGATCTCACGGCATTTAAAATATGAACAAGCTCTGCGGCAACCTGGCAGACAAAACCAATAATGTGAAAAGTAGAGAAAAGACAAACAAATCATCAGACTAAAAGAGCTTCAAAAAGATGGTTTCAAACATATCCAATTAGACTGCATAGAAAATATAACCAAGTTTTGAAGGAAGCGCTAATGTCTACAAAATAGAGAGCTGATTTGTGGATCCAATCTCCCTCCCTCCCTGCTCTCTAACCCCCGCGCTTTATTCGCTTGGGATTTGAAAAAACCAGAAGGATCAACTTCAAATTGCGTCTTTTTTTTTCGTCCTCCCCTTGGTTCACCAATTCATGTCCCACCACAATCACCACTAAATTCAGTAGTAAAGGGACCCTTCCTAGATCCCAAAATGTCAACTTTCTTCCAAGACACTATAGCAAGTATCTTTGTCCATGCTCTATGCATGCATGGACTAATAGAGTAAATCAGTGGAAAATATGAAATTGGCGTAATGTTTACTGTATCTAATAATCCCATTTGCTCAGCTTGGTGAGTGCAACAAAACTGATACACCACTACCAACTGGTGCCATCGAAAAAAAATGCCAAAGCTCATCAACTGATGGAGATGGGGCCAAACAAAACTGGATGACAAACCAAAAGAACTTTTTCCTTTTTGATTTCAACAGGGTATCCCTATAATGGACTGTGAAGAATTGAGTTGGTTCTATATTGCTCATTGATTTAACAGTATAGCAATAGATAGATAAATAACAAAAAGGAAATGTTCAAATCAAAATTCACTTACTAGGTTGATATCAAAATAAAGACTCATTTAGGGGATTAGAGCATCATTTTTTAGAGGCAATTCTGAAAGCAATTCTATATGGGCTTCCAAGAATTAGTGAATTACAACTCTGGGGTTTTAATCAACTCTTCCACAGTTTCTGACATGTTCATGCAGCTCAATTATCTTCAAACCCAACAATTTTCCACGAAGGGAAATGCATCCAAGCTTTCTCCTCCACAAATTGTTGTTATTTTTTCTTTTAGGCGTGATAGTTTCCGTCTACTAACTTATACTCAACATATAATTTGTTGCAAATGACTTCATCATTACTTATACAAGAAATACAATTAGATAGCGGTTAGGTTTCTGCGCATGTTACAAAAAAAATCAGCTCAATAATGGCTTATAGTATCTTTTACGGAAAAAAAACCTAGATACACACTCACGGTGATGGAAGATCTATAAGGGCAGAGAGATTACGAAAACACTTGAGTCTCTCCAATAGCATCACTACAAGTTCATTATGCAACTTTGGCTAAATGTAACAGCAAGAAACAATGTGAAGCAAAACATAACAAACCTCTATCATGCCAGTCTTCATTTTCTTGTTCACCGACTCACTTGGCCGCAACCGAACAACACCTTCCACAGTTATCACATACTCAATTCTCAAGTCATTCACAACAGAATGAGCCTCAGGGAACTCATCAGGAAGCGTAGTAACCTAATCACCAACTATACATGTCATTCAATAACAACGTCACCAATAGTAACCTCACAAAATTATCATCGAGAATCCAAAAGGCATATATACACGTTGTATTAAAAATACATCCCATCAAAATAATTTGGAGTAAAATGTTCAATTGACAGCATGGTAAATATGCTACTCAAACAAACAGAGCATCGAACAGGGTGCATCAAAATCTAAATCCATTCGAATGCAAAATAATCAGCGTCATTCTCCTAATTTCAAAGGTGATGTTTTTCTGGTAAGTATGTCAAAAGTGACATAAATCTGTGTTCTTTTTGTGCAATTAAACACGGGTTAGCACCTATATATATACATGTCATTCAATAACAACATCACCAATAGTAACCTCACAAAATTATCATCGAGAATCCTAAAGGGATATACACTTTGTATTAAAAATACATCCCATAAAAATAATTTGGAGTAAAATGTTCAATTGACAGCATGGTAAATATGCTACTCAAACAAACAGAGAGCGTCGAACAGTGTGCATCAAAATCTAAATCCATTCGAATGCAAAATAATCAGTGTCATTCTCCTAATTTCAAAAGTGATGTTTTTTCTGGTAAGTATGTCAAAAGTGACGTTATTGCATAAATCTGTGTGCTTTTTGTGCGATTAAACTCGGGTTAGCACCTATATATATAGAGAGAGACAGACAGACAGACAGACAGAAATTCGCAGTTGCAAAATTATAGGCATAAAATTAATTCAGAAATTCAGGATAGTGAAACAAATTTTATTTCCAAAAGCAAAAAATTGCTCTCTACTTGTGAACCTGAACAAGTCCAGTGTGGTCTCTGAGGTTAAGGAAAGTGAGACCACCATGAACACGGTGAAGCGCCACCCACCCGCAAAGCCGAACCCGTTTACCCACATCACGTTCAGATAATTGGCCGCAAAACCCAGTTCGATTGACCCATGCAAGAGTTTCTTTGAAAAGAATTCCTGGTTGTTTAGTATTAGGAACTGAAGTTTCTGTGGAAGACAATGGAGAGGCAGAAGCAGAAGCAGAAGCAGAAATAGAGGAAAGACTCCGCTTTATAAATATTTTGGGCTTTATGATTTTATGGGAGTTGAGGCAAAACAGAGGACGATAAGCAAGAGAGATGGGTTTGATTCGGAGAACTATTGTGGGTATAGCTCGGAGGAGGGCGGACATGGTCTATGAGAGGGAGAGGGAGAGGGAGAGGGAGAGGGAGAGAGAGACAGAGAGAGGGAGGGAGGGGCTTATCTGCGATGCAGAGGGGACAAAGAGGGTTTAAGTTGTGTGTTTGGGAGTTCGCAAGATCGAATCTTGGGCGCCACTCAACATCAATTTGGAAGATCAACTCAACACCATGTGAAAGAAAGTCAATATCCTAAACAAATACATAAAATCTTCCAAAATCTTTACCAAACGGCTACTGTTTTCTCTCTCCTAATCTTTTACCCTTTTGGGGCCTTTTTCACTTCAAATCAGACTTTGGCAGCAAGAAAAGGTAAAATCTTGTGTACATTCACTGTAAATACCCTAAAAATACATAAACAAAACATCCTATGATTTTTTGAAAAATCCACTGGATCTCTCCCTATAAAGTAGTGGGCAATAAATACATAGGAACATCCAAAACTCTTATATTCATCCATGTTGGGACTAGTATATTCATGATAAATAAATTTCTCATGCCTACTCTAAGAAATTGTCAATATTTGAACTCAAGACCCTCGTTTTTGTTACCACTTGAACTATCTCTTAGTGTTCACTTCTTCACCTACCACAGTGTTGGAGAAAATCCCTAAAATAAGTATAGAAGAATTACAAAAAAAAAAAGTTAGTGTTATTTTAGAAAATTAAATGGATATATCTGTATTTAGGCAATTAAGCCTAACAAGGAAAGCAAATCAACAAGCCAAGAAAAAGTGTAATCCAACGGCTCATTCACACTCTTTTATGGAATATTTTATTTCCTTCGTTCCAACGGTCAAAACCACAGCTGTTTTTAAATCTCCTATTCCTCTTCTTATTTGGAAACTAGCCGTTACAATCTGCACAAACAATATCAACCAAATAAATTTCAAGATTCAAAAGCCAAACCAGTCAGAGATCTTCTTACTCTGTTTCTCGTTCTAATTAAATTTCCAAATCTCATTCCTACCTTGGAAACAAGTTCAAATCAAATCAATTTCAAGATTCACAAACCCAACTCTGTCAAGAACAGATCTTCTTGCGCTGTTTAACTTTCCCTCATCACCATCTTTCTCTCTCTGGTGAAGTTCATCAATGGCAATACCATCAAACAGATCTCCATCCCCAGTTTCCACAAGACCAAACCCTAATCCAAGAAACTCAGAGAACAATTCCACCCTCAGAAGAAGTTTCAGTGGGAACCCATTTCCTAGACCTTCCGTTACTACAAACCCCAGAAGTTTGAACCCAATCACCCCTGCTAATAGCCCTTCAGGTTCATCTCTTTCCACCACTTCAACACACACACACTGATTTAATTTAGGTGTTTGCTTCACAATTCTGTAATGGGTTTTGATAAATGTTTGGTTTCTTTTTTGTACGAGTGAAGATTTTGCAGGAAGACACTATGTGGGGAAAGAAGGCCCCGTTTCTTTAAGGGGTTCAGAAGAGAAAGAGAATGAGAAGGACCAGAATCTGAAAGGAGTGAAAACTCGATCACCCGCGAAAAATTTCATGTCACCGACGATCTCTGCGGCTTCTAAATTCACCCCATCACCGAAAAAGAAAATTTTGGTGGAAAGGAACGAGCCTGTCCAGACTTCGATTTCAGTTTCTAGTGGAAAAGTCCTGTTCAATTCGGTGAATCTGTCAGATGTTACTGAAGATTCTGGTTTAAAGCCTTCAAACATGAGTTTGGATCAGAACGAAACTGGGAGTTCACTCGTTGAATCACTCGATTCAACCAATGTGGAACCAGGCCAGACCAAGGAGGCAACTGCTATGAATTTGAACACAGAAAGTTCACTTTCAGAGGTACCTCTAAATTCCCAGAATGTTTCTGAGTCATTATCAGAGGTCATTTCTGTGAGTTCTGATTTTGTCAATGTTGAGTCAAGTACCAAGAGTAGGCATTTTTCTTCATCAGTGTCACCTATTATAGCGCCACTAGACGCAGACCCATCTCTTCCTCCTTATGATCCCAAAACTAATTACCTTTCACCAAGGCCTCAGTTTCTTCACTATAAACCCAACCCAAGAATTGAACTTTATCTGAACAAGGAAAAAGGGCTTGGTATTGGAGAAGCTAAGCAGCTTGAAGAGAGCTTCACCTCTGAAAACTCTTCGGATGCTGATCTTACTGAAGAAACTCAGTCTGAAGACTCGCAGAAAGAATCTGAGGAAGCTTCTTTGGCTGAGATGATACAGGAAGAAGAAGCAGAGCCTGATGTTCCTGAACCAGTAACGATAGGAACCCCCATTAGTACTGAAGTAGATACTGAAATCTCTAAGGAGACTGTTGAAATGAAAAGAGTCTCAAAATTGAGGCTTTTTACGAGATCAACATCTATTTCTCTGCTTTTGCTATTCCTGATTGCATGTGTATCAGTCTCAGTTACTGATTCTCCTGTTATTGACACATCTGTATGGAAAGATATGAAGTTTTCTAAGCTTTATGACTCATCTGAAGTTATTTTTGCAAAAGAAAATTTTGATGGGCTTGCTAGGAATTTCAAGCACTGGTCAGCTAACTCTGTCTCTTACCTCTCTAAGTTGATTCCTATTCCTAGTGAAGCAGAGAGATTGGGAGCAATGCAATTCAGTAACTTGACTGCTTTGCAAGAGGATATTTTAGGACGTGGCTGCCATTTGGTTGATCACAATGACCAGAGCTTAGAAGAAATCTATGAAGGAGAAGTATTGGAACCTGTGAAAGATGGGGAGGTTGAAATGGGACTATCAGAAGAGGAGGAGATTTATTCAGAGGTTGATGCTGATGACAATGGTGAAGTGGCATCAGAAAGCCAAGGTTACACAGAAACTGAAGAAGGGAATCAGACGCTAGAAGCTGAAGTGAATGAACCAAATAATTCAGAAATGGTTTTGGACCAAGAAGAAAGTGATACCACTGCCTACCTTGATGCTGAACCGGACAATGGTGAAGTGACATCAGAAAGCCAAGGTTACACAGAAACTGAAGAAGGGAATCAGACGCTAGAAGCTGAAGTGAATGAACCAAATAAGTCAGAAGTGGTTTTGGACCAAGAAGAAAGTGATACCACTGCCTACCTTGATGCTGAACCAGAAAATACCTTAAACTTCAAAGAACAATCAGCTCCCATTTCTCTTGGTATGTCAGAAGAAGGTATTGATCTTGGTTCTTCTGCCAAAGCTGATACCACTACGGTGAATTTGAATCATGATAGCTCCTCAAAAATGGTTCCTTCAATTGAGGATTTTCAGACTCCAGAAGTGCTGAATTCTCCACTCAGCAGGTCAGAAGCCAAGTTCTCCAAGCGTGATATGTTGGGAATTTTTTTGCTTGTTCTGGCTTTAGCGGCCACTACTGCTTTTATATATCGGAAGCAATCAAAAACTACTATCCCAGACAAAGTGGTTCATGGTGATCTATTGTTGACTAAGAAGCTGATATCCAACCCATTAGCTGCCAGTATCAAGCCTATGTACCAGGACAAACCATCATCACAAAATTGGCAGACCGAGGTTGATGTGGTTGGAGAGTCATGTCCCTCAGAAATGAGCAGCTATCAGAAGAGCTCATCTTCTAGCAAGAAATTCCTGGGGGGAGCAGACGAAGCTCAGAGCCATGAGAGAAAGCCGAGGAAGAACCATAAACGAGAGTCATTGGCTTCTTCATCAGAATACTCCATGGGCTCGCCTTCTTACGGAAGTTTCACAACATATGAGAAGATTTCCAGCAAGCATGTAAGTATATGTGTTATTATTGGCTTGTTTATCATTTATCAAACAGCACAGTCTTTTTCCAGAACTCCTTGAATTCAGGTATTATTTCTCACATTCTGTACTTCTGTTGGTTTTCAAGGCAAGTGGAGAAGAAGAAATTGTGACCCCTGTTAGGCGCTCAAGCAGGATCAGAAGCCAAGTCACTTCTCCATGACAATTGGAAGGAAACTTTGCCTATTGCCACTGACTGTGTTGCATTGGTTTTTATTGTAATCCAAACACCTGGTTATGTTAGTGCCTACTAATCACCAACTTTCTCTTATTTAAATGCCGTACTAATCAACCACTTTATGTATTTTAATTGTGACTTGTGCCTTTTGCTTCATGGAGTGGTGACATGCTTATTTCCTGTACTTAAATGATTTTTTTTTTATCAGAAATTATTAAGGGTTGCTGTTTGATGCTTTTTCCATTGTCTACTTTAGAAACCTGAATACTTGATTGGCAAATTCAAAGAGTATGGTAACATTTTTTGGGCAAATTCACAAAAAATGCTAGAACAGTATCAACATGCCAAGAATTAGTCTTAAGACTGGTGTTACCGTGGGAGAGAGTGATATGGTAGTTATTAACTTTTCTAGCATTTAAACGAAATAGTAAAGAAATATATGGTAACTTGTGGTTTATAATAGAGTACAATGGCAAAAGAGGATTTATGTAGCGGACCACAAAAATACTGGGACAAGGCTTTGTTGAGTTGAGTTGTTATAGTATACATTATAGATTTTGTTTTCAGAAAGCTCATGTCCACAAGGGAAACACCTAAGCTGGCCATGAAGAAACAGGGTGCTTGTTTTGTTCCAAGGTTTTTAGTTCTAACTTCTCTAAGCTTTCTTTAACAGGACTTTTTGTTAGGCTGCTTTATTTAGCACACTGTGGAGCAACATACTTTACTTTTTCTCACTTTATCCGCGACAAATTCTTTCATGTCATGTTTAGAAGGCAAACTCCTGTGAATGCTGCAAATTAGGAAACATATGTCACTGCAGAAGAACAAAAATGCCCAATTTTTAAGGATCAAACACTAATGTTCCTTTGAAAACTCATGAGACAGAGCAAATTGTCCCTGCAAGGCTGCAGCTATGCAGTGGGCAAACAATTCACTTGCACAATCTGGATAAGTCATATCCACTAGGAATTATTGTGGGAGAGAGAGAGAGAGAGCTTTCTTTGGAGCATTCATTGTAAAGGTAATCCACTAATGTGATTGAAAAATGGAACATCTTTACTATGGAAAAAGCTAAATTATACAAAAATTTAAGCGAGATCTGATGAATGAGCAACTCGTACATTGATGCTCTACTCGATGCAAAATGTTTATTGCCAGCTTTTTGGTCTGGTAAATATGCTGCTGAGAATGCTAGGAAAACTGCAGAAAAAGATCTTTCTATCCAACAATATGCGGTTGTTCCACTGCCTCCAAACAGTGGATTAATAGGATGGGTTTCAAATTGTGACACCCTACACCATCTCTTTCCAGAACAGGGATGCCCTCAGGGTTTGTTTAAATGCGTTGGAGTCTCTCTCTCTCTCTCTCGTTTCACTGGGCTTCTTTACTTTTTCTTTATTTCATTTTCTGAAGTTGTTTGGACTGGCTTTTTTATAGATCTTTTGGTTAAAAAGTCACAGTAGAGGGAGCAATGCTATTGAAACATAATTTACTGACATAATTTATTGACATAATTCACTGTAACCTTTAGATTCACTGTAGATCCCATTAAACATTGAAACTTGGTGTTGATCCAATGATTTCTATGATGCCACATCATTATGTCAATAAATTCTGTTAAATTTTTAGATCCAAATAGTATTACTCATTTAAATTTTTTGACCGAGTGATAGAATAACATAAAAGTAGATACTATGATATCTGTTGTGATTGTCTTGTATTCCACTTCAAGTAGGAAAAGTAGGACCCTCGTTTGGACTTTGTTTTTGTTAGGGATTTAGTAGGTTGATGTCTTGAAATTCTATTTCCAATAAAAGACCAATTTGGAGACAGTATTTTTGGTCTATAAATAAATTATAGACCACCCAATTTCTTTTGGAAATTTTAGCCCCCAATTTTGAGCATCTATATTTGGTTATATTCTCTAGGTTCCATTTGTTGATAGTAAAACTTTGTCGCTACGCTTCACCCGTGGGTGTAAACTTTCGACCCGATCAACATAAATTTGTATACTGTATTATTCTACTTTGTTCCTTTTGGTTGTTTGCAGCCTTCAGTTACCAACAGAAAGTGTGATTAGGAACTAATCGAATTGTGTACTTTTGGTTTATTTATCTTATAATAAGATGAATATATGGTTACTATTGAGGCCCTTTTTCCAGATGTGTCCTATGTAGGAGCAACTATGGTTGTGGTCTCCAATCATTATCAAGAAATTTTCTCCCTCGAAAACATTATACATGCCATAACCACCATCAGATCAATTTATCTTTTGCTCCTCTTACATAAACATTGTGATGTAGGTGCCTTTCCATCTAACTAGAAATCATTGTGAAAGTTATGGAGACTACAAGTACTTTGACATTCCTGTTACAATTCTGGTGATTCGACTGCCTCAAGTTATCTCCGTTTCTCCTATCTAATGGTGGGGGTCAGGCGAAATGTGAAAGAAACTATTTTTGCAACTCAAACTTGTGATAGAAGATTGATAAAATAGTTCGTACGCTAACAAATGCTAGCAAACCCTTACCCGTCAGCCTGAGGCAGAGGGGAGCGATGTGTTCTTGGATTCTGCTTTCTAATAATTTTGATAGCCAAATCCTTGAAAGCTCACGATTACGGCCACTACCACAAGAAAATGTAATTAGCACTGATTTAGCATCCAAAACACCCTCATGCCTTACTAAAATTCTTGTAAAAAAAAACCCAAAAAATTCCTTTACATACAATCGATTTAGATCATTCTTCAATTTCCAAGAATACCAAACCTGCAAGCACCACGCATCATTTACACCGTATAAAACATATAACTTCAGACACACAGCAGGTCGCTTTTTGTGCTTGTTCTGCATAAGCTTAGAAGAAAATCTGTAAACATATGCTCGTATTCCGGCATTTTCCCATAACCTGCAAAAGTGCTTATCTATTAACTCCACTGCAAAATTGAAGCACAATTCAGTTTAAAGAATAGCCTATGTGAAGTACCCATGAGACAGAAATGTAACAAGTATGAAGTATCATGTACAGTAGGCCACAAACAGCGTTTGAACATGGGCAGGCATGTATATGTTCATAAGAACAAATAAGAGTGAAGGGCCAAAACAAATAAGGGTGAGGGCTTTCCCAGCAAGTGAGGACTGATATGTGAAGTACCCAAAAGACAAACCTCACACACAAGTGAACTCAATTAATCGCGACGAAGAAACAATAAAAAGCAACGTGGACATTACTCAAAACTCAAAAGACTTCCAACCAAAAGTTCTAGAACTTTGGCCGACAGATAAAGTAAAAAAAAAAGAGGCGGACAGGCTGTTGCAGGGTCTAGGGATATTTAAATGTCCGCGACTCGAAACCTTGACTCCTAGGTCACTATAGAACAACCTTACTGCTGCGCCCAGGTCCACCCTCTAAAGTCTATGCAGACATGCTTAAAAGCAGAATGTTGGGGCCTACATGCTGGCACTATAGCAGTATGCCCTGCATGTGTGTGTGTGTGTGTGAGAGAGAGAGAGAGAGCAGTTTCAAGTGACTTGACATAAGTCAGATAGCAAAAATGTAAAAGCATGGACAAAATTCCACTTACCAGGGAAGTAGTTGATGTCAATGACATAATACAGATCTCCGATTCCATTCTCTCGTATGATATCTATATTGAACAGTCGGAGACCCTAGAAGGCATAAAGAGAATAAAAAGATAATTAAACAGATCAAGTGTACCATAAAACCAGATATGGAGAAGACGAAGTTACAAAAGAAACAAGAAAAAATTACCAGTCGATGACGGAGCTCCCTTGCAAGGCTCTCAAGCAAAGGTCTTGGAGGAAGCTCTGTGAAAACACTACTAAATCAGTGTAAATGGAAACTGGATCTTAAAACCCATGTTTGTTGCTGCACCAACATCAGACTGCATTTAATGCTTTGACAAAATATGGTATTATAATTTAGTTTATGGTTGTGAGCCAGGCGTTAGAGGAGATGCAGTGAGACCTCAGAATAGGTGAGACGACTGATTTCACTAGCAGACTACTAGATCACGTACTTCGCACAATGGACCCCAATGATGGAGAACAACCCAAATGCAATCAACCCCTACATGCTTTAATAGCACAGGTAGGTAGTAATGGAGTTCATGAAGAAAAAAAAAAACAATTACTGACACGAGAGAGAGAGAGAGAGAGAATAAAAGCTCACCAGCAACAACATGGTCAAGATCGACATCATCTGCAGAAGCCGCTGCACCTGAAACTCTTGGGAAAGGGAATACACCAGCGATTTTTGTTAACTCTTGTTTACATACATCAGGCAAGGAGAACCGTCTAACAACTTTTATAGCTTCGCCAACAATATAAACTTTAAAGAGAACACCACCTATCAGGAAGCAATTGAAGACATCAGAGGATACAAACTTGGCTACAATGGAAAAATAAGCTTTATGACGTGAATACCATGATTGACAAACTCCTGTAAAACCAAAGGTGGTTCAAGTTTTGTCAGAGATAACTGATCATAAGCAAGACATAGTTGATGTGACTTTGCACTTCCATCCAGTATCAGTGGTTTCGCAACTGAAAAGGTCAGAAATTAACAGAGTTATATAAAGTTTCGACCAGGACTGATCTTCTGTGGTACATAAAAAAAATCTTCAGTTTGGAAAGGAGCATCAGAGAAACCCTATATGACTGATCTCATAGCTTCCAGCATGTCATCACTCATCACCGATCATCATGGATCTACTATCAGTACTATGAGATTATGCACATTGCCCAATATGAGTACTAACCTCATGACACAAATATGATTCTCTTCACTAATATATTAATGCCCTTGCCAATAATATTCAGAGTTTGAGTTTGTTCAAGAGACGTGTTTCTTTAATCCCTCTTTTTAGTCTGTCTGTTTGAGAAACTTGAAACTCCTGCAACCAGAGACACAGGAACCTTAGAAACATACCTAGAGGTAGTCTCAGTCCTGCTTTTGTTACTGCATCAGGGATGGATGAAGGATCTTTTCTGATGACCAATTGCCTTGGAACACTAACTTTGCCTACAACAACAGTCAATAACAAAAGCAACACTTGATCGTTATCACAAAAGAAATATTTAAAATGTTCAAATATTTAACAATAAAGACCTGTAACACAAGGATGAATGGATTAGTTCGAACAACAATCATACGCTTACCTTATTTATTTATACATACATATATATATATATATATAGACAAAGAGAGAGATGATAAAAGAAACACAAATGCAGCTTAACACAGAATCTCAGAAACTACCATAGCAGTAAGGCAAGTTCAGATTTGCCACATGCTCAAGCATGGACTGACGGTTGTTGATACGTCCTATGGCATCTGGAGGATCAAGGACGGTAACTTCAGGATGTTTTTGTCTGTAATCCTTCAAAAGTAAAGGAAACAGGGAAGGTAAAAATGGAAGTCAACCATAAGACTTGAAGAATGAGAAATTCCAAATTACAACGGTTACCCATATAAGGTAGGTCAAACTTCAATCCTCAAAATCAGAAGTTAATTAATCATTTAGACGACTATATCAAACAAATAGGGTGACATCATCTTATACAATGATGCCACCCAAGGTCCTAAAAATATTATGCCTGTCAATAAGCCAAATTTGTACACACTTCTTGCAGGAGTAATTGACCAACCATATGAACAATTCTTGCTTGCAAACTGAACCTTGTTTGCAATAAAGATTACAGCGGTTCTAATTATTCTACCAGTATTCTTGTCCATGGTGACAATAGTTGTTAAAAATTACAGCCCTTTTAATTATTCTACCACTATTCTTGTCCATGGTGACCATAGTTGTTAAAGAAAAAGTTTTATCATCATTACAGTAACATTTGGTGTAGACGTGTAGTGTCTAAAAACGAAACTGGTGATGACCGGTTTAGTTATCTTCTTGCGCAGCAGCAGTATGCAGGGACAATATCACAGCACATGAACTTGTTCATAAGCAACCAAAGAAACTTCCACAAATGTCCACTATAGCATTTCAAATTCATTATAGACACTAAGTAGGTGATTCTTAAAATATTTATGACTCTCAAAGGAGCGAAGAATAGCTGATTTGGAGATGTATGTGATAAAGCCCAAGATGATGTGATTGGTGAATTCTAGCATGATGCCTAAAAGCCCACACTATTGATTTTGCCTGTCAATTCATACAGCATTCATCTTACCGGACTATATAGATTGACACATAGGCTACTTGACCTGAAAATCGGAGTTAAACTATGACAGCAACATAACCAGAAATCACTAACATTGAAGCCCAAATTCGGTATCAATCTGAATAAGCTAGGCAGTTAGAAGACAAGATAACGAAAACTTTACCCTAAAAGGAGGAGTTGAAAAAGTCAAATTTTCGCAACTTAAGTTCAGCAACAACACCTGAACAAATTATCCAGATTAATCACAAAAAGTAAAATTCTCACTTGTTTTATTTTTTTGAGGGACTACTATTTGATGACAATCCTTGATGAAGAGAACAATTTTGTGCAAATTATGGGAGACAAAAAGAGTTCTAATCCTTCAGATGATCCTGTTGTTCCACAAATACACATCGTGAAGGGTATTTAATCACTTGCATGAACAAAAAGCTTGACTTTGAGAAAGCATGCCATGAGCCATTTGGAAAGAATCCACATCATCACATAGTTTAAGCTATTTCACATCATCAAACCAATAAGCATCAACAAATACGATGGACGAACCTGAATAATTTGGCACCACTCCTGCCCCGACAACTACGATGAAAATAAGGCTCGTCAGACATGACAGAAGCTAAAACTTAATCAACCTACTACATAACAGTAAGAATACGTACATGTCGCCTTTTTCTGTTGGGGGGGAGTCTAGAATCAAATAAAAAAGAGTTGCTCTGAAAGTAGCCCAGAGGGGATTTCTAGTAAGACTCAACACTGACCTTGTGTAAAACGACATCAAAAGGACCTTGATCTGACAATGACCTGTTCAGATCGATGCCAACAAATAATATTCCTTTATTTCTGTACCATGTAAAACACCATTCAGTAAGGACAGGAAGTAACCAGAGGAGAAGCTTGGGCAATCTGATAACCGTAAACATCTTAAACCATGGAGAGTTGCCACAATTAACTAATAAATTCATACCATTAGCGAGCATATAGAAAATGGACTGGGACCCACTTGAGTAAAACATGTGGGCCCACTCCATTTTTTCTACAGCTATGATGATGCAGAAGTTCCGATTGATACACACACATACGCGTATGTATAACATTTCATAATTTAGAACAAACGTAAAAAAAAAATATGAACTGAAATATTATGATGGCACCAAATTTGTGCAAACAATGGCCAACATTAGATCCATAGTCCATCTGTGCTTCCTTAATACACTTGTTTAGTGTGGACCATATTGAATGACTCGTTTTTGCTTTAACATGTAACACACATAATGTAAATCTAGCCAAAAAAATTCAAATACAATTTATATTTGCTTACTCCTGTGACACAAACATTGGACCATTCACACCAAGCAATACAAAAAATTATGGGAAATGCGAAGTCTATAGGAAACCTTAGGTGTCCGTGGCATCAACGTGGTTGAGCGCAGGATACCATAAATATTATTTAAGGTTTGAAAATAATTTTTCCAATAAGACGGTATGTAGTCCTATGGACACGATAGTCCATGACTACAGAAGAAGAGCACAAGGAATTGACTTTGAATAGAGGTATATATAATGGAATATTCCCATTAAAAAATGGAAAGAAACACAAAAGATTCCTGATACCAAGAATATCAAACTGATTGGATAAGTGATAAGTCAAAGCAAACAGTTGCCAACAAACAATTTGCCAATCCAGTCCCCATCACACGCACTTGCTTTACCACGATGGATAGAAGCATCATATGCAGAAACTATAGAAACTCAGCAGGCAACATTATTGAACCAACCACAAAAAAGAACAAGAAGAAAACTAAATAATTTCATCAGAAACACACACATGTACATATTGTTTCAGGTACTTACACTTCCGAAAAAACAGAAATGAGGATCATTCTAAAAAAGACCATAAGGATCCTTTGTCATGGTAATATCAAAGTGCAGAAATAGTTGAAGACTAACAATCTTTGAACATAAGTACTACGAATATGGTCGAATTACATGGATACCTTTGTAATTGTACAGATAACAGATTGAGTTGGCATATATGTAGTATGTATTCATGTAGAATTATTAAAAATTAAACACGTATGGAAGATTGAATATGAAGAATCTAATACCGAGCTAAGGCAACGAGTTTGGGCTGTAAGAAGCTCTTCTTCTTCTTCGAGGTGAGAGCGTAACCGACTATGAGTTTCGGTGGCTGAGGAGAGACAACACCGATCGGGAACTTGTGCGAATTCACTTCGTTTAATATCTCGTCTTCTTCACCGTCTGTATTGTATGAAATCTCTCCGTTCAACTTCATAGATTCACAAAACCCTAGTTCACCGATCAAATAAGGATCGAAATTCTCTGAATTTAAAGAATAAATGTTCAAGTTCACAGATCAATTATACACATACAACCTCTGTCTCTCTACTTGACTCTTCACTATTTGAAGAGAAGAAATGGCGGAGAAATCGGAGATAGGACTCAGAAACGAGTGAGCTGAATAGGACTGGTGGCAAATGGATCGTGCGTCAAAAGGCCATTTGACACCAGCTTTGTTGGTAGGATGATAATCGACTCGACTTTCTCGCCGAATTATTTAAGTTACGCGTGTTTAAAAAATGAGTTAGTTGAGTCTGAGCCAAGTCTCGAGTTTAAATAACTCAACTATATGATCGAATTTTATGAGCTCGAGCCGAGTTTTTTAGAATCGTATTTTTAACGAGTGAAAAAAGTTATTTAAATTTAACTCATTTAAAATAAAAGTCAAACTTAAGTCAAATTTTATCAAAACCGAATCCGAATAGTTCGGTCAAACCGCCTTACCGGTTCAAGTTTGGACAAAGATGAGATTTTCAATTATTTTTTTTAATTTTCTTTACTGAAATACGTTTATGTTTTCATATAAATTTAAAATGAATTAATACTTGAATTTCAAAAATATTATCTTTCAATGTTTAAAAATATTTTAAAATTTTATTATCGCTTTAATTATATTTTCAAAATGTGTTTATATATGAGATGACTGAAATTATGCACCTAAATAAAAATTTGATCGTTGAATCAAAGATAATATCACACTTTTTACGAGACATAGAACCCGTAATTTCTCATTTAGGAGCATTACGAGTGACAATTAGCCTAAAACCTAAGTAATGATGTTGATACAACGTCACTAGCAATACAAGGTATCACCTTTTTAATAATGAATCAATAGCAATAATTTTTATGTCTGAAGATACTTTATAATATTAAAAATTGAACAATGATTTTATAATATTTATATTTTAAATAATAATTTACGTAATTTAAAATTGAAATAAAGAGAGAGAAAAAAGAGTTGGTGTAGATTGTAGAGTTTATTTAATATTGAGGAGTGTATTGATGTGTTGATTGAGATGCCTGACATTGTGGCCGTAGACGATACTTTGAGCGAAATTTTGTTTTTTTGGATGAATTTTATACTATTAAATTAAATTAAATAAATATTAAATTAACTTTGACCGTTGTAATGTACCTTCTTATCTCTAATTTTGTTGTAACCGGGGGCGGAGCTACTTGTAACCTTGTGGGGACCATTGCCCCCACATTTCAACAATCAATAAAAATATTATCTCAAAAGGCCATGACTTTCTTCTAATTAGTGTATTGCCTTCTTTAATTTTTTAAAAATTTATATAATGACCCATATATTTTGTTTTTCAAGTGAGTTGTTGGCCCACTATTGACCCCCAACCTAATGAAATAATATTTTATTTTTGGATCCCACGAAATATGTGCAAAAACCTTTGTATATATTCACCAAATCTAATACATATATATATTTTTTAATACACTGTTCTAATTTGTTATAATAATCATGTAGTTGTTATTGAATTTTTTTCGTTAAATTAGTTGCCAATATCTTAGTAAAACGCGACGAGATGTAAAATTAAAAACTTTTCTAACACAAACAAACATTTTCTTTTTTTTCAAATAATTAATTTTTAGAGAAGATGGGTTGCAGCAAAATTAATGATGACTTCGTCATGATGTCTCTTATTATATACATTGAAAGAAATTACTATGAAATTTAGCATGGAATTAATTATAGATTTTTTTTTAGGATTTGAAAAAATAATCTATTTCACTTTAATATATTATTGATATCAATATCATTTTTAATATAGTACTTCAATCATGAATCTTAGTATATTTTTCATGTTTAAACTTATAACTTTCTTATATGGTTAGTGTGTTAGACCAGTGTGATCAAGCGATCTGTCATGTTTTTTTTTTTTTTTTTGACTTCTAATCTACACAAATTGAGTTGTTTTATTTGGAGGGTGACCATTGAGATCCTATTTTTTTATGTCTATGTCTATGCTTTTTCATCTTTTGCGGAATTCGAGTTCTTCGTGGCATGAACTCAAACCAAGTCAAAGTAAAGCTCAAGGGTGGCTCAAGACGATTTAGAGTCTAAAGCGATACTTTTAAATGAGGCATTCTATGTTTAGCGTTAATATTTTTTATTTAAAATTAATTTTTCTTGCTTTTTGAGTTGTAAAAATATTAATTAAGGTTTTATATTCAAGTTTTGCTACCATATCTTTTTCAATTGATAGTATCGCTAATCTAGTTAATATTTCTTGTGACATAGTCAATCTTAAGTAAGATTTTATCAATTTTAATTTTGAAAATTTTTTTTGCGCAGAAGCAACTATTATAGGAATTGTTAATAATATTCTATAAGCAATGCATGCTTTTGGAAAAGAATCTAACTTTTTTATATAATTTAGTATCTCAATTGGAGTATTTTCTTTCGTTTGTAAATATTTTTTTAAAACATTTAATTCTAAAAATAAATCTAAACCATCAATATCGGAAAAAATTTCGTGTTTTAAGAAACATTCGAGATCCAAACAATATTGTTTTAAACTATCATTGGTCAATGATTTTAATTTTTTTCAGTTAAATAAAAAATCAAAAATATTTTCGTACTTTTGTAATTGTTCAAATCTATTTTTTAGTGAAAAAATAGCTTGATCAATTATATATGTAAAATAATCAATTCTAAAAGATTTTTCAATAAATTGTGTTATCTCATCATCAAAATTTTCATCAAATTATTTTTTTCTACGAACTCTACGTTTTTCACGAAATATAGGTTCTATACCCATTTCACATGCAATCTCTTTAGATGAAATTATAGTATTTGTAAATCCACTTTCCCTATATTTTTCAAAAAAAGAAATGAGACTTTTTAATTTATCTATAACAAAATCAATATGCATGTCTTTTGATTGTAAATATTTACTAACTAAGTTGACGGAAAATAAAATATGATACCAAATTATTTTTATTACTAGTAACAAATTTATCAAGAAATCCTTTTTGAGATTCTATTTTTTTTATTTTTCGTATCCACTTGGTTGTCTTCTAGGTGTCATATTATTAATATATTATAACTATATAACAACAAAACAAACACAATATATAGTATAGATAAAAATATATAACAAAAAAATTTAAAATTATGAAACAATAAAACCTGGCTTGAATGATCTCAAATTTGGCTTTTTGGTTCGAAACCATGTCCCTTATGCTGCAATGAAAACTCGAGTTGAAGATGGAGAATGGAGTGGACACCGAGTCAGTCAGTCCTCTGTAGCACTTGGCCAAAAAAAAAAATGATTTATGAGTGAGTAACGAGTTCTGTGAGTTGAGTTCTCAAGTCTTGAGAGCACTGTGACAGAGAGAGGGGGGGGGAGAAGAAGAGTTTATTTTTTTGTTTCAGTTTAATGAGAGAGAGAAAGAGAGAATTTTTTTTTTTTTTTGTGTTGTTGGTTTGGTTGGTTTACCGAGAGAGAGAGAGAGAGTGTTAAATAGAAGATAGATTTGACTTTTTGATTTTTTTGGTGACTTTGATATGACCTTTCAAATTTTTTTTTTTTTTTATATTGTTCATTTTTTTTAGATATTTAATGTTGGGATTAAATTATGGGCCTAAAATGGTTGATTGGGCTTATAAAAATAGATTATTTATAATGTTTAAAAATTTGGGACCTTCTTTTGAAATAGAGCTTAAAGCCAGACTTTTTTATACTTGCTGTTGGGCCGGCCCTGGTAAAGCTCTACAACCCGTTCAATAGGTCCCATTTGTATCATTCCCAATCCCAACTATCACGCTTGTGTCGACTAGTCATGCAAATGTGATTTTGTTGTCTCTTTCGTTTCTATTATCACTGACATTCACCCTTTCTTTGCTCATTTTCACTCCTTTTCGTGAAAAGCACACTAGGCACCAGCTTTTTAAAAAAATAGCTTAATAACCACATCAGTAATACTTAAGATGATTTTAGGAGCAGCTTATTCCTTTTGACTATATAATCATTTGATTTCTAGGGAATTAAAAACCCGATTTTGTGCATATATAAATTCTTCGATTCAAATAATACAGAAGTTTTCCTATTTATACCTTTACTTGTTAGAGGGGCAACTGTTCATTAAACTACCAAAAGAAAAAGAATAAACCAACGCGAACCTGACATTAAGGGCCTTTTTGGTATATTTTTTGGGAAGGGTTTGAATTGGCTTGTCCAAACTCAAAGATGGGATTCAATATTTAATGTTGTCTATACCCATGTTTGGTATGCGCAGGATATATGACTATTATGATAATATATTTATATATAAATGACTATTGTGCCCATTAACCAATTTAATCCAAACATGAGTATAGATATATAAAGGGTATAAATGTCATTTGGATGTTAAACCCATTAACCTACGTATAAAACCCACCCCCCATGGGTGTGTTTGGGTAATGGGGTTGGATAGGGTAAGATTACTTCTTTTATATCCTAACCCATCCAAGTCAAATCCACTCATCCACTTTAAAACTCTAACCTTGAAATATATCAAATCCTAACCTTTGTTTGGAAAACAAATGTGTAATTCAGTGGATCCCATAGATTACACAAATAATTTTGTAGTAGTTTACCATTGTACCTATGACTCTATCCATTCTAATCCAAATCAATTATATCCTGTGCTTGAATCGGTGGATTATCATAATAAAATTATACATTTTTCACATATACATAAAAACATAAAAAAATAATTTGTGCAATCTAAAGTAAACTATATCTAAAGTAACCCACAAACTATATCTAAAGTAAACTATGCAGCTGCTGCAAACCCTAAACATCGAATCCATTTAAAAAGAAGTAATTCCGGAAATTTTCCTCCAACAACAAACCAACTCAACATGTTTCAAATTTGCAGAAGTAAGATATCAATAACCCCTTTGGCTGCTGAGAAAACGAAAAAACATAAACGACATTAGACACATCATAAGAAATTGATTGACCAAGTCCACGGGTCCTTAGTTGGGCAAATTGCCTTTAATTTTTGTTTCTGAGAAACCAAACCGAACGTGATAGAATGAGAACTTCAAATCAAGAAAGAGAATGCGAAGGCAATTGACTTCGGAGTCCATCAATAGCGAAAAGCTCGAAATCTTCTAGTCTGACTTCTAGCGGTGGAGCAGAACGATAGAGGGGGACCATAGGCTCAACATCGTCGATGACAAAATTTTTCCCTGAGACCGGAAAATTTCCATTTCTTGCCCAGAATCTGAACAGCCAAAGTAGTAAAACAAGAAATCGAAGTGAAAACCGTAAATCGTTTCTTTTATACGAGGGAGAGATATGGCAGGAAATGATTCTCACCTTTTTCTCCTCCAATCGGAGACAGAAAGAGATAGAGAGGGCGATGAGAAACTTACCTCAAGAAGAAGCTATGCTCTTCGTTCTGTCCAGCGATGTCGCCTTCTTCATCGACTCTATGAAGAAGCTGTCACCCACAGATGCAGAAAATGGAGAACCTCCCCAACGCCACGATTGTCTTCGCATCTGTGCGAATCCTTGGACGAGCTCAGGTGACAGGAGAAAGAGGGATTCATCGTTGTGAGTGGGTGGGGAAAGAGAGGGGCAAATTCTTCTATGTGGGGGGTAACCCAATGCCTGGGTTTGTAACCCATGGGAGGGGTGGGTTAATTGTGACCGACATAGGGGGGTTAAAGGGTACTGCAGCAACCGGGTCAAGCCTTGACCCGAGATTGATATCCAACCTAAAAAATGACTTCCCAAATAAGGGATTTCTGGGTCTCACTCCTATTTTATCCCATCCTACTAGTGGATAACCACCTTTAACCCATTATCCAAACGCCCCCCACGGGTTTCATGAAAATCCATGAACTTGAGCTTTATGACCGCGCCATGAACGGACTGAGTTTTCAAATTCTGGACTAAACATGAGTTACCAAACATGGGTTTAAGGTATTTATTCTCCAACCCACAATCCAAACTCACATACGAAACAACCCCTAAGTGCTTACAATGGGATATATAAGATTTCGCTTAGTTGTTTTGGATGACATAGCCCGTTGTAGAAAATCCCTCAAGTATTTTGGATGAGCCCTATCTTAGAGCATCTCCAATGGGCTCAGCAAATAACATTTTTTAGCTATTTTGCTGAGCCAATCCAAAAAAATTGGCTCCAACCGGCTAGCCACTTGGCTCACCATTCTGCCTCCCCCTTTTTTCCCTCAGCAAATGTAGCTAGTCATTTCTCTCTTAGCAAATCTCTGTCCCTCCAAAATCCCTCTCTCTTCTCCAGATCCATCTTCTCTTTCACTGGTCTCTCACTCTCACATCCCCATCATCAGTCACTCCTCTACCTCCCTCATTATCACCTCTCCCTTCACTGTCCCTAGCCAACGACAACGCCAGCCACCACCAGATCCAGCGACACCGCCAGCCACCACCAGATCCAACGACATCGCCAGCCACCACCAGATCCAGCATCACCGACTGCAACCACCAAAGCCCAGCACCATCACCGACTGCCACCACCAACGCCCAGCCCCATCACCGACTGCCACCACCAAAGCCCATCACCGACTGCCACCATCGACTGCCATCACTGATCCCTAGTGCCTCCTCCTCTTTGAATCTCAGAGACTCTTGCCTCTCTCGCTGTCTCATCTTCGAAGCCACAAGCCAGGCACAAGCATCCCAGGTTCTCTCTGTCTCTCCTCTCTGACTCTTTGTATGATAGTCTCTGATTGAGTATTAATTCCTTTTATTTTTCTGAAATTGAAATGATATAATGAGAGTTTCACAAATTAAAATCATATAATTCCTTTGATTTACATTTCATTATTGAACTTGGGGCATTATGCTAAATTGGGTACTTGAAATTTCTGTCATCAGAGCTAATTCTCCATCTTTCAATGTAGGTTGTAATTCATAGTATTTGTATGTACTTGGGTAATTAATCTATCAAACCCAAACCATTTGTATATGTGTTGTTACAGTAAGTTGCCTAAAGGATTTCAAGGTAGCAGTTGGGTTCTTCAATCCAATCGATCATGATTGAAAATTTAAATTCAATTAGAAAAAAATTGTAAATCCTGTTCTTGAAAGGGAGAAAGTACCTACTTTTCTGGTGTTCTGATTTGCAAATGCAATCTCCCCTGTAAACAAAGACTTAGACCAAAGAAGAAGAGAAAAATAAAAAGAGGTTTCCATGTTTTTATTTGATTTTCTTCAAAATAGGACCAAACTCATTTGAATTATATTATTGAAAGTTAGTTAAAGTTAGTTGAAGTAGTAAATTATTTTGCGGAGCGTGGTTGGAGTGAATTTTAAAAAATTGCTAGCTAAAGTAGTTAATTAAATATTTAAATATATTTTGAGTAACTATTTTACTGAGTGTGGTTGGAGATGCTCTTATTGAATGGGAATGAAAGATACCTAAAATGCAAGCATGAGACAACGCCGCAAGGAATCTAGAACCAGTGAGTGAGGTACTAACCCAAAACAAAAGTCAAAAAAGGGCGAGAGCCTTGTTCCAAAGAACCAAAAGCACAGAGCATCAAATAGTTGTAATTTTGTTTTATTCCCTGGCAAAGAATTCTAGCTGTGCCCCTAATTACAATATGACACTTTTTGGGATGATAAATAATAACAATGAAAGAAAAAACAGTTATTAACCAGCATGCCAAATTTTGACATCACAATAATATGACATGCCACATGATACACAATCAATGTTGTTTTGTTATTTTTTTTTTCAACAGTTATAGGTGTTGGAATTAACTTATGCGCACATCGATTAATTTTTTTTCTCGTGCGATCAAAGTTAGGTCATCCACGTTGGGATTAAGGTATTCATGAATGATAAATCTCTCATAACCTAACCCCCAAGGAGTTGTCAAGATTCGTAGTCAGGACGTCTGAATTTGCAGCTTATTTATGTTACTACTTTAGCTACCCTTAGGGTATGTTTGGAACGCAGGTTAAAGGAGGATAATTTTAGTAGAATAGGATAAAAAAATATGTAGGGCTCATATATCTGATGTTTGATAAGTAAAAAATATATCAGAAAATCTCATTTGAATTTTATCTCAACTCAGATTGAAAAGTCAACTTTAACTCATCTCCAAGGGGGGCTGTTTTTTTTTTTGCCAGACAAGATAACTAATGCAAATGATCGAATTGTCCTATTCTTTTCTCATTTTATCGCGTCTGCTTGGTCTCCCGCTCTTGTTTTTGTAAAGATCTTATTTTTTTTCCAACAAAATTATTTAGTCAAAGCAAGCTTCAATTGACAAATTTCAAGAAGATCAAGACATATTCTCTAGCAAGATAACTAATTTAAATAATAAATTAACTCTAATAAAATAATATCCTATTTTGACTAAGATTAATTAATAACTAATAATAAATATAATTAATTAATGAGAGTTTGAGTTAACTAGGAAAAAAAAAATTAATGATATCATATTCTATCACTCTTCTCCATAGGTCCTACAAAAGTGTGTTATCCAAATATTAGAAATGATAAAATATAATTATTAAATCTTAATCAATCCAATAATAAATGTGTTTATATTGGATTACAAATAATATTTTTTTAGATCTCTAATCCAGTCTAATTTGTCATTCAAACACAACATTAGGGTTAAAATTGTTTTGTTATCATTTATGCCAATTTTCAGTCTCTCATAAAGTCACAATCACAAAAAAAAAAAAAAAAATTCATCGCTGTGGCCCCCCTTGCTTACGTTAGTAAAGGCCACACCTTTTAGCAAGGTAGTCGACCGTTAAAGTCGAACAGCTACTGCTCCTACCGCCCTTTTCACCTGTCCTGGTTTCAAACTAATTTATGGGCCGAAACGTACAGCACTATAGACTCATAGGTTTTATATTTTATTCATCTTCCATGGAATATTATTTACCACTAAACCCCAGCTCTTGTGCCTCACCTTGTAAACCCCAAGATATTTTTACCCCAAAGTACAAAATTGGACGGAGTTTTCAATCACACCCACCTCAATATCATCGACACCCACCTCCTTCTTTACCAAAACCCATGATCAATTCATCATTCTGAGTCTTTTGTTCTTAGCCTTGATCGTCACTTTCTTGAAAAAACATGGCGGTCATGGGAGATTCAGCTCTTATCTGTTCTCAGATCATCGCTAAAAACCCAGATTTTAATTCCAAGAATCGGGTAATCCACGATGCGATTTCTTTCCGTAGAGTATGTTTTAGTGGGGAGAAGTTGAGATTTAGAAAGGGTAGAGTAGGAGTTCGGGCGGTGATGGAAGTGGGCGCGGAGGAGAGAGAGAGTACTGGTGTTTTGAAGAGTTTGGAGGGGTCTTTAGGGTTTGATGTGGTGTCTGAATCGGAATTGAAGAAGAAAGGGTTTTTGGGGTTGAGGAAGACCAAGCTTGTTTGTACGATTGGGCCAGCGTGTTGCTCATTGGATGATTTGGAGAAGTTGGCATTGGGAGGGATGAATGTGGCGAGGCTAAATATGTGTCATAATACGATCGAGTGGCACCGGGATGTGATTAGGAATATAAAGAAATTGAATGAGGAAAAGGGGTTTTGTGTGTCCGTGATGATAGATACTGAGGGCAGTCAGATCAATGTGGTTGATCATGGTGCTCCTTCTTCAGTCAAAGCCGAGGTAATATACCAGAAATTATTAATTTGGTGTGCTTTTATGATTTTATAATCAACAGGAGTGAGCAATTAAGGAAAACGAATTTTTTTTTCTAGATCTGATTGAGTTCATGATTATTATTTGTTGGTAAAAACAAGGAAAAAAAATATAATTTTTGACAGTATACTATTTATATTGGAGCAGGATGGTTCAATATGGTCTTTCACTACTGAAAAATTTGAGGGTTCTCGCCCATTCACAGTTCTGGCAAACTACGAAGGTTTTGCTGAAGGTAAGAGAATGGCTGATCTTGATTAAAGTATTATATTATCTTGAACCAGTCATGAAAATTTTGTTTCATCTCTCCCCCTCTCAGGTATAAAAGTGGGTGATGAACTTGTTATTGATGGGGGAATGGCAACCTTTGAAGTTATAGAAAAGATTGGGAATGATTTGTGTTGTAAGTGCACAGACCCTGGTCTACTCCTGCCTCGAGCTAAATTGAGCTTTTGGAGAGATGGGAAACTCGTTGGCAAAAATTACGAGCCCCCAACTTTGTCTACAAAGGTAAATTTTTTACCCTTGTTTGATGTATTTTGTGTCTTGGTCACTGTGATCGCTTGTCATTTGCATTTGGACTAGTAGATATACAACTTGCTTTTAGTTGCAACATAAGAGAATCCCTTGGTTGAGGTATCTGAATAACAATCATATCTGAAGTGCTTCTGTCAGTTCCACTGACTTTTATCATCTCATTGATGTTAATAGCATCTGTTCATTTTTAACAGTTTTGCGCATCCCAAAGAAGATATAGTCTGCGGTCTTAGTAAAATGATGGCGATAACTACTTATTATTTGTGTTTTGGTTCATATTATCATTATCAGCATCATATTGTTTGTTTATTGCATTTTCTATTAAATAATCCAGCTTTACATGTAATATATAAGATCAATTTGAGATTTCACATTGTGTTCTCTCAACACAAACTTTTCCGGATAAATGTATTGTAATTAACCTTGTATATGTTTGGGAATCGGCTTTCCATTGTACACTTTAAAAATCGTGCAAAGTGTGTGCTGAGTTTTTAGAGCTACAGGGGTGGCATTCTAGACTAGAATTTCTAGTGTTATTTAGTTTTTTGTTTTTCCTTTCCTTCTTTTAAATTGCTTAGTTTTATTAAAGTGGACTGCTTTTTACAGACCATTTCTTATATATGCTCGAATGACCCTTTAATAAATTCCTATGCTCTGGATAATATATCACTAACTGGATATTTTTTATTTACATTACGCAGTAGATCTGAGAATTAACTAATTGCAGTTTGTGCATACTGTTTTTCTTCATTTGAATGCTTTACAGGATTGGACCGACATCAAGTTTGGAATTTCTGAAGGTGTTGATTTCATCGCCATGTCATTTGTGAAAGATGCAGATGCTATCAAGCATCTAAAGAACTATCTTTCAACCAATTCCTCCAAGTAATGTCACATTCTGAAAGAAACTCCATATAGTTTCACCCAAGGAACAATATATTCTCCTGTGAAGCATCATATATCATGTTTCTCTTGGACACCTTATCAAACAAGCTGATGTGCAAAATTTGTGATTTGCATTTCCAACATCGGTGTTCTTTTCCAGGAGTTTGTAACTCCTATTTCTTTAGGACAATACGTGTAATTGATATGAGTCTGTACATCTTTTAAGACAAATGTGTGCATCACTAATCTTGTTTTCTTTGCCAAGCAAATATAGAATTGCTTTTGACTCTCTTTTGGAGGTCGGAACCTGAAAGTCCAGATGTTTCAATTCACAGATCCATAAAAGTTTTGGCAAAAATAGAGAGTTTGGAATCCCTCCATAAATTGGAAGAAATTGTCATAGCTTCTGATGGAATCATGATTGCGAGAGGTGACCTTGGAGTTGAAATCCCGCTTGAACAGATACCAACAGTGCAAGAGAAAATTGTTCATGTCTGCAGGAAGCTTAACAAGCCAGTGATTGTAGCCTCTCAGCTTCTGGAGTCAATGATTGAATATCCTACCCCAACCAGAGCTGAGGTACTGCCAGTTTATTTTTCTGGAAGAAACTGTTTCTCATAATTTGTGCCATTAGTAATGAATTTCTCTTCTCTTTTTTTTCCCGGGGGTGGGGGGAAGGCAACAGATGGGGGTTTTCTAGAATCTTGAAAGACTTGAATCCCTTCCCTTAAACTTCATTTAGAGGTAAATGTGTACTTTCATTCTGTGGCAAAAAGAGAGAAAGAATGTCCACATTCATATTGCCAAGCTATTTTCTTCTTGCTTGCTGGGGTTCTTCGTTGATTTGCATATTTGAGTCTCCTTGTTTCCATGATAGATTGGATTTTTCAGTGTACATACATTAGTGTTCTCTCCTTTCTGTTTAACTTCTTCCAATGTAAAAAAGGTTGCAGATGTTTCTGAAGCAGTTCGACAGTATGCTGATGCCCTGATGTTATCTGGAGAATCAGCAATAGGATCATTTGGGCAGAAGGCTCTTTCAGTCTTGGAAATGACTAGCAGCCGAATGGAACTATGGAGTCGGGAGGAGAACAGGCAAAGTGTTCTTCAGCAGCATCTACTTGGTGTATCGTTGCCAGACCAGATTGCTGAGCAGATCTGCAATTGTGCAGTAGAAATGGGTATATTCTGTTTCTCTCAATGTTCATCATTAGGGGATGGAGCTGTACAGAATAAGCTAGAATGGGTTGATTTTAACACATTACATTTCCTGGTAGGATCTATAGGAACTCTATGTTTTTAACATATTACACTCTTGAAAGGTTGGTTAAACGTATACTATGCTGTTAAAACAGTCCAATGAGTTTAAAAACCAAAGTCGACTTGTAGTCAATACGTGTCTAACCAACAAGTTTAGTAAATGGATGGACCTGAGTCTCTTTGTGTGTACAAGCAATGGCCTTCAATGGAAATTATATGGAGTTATTTTTCAAGGCTTAATGGATTAACCATAATGTTTGTACATTTTAAATACTCAGTAACCTGTGCAACATTACCATCAAAATGGAAAAAAGATTCCAAAGGATTAGGACTTGCAATACAAATTAGCCAATGTGTCAAACTCTGTTATAGTGGCCACATTTGTTATGCAGATATTCATGAACAAAGATTAGTTCAACAATTGTTATCAAAGCCGTCCTTTGAACTAAGAAACCATTTTGAGCCATGGGTATGTAACCCTTTGAGAGATGTTTGTACTTGAAGAAATTTCACCTTTATGACTTTTCTGCTCTATCTGCAGCTAACAAACTTGGTGTGGATGCCATCTTTGTGTACACAAAACATGGAGAGATGGCGTCACTTCTCTCGCGCAACCGTCCAAATCCTCCCATATTTGCATTTACAAATGACGACAGCACCCGGATGGCTCTCAATTTGCAGTGGGGTGTTACACCTCTCCTCACTGATTTATCAGATGACATGGAATTCAACATTGCAAAAACCGTTGATCTTATAATAACAAAAGGGATGGTGAAACAGGGAGATGTGGTTCTGGTGGTCTCAGATATCATTCCAATTTCTGCAATCCCAATCTTGTTCCAATCAATCCAGGTGAAAACTATTGTTTAGGAGGCAATTCTCTTCAATGTGGTAAATAATTTACTGTCATCAACTGTGAAGAAAGGAAACCAATAGTTGAACCTTTTACCCCTTAACACTGTACTAGAAGATATATATTTGGTTTCTCTTATTTTAGTTGGTATGTACCATGCTACTAGTGTTATGTACTTGGCCTTCAAGACAATAAATTTTGTGAAATGAGTTTTAGATTCGATTCATTTGTCCTGTGATGCATGCTTATTTTCTTTTTCTTTGTCTAGATGTATAGGTAGTTTTGCTATTTGGATAGTTTCAAGGGTAAACTTGGCTTTAATCTCTGTGATTGGGTGCACGATTAACTGCGATAATGATATAGAAGAAATGGCCTTAATACTCCATCAGTTTATGGAGTGAATAGTGACAAACTAAACTACATGAAATGCAACTGGGCCTCCTCTCAACATTGTGATGCAAGAACCATGTGAAGAGAGAGGTTTGATGGAGCTTGAATAACCCAGTTGAAGCGTAATGATCATAAATTTGCTAGTTGAAATATGGGCATCCGCTAGTGGAAGATGCTGCTAGCTTCAATCATTAAAAGGAAAAAAGTAAAAAAAATAAAAATTGTTGTTACATGAGTGGATGATGAGAACCATGTTATGTCTCTTTGTGAATTGTGCACGACGTTTTTTGAACAGCAAGGTTGAGAAGGGTTAGATGTGTGCAACCTATCCCGAGCAAGTACACCACTAAACGGATTTATGCTACTGCTGGAAGATTAGAGGTAAAGATATAGGAAGCAAATAATTCCATTTCCAATATTACATTTTTTTCCCCTATGGAATCTTGAAGATAAGATGAGCACAAAGGCTTAATTTAAGGCATCTGATCATTGGAAAGGAAATAACAAGTTCAATAATGGTGTGTGTGACACTCTCTGAATGAGAATTACCTCTTAGAAGGGCTAGAGTTAACTTTGAGAGAGGTAATTCCCTTGGAATTAACCTTTTCGAGGCAAAATTCTATTAATCCTTCTATTTATTGACCACTTTCAGTACACCATCACACGAGTGTCCGACTATTAGGAAGACACAAGATAAGTTGAGAATTGAAGGTGGAAGAAATCCTACATTGGGTCTTATCTTGTATCCATATATTTTTTTTTCTCGAGTAGTTGGATCAATTGAAGACATAGTGAACCTAATCCGTTGATTTATTTTAGAAGATCTACCTCTTGAAACAATAATAGATCATTAAAAACACTTGGATATTTTGACTTATGACACATTTTGTTCTTCATTTAACACAGTTTGATTAGTAGGACGAACCTCTATTGACTAGATAAACCGTGTCTAAGTTTTGAATATGGGTTTGATTTCTTGTCAACTGTTTCAATCCTGATTGACCGTGGCACGTGTTGAGAGACAGTTGCATACGACGATACTCTCCAAATAAAAATTACCTCCTGAAAAGAGCTAGGATTAACTTTGATAATTCCCTTATTAGAGTTAACCTTTTCGGGACAAAATTCTATTAACCCTTCTATTTATTAACCAATTCCAACACATCATCACACGAGAGTCCAACTATTAGAAAAACAGAGAGACAAGTTGAGATTGAAGGTGGAAGGAATCCTAAGTTGGGTCTTCTCTTCTCTCAATATATATTTTTTTTCTCGAGTAGTTGGATCAATTGAAGGCGTAGTTGAACCTAATCCATAGAGTTATTATTTTAAAGATCTACCACTTGAGACTATAATAGAACATTAAAAACCCTTAAATATTTTGACTTATGTCACCTTTTTTTCTTTATTCTAAACTAAATTAATGAATGACGGCTCAAGAGTTTCTACCTTATTATAAATAAATAATTCAGTAAAGTAAACTCCTTCCTTAGATAAGCACATAGGTGGTGTTTGTTTGGCAGGATTAGTGGAGATTGGGTTAAAATAGTCCTGGAGCCCACATATCCCAGCTTTGGATGCAAAAAATCTCATGGGATAATCGTTGAGCTTATTCTCCTCGGCCCGTAGTAAATGACCTTAAATATCCACTATGAGCTGGATATCTTAAACCCACGGGTGGTGTGGGATACTTTGTTTGCCAACAGGATTGAAGAGCAATTTACCATGCTACCCCTCAACAGTTTTCTTCACCAAGCAAATCTGTAGCCAACTGCCATTGTGTTCTTTCTCTTTCTCTCTCTCTCCTTTTCTTAACGGGAGCTACACCCACCATCTTCGATTTTATTTTTTTGGCTCTCTTTCTCTCCTTGTTTCTCTTCATCGCTTTTTTTTACCGTCAATGGGAGCTACACCCACCATCTTTGGTGTTATTTTTTTTGCTCTCTCTCTTTTTCCCTCTCCCTTTCCTCGTTGTTGTGAAATTCCTTTTTTTTTTGTTCTGTCTATCTCTTATTATTTTCTATTTTGTCTTTGTTTACTAAATTTGTTATAATATTTTGACAAGATCAAATATATTTGTGGTCAATTTTTTTGAATTTTTTTAGAGTCAAACACAAATTATGCATTTGTGTTCTACATTTTTTTTTTAATGCATGATGTAAATGATTTTTGTGATTAATTGTGTATTGTACAAATTAAATTAAATAAATTATAAACATATTTTCTGCAATATGTTGTAAAAATGCGTAATTTATTGAATCAAAATTCTTTTTCCCTACATAAGACAATATTATTGGATTGAACTTTTTTCATTCTATTCCAAACTTGGTATACGATTGGAATACATTTAATTACACAAGGGTGCAATGATTATTTTAGTATCTTTTGTTTTCACATGTGAATGAGGCTCACAAACCAAATGATTTCTACCAAAAGATGGGATAAAATTTGATACATTACATTAGGAATCCTCCAAACCAGACCACTTTGTATTAGGTTGGATTAGATTGGATTCAAATCCAATCCAACTCAATCCTCTCATGGTGATCCAAACACCACCACATAGGCTTAGAGCATCTCCAATTGTTATTCATATTTAATTTGAGTAAAAACATGTTAAGAATAAACTATAAATTTTTACTCAAATCACTAATGATCAGATTTTATTATTTTTTTGCAATAGTCATGTTTTACTCTTATTTTAATTTGAGTTTTCAATTTAAATTTATTTATTAAAATCGTTTGCATCAAATTAAACTTTTCACTCAAGTATTATGTGAAATTTGAGTAAAATTTTGAGGACTCAAAGTTAGAGATGCTTTTAGTCAAATAAAATTGGGTTGCACCGCTTGATTCTCCTATCAACACAAATTATTAGGATCATTATGTCCATATGACATAAATATTAAAAAAAAATAATTAATGGTACTTTTATTTTCTAAAATATGCATGCTTTATAAATTTGATCTTCATTATATTAATTTTATCAATTTGATTTCTAAAGTATTCAATTTGTGTTTAATTTTATCAAATTTAGTCTCTATAGTTTTCAGTTTGTGTTTAAATGTACCAAAGTAAGGTAATTGACGCCGTTAATGAAATTAAAAAATTATCATAATACCCCAATTTTAAAATAAGACTTTTCGTCTGATTTATTCTTGATAATAAAATTAATGGAACATGACAACAAACCAACACATTTCAATTAAACATATCGAGTTTTTTTTCTCTCAAGTGAGGTTTTGTTCTGGAGTCAAAAATTATTTATGTTTTTCTTACATGTTTTTTGATCTTAGATATATGCCCTACCTATTTAGGTATTATATTATACCTATATCTATATAATAAAGTAGTTTACAATTCAAATCTCAAAAGATAAACAAAATGACTTTTGCTTTTCGCGGTTGAGATAACTTTAAATTTTACTTTAAAGTTAATCTAACGGCTAATATTAGCACCCTAAATTTAATAGGAAAAATAGGCCTCTAAGGGTGTGTTTGGAGTTACTTTTTAAAAGTACTTCTAGAAATTATTTCTCATAAGTACTTTAAAAAAAAAAAATAGTGTTTGAAACCGCCCCACCACTACCTCTACCACCACCAACGCCACCATCGCCGCCGCCACCACCACCGTCGCCGTCGCAGTCGCCACCGCTACCACCACGGTCATTACCACCCACCACAACCATCATCGTCTCCTACCACCACCTCTCACCCCCACTACAACCGATGCTTAAATTCATTTATCTCTCCTCTATGTTTGTGATTTGATTTTGCATAAGAATACAAATATATTTATTGTTTACCATTTTTTATTACTGTGTGCCTTCAGGCACAGACGATAACTAGTCTATCTATATTACAAATAAAAGTATCTTAATATGAAATTTTTTTGAATCTCTATTTTTCTCTTATAAAAGATTGTAAAGACCAATCTTTTCTTTCACAATTAAATATCTAAATTATAATCATATCCTTATATCTTTAAATCTCCAAATTATCTATAACATCCCTTTTAATTATTTAATTAGTTTCTATAAAAAAAATTGATTGATCATATTACCCTTAAAAAAATACATAATTATTTTTTTAATAAAGTGTTCAAAAATCCTTCAAAAATTCTATTAATATAATATTACTCATCTCATATGTAAAGATAACATTATGCATATGCGTATTTTCTTTTTCATCAAAAAGTTTAACCCTTTCATTTCTAAGATAAAAAGTAATCGTATATATAGGTTTTTAAAATTAATTTATGTTAAATCAATATAATTTTTTAGTCACAATAAACATTTTACGCTGTACTAAGATTTTATGTAAAAACAGATATTGCAGTATATTTTTAAGTAAAATTTAAATTTTTTAGAATTTTAATATGTTTGATAATATATATTATAGAGTAGTATGTTAAATCTTATCCCAATTGACTTAACTAATTCTTAATTACAGTACAATTCTAATGTGATTAGTATATTGATAATTATTTTTATTTTATTCAATGAATTATAAGTGAAATCTTAATCAAATGAATTCAAAAAATTTAATTTCTCAAACATCTTTAAAATTCTAAAAAAATAGAAATTTAACTAGTTTTTTTTTATTTTTTTATAGATAGAACAAAAATTTTTGGAAACATACTGTTTGACAGAATGATGCGCGGTCTTCTGTCAAAAAACTTAACAGACCGTCTAATTAGGAGTTAAGACCATTTAAATACGAATTGAATATTTTAAAGATTAAATTGATAAAATTCATATATTAATGATTAAACTAACAAAATATATATACTTTAAAAATCAAAAGAGTTATTAATCCTTAAAAAATAGGTAAATTTGGAGGCCGGTTCCCCAATATAAACTTATTTGAAGATAAGTCCGTCAAAGAAACTTATTTAGTTATAAGTCCGTTTTTTGTCAATTTTACTATTGTAACTCTTCCTTGTAGGAAAGTTATAAACGACGTTTGTGGACACAATAACCAACTATATACATCTCTTTCATAATTGCCTTCAAATCTGGCTCCAATCTTCCAAACTACAATGTTTCTTTATCCGAAAAACAAGAAACTGACATTTACCAAAAATTGTTCATATTCAAATATCAAACTCATTACATTCCATAAAATACAATTTCAATTTACTATTCTAGTTTACTTTGGATTCCATCGACAAAATATTAATATTTTAAAAATAACAATAGTAACATACTCAACAAAGACAGTAACATGATCACTAAAAAAATAGTAACATGCTCACAAAAAAATAGTAACATGGTAAAAAAATAATAACAATTTTTCGATATCTTGATGTTCACAATTAGTGTTGAGTGTCGTAATTCAACTGTCGATTGTGTGTTACTACTCGTCATTTTTGTAAATTTGTGTTACTAAGCACAAAGTTTTGATGTTACTGTAAATATTAAAGTGTATGTTACATAATATACGTCTCAAGATTTACAATTATATGTTAAAATTCACTATAGTAATATTAGTATCAGTATAATGACATGACTGTACTGGTAACACAACTCTAATTAAAGTAATTTCAATCATATAGTAACATTCATGTTACTATATATTAATATCAGTGTTACTGAACTCTGTTGACATTATTCAACCTCCATATATTATGCATTATTGTTGTTAAAGAAATTTTGTGATCTGATTTTGACTTTATAGACCAACAATTTATTCTTACATTAAGTTCTTATATATAACTATCAGAATACATAACTTTCATATAAAACTTTCGTTAATTATCATAATATTTAATAAACGGTTTTCATATATAACTTAATCAAGAGTTTCCATATATATCTCAATGATTTAACCTATGTGACTTTTCATAATTGGACAAAACTAACACCGTTAGGGATAATTTTAAGATTTAAAAAATAAGTGGACTTAAATACCTACATATAAGTTTAAACATAGACTTACCTCTAAATAAATTTTTTTCCAAGACTCAAGTCATTATAAATTCATTTAAGAAGACCCACCCTCAATTTTCACTATAAAATATCAAAGAGATCAAATTAAATTTGATACTAACATTGACTTATTCACCACCACTCCATCCGGCTGTCTCATCGTCTCCATTCCTTATAATAATAGTGTCCCACCTGAAAAAAAAAAAAAAAAAAAACTTGAGCTAACTAGTTAATTTTCCAGTTCTGACGTCTCTAATTTCGCAACGTGGCCAACTTCAAGTTCTAGTCCTGGCCACAAAGCAACTACAAAATCTCGCGCGCACATTAGACAACGAAGAAACGTAATTTCTAAAATACGCCACAGGAAGATTGCTTCCGCCGCTTACTGGTGCGTCTCCAATTGCTCTCTCTTTCTCCCTCTCTCAGCTAGCTATCTGGACACACTTTCCGTAATGAAACCCCTATTCCACTGATTCTAATCCCAACCTGAGAAAACAACAAAATGGCTTCGCTTCAGATTTTGAAGTCGACGTTGTCTCCATTCTCTGTTTCTCGATCGAATTTCCGCCGGAATTCGAGTTGTTTTTGGTCGGAATTCGATTTCGATGTCACTTCAAAAAGGATTATCAAGCTTCGAAGTCATCGGAGCTTAAAATTTTCCGTTAACACAAGGTTTAAGGTCTGTTGTAAAGTTCAAGAAGGTGAAAGCCAAAGCAATGGTAAGCTTCTTAAACTTACACTTGTTTTTAGTGTCCTCATAGCTTAGATTTCCAATTGTACTTGGAAGGACAAATAAACATCAATTTTTTTTTTTTATGCTGACATAACCATGAGTTTTCTGGTGCTTGGTTGCTAGTTCATGGAGTAGAGTAATTACATTGATACAGAGGCTGTTAAGACTTGTAGTCAATTGGTAGTGAATGAAATTCCTTTTAGAGTTTTCAGAATCAGTTCGGCGTTTACTTGGTTGTGCGAACACTTGTGGTTGTTGTAACAACAAAGGATCAGTTTTTTATTTGGGTGCATAGTTTCGGAAATGGAAACGTTTCCATGGTCTCGAAAAACAGAATAGAAATGGAGAAAAAGATTTGAATTTTTTTTAGAAAAAACTCGAATTGTGGAAATTTTGATAGTCAACCACTGGTTCGTATCTGTTTCCATGGAAATGAAACGTTTTGGTATAAAAGAAGTGAAATTTGATCCGTCGTTGCAACTTCAACAATGGTCATATAACTGTATATCCAGCTTTTGAGGGTTTCAGCTCTTTTCTGAAATGGATGCATCCGAATTCCCATGGCTGATATTTCGAACTCTTTTTAGGTGACGAACCTCCGGAGTCATTGTTTATGAAGGAATTAAAGAGACGGGGCATGACTCCCACTTCTTTGCTTGATGAAAGCAGTAGAAGCATATCCGGAGATGAGATAAAAATTAAAGAAGAAGATGGAGGTTCTTCAAGAAGAAACGCAGTGTCAACAGAATCTGGAAGGAATGTATCTAATCAAAGGGAGGTCTCCATGGCATTGAATAGTGAAGGGCTTGAGGTTGGCACATTTTCATTTCTTGAACAGTTTAATTGTTGTGTTAGCTCAAAGATTCCATTTACAGTGTGCTGCATTGTCAGGGACTTGGACTGGTAGTCTCGTTAGCTGTTATCTTCATGTTGGCACTGTCTGACCCATTATAATTATTGTGACCCGTTATAATTATTGTGAATTCTTATTCGGATTATGAAGAATATATCTATTCGGATAAGAATCTCATCAAGAGCAAAAGGTTATGCCTTACACCAACCAAAAATTGGACTCAAAAAACTTAATCCTTTTTGTTTGGTGTCAACCAGTACTAATTTAACCACTTCTCAAAGAGTAAAAGTAAATAAGAACACATCACAAGGTTGGATTGCCACAATTCACAGCAAAAAGAGATTAAGTTGATGTTTGTCTGTTCCAGTTATGGATTCCTTAGCCTATATTAAATAGATTGCTCTTCTTTGTATCCAGTATCTTTGTTGAGTATTCATTTGAGAATTTTTGCTTTCACATGTATGCTGGAATCAGATGAGAAGAAAACGAATTGGTCACTGGAATTTCAACTGATCGAATCTAGTAGTTCTGAAGCATTTGGAAGGCATCCCATATCTTCTGAGAGTCACACTTGTGAATGTCGCCTGTTGTAGCCTCTGTTTCAGGCTATAATGGAAGAACACTAGTAGGATGATAAGGAACTTCTTATCACCGACCAACAGGGGCGGAGCCACCCTTGGACCAGGGTGGGCATGTGCCCCCCCTCAATTTTTTTTTTTTTGACATTAAGTATATATTTTTTTAAATAAAATTTAGATATATTTAATTGTGCCCACCCTCAATTTTTTTTTACATTAGATAAATATTTTTTAAAATAAAATTTAGACATATTTAATTGTGTCCACCTTATTATTGTGTTATTGTGATATTGATTAAGATAGTTATTTGTGATAGTTATTCGATTAATTGTGTCAACCTTATTATTGTTATTTTTATTATCACAAATCAATGGGTTCCTACCAATTAAATTTTGATTTTTTTTTTTGGTCAAGATATAAAATTAAATTTTGAATTAGATGCAATTACTATTATTCTTAAATTTTTAGACACAGACATGTTTGAATAATTTTCCGACATATCGCAGTCATTTTTCTAAATTATAGGATTATTTTGTTATTGTATAGAAATGAGCGCCATCATGTAATAAATTATAGGGTAATAAATGAAAGACTGTTATTACCATTTTGTATATAGAAAAAAAGTATTTATTGATATCATTAATTTGTAATTCTTTTAAATGATAAACAATAATCAAATTCAATTGTAAAATGATAATAATTAGCCTCATACGAAGTTTTAATTAATTTACTTTTATTTTTTGTTTGTTCATTCTATGCAAATCATTTTTTAACCTTTTATGTTTAATGAATTTTTACGCATAATTATAGTAAATATGAATTTATGAACTTCTATGGTCAATTAAAAAAAAATGAAAAATGCTATTTAGATCTAATTTGATGACATAATTCAATGCACCTTCTAAAGTAGACTCATATAACATTGATTTATTAATGTGGCCACCCTAAAATATTTTTCTGGCTCCGCCCCTGCCGACCAATGATATGCGAATTTGACGAAGTTCTCTGGTTCATCCTCTATAATGACATCAGCGGAAATACTTTCCGTTGTGGAAATGTTATGCACATTGGCCTTGTTGTGTTTGCTGAAAATTTGGTTGAGTATTAGTTTGTCTGATATGCGGAGTGGTTTAATGCTTATAATTTGTGGGGAGGGCATTTATGATGGCCTTATTAGGTTTGCTTAAATTTCGGTTTGTGATTGGTTTCCTGTGATATTTGGAGCTTCCTGGTATAATGATGCTCCACATAATATAAACAAGGTACTGTTCACGGATTTTAGATTCCATTATGATCTGATTTTCTTTCGTGAAAATGGCTATGAATATATGCTTTTTAATTTCGTATTCTTATCATATTTTCCACCTTTGTTTGTGTAGAAGAAAATGGACTTCAAATCTTCCTTTGTGTTTATTATGTCAGGGTTTGATTCCGCGTGCTAAACTTTTGCTAACACTTGGAGGAACATTCTTCTTGGGATTTTGGCCACTGATCCTCATTACAGTTGTGTTCTTCTCTGCTCTCTACCTTGTAAGCTTTTTTTTTCTTCATCCTTAATGTGTTGGATTTCTTATTTTTGCCAGACGACATCATTGTGTATGGAACTATGTCAACTGGTTTTAAGTTTTGACTGGTTTCATTGGATGCTTTCTGATAATTTGTACTCTTTCTATTCCTTAAATGACATTGGTTGGCCATTGGAGTGGTTGGAGTTTTGAAAGGCGGGGCTGTTGTCAGGAAATACTCCTATCGGAGTTCAAAAATCAAACCCTAAATTATTTAGATGTATGGTTTGATCATGTATCTAAAGATTGTCACTATGGACCACAAAACTGAGTTGAGGGACACAGTCAAGTCGGGATAGCTTAGGTGCTATAGTCAGAGCAGATCACTTAACCCGATCTTAGAGAACTGAAGGGAAAGAGAGAGAGTTTCAAAAGACAACACGAATGAAGAAATGTCTGATGACTGTTGACAAGCTTCTGCTGCTCCAATTGATCTTGCAGGCTGGTTATGAAGATTTTTGTGATACAAACAATCATGTCAGTGATTGAGAGGGTTTTTCAGAACTGCTTGGTGAACACCAGCAATATAGTCATAAGCGAGCAAAAATTATAACTTTCGCTGAGGTAGTAGATTTTTGCATTTGGACAATAGCAATTTGTCAAGCTTTGGCCTAACAACTGCTTGGCCAATTTTGCCTGTGGGCATCTCTGGTGTGGCTGATTCGCGCTAAGATATAAAGACAGACAGAAACGTAGGAGAAAGATAAAAAAAGACAGAAGCGTAGGAGAAAATTTAGAAGTGCAGAAACTTAAGTGTTGAATTGGCAGATTTTAAAACTCAGTTATTAGCCGTATACCTTCTGTCCTTTTCTTTTTAAAATCTCTTTGTAATGTCAATGATTGATATGGATAAAACAGGCAATCCAAATGATAGTAAGAGAACCGCCCCCAAAAGTAGGAGGGCAGGGTCCAACTTATATTCTTTGCTGCCTGTTGATCATTTTTGTGTTGGTTGTGAGGCATTTCTCAGCATGTAGATCTATTTTTCTCATGAGGACGAATGTTGATCATTTCATTTAATTTCTCTTCCTTTGACAGTACTTTGGACCAAGTTTTATCCATGATGCTAGCAACAATCCTGTAGTACCACCGCCATATATTGATCCATATGCTCTTCTGGAAGATGAAACAATATCTCAAACGGCCACTCGTCTAAATTGAAGAACTAAAGTCACTGAACACCTTCACGTGTAGCAGCTTCCTCAGACTTCAACTACAGGTTCTGTTGCTTATATTCTTTTGTGCCGGTTTTATCTCTCTGTAAAAAAACCTCTAAATTGAAAGAAATCTTTTCTACCATGGTTTTATTTATCACCTAATTGGTTGGAAGGAGATGTGATCCAAATATTATTGTGAATGAAGTGCCCGTTAGAATCATATATGTTAACTTCATGCATGTGTTATTATCTATGGCAGCATCTTTCATGAAATTCATCTTGAATTATTGAATGGGATTAGAATCTGTCCCATTCAAATGGTGCCAGTCCACACAGTTTGTTTCCAATTCGATTCAAATATAGCTTCGTCATGAGATAACATTATGGTTCTGCTGAGATGATTTTTCCCTTCAAGAGCCATAACCTAATTTAGTCCTTGTTACTTATGATGTTGAAAGGGATGAACAGGATAGATTTTTAACTTTTGGCCGTTTTGCACAATATGACTGCCTGTGATTTTGAAACGAACAATTCCACTGGTGTTTGTAACAAGTTGGCTTTTTCACCATTTTTTTCTTACGCAAGTCTTGTACTACCTATTTGGGCTGGATTACCATATTTCATTGTCTCATGTGAAATTGCATCTGATTAAGTTTGATCGTGTGTTCTTTTCCTTAACCTGCTGCATAGAACAAAGCAAGACCACATTCTGACGATACTTTTGGAAGAACCTAGGCCTATTTGGTTTACATCTGTAAAACAGTTTTTCTGTTTTCAGATATGAAAAACAAAAGATAAGTTGTTTGGAAAGCAAAGCTTTGTATCCAGTTTTTCAAAAATTTGAAATAAAAAAGTTAGAATTTCAGAGAATTCTAATTATATATTTTCGTCAGTTTTGAGACAGTTATGGAAAAAATTGAAAACGCGGGATACAATCTTCTTGCACTTCAAGACATCATTTGAAAGGAATTTTTTTTTTCTCTTTCGTCCGTGTCTTTCACTGTGCTCCAAGTAAGCTCGATTGATTCCTTCAAACACTTTAATCTCGCCCGAAGCTTTGGCCCTTCAATTGATAAAAGTCGGCGAGAAGAGGTCCGATCAACTTCTAATAAACTATTGAAGAATGTTTTTTCCATGTGCTTGGTGTTTCTCACCGATTGATTTTGTGTTGTCATTTTTTAGAGCGAGGAAAAAGATGACATCTTTGTTGCATGTTTAATTTTTGAAATTAATTTTTTGTTGGCTGAGATTGTCCATTGGCATTCAAAACTCGTCCTTTATCTTTGGGGGTGTTTTTTTTTTTTTGGGACAATTTTGCTATTTAATTCCTAGCATCAAATAATGTAATATTGACAGTATTGTGAGTAAATCTTGTTCGTCCACATATATAATACTGACGGAGAAAGAAAATTGTTATAACACACTACACCTCCCGCCTTCACCCTTGTTTCAAATATTTATTCATTTCAAATACTTTCTACACGAATAAAGACGAAAGGAAAATTAAGATAGAGATTTGAAGGGCCTGAAGGTGTGGAGGGACTTGACAAGGCCTTGAACAGATCCAGCAGCAGCAAGAAGCGATATAATCAAGCAAGCTCCACTCAGTATCTGCATCCAAATCCAGGTGAGAGAAAACCTCCGAATCTTTGCCTGTGACATGTACATCTCTATCGGAAAATACACCGTCAACGGCCAGAATGACGCGGCCCCCAGAAGACCGACGAAATCATTGAAAAAGGGGAATATCATCGCCAACACGGTGGTAAACGTCACGTATGCTGTTCTCCAGACCATCCTGAAGAAACTGAAGCTGAAGCTGCCGTAAAATGGTATGTTGATGGAGTGAACTCCTGTTATAAACCTATTGTTTGCCCATTTCTTGCTGCTCCAACCTTCCACGAATGCAAATATTGGTTGACAGAATACCTACATATGCATGATAAATGATTTACACAGGTCCTATATATAGAGAGAGAGTAGTTACATATCCTGTATGATTTTGATGAGCGATAACAAGTGTTTATTTTCTTAGACAGTACTTTTGCGGGTTTGAGTCTAATTAAATTTTGATTTGAATTCGATCTGAACTCGAATTTGATTAATCAGATATGGGTTGATATTTTTTTTATACCAATTATTTAAATTTGAATTCGATATCTTCTATTTTACGGATTCAAATTTGGACATACATTCGTTTATGATCCGATTTGAAATATTTATATAACATTAAAAGAACTTAAGTGATTATTTGAAGAAATTTAGTTAAAATTTAAATATAATTTGTCAAAATTTAATTAAACTAAGTTATTTAACCCGGATATGATTTTTGAATCGGATTTTGATTGTTAACAGATTATTGGATCGAATTCGGATTGAACTTTCAAAGTCGAATTTGAATCAATCAAAATCTGATCCGTTGACATGTCTAGTCTCATGCAAGTGGGGGTTGAAAGAGGGTGCCCAACCAGTTTGGGAGGGGGGGGGGGGGAACTAACAGATAAAACTAGAAATACATTGTTCAAGGTCGAGGTATCCGTTATCGACTTGGAGGGTACGGTTGTGGCAATAAGGCTCGAAAATCTCTAAGAAAAGTAACGAAAAATTATGAGAAAATGTGAAGAACAAAATTCATGAATCATATGTTCCAATACAAGTTGGACATAGTAAGAGATTTATGTCATATCGCATGTTTATGATTTGACGGAGATGTTTGATCTACCAGAAATTGAGTCAGGTTCGTATATATATACACACAGAATATGGAATAGTATATAAGAATGAAACCTATGCGGCCAAATACGATATTTGAACACTGCTGGCTAAAGTATGTGTACTGTTTACCTGATAGGCTCCAACAAGATGAACAACGATGCACATGTTAGCAAAGTCAACAAGCCAGTAGGGCTCGAAGAAACCGAAACCAGTTAAAAAGTTTCCCGGTGCATTATTCCCGAACGCTGAGTATCCGGCGAGCCCGCAGAGCATGTAGAACATGGTGGAGGTCGAGGTTCCGATGAAGGCAGCCTTTTTCATGACTTTGTTTTCAGGTGGACTTGATTTCAGTGTGTCCTGCAAATTAATACATGGAATTTCATTCAAGGTGAGGCTGCAATACGAGTATTGTTTGCCCACCTTTGAGTCTCTTAAAGTACCTGACTAATTATCTCGGACACATCCAGTTCTTCTCTTGTGTATGCACTGGGATCTCTACGGATGATCCCAAAAGGAGATTTAAAATTAGGGCCGATAATCGAGTCGAGTTTTGTGAGTTTGAGCTGAGTTTGTCGAGCTCTTTTTTTTAAACGAGTTTAAAAAGTTGTTCAAGTATAACTCTTTTAGAAAATAAGCTGAGCCTGAGTCGAATTCAAAACAAGCCGAGTCTTTCAGGCTAGGTTTTTAAATGAGTCTAAAAAATTGTTTAAGCTCGGTTCAATTAGTCGAGTTATATTCGAACTGAATCTGAATAGCTCGACTCAATTATCAACCTTACTCAAAACTCACAACCTCTTAACTTTTTTTTTTTTTGGTCCAGCCTACCGGTATCCGAACCCACTGGGCCGACTAATCCGGTATCGGAGCGGGTCCTGGGGTTAAGGTTTTAAACTCCTCCCAACGGGCTTGCGGGGGATCGAACCGTAGTCCTCCCTACCAAAGTCTAGCCCCTGGCACCACTAGACCAAGACACCGTTGGTCAACCTCTTAACTTTTGACTCAAAACTCACAATCTCTAACTTTGTAAAGCCCCTCACCAATTTGTTTGGGTTTGATCTGCTAAATAAACTAGTGACTAGCTTAGGTACTAGTTGGTTGAAGAGTATTGTGTGATAGCTAGACGTGACAACAACATGAAATTGATACATAATTATGAGTTTGGGTGGTAAACTTGAGGAATCACTAAAACCCCTCAAATAAATGGATCGACATGATCCCAATTAAACACGATTATAAGTGGGCCTAGTATGAGATGAATATTTTTTAATTCGACATAATTTACATGACTTAAAATCACGACACGAAATCACCCATTTGAAAATATGTAAGACGTGATTAACAGTATATAAGAACTGGTCAAACTAGATGCTATAACCACCACCATGGCAGAACCCAAGTTTACAGTTGTAAGGATGCATACCTTTGCAGATGATCATGATAAGGTGTTAAACAACCATCTACTCTAAAAGTTTAAAATATTGGAGATGGTGTAACTTGAATATTTATACTTCAACAGAAGGACTTGCCTGTATTTCGACGAGGACAATAGAGAAAGAATAGGCGAAGGCAATGTCTCCTAGGGCTGAGAAGGTGTTCCACATTTTGTCCATACTTGACATGGTCTTTCCCACTGGTATTCCTGTTAGGCTTGTCTGAGGATGTGCCCCTCCTTCACAAGCAAAACAACATTGTTGTGTTATCTATGGATTTCAATGAAAACATTGAACTTTTTAAACCATGTAAATATTTTAGAAGTCTGAAAAATGACTTTGTAACTTCTATTAGAAGGAATAGTAAGTGCAAATGTGCTGATACCGAATCACATACAGCATCAAACTGTTCGGGTGATTGCTCATTTGGTTGCGACCCCAACGAGTTCCAACCCTTTAATTCAAACGTGGCATTTTAATTTTTTGTCCAAATTGAGGCTCAATTTGGCATGGCTCGACTTGGTTCGACTCGACTGACTAAACGAGCTGAGGTCAAGCTTGTATTCAAGCTTAAACTCATTTTCAGATCATTCGTGGCTCTTGCATACTATGTATGCATGTGTTGACAAGCCTATCGAGGGGAACATGCTATTGTTCGGGCTTGGTTCAGGTTTAAAATTGAGCCTGAGTTGATTTTTGTTTCATAAATGAATAAATTTGAACGAACTTTCATACGAGTCAATCCCACAAATGTACTAACAAATATTCACTTGTGAATAATTTGCATCATTAGTATTGCTATCACCTGCAAGTTTGGCTATGGAGAGACCAATGCCAATGGAAGAGTAAGTGAAAGACATGACAGCAGCAACAAGGGAGAGTACTGAAAGCTTATCAAAGTTTGGTATTTGGCTTAGAATAATCTGTATTATCCCAAAAATGATCATGGAGGGATTGTTTGACGTGTGACACCCCTCATGGTGGCCATGCTTGTGGAAACAATTGGACCTTTTGATTGCCCTGAAATTGATCAAAGTAGGAGGAAAACAATATGTATTAATCATCAATGTAAACTATCGGAAAATTATACTTTGCTCCCTCAACAAATACTTCCTATTTCATCCCTTATCAACTATCACGCTTCTCTTATTACATCTCTAGCTATTTCTATTGATTTCACAATATACAAGAACTATCACGTTTCTTATTTTTCATATTTATCTAGAGTTATTGATTTCACATTGCTCTAGTTATAGACGTTGAAAATGTGTATTTTTGTAGAAAACGAATATTTCTCTTCTAAAACATAAATGACACATAGTTTTGATAAAAGGTGAAAGCGATCTAAATAGTTGAAGAGAGAACGTTAGAAATTTAATAATCGAAGGGACAATGCTTACACCATGCTAATAAATTTAACAAACAAACAAACAAACAAACAATATATATATATATATATAGCTTGTAATCTGGTGGTCTTGCAATGCTTACACCATGCTAATTGATGTAGTGATGGTGTATCCGATAGTGACTCCAACAAGATTCCCATACTGCGCTATTCCACAGAGCTGGACTTTAATTCCTCCTGTTTGAGTGCAGAAACATCATAAATCTTGTCGAGCATTAAAATTCTTTCTATGAGGGGAGAGAGAGAGAGAGAGAGAGAGAATGAGTTGTAAGTATATAGATACTAGTTATTGCCCGACTTATACGAGCATGGAAGCACTTCTTTCTCGAGAATACTCATTCCTCAACAGGCAACATCCAAGACATTGCCCAGCTGTTATGTTGTTAAGTCATGTTCATTTTGTTATCCTAGTGTGCTCTATTCCTCTAAGTTTAATAGATCTTATAGTAGGCTACTAATAATCCTCTGTCTGAATAAAATTTTTAATACGAAAAATTGAATATTGATCGTATAACATTTTAAATTTATTTTAACAAAAATAAAATAAGAAAGTGGTAGGAGGAGAAAGAAGAGAGGTATTGGTGTGAATTGGTCGGGTTATTTGGCATTGATAGTCATGCAATTAACATATTTGTATTCACATCTAAAATTAAATCACAAATGTAGAGGAGAGAGAAAATAATTTAAACACCGATTGTATTGGGGGTGAGCGGTGGTAGTGGTGGTGGACAACAGTGGTTGTGGTGCTGGTAGGAGACAATAATTGTTGTGGTGGGCGGCAATGACCGTGGTGATGGTAGTAGCCGTGGGTGGTAATGGTGATGGCGGTGTTGGGTTTTGGGGATGGTAGCAGTGGCAGTCATAGGTGACGACGACGGTGGTGGTGGGCGACAGTGATGGTGGTTGACAGTGGTGGTGGCGGTGGTGGATTGTGGTGATGGGCGATGACGATGATGGTGGTGGGTGGGTGTGAGTGGTGGTGGGTGACAGTGGGTGACAGCAGTGGTGAGCGATGACGGGTGGTGGGTGATGGCAGTGGACGAGGGTGGTGATGAGATGATGGTGGTAGTGCTAATAAATATAAGAATGAGATGATGATAGTGATGTGTATTGGTGGTGATAGTAATCGGTGGTGGGTGACGACAATAGTGATAAAGGTGATGACAGTGGTTATGGTGGTAGAAATGATGGTGGCTTGGGCGGAGCCAGTTATGGGCCAGAGGGGGCACTGGCCTACCTTGAAAAAAAAAATTATATTAATTACCTACATGTATGATAGATGTTCTATGAGTTAACTCACTAGTGGTGTTCATCCATGAGCCTATGAACCAACAATACTCAGCGGTACTCACACCCACAATTCATGAAAACTCTTTTTATTTCTTCATCTTATTCACATATACCTCTTAGATTACCACACAAACTAACAAGACTTTGAGACAGAATATAAAAAAAGGGGGAAGAACAATTGTAGAAGAGCAATGATAAAATTGTAAGTTCGACTATTCGGTAATTACGACCCTCTGGTGACTTTTTTATAAAGAGATTAATTGTGAAATGCTATAATTAGTCTCAATTTTTTTTTATGTAAAATGGGTAATTAGATTTTTTTTTTTGTTATTTTTAATTACACCCAACATATATCGACTTTTGGCCATTTGGATTTAGCAAAGTTTTAGGAATTAAATATGATTTTTAAAATTTACTCTGTATCCTTTACTCTAGTCAATTGGAAAGAAAAATATATAATTTTTAATTTAAGTGCTCACCCTCATATTAATTTTTGGCTCCGCCCTTGGATGGTGGTGGGGGTGGTAGTAGTGGTGGGACGATAGTGGTGCTGGTGGGGATGGCGGCGACGGTGGTGGTGGTGAATTATTTTGTACAGAAATAATTTTAAAGAAATAGAAGTTAATTTTTTTTTCACGTTAACTTACTTAATTAACTAGTAAAATTATTTTTGATTTATTTGGAAGTAATTAAAATAAGTTGTTCCAAATAATATATATATATTTTTAAAGTGATTATGAGAAATCATAAGTCTTATAAGCATTTTCGAAAGGCCATCCTAAACACACCCTTAGAGGGCATATTTTCCCTACTAAATTTAGAGAGTTAATATTAACTGTCGAATTAATTTTAAAATAAAATTTAGAACGATCTCAATCTTGAAAAATAAAAATCTTTATTATATTGTACTTTATTATATAGATATATACACACATATAAGCGCATTATTAATACACTAAGATGTATATAAAGATCATTTTCATAAAATAACAATTAAACATGCTAAAAATTTAAGTTTTCTTTTTATTAAAACAAAGTACATAAAAAAACATTACTATATGATACGTAAACAACGATTACAAACCTATATAAATCAAGAGTAACTACTCCATGGAGGAACAAAGTTTTTCAAAAAGAAAACAAAAAATATATAGGAGATTAAAACCTTCCCAGAAAATTCAAGTGACGTACGGTAAAAATCCACTTTTTCCGTGAAATTGTGAATTGAATAATGAGCAATGTTATTGTGACATAATTAGATCGATCCATACTATAATTGTTTAGCTCTATGTGAAGGTATGTTTCGTACCGTTTTAAGGGTTAATTATAAATTATACACTGAAAGATCTCTTGAATCTCAATTTATATTTTCAAAGATCAAAAAGTTTAATTTACACCTTCAAAAATATAAATCTGTATCAATGTGCACCTGAAACTAATTGTCAGTTTGTCGTCTAAAATTAAATGAGTAAATTTCACCTAGACTAAATCGTCTACACTAAATGGGTAAATTTCATCTAGACTAAATGGATAAATTTCACCTGAAACTAAATCGTTAGTTTGTCACTTAATCACTAGACCCCCTCACATTTAGAATATTACACTTACACCCCATGATGTTTGTGCGTGTGTAACAACATAACCCCCTGTCATCAATATTTGTTAATGCAACTGGTAAAAAACATGGTTTCATCCTAATAAATAAATATAATTTTCATACTACCCTTTAAAATTCAAAATCAAGCTTACCCTTTGAATACCCAATACAATGCAGGTATTATATAATGTTCAAGAGTACTAGTATTATATAGTGTTCTTTATATTTAATTCAATACATCATTTGAACAAAATTATTTAAATGCCCAATTGGAAGAACACTTTTAGTCATATTTGAAGTTATTCATTACTAATTAATAATTAGAAGATTTTTTCAAGACTTTTGGTTAATGATCACAAGCTCACTCTCTAGATTCATCATTGATTGCATAGCAAATACATCATTCATCATATTATATAATGTTTTCTTCTTGTTTGCATGATAAATTACCTAGATTGGCTTTGACAACTTCCATGTAACTGTAGTTTCTGAGGCCGGTAACAGGATCAGGAGACCTGTAACAGTCGGCAAGCAGCACAGAAGTGAAGCAAGTGATGAGAGAGAAAACAATGAGAGCCACAGGCCCAGCAATCCACCCCAACTGAGCAATCGCCCATGCCAATGATAACACTCCAGACCCAATAACTGCTGTTATTATGTGAGCACTTGCCGTTATCAACGTTCCTTCAAACCAAAGAACAACAAAATCAGTACACACACATAAATATATATAGTTATGTTCTTATTGGTAAAAAAGATAAAAAATTGAAAAGATAGAAAATTGTGAGGAATAGATTTTCCATCCTTAGAGGAAAGAAAAATACTTTTCTTCATTTGTGTTTAGTACAATGGATGAAAAATTGAAAGAATTAATTTTTTATTGTTTGGTATTGGAGAAAAAGTGGAAGAAAACAAAATATACATGTACTTAATTTTTCATTGTACCCTTACATATAAATAATTTTTTATTATAAATAAAGTTAAGGGATTCATTGTTACTCTAATTAGTTATAAAAATAAATAAACAAATAAATATAAATATGTATACCAAAAATAATAGCAAAAAAACATACATAGGAAAAATATATGTAATAGTATATTTAGAAATATTTTTTGAGAAGTGTATGTTTTGATTTGAAATTATGGCATAATGTTTAGAAATATGTTTAAGCGCAAACAATTTGTTCAAAAAGTAGTTTGTCTTTAATTTTCCTCTCACTTTTCTCCCACTTTTGGGAGGAAAAAAATGGTGGGCTGGAGAAAAACACTTTCCCTCCTATTTTCCTTCGTAATCAAACAATGAAAAGTCTTTTTTTCCACTCCATTTTTTTATCCACCCAACTTTCCATTAAACCATACACACGATTAGAGAGAGAGAGAGAGCATAGCAAAGTTGGAACACACGGGCATAGAGAGAGATATATACCAGTTCTTTTTTGACGACCATCATCATCAAACTTTGAATTAGCATCTCCTGCTTGTAGAGAAAAACTCATACTCCTCTGCATGTCTGGAAGCCCTCAGTGTGTGTGTTGGGAGACTTCACTGAGTGGATGGCAAGGAAATGTACAAGAAAAGATGGGAAGGAATAAGGAGAAATGGGTATAGACAAGGGGGGGTAGATTCTTGGTGTCTAAACACATTTATTAGAGAGAGATTGGTTGTGTAATCTCAATGCATCATCATGCTATTTCTTTTGGCTTGGGATTTGCTTGTGGAATCTATTTGCCTCTACAGACACAGAGTGGATCCAGGTGTAGACTGCTAAAGAAATTTGAAATAGAGATATTATTACAGGGAGGGAGACGACGAATGGTGGTTGTTTGGCCGACTGCCAACCTCATAAAAGTGAGATTCGAGCTTTCTTGCAAAATGGCATCGAGCTTCACTCTCCCACACAACCCCCCCAAAAAAAAAAAAAACAAAAAAAAAAAACAATGTTCTTTAATTTACCCATAAAATAGAAAAGAAAGCTTTCTTGCTAGTGAGTAATATCAGGTATGGACACATACATCATTGTGTTAGGTAAGATCATTATTTTCAACAGCTATTTCGATTTAAATTGGATTTAAGCAGATTTAGTGGTTTTGCCATCATATCTGCAATAATAGGAAGAATTGATAAATGCTATTGAGAGAGTAACATTCCAAGTATCTTTATATAACCAACAATCAATAAAAATCAGATTCTATGTGATACATACATTGAATGATGGAATTGATGAAACTTATCATTAACATAATTATGAAAAAAATAAATAAAATCGATAAAATAAACTTTCAATTTAAAGAGGTCAAAATTACTAATGCGTGGAATTGATATCTTAACTTTAAAATCTCAAAATAAAAAATAAAAAATAAAAAATTTACGATCTATTAAAGTCAAATTAGAGGTTAAATTACCAATTGTTGAGGTCTAAATTTAGGATCAGTCTTAAATTAAATTATGTGAAAAACATAGAAGAATGAGTTGGGAGAGCTCTATATTGGGTGGGGGGGGGGGGGGGGGGGGGGGGGGGGTGAGAACAAGAGACAAACACATAAGAAGTTCATCAAATTGAAGAGCTTGACTAATCTACTGTAATGAAGATTTCTGCTCCACTGATTTTGTATTGTTTAAGAAGAAAAATGTTATACTCGCAATAATCAATTGCACATGCTATGACAAGGCAATCACTCGCCTTTTTATACACAAGGGTGGTGTGATCCTCACAACAATGATGGTATGGTCCTCACAATCTGTCAGAATATTGAAAGAAATATTTGGCCGTTAGAAATTTTTTTTCTAAGGCATGACATGACATTCTGAAAAGGGTATTTTTTTGCCCAATGTAGAGTTTGGTGGTGAAAATACTTTCCTACCCTTTCTGGATTTTGGTGATTTTGGTGGTCGACGTGGATCTTGTGCTAAGTCAGGTTGACATATAGATGAACTGACCTGGCACAAGTCCAAGCTGAGAAATTTCTTCTGCTATTATCAGAATCAATCCTAAAAAGTTGAGGAGGAGCCCTTTTTTTCAAACTGATCCTAACTCAATTCCATTTAATCATAACTTAACATGTAAACTTTTCACTTGAACTGATTACGTGGTAACATTTGCGCGGTCCTAAAAAAATTAGTGAAAATTTTATTTTTTCTCAAAACAAGGTGATCTAATCAAATATTCCAAACAAAAAAAAAAAGAAAAAGAAAAATGTTTCAAGATGCCTGTTCAAATTTGTTCCAAAAAGACAAGATGATTGATGAAAAAAAAAAATTCACATTCATTTCGGAGAAGTCCCAATGGCTCGAGACGATAAGTATTAACTGTCTTCTCTTTAGATTCAAATACTCTCCATTATACTTTCATTCAAAGGTGTATAAGTGAAGAACCTACTTATAAATAATGAGTCATGCTTCTATCAATGGTAGGAAATTTACCATCGAATGAAATTGAAAAAAAATGTGATAGAGAAGATTTCAATCAGCCATATTCTTGGCTTTCTTGCTAAATATTCCCCTCTCCTCTTTACTCATTTCCCTGAGAAGAGACCCTCATTGATCTCCGCTTTCTGGTTCTCACTTCACCTTGTGATGATCAAATTGAGTCGCATTATTTTAAATTCGTGTCATGCTCACATCAACATGTATAACCTGTAAACTTAAGATATAACATATATAAACCCTCGTAACTTATTCTTCTTTATACATCTTTGCAAAATCAAAGGAAAAAATAAATTAGGGTGGGCTTGTGCCCCCTCCTAGCCCCTCGGTGCCTTCGCCTATCGGTAGAAGGGGTGATGAGCGATGGTGAAAGAAAGGGGCAACAAGGTTGTTGCTTAGAGAAAAAGAGATGAGAAAGAGGGTTGTTGATGGAGAGAAAGAGAGGGAGAAAGAGAGGGGGGCAATGATGTAGTTGTTTAGAGAGAGATAAGAGAGATGGTGAGAAAGAGAGGGACGACAAGGTATAATTTTGTCGGGAGGCAAGGGAAGAGAGGGGGAGAGAGATTGTTAACGTGCGTGTGATTGGGTGTGACAAGTTCTAGTGGAACTTGATTGACCATAGTTCTTAGTCAATGTTTTAGGTGACTGAGAAAGTAACAAGTATTTGATAATTAGAGTATGTGTGTGTGTGAAATAGTGGATTGAACAAGACTTGTTGCAGTATATGGCATCAAAATTTCTAATCGATATATGACAAGTGACCTATTTTGAGATTTAAATGGTTGAGATTTTAAGGGTACACTAAGGTCATTTTATCACTTCTATTAATTGTGCAGATTTGTCAAAAAGCACAAGAGGATATTGTACTGATTTCCAAATCTTAGGGGATCATGTGCAAAATGCCCAAAACACAAAGGGGATAAATTGAATTTTGCCCTTAAATTTAATTCCTATATCTCCCTTCCTTCCGAGGATATTTGGGAACGAACAAGTATCAAAATTTTATTGCGAAACGGTCGAAACGTTCAAAATGTTTTCATTTTTAAGGAATCAAAATAAATTAGTGATGGAATAAAAATTCTAATACTTTAAGGTGTTTCATAATATTTCGAAGTATTTTGTAATATTTCAATGTATTTCAACAATTATTTCGTAATGTTTTAAGATATTTTGGAAAAGTAATTCTTAAATTTTTTTATTTTTTTCATTCTATTTTTGAAATAGGTTGAAACGTTTTCAAAATACGTTGAAATTTTTCTATTTTCTAGTTGACCAAAATAATGCACCGAAACGAAATTTTGATCATTGAGAATGCAACATATATATATTTTTTAAGAAAAATTTCATCTACACCCCCTCTAAATAGGTCTATCTTCAACGACACCTTCTGCATTTTCTGAAATTTCACTGCACTTCCTTCTAGTTTATATGTCCTCTTCACCTAGACCCCCTACTATAAACACCGGTTACTAACCATAAAAAAAGTGCTGATGTCATACCAAAATTTTTATCAAATGCCAATTTTACCCTTCTTATTCCCCATAAAACCCTTGTTTCACCCCCTATGTCTTTCTCTCATGCCTTAACAACCCAATCACCTATCTGTAAAAGCAACGTGGCAATGAACCCAAGCCACTGGTCCTAACATGAATCGCTAAAGAATAATATAAAAAATTCACATAAAAAGTAAAAAATATAGTGCTATGAATTGGTGACACCGTAAAAAAAAATCGATGACACCGTACGCTTAAACATAATACAAGAAAAAAATTCAAAATAATTTATTTTTAAAAAATTAAAAAAAAAAACCGGTGACACCGTACACTTAAACATAATATAATGAAAAAATTCAAAATAAATTTTTTATATGTGAACTCTACAGAGGAGGGTATTTCTGTCATTTTTCTTGCTTGTACCATTAGTAGATTTATACCAACAAATAATACCACCTGGTAGGTGGTATTCATTAAAATCATGTACAAGGGATAAATGTTATTGTATAAAACGGGGTCGGTATTGTAACCCAAAAAATAGTATTGCACATAAAATGCCAACCAAACAAGATAATAAGTGGGCCCCATGTACTATTTATTCTATTCCACTTTCTAATACCTCATATATCCGGCAAATAAACATGCTCATACTTACAGAAAATAGGAATATGTATTTTTATATGGTTTAATGAAAAATAATTGGTGAATATGAAAATCTTTATAAAATTCGTGGGTAAAATGGTAAAACGTGTGTTTCCGTCACGTCTATTAGCCGATCAACACTGATAGGCGAGATCAGTGAAATTTTAGAAAAGACAGTGGTGTCGTTGAAGATAGACCTATTTAGAAGGGGTGTAGATGAAATTTTTCCTATTTTTTATTATTTCATATGTCTACGTCAACTTACCTGCATCTCGACTAAACCTCCTTTTAATTTGATTAGAAACAAACATTTACGTCAGAATTAAGACCTCAAAGAATTATTAAGATTTGAATTCAGAACGTCTGAATTTATAATTCGTCTCTATTATTAAAAACTATAACCTAAGATTAAATATATCTAATTTTCTAAATCTATAAATAGGAAAATTTTATAGCACTTAAATTTGGATCCCAAATAAAACTCCAAATGAACCAAAACTATTAGATAAGTGAGTTAATTAATTTTTTTAAATAGAACTCATTAATCAAATAATTCTTATTAATTTAGAATATAGCATTTGAGATCTCAAATTAAAATTGGATAGCATTGCTCCTGCACAAGTGTGCACGTCCCAATCAAATTTAAATCCAAAAAACAGTTCAGCTCGGAGCCTACCACAAAAATTCCCATTTCTGATGCTCTTTGATTTTCTGTGGGGTTTCAACTGTCAATCGTATTGTCATCACCTTTACAATTCATTACACCTGTAACACTTCTCCCACTTTCTAGATCAATCTTCCTTCTTCTCTCCTCCCAAACAAAATCCACTTCTTCTACAAATCTCAATCATGCTCTCTCTTCTTCAACGCATTCTTCATCTCCTCCAATGGCCTCCCCACTTTTCACTACTTCCTACTCTTCTTACAGAAGTCCACATTACATTCATTGTTCTTGTCTCTCCAGCTACCCATTCGGACAAAAGACTCGCCTCTCATTCCCTCTCTCCTCCAAACCCAACTCCAAAAGACTCATCAAGTTTTCTGTCAAAGCTGAGCAAGAAAATGAACCCTTATCTTCCCCTTCTGTTGCTGTAATTTCAGAGAAACCCCAAAACGAGGACACCCAGAAGAAAGATTTGCCTGTAGAAGGTGAATTGAGTACTGTTTCAGAGTCCGAGGATAAAGAGCAACATCAAGAATTGGATTGGAAAACAGATGAGGATAAAGAGAAACCCCAAAACGAGGACACCCAGAAGAAAGATTTGTCTGTAGAAGGTGAATTGAGTACTGATTCAGAGTCCAAGGATAAAGAGCAACAGCAAGAATTGGATTGGAAAACAGATGAGGAGTTCAAGAAATTCATGGGGAATCCTTCGATTGAGGCAGCAATAAAGCTTGAAAAGAAGAGGGCTGATAGGAAGCTCAAAGAGCTTGATAGAGAAAAAAGTGATAACCCAATTGTGGGGTTCTTTAATTGGGTGGTTCGTGACAATTTGTCTAGAGAGAAAGAGAGATTGGAGAAAGCAGAGGAGACTTTCAAGGCTCTTGATCTTAACAAGGTGATTACTTTTCCCATATTTTGATATATAAATCCATTTAAATACTTTCAAATTTTATGTAGGAACATGTCTAATTTGTGTTTTTGAATTGGCAGTTAAAGAGCTGTTTTGGGTTTGATACATTTTTTGCGACCGATGTCAGGAGATTTGGAGATGGGGGAATTTTTATTGGGAATTTGAGGAAACCCATTGAAGAGGCAATACCCAAATTGGAGAAAAAGCTATCAGAAGCAGCAGGAAGGGAGGTGGTATTGTGGTTGATGGAGGAAAAAAATAATGACATTACAAAACAGGTACTTGAAAACGAGCCTAGATTTACTTATGTTTTAATTGTTATACACGGGTGATGAGTTTGAGATGTAATGTGGTTGCATATGTAAATTATTGATATTTGATATTGTGTCACCTTGGTATTGTTTGGCCCGTTCGAACATTTCGATTTTCTACTCAAATACTGGCATGTAATCAATCCAAATAATCGAGTCAGAGAAGCCATAGTCTAGCAGCCATATCAGTTTTTAGAACTTTTGGACCACACTCACAAATCTGAGAGGTTGACACCATGTTCCTGTTGGTAGATTGTAGATAGTAGGCATTAAATCCAAGTGCTTGTTGGTTAAGACCCACTCGCTCTGAATTCGGGAATAATGATGTTCAAACAATCACTGGGAAGATGTAGTGGCTTAAGTCCATTCTCGGTAATGTGATATTCTTGGGACTCCAATCTCTTGCTACGAGCTGAAGAAGGATTAACTTGCATTACTGTTTGGGTTGCGAGTTTTTTTCTTTTTGTTAATCCTATTGTTAACAATGGCTGGTTTTTAGGTTTGTATGGTGCAACCAAAAGCAGAGATGGATCTCCAGTTCGAGTTAACCAAGCTAAGCACTCCTTGGGGCTATACTAGTGCAGTCTTGTTATGTATTACAACATTTGGGACAATAGCTTTGATGAGTGGCTTCTTCCTCAAGCCTGATGCCACATTTGATGACTACATAGCTGATGTTGTGCCTCTCTTTGGCGGCTTCCTAACCATTTTGGGAGTTTCTGAGGTAGGTTTGACTGCGCCTGTCCATCAAAGTGGTTTATTTATATCTTTTGATGTCTCGTCTGAGAACTTCAGGATATTAACTAATAACTAGTATTTTTCCTGTTTTCTTATATGATTACTCCTGTAGTTTAGAGGCAGTACAAGCTAAGCTTGTTAATACAGGAGATTTTTTAACCTTACTGTTATTTAGTGTGTCAAGAAACAACCACGTGCTTGGTGTAAAATTAAATATGGACTAGTCTAAAGTGCCATGCCTAATTTATACAAATCTTACCTTGTACTTATAGTCTATGTGATAGTGTAAAAAAGGAGAAATCTTAGATGCCATGCCTAATTTAGATCCACATGCAGGATATATTTCAATATTGTTTGGCTATGGAAATCTAACCGGCAGATTACCCTAATCACAACAATTCACCTCCTAGCGATTGATCAAATTAAAGCATGAAGTAGGGTGCATCTGCGTTACAACATATGGCATAATAACAAGAACAGCATGTTTGTTATGGAAGTAGCTTTCTTGACATTGGCAATGATGCAAACTCACTGTTGAGCATCACTCTTCTTTTTAGATGCAGGCAGGCAATCAAGTTCATTTTTAACTGATTTATTCGTGACTGTTTTGACATTTCTGCGTAAGAGAAAAGCTAATGAGCAGGAGGTAATTGTACAAACCATGTTAACCTTCATGAGTCCGTTATATGCTTATATTGCTTACAATTTCTGCCCGCACAAAATTAAGCTGTTAGCCATCCTCAAGCAAATAGTACATCCTGTTAGCCACTCTTCTGCTGCGTGGTTTTGAAATTTCATCTGTTACAACATGAGATAATTGTTGGAGGTTGTTCCTTCGCAAATTTTGGGCTTTGGGGTCATTGGCCATGTCTTGGCAGGACTAGTTGATTTTTAGGCTTTTTCGTTGATTCTGTGAAGGCTTTCATGTTTACCTCCCTTTTCAGCCTGCTATCTTTACATGATGACTGTCATGGCCTACACTTGTCAATATGGGAAATAGTATTTGATAATTGATACCCATGTCCTGTTTTGTAATGCTTATTGCTATTATGTCCCATGTCGCCTCAACTGTGATCAGGATTGCATCCATGATCATGGGTTGCAAGCTGTTGATATATATCAGGAATATGTAAAGTTGATTTTAAGTCTCAAGAAGTGTATTTTATATGGTGTTTGAAGGTACCCTTAAAAAGGGCAAGCAGAGGGTGGAGGACAAGCAATATATGGTTTTCTACACACACTGTTTGAATTTCAGATGTAAAAAATAAAAATGTATCTCATGTAAGAGATGGTTATGTTCTAATAATGTGAAGATATCTTGCAACTGAGGACTTCTCAAAAATCTGTACAGTTACATCATGGTCCTTTCAAGCAAACGTTTGCATCTTTCTGGAGTTGAAACTTTGAAGTTTGACAGTTCCATGTGCTAAACATTTGTTATGTTTCATATGCATTGCAGATAGCGACAAGGGTAACAGCATCTCGTTATGGTGTTAAGCTCAGTCCATCCTTTCTTGTTCCCTCCAATTGGACTGGGTGCTTGGGAGTGATGAATAACTATGAGTCTCTTCTGCCAAATAGGAAGGCTCTTTTTGACATTCCTGTTGCCCGTACAGCAAGTGCGTATTTGACATCACTAGTACTTGCAGTTGCTGCTTTTGTTGCTGATGGCAGCTTCAATGGGGGTGACAATGCATTGTAAGTTTTCCTTAATTCCCTTTCAGATCATCCCATCTAAGATGCATGATAAAATTGTTCACCATCATTTTCAGTGAGGTTTCCGTAATTTTTATTGCCTCTGGCAAGTCAATAAGTTATGCAGGATCAGACAGGAGATAAAGCTATCAAAATTATATGTCTGGTGTTATGTGCATTTGCATGTTTATACTTTGGCGAGTTTTGCTTAAGAAAGAAAGTAGTGTAATGTTTGGGTTTTATGCTGTTTAAATTTTTTTTTTTTTGAACAGCGCTGTTTAGCTATTTGCATTTATCTTTTACTTTTCAGGTATATAAGGCCTCAATTCTTTTATAATAATCCTCTACTGTCTTTCATCCAATTTGTTATCGGGCCTTACACGGATGATCTTGGGAATGTGTTGCCATATGCGGTTGAAGGTGTGGGAGTACCTGTTGATCCCCTTGCTTTTGCTGGACTGTTAGGTGATTCTTTTGGGCTATTTGTTTAAGTAGCTTAGATTATCTAGTTTGCCCGATTATGCAGATAATAATGGGTACTGAATTCATGAAATGTTAATCTTTTACTGTATGGTTGTTAGAAAGAAAAAATCGTTGAGTTTCAAATACTGGTGCACACTCAGCAGCATGTCATTATAATAGGATGGTTCATGATGGTTGGAAAAGTTGACACATTTTCCGCCCTTTTAATCTGCCCGGGTCCTAACTGAACTGCTTAAGCAGTTAACAGCCGAATATGTTCCAACTTTCAGTTTTCCACATGATAAGTATGTTCAGAGGGTATTCTCCTGTTGAAATTTCAATCTTATTAGTGGAGTCTTTCTTTTTCCCGCATACCATTTAGCTCTCTCTGTCTGGATGTCGTTGCCACAATGTCAATCAACACTGGCCCAGAATTTCTATAATTTCCACATGCTAATGTGTAATCCATCCTGATTACTTATTCATGCGGAAGATCTTGATTCTTGACTGACTCTGTCTGCTGCAGGAATGGTGGTAACTTCTTTGAACTTGCTGCCATGTGGTAGACTTGAAGGAGGCCGCATTGCACAAGCTATGTTCGGTAGGAGCACTGCTACTTTGTTATCGTTTGCCACTTCACTACTCCTAGGCATTGGTGGTTTGAGTGGAAGCGTTCTCTGTTTGGCATGGGGACTTTTTGCAACCTTCTTTCGAGGCGGAGAAGAAGTACCTGCAAAAGATGAGATCACCCCATTGGGAGATGACAGGTATGCTTGGGGTTTTGTGCTCTTCCTCATATGTTTCCTTACTCTATTTCCAAATGGAGGAGGAACATTCTCCAGCCCTTTTTTCAGTGACCCATATTTCAGGGGTGATTTGTAAATAGAGTTGAGGCATTGCTCTATGTATAATCTCTTCTATGCTTCAGTTCAGTAAATTGATGGCTGCAATTTTTAGTTCTAATCAATACAAGAAAATGAAAAGAAAAGTTACAGAAAACGAGAATAGCAGAGTTCCATTTGCAAGTTTCTGTATGTAAGTGTAGGCTTTTGTGGGGGAAGTTCTTACCTTGTTTCGGTTAAGACGCAATCTGACATGTTTTTCTGTCTGATCAAAAGGAGATTATCGTTCTATCATGATGGTTTTAAATATTCTATCTCGATTCAGTTGCACTTATTTCTACACTTTCAGATCGACCTGAACTCTTTTGAGACGCACCCTTTATTCTTTTAAGTACTTTCTTTAAGTAATCCTTGTTTTATATTGTTATTGTTTAATTAATGCTAAGAAGTTTGTTCTTCAATTATGAGATCTTTAGATTCGTAAGATCATAATAGTGTCATTTTACTTTCGATTTATTAGATTAGTAAAGTGCTCGTGTCTTACGACTACTGTTGTTTAAAGCTTACCTCATTATTAGAGAAAGAGACACAGTAGTGCTTTCCTAATAAAAAGGTTAGGGGGACTGAGAAGTTGTTGTTTGCAGTTTTCTGTCTACTTTGCGAGCCTTTACTGCGCCATTCTATAACTTTCCTTCTTTCATCCAGCCACATGTTTTTGTTTTTTTTTTTTGACTACGTCACCTTTTTGGTTAGAAAAGTCTTCAAAGAACGATATCAAATAAGAGAGCCACCACACCTCTCAAGTTCGAATTTTAATAATTTCTTGAGATTAGGTCACGAGAAATTTATTTTTTATGAATATCTTAGTTTTGACGTGGATGATATGTATTTGATTGAATCAATGAGAGATGCACGTAAATTAGTTCGGACACCAAACAAAAAAAAAAATTTAAATAAGAGAGCCACAACAGTCTTTATTAGATTTCTGACTTCGCCTCTTCAAGGACCTATCCCTAAGAGGGCCACCACATGAGCCCTCCTAATACTGTGTGCCATACAGCCACCTTCCAACTGCATCTGTAAAGATGACAATGATGGTTTGATCCTTGGAACTTGGAAGAAGAAACTGGTGAAGTTGTAACACAATATTAATATCTCGATATGAGTAATGCTATATTGACCAAATTTTGGAACCAAATTTAGAGTCCAAATGACATGGCAACATGTCATTTGGAATTTTTATTGGGGCCCAAATGACATGGCACCAAATAGAGAAGCCCAAATCAGCTGTCATGTCATTTGGGCTCTAAATTTGGTCCCAAAATTTGGTCAATGTAATATTATTCTCTCGATATTCCTGGTTCGAGTCTAGTAAAAGATTCCTCGGTTGATTTGGCATGTAATTTGTGGGTAATTACTCATATATGAAGTTTATGTATTTATGACGAGTTTGAAAAAAAATACGTAATTGTAAGTAGTTTTTGGGGAAAATTCTTCGTTTTTGATTTTTGTGTAGCTGGATCCTCCAGAACTACATGATCCATAATGAAATTTAAATTCAACACCTTCTGAGTGAGTTTTTGAGAAGAGTTGCCCTTTAAAAGAGTACAATGCAATGAAAATTATAAGTTGTGTTTGGGGTGAGTTATTGCGTACAGTTGAGCTCAGTGGTAGATTTAATTAGGGCTGACAATCTTGTTGGTCGGATTTATGTCATGTCATTTCAAGTTCGTGTTGAGCACTACTCAATCCTAATTCAATTCGATTAACTAATCGTGTATGTCGTATCGGTCTATTTATTTTCGTGTCGTGTTCGTATTGACCCATATAACCTGTGAATAAAAAATTTAATGCCCAATTTTATGTCTAAAATTTTATTATCACCTAAACGAACTTATGTTCGTACTTTTTCTATAAACTAAAAATTAACTTAATAAATATAATAATAAAAATGAGTAAAAATATTTTTTTAACAAGAATTAGGTCACTACTTGATAAAATATTATAAAAAATTAATATTTTATTGTTATAATACTACGTAAACGTGTTAATCGTGTCAATTTAATGTTGTTCGTGTTTAATACCAACCCAATCCATTTATTATTCGTGTCAATTTAATGTTGTTCGTGTTTAATACCAACTCAATCCATTTAACTCACTAATTTTATGTCAATTTTGAGTTGTGTTTTCGCCTTCCGTCAAACCCTTAGATTCAATTGTAGGATTTAAGAGGTGGTGGTTTACCCTCGCAGGTGTTGTCAGCAAAAAAAAAAAAAGTTGCACAAAGAAGCTTCTTAATTTGACCTTTTACATTGTCAAGTGGTCATGCTTATTTATATACAATTCTCCCTTTTCTCTTTCAAACCCACCCCCACCTCACCATCACTAATAAATTTCCCAAAGAAAAGTCAAGTCTCTGTACTTTTCATTCCTCCAAGTTGCCTTTGTTCTTCGTTTACTCATTCAAAAGGGAAAGATGATTCACTGCTAGAATCCCATACAATTTTCATGATCCTATCCTCTTGTCATGCCTCTAATCCACTCATTCAGTACATGGACCTATGTGCTCTAAGCATGGTAACCAACCATCCTAGCATGTTGTCAGCTGGATTATTTTTTCCTAACTCAAGAAATTATCTGAATCTCTCTCGGACTCCGATTAATCTTCGTAAATACATACAATCGGGAATTAATATTAGGACAAAATCATTTATGGATTAGGTTTGGCCAGTAACTAGGTAGTTTTTTTAATCCATTGAAATTAAAGTCATACTTAATAGTTTTATATTGATTTCGTAATGAATTGGCCAGTTATACGAAGAATTATCAACCCTAATACCAGTAACAAGGAATTAGACTCTCACTTTTTCCCAGTCAATCTTCAATTAAAAATTGTTGGAAATATGACCCGAAACACATTGACAAAATGTAAAGCATGTAAATCAAAAAAAAAAAAAAAACTACAGGGTGAGGTTTGAACTAGATCGTTGCTCTCTTAAGACGATTTGTGCTCCTTTATAGAAGAAACACAATGCAGAAGGTAGCAGTGCGTTGTCTCCAAAATACAACAACCCAACCTAATTAACTGTTTCTTCACTCAGATTTGTACAATCGAATGAAGTAGAAGTTTCACACAACACTTTTTTATATTTCTCATAAACTAATGCAATAGGAAAGAATATAATAGATATGGAAGTATATTTATCTATTCTTAAATATATAAATATGTATACTGTAAAAATATGACTATTGATATTCTGTAATTACTTTCGTATTTAATCAAATAATAATTATTAAATTTAAATAGAAAAATGAACGTTGGAAATGAAAGGCTCAAAGTATTATTTAACTCAATGGTTATAACACTAGCATATATTATACACTCAAATACTTTTAAAAGTTTAGTCGATGTGGGATTCAGTTTTTCACATAAAAATATTCTTTTGTTAAAATACTCTAACAAAAATGGTAAAAACAAGGCTAACACAATCCTAAAAGGAAAAAATGAAAAACAAAATAGTAAGTGTTTCTTTGCTCCTTCTGGACGTTTTTGGCTCCCCTTCCATTGTTTTTACTTCCAATAGTCTTCTGCTTCCAACATAATTTTAAATTTTTTTTTTTTTAGATTATCCACTATGAATTTAAGTCGAACACGCTTTTATAACAAGGTATCTCCTACCAAGAAATGATCAGTAATTTATCATGCAGTAAAATTGAAAAAGAGATATAGTGAAGGTGATTTGAATTCGGTGATTTGTCATGCAGTAAAATTGAAGAAAAAAATATAGTGAAGATGATGTAAATCCGTTTCCTGCTCTAATTATCAAAGACACTGTTTTTTTTTTATTCAATTTCCTCAATATCTATTTGGTGGAATGTTCTAAATATACTATCCCCTTGCCTCAGTTGCCTGTGGTGCGATGCAATACATGAAATATTTGGTCACCAGTATAATTTTATAAGCACGCTGACAAAATGTAAAGCATGTAAAGACTTGAGATGCACAATATTCTAGAAACATTGAATTGTACTTGTATAGTAGGATGGACAATTGACAAAGAATAAATGCTAGACCATTTCATTTGATTACTAATCTAATACAAAGAAAAAAAAAAGTGTCATTTAAGAATATTACCCATGGGGCTGATTTTGGGTTACCAGAGTTCAACGGTTTTTAGGACCATTATTACAGTTTCAAGAATTGAGATTTTCTCTAAAATTATCATGAATGGGTAGCGAACTCAGATGAATATAAAAAATTTGACTTAAATTCATGTTAGATGAACTAGAATTAAGAAAACTAGTGTTGATCAAGTGAACAAAAGGAAAACTAGTATTGGATTGAATCTAGTTCCTACATTCAAATTGGCAAAATTATAAATTTAGATTCAAGTCGAATCTCCATTGATTCTTAGCTTTTTTGGGGTTGAAAAAGTTCGTTGATCCAAATGAATCATTCTTCTGGTCTCTTTTCACTCCCCACCCTGAAACTGACCCACGACATAGCCCCTATATAGGGGGTTTTCTTTCCTCTGTGCATCCAACTCCCCATGAATTCTATGGAGTTCCACAGTATTGTTCTCTGAGTTAGAGAGGGCAGCTTTTGGTGTCTACTCTCGCAGAACGGAAGGAATATTATATTTAAGTGACTATTCTATTAACATGTTATAAGTGATCAAACAATGAAGAAATTGAGAGAATTTACCAAGTATTGGGATGGATCCTAATCCCTAAAACTACGATCATCCGACCAATTTTAGAAAACAAGATTAAGCCTAAACTAATTTTAGAAAACAAGATTAAGCCTAAACTTGGCCAAATCTCTCAGAGAGAGGAGAGAGGGAGAGAGAGAGAGAGAGAGAGAGAGAGAGAGAGAGCCACAAGAACACAATCACACTTCTAGAAGTCCTCATAATATTCAAACAAGAAAAACAGGCCAAGCATTTTTATAGCTCCCTTTCTCATCCAACTTAGAGCCGTCCAGCTATTTTTAGCATTTGAGTTTTTAGGATAAGTGACAAAACTTTACTCTAATTCCATATTTACCCCTCCCATCTCCATACACATTCTATAAAGTCATTCCCCCACAGTCCCTTCTCTCATTGTCTCTTTCTCTTTGTAAAAGCTTCATTTGTGTACTATTTTGAAACCAGAGAAGATGTCTAAGCTCACCACCTTTTGCATGATAGGCTTTCTCCTCCTTTTCACGCTGTCTTACACCTTTGCCCTCGATGTTACTGATCCGATGAAAACCTATCCTGGGGTATGTTCTTTCTTCCCTAAAGTGAATCCTACACACACACATGTGTGTGTGTTTTTATGATAATTAATGTCTGGGTTTTGGTTCTTTTTAGGATAATGAAGGAGAGAAGGTGGATGTGGAGGAGAGTTGTGAAGGAATTGGAGAAGATGAATGCTTGATGAGAAGAACCCTTGCGGCTCATGTTGATTATATCTACACACAGAAGGAAAAGCAACCTTGAATATCTTTCATATTTTCTTGTATGATTTATATGTTTACGGGATGTAAATCCGTAAATCCGTTTCCTGCTTTAATTTCTAATATCATTATTGATGAAAACAATAACATATGGTGCTATCAATTATGAAAGACAATGTTTTGTTTTTTTTATTCAATTTCCTCAATATCTATTTGGTGGAATGTTGTAAATATACTATCCCCTTGCCTCAGTTGTCTGTGGTGCGATGCAACACATGAAATATTTGGTCACCAGTATAATTTTATAAACACGTTGACAAAATGTAAAGCATGTAAAGACTTGAGATATACAATATTCTAGAAACATTGAATTGTACTTGTATGGTAGGATGGACAATTGACAAAGAATACATGCTAGACCATTTCATTTGATTACTAATCTAATACAAAGAAAAAAAAAAGGTGTCATTTAAGAATACTAGTTATTTCTTGGGCCTGAAGGCACAAAATAATAAAAAAAAGTCTAACAATAAACATATTTGTATTCACACCTAAAATCAAATTACAAAGATAGAGGAGATAAAAAGGAATTTAAGCATCGATTGTAGTTGAGGCGAGCGGTGATTGTGGTGGTGGGCGGCAGTGGTGGTGGTGGGAGACGGTGATAGTTGTGATGCGTGATGACGATCGGTTGTGATGGTGGTAGCCGTTGGTGGCAATGGTGATGGTAGTGGTGGGGCAGAGGGGGTGGTGGTGATGGTGGGACAGTGACGGTGGTGGTAAGGTGGCAGCAGCGGTGGTGGTGGTAGTGGGGATGATGGTGGTGGGGCGACGGTGGTGGTGGTAAGGTGGCGGTAGCGGTGGTGGGGCGATGGGGGTGGTGGTGGTGGTAGTGGGGATGATGGTGGTGGGGCGACGGTGGTGGTGGTAGGGTGGCGGTAGCGGTGGTGGGGCGATGGGGGTGATGGTAGTTGTGATGGTGATTGTGGGGCGGTGGGTGTGGTGGTCATGAGGGGTGGCGATAGTGGTAGTGGTGGTGGTGGTTGTGGTGGCAGACGTGGTGGTGTGGTGGCGGCAGCAGTAGTTGTGGTGGGGTGACGGTGATAGTGGTAGTGGTGATGGTGGTGGTGGGGAGACGAGAGTGGTGGTGGGGCAGTGGTAGGGTGACGGCAGCGATGGTGGGGCGATGGGGGTGGTGGTAGTGGTGATGGTGGTGGGTGGTGGTGGTGTTGTGGCAGAGGTGATGGTGGTGGTGGTAGTGGTGGTGGTGGGATGACGGTGGTGGTGGGCTAGTTCCAAACATTACCTTTTTTTTTTTTTTTTTAAAGTACTTATGAAAAGTTATAAGTTTTAGAAGAACTTTTAAAAAATTACCCCAAACACATCCTTAGGGATCTATTTTCTCTATTAAATTTAGGATGTTAATATTAACCGTCAGATTAACTTTAAAGTATAATTTAAGTAGATCTCAACCGCGAAAAATAAAAGTCATTTTGTTTATCTTTTGAAATTTAAATTGTATTGTATTTTATTATATAGATTACCCATGTGGCTGATTTTGGGTTACCAGAGTTCAACGGTTTTTAGTACGTTTTTTTATCATTATTACAGTCTCAAGAATTGAGATTTTCTCTAAAACTACCGTGAATGGATAGTGAACTTAGATGAATATAATAAATTTGACTTAAATTCATGTTAGATGAACTAGAATTAAGAAAACTAGTGTTGATCAAGTGAACGAAAGGAAAACTGGTATTGGATTGAATCTAGTTCCTAAATTCCAATTGGCAAAATTATAAATTTAGATTCAAGTCGAATCTCCATTGATTCTTAGCTTTTTGGGGTTGAAAAAGTTCGTCGATCCAAATGAATCATTCTTCTGGTCTCTTTTCACTCCCCACCCTGAAACTGACCCACGACATAGCCCCTATATAGGGAGATTTTCTTTCCTCCGTGCATCCAACTCCCCATGAATTCTATGGAGTTCCACAGTATTGTTCTCTGAGTTAGAGATGACAGTTTTTGGTGCCTACTCTCGCAGAACGGAAGGAATATTATATTTAAGTGACTGTTCTATTAACATGTTATAAGTGATCAGACAATGAAGAAATTGAGAGAATTTACCAAGTATTGGAATGGATCCGAATCCCTAAAACTATGATCATCCGGCCAATTTTAGAAAACAAGATTAAGCCTAAACTTGGCCAAATCTCTCAGAGAGAGGAGAGAGGGAGAGAGAGAGAGCCACAAGAACACAATCACACTTCTAGAAGTCCTCATAATATTCAAACAAGAAAAAAGGGAAATGCTATTTGAACCTAATTTGGAGACCTTATTTAGGGACCTAATGATGTACAACCATTCGATTGGTTGTGGGCTCCATATAAAATTGGAAGTCATAACTAATCCAATGGTTACATTGAAGCCACATCACATTAGGTCTCTAAATAAGGTTCCCAAATTAGGTCCCTCTAGCATTGCTCAAGAAAAAAAGGCCAAGCATTTTTATAGCTCCCTTTCTCATCAAACTTAGAGCCGTCCACCTATTTTTAGCATTTGAGTTTTTAGGATAAGTGACAAAACTTTACTCTAATTCCATATTTACCCCTCCCATCTCCATACACATTCTATAAAGTCATTCCCCCACAGTCCCTTCTCTCATTGTCTCTTTCTCTTTGTAAAAGCTTCATTTGTGTACTATTTTGAAACCAGAGAAAATGTCTAAGCTCACCACCTTTTGCATGATAGGCTTTCTCCTCCTTGTCACGCTGTCTTGCGCCTTTGCCCTCGATGTTACTGATCCGATGAAAACCTATCATGGGGTATGTTCTTTCTTCCCTAAAGTGAATCCTACACACACACATGTGTGTGTGTTTTTATGATAATTAATGTTTGGGTTTTGGTTCTTTTTAGGATAATGAAGGAGAGAAGGTGGAGGTGGAGGAGAGTTGTGAAGGAATTGGAGAAGATGAATGCTTGATGAGAAGAACCCTTGCGGCTCATGTTGATTATATCTACACACAGAAAGAAAAGCAACCTTGAATATCTTTCATATTTTCTTGTATGATTTATACATTTACGAGATGTAAATATGTTTCCTGCTCTAATTTCTAATATCATTGTTGATGGAGACAATAACGTATGGTGTTGTCAATTATCAAAGACACTGTTTTTTTTTATTTATCAATTTCCTCAATATCTATTTGGTGGAATGTTCTAAATATACTATCCCCTTGCCTTAGTTGTCTGTGGTACGATGCGACACATGAAATATTTGGTCACCAGTTTAATTTTATAAGCACGTTGACAAAATGTAAAGCATGTAAAGACTTGAGATATACAATATTCTAGAAACATTGAATTGTACTTGTGTAGTAGGATGGACAATTGACAAAGAATAAATGCTAGACCATTTCATTTGACTACTAATCTAATACAAAGAAAAAAAAAAGGTGTCATTTAAGAATACTAATTATTTCCTGTGTCTGAAGGCACAGAGTAATAAAAAAAAATTAATAATAAACATATTTGTATTCACACCCAACATCAAATTACAAAAATACATGAGATATAAAAGAATTTAAGCATCGATTGTAGTGGGGGCGAGCGGTGGTTGTGGTGGTGGGCGACAATGGTGGTGGTAGGAGACGGTGATAGTTGTGATGAGTGATGACGACCGATTGTGATGGTGGTAGCCGTTGGTGGCAATGGTGATGGTAGAGGTGGGGCAGTGGGGGTGGTGGTGATGGTGGGACAGTGACGGTGGTGGTAAGGTGGTAGCAACAGTGGTGGTGGTGGTAGTGGGGATGATTGTGGTGGGGCGACGGTGGTGGGGGTAGGGTGGCGGCAACGGTGATGATGGTGGTGGTGGGGCGATGGGGGTGGTGGTAGTTGTGATGGTGATTGTGGGGCGGTGGGTGTGGGGGTCGTGGGGGTGGCGATAGTGGTAGTGATGGTGGTGGTTGTTGTGGCAGACGTGGTGGCGGCAGCGGTAGTGGTGGTGGGGTGACGGTGATAGTGGTAGTGGTGATGGTGGTGGTGGGGAGGCGAAAGTTGTGGTGGGGTTGTAGTGGTGGTGGGGCGGTGGTAGGGTGACGACAATGATGGTGGGGCGATGGGGGTGGTGGTAGTGGTGATGGTGGTGGTGAGGCGGTGGGGGGTGGTGGTGGTGTTGTGGCAGATGTGGTGGTGTGGTGGCGGTGGTTGTAGTGGTGGTGGTGGTGGTGGGGGTAGTTGTGGTGGTGGGATGACGGTGGTGGTGGGGTGGTGGTGGTGGGATAATTCCAAACATTACTTTTTTTTTTTAAAGTACTTATGAAAAGTTATAAGTTTTAGAAGAACTTTTAAAAAATTACCCCAAACACATCCTTAGGGGTCTATTTTCTCTATTAAATTTAGGATGTTAATATTAACCGTCAGATTAACTTTAAAGTAAAATTTAAATAGATCTCAACCGCGAAAAATAAAAGTCATTTTGTTTATCTTTTGAGATTTGAATTGTATTGTATTTTATTATATAGATTACCCATGGGGCTGATTTTGGGTTACCAGAGTTCAACGGTTTTTAGTACGTTTTTTTATCATTATTACAGTCTCAAGAATTGAGATTTTCTCTAAAACTATCATGAATGGGTAGCGAACTTAGATGAATATAATAAATTTGACTTAAATTCATGTTAGATGAACTAGAATTAAGAAAACTAGTGTTGATCAAGTGAACAAAAGGAAAACTGGTATTGGATTGAATCTAGTTCCCGAATTCAAATTGGCAAAATTATAAATTTAGATTCAAGTCGAATCTCCATTGATTCTTAGCTTTTTTGGGGTTGAAAAAGTTCGTCGATCCAAATGAATCATTATTCTGGTCTCTTTTCACTCCCCACCCTGAAACTGACACACGACATAGCCCCTATATAGGGGGTTTTCTTTCCTCCGTGCATCCAACTCCCCATGAATTCTATGGAGTTCCGTAGTATTGTTCTCTGAGTTAGAGAGGATAGCTTTTGGTGCCTACTCTCGTAGAACGGAAGAAATATTATATTTAAGTGACTATTCTATTAACATGTTATAAGTGATCAAACAATGAAGAAATTGAGAGAATTTACCAAGTATTGGAATGGATCCTAATCCCTAAAACTACGATCATCCGGCCAATTTTAGAAAACAAGATTAAGCCTAAACTTGGCAAAACTCTAGAGAGAGGAGAGAGGGAGAGAGAGAGAGCCACAAGAACACAATCACACTTCTAGAAGTCCTCATAATATTCAAAGAAGAAAAAAAGGCCAAGCCTTTTTATAGCTCCCTTTCTCATCAAACTTAGAGCCTTCCAGCTATTTTTAGCATTTGAGTTTTTAGGATAAGTGACAAAACTTTACTCTAATTCCATATTTACCCCTCCCATCTCCATACACATTCTATAAAGTCATTCCCCTACAGTCCCTTCTCTCATTGTCTCTTTCTCTTTGTAAAAGCTTCATTTGTGTACTATTTTTAAACCAGAGAAAATGTCTAAGCTCACCACCTTTTGCATGATAGGCTTTCTCCTCCTTTTCACGCTGTCTTGCGCCTTTGCCCTCGATGTTACTGATCTGATGAAAACCTATCATGGGGTATGTTCTTTCTTCCCTAAAGTGAATCCCACACACACACACATGTGAGTGTTTTTATGATAATTAATGTCTGGGTTTTGGTTCTTTTTAGGATAATGAAGGAGAGAAGGTGGAGGTGGAGGAGAGTTGTGAAGGACTTGGAGAAGATGAATGCTTGATGAGAAGAACCCTTGCGGCTCATGTTGATTATATCTACACACAGAAACAAAAGCAACCTTGAATATCTTTCATATTTTCTTGTATGATTTATACGTTTACTGGATATAATTCTCTCTCTCTCTCTCTCTCTCTCTCTCTCTCTTAGTCTTAGCTACCATATGTTTTGATCTTTATTGCCATATAGCTTCTATAGTTATAGTTTCTATAGTTCAGAGGTTCTGGTTTTTGCATTCAATATTGCTGTTCTCCTTGTTTTCTTTTTTAGTTTTGCAGAGCATATTGATCTTTTTGTTGAATTAGCATCCTCTTCTTTCTTATTGCTTCAACGGTAAATAGAAAACATTGTCTGGGAAAGCTCAATGGGCTGGTGGTCGGCATCATATAATAAAATTAAATGGCCACGCAGATGTTGGGACTGAGGATAACATTTTTGGAAAATTGTTCTAATTATCTTCTTTTTTTTTTTTGTTGACTGTTGCAACACAAATTTCAGATGACTCGATCATACATAAAAAACGTGCAGCGGTTGTTTTATTCTTTGTTTGATCACTGAATTTATCTGTGTGAATTATTCGGACCTGGAGTTGGTTAGGAAACACAGGACTTGGTGTCTTAAAAAGAGGGAAACGCCAATCCATGATGTTTCGTAATGTAATGAACTTTTTTATTTTGAATTTTCTTGTCGGTCGATAATACATGAAAGATGATTAAAACTAAATTTCTTGGGTCAAACCATCAGTGATTTATCTCTTATGAATACCTTAGTTTCAGTGTGAATAACTTACCTTGACCGGACCGAAAAAATGATTAATCAAGGTGTACATAAGCTGGTCCAAACACTCCTGTTAAAAAAAAAAAAAAAGATGATTAAAACCAGAGTTAGAAGTCCATCGAAAGACCTAAAAAATTGTCAAAGTCTGTCTCTCTCTCGCTCTCTCTCGAACCTTCAAATTCAACAAAGTCACATCGAGCCCTTCTTCCAAAAACAATATCTTGTCATAAAAAAGAGTTCCAACAATTCTAGTGGCAAATAATTTGGCTAAAATTCATTAATGGAGGCCAAACCTAGTCTGTGCTTTCATTTACACAAAAGCATAGGCTCTACATCTCATTTCAATTTGTAGGTCTGCTTTATTAATTATATATGTGAGGAAGTGGTCAATAATCAAGGATTATAAGCAAGCTAGGTTTTGACTCTTCTCCATTCACATTATTCGAATATAGACTTTTTTTTTTTTCTTTTAATAAGGAAAAAAGGGACATAATTAATGAGATTCGATCACTGGACCTCCTGTATGGAAACTGCACCTGACCACCACTAAGGCAACTTAGTGGATTTAATTGAGAGAAAAAAGAAAAAAAATTACGACCGATGGGATTTCCAGTTTTTATGCTGTACCCGTTGCCCCTAATACGGTGTGAATATGACATAATTTGAAGACAATATAAACTAACATCACATGATTGAATACGATACAATACGACTTGATTGAAAACTGGACACTCACTCTCCTTGGCTTTAAGCATGACATTATTTTTGTTTGGCAACAAATTGCAACCAATCGTGGGTAACAAAGGCTCCACACGATGGAGACACTCTTATCTGATACCCACTACGAAGCCATATTATAGCCATTCCAATACGTCTTACCACTATGAATGCACTTGATGGTTTGTGTGGCAATCCCATAAACTTTTCAGCTGGCAGTTATCATTTGGTTGGAATAATAAATGGCACTGCGTTCCCCGGTTTTTCGAGTGTACATTATATTCATAAATCATAATACTATTTGAACATAATTTAGCGATTTTATATATTATTGAATGTTAAATTGACGATGAATCTCATTCTATATTAGAACACACTACTCAACCGAAAATATATAATAATGTATTGGGTATTTAGATCTCAATTATACTTTTTCAACTTAATAACTATCTAATGTTGAGACCCGCTACCATTTCAACAGCAGCCTGCACCAATGAGTAATTGTCTTGACTATCAACAAGGTTTTGCCGGTCAATGAATTACTAGGCATACTCTTCTAGAACAAAGAAGCAATTTGACTCATAGGTGCTGGATGAAGGCTGTGGATACTGCTCCGTAATGGTCATTACGAACTATGGAGTATTGGACTAGATGGACAGTTTCGTGTGATTTATTGCTTGACATTTTGTCTCTTAAGTTGCTTTATGTATCCTTTCTTTTGTTTGTTTTTTTTCCTTAGTTTTGTCCATTTTTTTCTACGCTTATGTACAAATTTATCATCATTAATAATGATATGTTTGTTGTCGAAAGACGAAAAAAAAAGTTTCGAATTGCTTTTCATTGTACAAGTTTAATGTTATTAACTTGCATTGCTTAAATGCTATTGAAGAAACTTGCCCATAATATTACATTATTAATAACAAAGATGGCGACACCATGATCTTTGGTTTTTGATTGTTAGTGTGGCCAAATGTAGATTTTTCAATACTATGTTGATTATCTAACGTTATTTAAATCATTTCTTCTTCTGCATGATAAGTATAGGTCAAGTAAGTGACATATAATTAACCTACATTTTTTAGTAAACTATACATTTGACCTTTAAATTATGATCAATATATTAATTAAGTGCTTGAACTTTTTTTTTTTGTGTGTCAATTGAGTACCTAAACCTAATTGTAGAAATTGAGTCATTTTGTTTGCATCGGTTAAATTTTCGAATGGATAGTGGCGAAATGTGTCACGTGATGAGTTGAAGTCCGGTCACATGAGTGGCACACCCCGCCACTTTCCGTTAAAAAATCTAACGGATGTAAATAGGAGGGCTCAATTGCTACAATTAATGAGTTCAGTGATTCAATTGACCAAAAAAAAAAAATTCAATGGCTTAATTAATACAAAGGTGATAGTTTAAGGACTATATGTATAGTTTAACTTTACTCTAGATTTTTTGAATTTTGTCGGATTATCGGGATGGATCATGGGCCATGGGCCATGGGCCATTATTGGGAAGCCTAGCTAGTCAAAAATCATGGCTAGACTTATCAACGAATTGATTTTGGATCGGATTATGATTGATCTAAATTTGAATGCGATTTCAAAAGTTCGATTTGATAATTCGAAGAATATATTAGTGGACCATATCTGAATCGTTAATAACTCGAAATTTCGATCCGATTTGAATAACTTAATTAACTAAAATTTAACAAATTATACCTAAATTTCAAGTATTTTTTTTAAATAATCACTTTATTTCTTTAATATTTATATAAAAATAAAAATATATAAATAATTTGGATCAGAAATAAGTATATCTAAATTCGAATCCATAAAATATAAGATATCGGATTCAGATTTGAATTATTGGTAAAAAATATTAATTCATATCATTCTAATCGAATTCAAATTTAGATGAGAATCTGATTCATTGACAAACTTAATTATAGCAAATAACTTTACTTGTTGGGTTATTGGTAAGGATGACAGTAGACTGGGTAAAAATGGGTATTCGTCCAAACTCGCCCCATTTGGACTAGGGATGGACCATACGTATTGGACGGTGGACGTATACGAAAATACCCGTATAAACCCGTGTGGGGATGAAGACAGGGATGAACTGACACTTACCCCCGCCCCTGCCCCGCTTCACCCGTTATTATTATTATTATTATTATTATATGCATGTTGTTGTGAATACAAATCTACATATTATTAAATGATTTTTTCTTTTGAAAATTATTTTGTTTTTTATTTTTTTTCTTGTTTTGACTTGTAAAAGTGTAGATTTTTATGTTTTTATGTTGTTTTATGTTGGATTATGTTATATTACATTATGTTGTATTGTATGATGTTGTGTTGGATTTACATGGGAGATAAACTTTTAATTATATTATGTTAGATTATGTTGTAGATAATGTTTTAATTATATTATATTTGATTACTAGTTATTGTCTGTACCTGAAGGAACAGAGTAATAAAAAATAGTAAACAATAAACATATTTGTATTCATATTTAAAATCAAATCACAAACATAGAGAAGAGATAAAAGAATTTAAGCATCGTTTTGTAGTGGGGGTGAGAGGTTGTGGGCGGCAGTGGTGGTGGTAAGAGACGGTGATGGTTGTGGTGGGTGGCAGTGACCGTGGTGGCGGTGGTTATGGTAATGGTGGCGAGGGCGGCGGCAATGGTGGTGGTGGTAGCGGCGGCGATGACGGTGGTGGTGGTAGTGGCGGTGGTGAAGGTGGCGATGGTGGCGACGGCGGTGGCGGTGGAAGGGGTGGTGGTGGTGGTGGGGCAGTGGTGGCAGCGACGACGATGGTGGTGGTGGTTGTGGTGGCGGTGGTAGTGGTGGTGGTGGCAGTGGTGATAGTGGCGGCGGCTGCGGCGGTAGTGGTGGGGGAGGCGGTGGTGGTGGTGGTGGTGGCGGCAACGGTGGTGGTGGTGGGGGCGGTGGTGGCAGCGACAACGATGGTGGTGGTGGTGGTGGTTGTGGTGGCGGTGGTAGTGGTGGTGGTGGTGGTGATAGTGGGGGTGGCGGCGGTGGCGGCGGTGGTGGTAGTAGAGGTAGTGGTGGGGCGGTTTCAAACACTATTTTTTTTTAAAAGTATTTATGAGAAATAATTTCTAGATTTACTTTTAAAAAGTTACTCCAAACACACCCTTAGGGGTCTATTTTTCCTATTAAATTTAGGGTGATAATATTAGTCGTTAGATTAACTATAAAGTAAAATTTAAAGCGATCTCAACCGCGAATAGCAAAAGTCATTTTGTTTATCTTTTGAGATTTGAATTGTAAGCTACTTTATTATATAGACTAGTTATTGTCTGTGCCTGAAGGCACATAGTAATAAAAAATAATAAATAATAAACATATTTGTATTCAGATCCAAAATCAAATCACAAACATAGAGGATAGATAAATGAATTTAAGTATCGGTTGTATTGGGGGTGAGAGGTGGGGGTGGTAGAAGACGGTGATGATTGTGGTGGGTGGCAATGACCGTGGTGGTGGTGGTGGCGACGACGACTACGACAGCGGCGGTGGTAATGGCGGCGGCAGGGGCGACGATGGTGGTGGCAGCGACGACGGTGGTGGTGGTGGTAGAGGTAGTGGTGGTGGGGGTGGTAGAGGTAATGGTGTGGCGGTTTCAAACACAAATTTTTTTTTTTTTAAAGTACTTATGAGAAATAAATTTCTAGAAGTACTTTTAAAAAGTCACTCCAAACACACCCTTATGGACCTATTTTTCCTATTAAATTTAGGCTGTTAATATTAGTCGTTAGATTAACTTTAAAGTAAAATTTAAAGCGATCTCAACCGCGAATAGCAAAAGTCATTTTGTTTATCTTTTGAAATTTGAATTGTAAACTACTTTATTATATAGATGTTGTAAATGACAAGCTTTTAACTATAATTATATTGGATTATTTAGAATATTAGATTTATTTAGAATTTTAGATTATGTTGGCTTGGGCTTGGATTTGAGCTTGAGCTGGGGCGGGTGAGGTGGATAGGGGCAGGGGTGATGGCGGGGGCGGGAATTACAAATTTACCTGCGGACGGAAATGAGGATGAAAACTATACCCGTTAACAAGGTGGACCAGAGATGGACATAGTTTTTTTTAAATGTGTACAAGGATGGAGACTACACTCCCACCTCTGCTTTAGTCTACTGCCATTCCTAGTCATTAAGATGTTTACAGACGATCAGGTGATGGGCCATGGTCCATGGTCTGGTTGGCCTGGGTTTACTGGCCGTAGGCCTCCAGCCGAATACCTATTCAAACTGCAAAAATCCCTAGTCCAAGTGTGATAACCAGCATTAGCACTGGGAGCAGGATGAACAACAACATTTCTAAACTTTTTGAAGAGTTGTGTGTTTTGAGGAGCACAACTGTCAGCAAAATTCAATAGCAAGATAACATCTATGCAAAATGCAACCTGCACGGGTAGCTTGTGGGATGGGATTAGTTTGAGACGATCCGTAACGTTAAGTAGTGTGAGTTTGATTTTTATTGGTGACTATCTGATTTAATCGATAATTATTAACGATAGATAATATGTATCCAAAGTTTTCATTCAAAAGATAAATCTAATTTGAAGCAACGAAAAATTCTTCATGATTGAATAGTCTACTTAAGTAATCGAATGGTAATCTTGATTCAAAATTACGATTAGTTTACTGAAAGATAAGAGGTAGGCAGAGGAAGAAAAGGATACTTGCATAGGGCAGATGGAATTTTTTTTTTTTGGGGGGGGGGGATGGAGAAAGAAATACCCAACTTACAGAGGGAGAGGTAGATAGTTTAGGTTAAGAGATGACTTTGCAATGAAAATTAAATGAAATAATAAAGGTATTCTTATAGATTTTTTAATGGAATTCACTTTTGTAATTTGTTCACGAGTTCAGAGTAATTTAATACAAAAACTCAAAGTGGAGGGGAGTTATATGTAGGGGTGTCAAAATATGGCACAATTCGTTAATCCGTCACGAAATTAGAAGATTTGGATCTTCCTTAAGTCATTCGTTTAAGAAACGAGTGGACTCGACATGATACAATTAACAAACAAAACGAGTGAGTGAAGTCAATTAGAAAAAATACACGACATTAATCATTTATATACCAATTATACACGATATCAACTCGATATTATATGATTTGTTAGACTACGAATGAGATATGAGTAGAGTATTTTTTAACACGAACCAACTAAGTTTCAATGTAAACTCACCTCACCTGACATGATTAACGCACCTAATTATATGCTTTGGCTCTTAAGTACACGGGATTTTTTTTTTTTTTTTTTAGAGGAATGTTATACTTCTCACATTGTATCCTTTATAATTAGAGTTAACACTTTCAGACACCAAACTGACATGTCAATATTTGGCGCGAAAACCTTCATATTCCCGCCATACATAAATCACCAACCTTTGGCTTCCTTCAACAGAAAAAGGACCCAAATCAAAACCAAAACCAAAACCTCCCAAATTCCCATTTCCATAGTTTGGAAACTAAGCACCAGTGAAGAGCAAATGGGGAAAGAAAAACATTACTGGCTACTGAAAACGGAGCCAGGAGAGTGGTCATGGGAGGATCAAGCAGCCAACGAAGGCCTATCAGAGTGGGATGGAGTGAAGAACAAGCAGGCCCAAAAGAATCTCAAGTCCATGCGTATTGGGGACCTCTGTTTCTTCTACCACTCCGGTGCCAAGGCCCGCTGTGTCGTCGGCGTGGTCTCGGTGGTCCGGGAATGGTACGGTGACGACGATGCTGATAGCGGTGGTGCTGTGGATGTGAAGGCCGTTGGGGAAATGAGAAGGCCGGTGGATTTGAAGGAGATGAAGGGGGATAAAGGGTTAAAAGGGTTTGTGTTGTTGAGGCAGCCCAGGTTGTCGGTTGTGCCGGTGGAGAGAGAGGTCTGGGACAGGGTTTGCGAATTGGGTGGTGGGTTTGAAGGGGATGGTGATGGTGATGATGATGATGATGATGATGATGATCAGGTTGACGAGTAGGTTGGTAGTTTCTGGTCACTAGGTGTTTGTTGTTTTGTCTTAAAGAAAAATGCCAATCCTAGAAATAGCCTGTTCTTTTGGGGTTTTTGTTTTCGTAGAACAAGGCTATGCTACTGTGAAGTGTTTTGGGAAAGGGTATGTGAGTTGGGTGGTGGGTTTGAAGGGGACGGTGGAAATAGTGGTGGTAGAGATGGCGGTGGTGGTGGTGAGCAGGTTGAAGACTAGGTTGGCAGTTTCTGGTCACTACTCACTACTCACTAGGTGTTTGTAGTTTTGTTGCAAAGAAAAATGGTAATCCTAGAAATAGCCTTTTTTGGGTGGATTTTGTTTTTGTTTGTGAATAGAACAAGGCTAATAGTAGTGTGAAATGTCTTCCATGACTTTCGATGATAGTTGATAGTGTGTTAAAGATTACCAAACCTTTGTTTTGTTACTCTCTCTCCCTGTGAAATATTTTGTGATTGAATGTGTTTTTCTACAAGGGCATTTTAAAAAGAGAAAGTGTGTTAAAAATAAGATGGACAAATTATATTGACCCTCTTAAGTTCTAGTAAAATTATGAAGAGATTATTTTTATGTATCATAACAAATATACCTTTTCTTGTACAAAAATTATGACACTTGAAATTGATATCGATGATGGATCTTAATGTTATTTTACATAAATTTGATTTGTGTGGATCTAATTCAGATAACTAAAATATTTGAACAAAATGCCCCTTCAAGTTTTAATCTCTCTCAAATTGATTGAGGGTGGGGGGAAGAGAGATAATTGAGAAACAAGCTTAACCAGGGGAGATTTTCTTTGGTATTTTAAACAAGTAAATATATATTAGAGTAGTCCTGAATAGAATTTATTAAAACATTCTAAAATTCCATAACCACCAAAACTCCAAAACTCCTATCAACACCACAAACAATTCATTGCACAATTTAATAATCCTCATCATAACTCAATGGATAATTTAGAAATTGCAGTATCTGCCTCACTCTGTCACAAATCCTCTCTATCTCCTTGTCTCACTCTGTGAATCACAAATCAAAGATTGACCAAACATTGGTATCAACAAGCATTTGTGAGTAGAGGTGATGTGAGATGGTAGTTGAAGGTGGCTGAGTATGGGATTGGTAGGAGAAGGTGGTTGGTTGTGGGGATGGTGGTAAGTGGGGTAAAGGCGGCTAGTCATTGTGGTGGTGGTATCTGAAAATGGTTTTAGTGGACTAAGTGATTGGTTCATGGTAGTGGCTGAAAGTGGATTCAGCTGGTGGGTGGAGTTCACTAATGGTGGTGACGGCTGAACCGAAAAACCTTCCCTCTCCCTTTGTTTAACTAGTGGGTGGAGGTCGCTAAGCTGTATGTGGGTTCATCTCCTCCTTCAACCCCTGTGTGTGTGTGAAAACTACCTTTGCAAACCCATCATTCTCACCCTTTATCTTGGACTGAAAAATCCACCATCATCAGTAACCACCACCATCATCGGAGTGGTTGAGGTGATGGCAGTAGGCTGGTTGGTTTTGCACAAATTTTTTTTTTTATCTCAGCTCTCTATTTTGACTTGTGCATTACAATTTTCGTTAATTTTGACAAAATTAGTAACAGTAACATTTTAGTCCAAAAGTATAAAGGGATGAAGTGCAACTGACACAAACCACAAGGGGATAAAAAGGAATTTGCCCTTATTTTTATGTTTTTATAAGATAAAAAATTCTCTATTGACTTAGATTCTCAAAAATCTTATGGCTTACATTTATAAGATCGACCTCCCTTTGTCGGTTGCTACGTCTGACTAGCTAGAAAAAAACAATGGTGTTGAAGGAATGTGTCGTATGCTTGAGGTCAACTTCATGCTGACCATGGATGTCTAGTACCCAGTGAAAGCAAAATGGCTTTATAACCCTTTGAATGTGAATTTTCCGTCTGCTAAATTGATATGAGTTAGGGGTGACAACCGATGTATGGTACTATATTTTGTACCCTATTATTTTAAATTTGTATCTTATTTTTTAAGCCCAACGTCCGAGTTTTGGATCTGTCTCGGTCTAGGTGACCCATTCTTAATCGCCCACTGGACTAGGATGTCTTGGGGAATGCCAATAACTTGTTTCATCATCTAATTTTGAAATATTCTGAATTATTTTAAGACGTTTGAGTATATTTTGACTAATATTTGTAAATATGTTTAAAATAAATTTATAAATTTTTATTTATTTTTTTTTTATTTTTAAGATGGCCAAAATAATTCACCAAAATAAATTTTGATACCCACTAGATTATTTCGAGTAACAATTTATACCTATCATAACTAATTTTTAGACTATTCATGCCCAGAATAGAACAGACTATCCAATGGTACATTCGTAATAATCTCCAGAGCCAAGGACATTTATCAATTCTTCGGTGAATAAAACCTAAAGGCGCGCACGCATCGAGCTCGTTGGAAGTATTATCCACGCATCGAGCTCGTTGGGAGTATTATCCAAACTCTCTCTCTCTCTCTCTCTCTCTCTCTCTCTCTCTCTGCGATACAGTGTATAAATGGCTAAGCAGTTGGAGAATTTGGTGGAGTCGATAAAGTCTAAGGTTCGTGCCCTAAAGAAGTCCAAGAAGAAGCCATACATTAAAATGGATAAGAGCTCAAGCGTCAAGATTGAGATCCGTAGCAAGCAAGCTCGTAAGCTCATCGAAAAAACCCTCAAAGCCGCTGATCGTCCCGGTAAACATAGCCTGCCGTAACACCCCCCTCTCTTCACACACACACACACACACACATCTTAGTCAATCTGTTTGATTGTGAACATACTCCCAAAATGGTGAACGGCCGATATGTGTTTCTCCGGCGTATATCCTCCCTTTACGATTTTTTTTTTTTTTGGGTTAAAGATACGATGGATGTTGGTGTCGGCGATTTTGGGGTTTGGAACTGATTCGGTTTTAGATTATAATAAAGTTTTTAGTTAAATGTCAATGATTGTTCTTGATAGTGTTTATAGTTTGATGTACAACCACATCAACTGTAGTCGTTTGATTGACCTAGTGATCCAACATTGCAAGTAATTTGATATAAGTTTTATTGCATATTTTTGATACACATAACATTGTTCCTTTATTTTTAAATTTTGGGTTATTGGTAGTCTAAGAGAGATTGTCATTATTGGTATGTCTGGTGAATGCAGAGATCTTTATTGTACATATATTTTTTTTGGTCGGTGATCAGAGGGTCTGATTCAGCTTATGTACACCTCAATTAATTTTTTTTTTAAAATATAATTTTTAAAGGTCAAGGATGAGTTACACTTAATAATTGATGATGATGAAAAATACAATTTTTAAAAATTAACGATAAGTTGTACTCATCGATCATATTTTTTTAATTTTTCTTTTACGAAGTATATTTTGACTCTCAATAATAGTATAATTTTAGTACAATACCAAACTTTTTTTCAATATTATATTTGTTTCCATTATGGGTAAATTAAAATGACACTCCCTATAAATTAGTATAATTATAGAGACACTTTCTCAGTTTCTTGAAATATCATTGACACCTCTTCTTCTTTATCCATCCATTTTACAAAGTACTTCTATCGTTAGCACCCTAACTCTGCTCGCCACCCTCAACAAAAGGAAGGGGTAGGGAAGGTAAGCCCATATAAACTGGAGATTTTTATAGTTAATATTAATAGAGTATAAAGATTTTTTCTTGTCCGTACCTTGTAATCTATGTGGTTGGTGACATTCGATCCCATTTAGTCTAGAAAAAGGCATGAAATTATGAAGTGTATTATTAAGATAAGACTATGGTATCGAAAAATATCTTTTTTGTATCATAAAATGATTCTCAATCGTAAATTTTGGTTTGGGTAATTTATAACTGTTGATTGTGAGATACTCCAATAAAGAAAGCTAAAAAAAAAGGATGACTTACCTTGTGTCATGTTTAATTAAGTTAAAATAAATAGAAGTATAATACTAAAAAATTATTTTTTGGTATTAAAGTCTAACCCTATGATTATTTGTGGGGAAAGTTTATGGTATCGAATTTTTTTTTTTTTTTTTCCGGTATTGTATATCTGATTACAACTTTTTATAGTAAAGTTACAAGTTTGAAAGGAGAAGTTATAACTGTTCAATGGAAGTCTATGATCGATCACAAACACCCATGATCGATTATGCCCTTAAAAATTATAACTGACAGGATGTGGTCTGTTGGACCAACCAGAAGCAAACATGTGGCATACTCTACCAACAAGTGCTGAGGTGATAATGCTCAGCATCGGAGGATGTCCTCGGGGTAGGGAACTCTCTCGGCATTGTCATGTTGACTAAAGAGCATTATGATTTCCTCGGTATTGTTGTACACGTCAACTAAAGATCTTCTTGGTTCAGATCGAAGAATGTTGAGGCCGAGAAGATCAGAATACCGATGAAGAATTGACCGAGGTACTTAAGAGATGATTAACCTTACACACCCACCACGTCAGTTAGCATAATGAAAGACAGCTGACTTTGAATCGGTAGAAATGCCCACCTGGGAATAAACGAAGGAATGTCTTATGAAAAAACTGTGTTCGATTATCAGTTGGCATAGGTTCTTCATCCCATGTTGCCAGATTTAGTAGAGTAGTACACTGCAACCAATCATGGGAGAGACCCTTAAGGATGCACTAAATGCTCCTCATGAGCATATGACAAACGACTCAGAGACATTTAATGCTCAAGGGACAGAGAGAGGGAGAACATTAATCTCTTGGCGCACGGTGTAATGCTGAGCATTTACTCCTGCAAAACATGTTGTCTAACGTCAAGCCTCATAATGAATGCTCAGGATTAGTATTAATGATCGACGAGGATTTGGAGGCTTAGGGAGTAATCTCATTAATACGCATCAGATTGACGTGCATGTCAAGGATTGAGGATCGAGGTCAAAGGGGTACCTTACTCGATGCCCAGTCGCCTGACGAGGTCAAAGAAACATCTTTGCTGTCTCAAGGGTGAGCCAATCAGGAGCCCTCCCGCCAAAGGGGATCGTATGGATATTTTCGATAGACGCACTCGTCCACCAAAAAAGTATAAATTACATTCTTAGACGAGAAAGAGATGTACGTTCTCACAACCCAACACTTAGCATTGTCTTCATCCCTCCTTAGAAACTGACTTTAGCATTGAAGGAAAATCACAGGAGACACCTCCGGCTTCCCTTCTAATATTTCTCTGTGATTCTTAGGTTTTCGTCATCCTCGATCTTAAGAGCAACCTTTGAGTATCAACCAAAGTGCCGCTATCTCACTGTTATGTAAGAAATTACTCACACAGTAACTTATATCTAAAAAAAAATTGTAATTTAATTTTAAAAAATTATAATTTTAAGTACGATACCGCTAGCGGTGCTGTAACCTTTCCCTTATTAGTGATCACATTTGAATAAAAAATAATATCTATCTTTTTTGAGTCAATATATACTAGTGTCATTAGATTCTCGATGGATTGCATTCACTATTGAAATCCACTGGTAATAGACCCACATAGTTAAATCGTGACATGCAAGAATAAAAAGTGAAGGAATAAGGAGATCTCTCTATGTCGAAAAATTTGTTATAAAAATCATAGATGAATTCTTGAATCACCCAATTCTATGTTCCTGTCAGTTTCAAATTCGGGTCACAATTTTTAAATCAATCTCTCGCCACCCTTATTTTTTTTTGGGGGGGGAGTCGAGCACTACTAGATTGAGGTGAATAACGAGATTCGAACTCGCGAGTTTAAAGTAGAGGCGCAAGACTTCGTAGAAAGATCTGTTAATTACCAGGTCCTGCACAACTTTGGGGCTATATGTTCAACTGCAAGGATAGGCCCAAGGTCATCTGCTCCTAACATTTGGAACGAGATTGGTTTAGTCCCTCATTTGCTGTACACGGGAAGCTCGATAGCCCGTTGTGTAGGGTCATCGACAGTTGTTTTGGGCTTGATAGATTCCACATGCTGATCCAATTAAGGCCCGCTATGGACTGCCCACAGGCTGGCCTGCCACTCAAAAAAAAATCAAGAAAGAATTAGATCAGATTTGAAAAATTCACAAAGATAAAAATCAAACAGAGACCCGATGCAATCGGCTAATTGGGTGGGCCTTGGGCCGTAAGTTTTTCTATCCCAATTGATCCATCTCGATCTGGGGCAGAACCAGCATTCAAGTTTAAGGGTGGCAATATGTCACTAAAATTTTTTATCAAAACGACTGTAACAACAAAATTTCGTGTGTAATATTTTAATACAAAAGATAATGTCAAAATTATAATTATTGAATGATTTGATTTAATTTAATATGTGATGTTGATTCTTTTCGATGTGTTTCTCACGTGCACTGTCCTCTGATTCTCGGTGGATTTGATGATGACGAGGGCCGGACCGACGTGTTTCTCGATCTTTGATTTGGTGGTGATTTTGACGAATTTGATGAAGACAAATGCTTGATCAGCGTGTTCCTCAATCTTCGATTTTGGTGATGTTTTGGTAGATTTATTGAAGACAAAAGTCAGATTGACATGATTCTTGTTCTTCGATTTTTGATTTGGTGGATTTGTTGAAGACAAAAGTTTGACGTAAATCTCGTTATTTGATCTTTGACTTTACTTTGTTGAATCTTCTCACCGTTCTCTATGTTGAATGACTTGAAGATGATTTGGATCTCTTGAAGAAAAACCTTGGTAGTATTTCTTCTCCTTAAAGATGGATTTGCAAGACTTCAGTTGGGAGTAGACTCCAACTGAGCTTCGTTGCTGATGTTCCCTTCTTCTCCTAAGATGGACTCGGGCAGAGCTTTCTTGAACTTTCCTCCTCCTTGGCTTCTCTTGCTCTTCCTTCTTGCCTCTTTTTTGGCCTCCTCAGACCTCTATTTATAGGGTTAGGGGTAGTTATCCATAATACCCTTGTATGGACTTTAAATAGTATGTCACCCCTATTCATTTAATTTTATGGGCTTTAATTGATTTATGTTATTTGAGTTTATGAAATTTAGGTTCAAATTAATTTAATGTAACAAGCTTAGTTAATTAAATTTAGGCTTTTATTATTTGAGCCGTGGAGTTTAGGTTCAATTCAAGTCTATGAAATTTGGGTGACTTTGTAGTATTTTGGGCTTTATGAAATTTAAGTTCAACCCAATTTAATTTTAAGAAGTTATTTAATTGAATTTAGGCCTAACAATAGACTAATTTTTTAATGGGATTTAGGGGCCGGTACATTTTTTTGAAAATATAAGTCAAAAAGTATCATATTTAAAAATATCAATCAAAAAGTACACAACACATATCAAATCTATAAACTACCCCCTTCTGTAAAAGGGGAATAGTTTCCTAAATATTTGCCTACACAACTGAAACATCAGGGATATCAACTGTTACCAATAAAACTCCTTCAATATCGTCGGAAACCTCCATTCTTCCAATATTGATGAGAAAACTTCCCTAAAACATTCATTCTTTTCAAAACGTCCTAATTCCAATGGATCATGACGATTTTCTCTGATTGAAAAACCAACTCTCAATCAAAGTATCGATGGAGTCCAAATCCTTTTGTTTCCGATTAAGAGGACTCGTCGAGATCGCAAAACTCTCTAAGAACCTGAAGCACAAGGTTCCGAATATTCTCGATGTTGAGGTGGACCCCAAAGGAGGGTCGTGGATTCTAAAAACCACCATGAATCTGTACATGAAAAATGAGGGTTTTGAGAGGATTCATCTTCTTCAAGGCTTGCAGACCATGGAGGCGGCGTTCAAGATGTGTAATTATTTTTTGGAAAAATTTCAGCCACACTCTTTCTAGTTTATTATATCTTTAAGGATACCCTTTCTATTATCAAAAACATCATTGACACCCCTTTTAGTGTGACATTGACTTGTATCAGTGTGACATTGACTTATATCAGTGTGACATTGTCTTGTAGTACTGTGTCATTGTCTTGTAGTACTGTGACATTGTCGTGTACCACTGTTCCAATGCGACATGTACCACTGTTACTTATAAACATATCGAATAACATACATATAAATTTAAATTTAAAATATCCATGGAAAAAAACATCCATAACAACCAATGATATTATATAAGGTGGAAACATATATTCCTCATTACGATTTATAAAAAAAAAAAAACAAATTATACAAATGTGGAAAAAACATGAATGTTTGAATAAAAATGAATGTTTGAATAACTTCAGTTGAATGAAAGAGGAAGATATAATTTAAAATTCAAAATGCTATTCTATAAATTTAGGAAACTGAATCTCTAATATAACTGTCATATTTGTCTCTCATTGATAAAGGAAAAAGACAATTTCGTAAGAGAAAAAATTGTAATTCAGTAAAAGTGTACATCTTTATAAAATATTTACACACAAATGTACTTATACACAAATAAGTATAAAATTGTGTACCTTTTAACAATTTTTCCTTTTTTAATGTCTACAATGACCTAGTGTACGAGATTCCTATCAATACGGGGTTTTGGGATGAGTCTTATGCACACAATGAATATGGGCAAAAACTTTAAGGCTAAAATTATTGGAATCCAAACATGAGAGGATATATCAGATTTAAGATTAAACTATTTGATGAAACTTGTTTCTATTTATCCTAAATAAAATATGAGCGAAAAAAATAAGAAAATTCAAAAATATTTAATCAATATGTATATATATATATACCGGCTATAACGTTTCACATATTCTTTATCTAATAATATACAAAAAATTAAAAGACTTAGTTCGTGAAGAGAGAATTTAATAAATTAAACAAAATAATGAGTAATACGTTAAAAGAGATTCAAAAGTTGCGGTAGCAAGTGGGCCCCCCCTTGAATTCTTCACGTTTTTCTTATCAATTTAATCAATCACATTCACATCACATGGCTAGCTTGTGAAGACATCACTTTTATCTTTTGTCTTCTATTCTATGAATAATTGTATTGTTGAAACTTGGAACAATCACTACTCCTACTGCTACACCTTTTTACACAATAGTTACACCTATTTTTCTCAAATTTTCTCAAATTAAAGGGGATTAAAGTGCAATTATGTCTATATAATATTATAGTTGGAAATTTAAATTCCTCACTTATAAAAAGATAATAACAATCAAAATTAATTCAATTTTCATTTCCTTTGATATAATAATACAAAAAATTTATCTCAATTTTTTCTCATACAAAAACATCATTCTATACACGACTACTAATGTAGACAACTCAATCAAAACACTCTTTAATATCAAAAAAATCCAATAATTTACACTTACCCGGGGAGTGTCAAACGTGTCGTATTCGTGTGACCCACATGTCGTGTTATTCGTGTCGTGTCATTATTATTCGTGTCGTGTTCGTGTCAAAACCTACGAAAAAAAAATTCTATTTAGTGTATTCTGAGTATTAAATATTAGTTTAAACTATTTATTATGCGTATTTAATAATCGTGTCAATGTCATAATTGTTTGTGTCGTGTTCGTATCAACGGTTCAAGGTTGACACCCTTGAGTTACCCCCCTCTCTCTCTTTCTCTTCTGCCTTTCCTTTATTTTTGTCTCTGTTTATTTTAATTTTAAATTACATATTAGAAAAATAAATTAATATTAAAAATATAAATATTAAATGATTAATATTTAACTTTTAATATTACAGAGTGTTTACGGGTATGAAATTATTACTAATATACTTCTAACACTCAATTTTCTATTGGAGAAAAAGAAATTAGTGGATATGTACTTAATAATGAAATAAGGAATGCAATCGTAATCGTGTTGACAAGTCAACACCCGACAATTTAACCCATGGGCTGTTATTAACTGCAGAATGGCAGATCAGATATACTCAATCCGATCCGATCTATTGACAAGTCATGTACAAGGCTAATCAGGCTAGTGTCGCAGCCAAGCTATTTGTCGGAGGATTAAGCTTTGTAAACCATAGAATTCAAAAGAATTGTAAACCATAGAATTCAAAAGAAAGATAACGTACACACACCTGTCTTTGTTTTCGACTCGTCTTTGTTTGATACAACCTTTATATGTTACGGCAAAGATTCCCATGGAAGAAGAACTCAAAACTTCATTTTCATTACAATGGACTTGAACTAATTATTATATATACTTGATTCTTGACATCAAAGTCAAATACGTAGTATGACTTGCTTCTGTGTTGATCAATTCTTCGTGCATTGTTATTGTGATTAATCGATAATAGGGACCACCTGCAGGTGGGATATACGTATTATTTTTTGCGAATTGTATATAAAGTTGGATAATATCAATTATATTAATTAAACGGATTAAAACGAGGTTGAATTTTAGTAATTATCTATTATGTAATTATCGATTCGGTACATAAGTTCTTCGAAGAACACTGCGTTAACTATTGCAACTGCCTTTGTCAATGGCAATCGAGCTATCACGGAGAAGAAGAGGAGAGAGGGAGAAATTTTTTTAGGTCAAATTACAATGATAATCCGGCACAAAACTGTATCAATAATGTTAAAATGCTCGAAAATCCATGGGTAACAAAAAAAAGGTGTTAAGGAGTTGAGCCTTTATTTTTATTTTTTTGGGTGGTGGTTGTTTGAATTCGAATAAGCAAGGCCCTAGATTGTGATAGCTTTGAACCAAGTCATGGTATTGGTAGGTAGAAGAAGGAAAAAAAAATGAGTTTATTGGTCTAATCACAAGCAATTTTGATTCCTTTATTTAAAAAATAATTGGTGGATACTTAATATTCAAATAGGAGACGTAATTATACAGGTAAGTGCTGCTCGTACAATCGAATACACTTACTTGAATGTGTTTGATGACAAAATAATAATAATAATAATAAGTGAAATTGATATAAAATCGGGTTAAAATGTAGCTCATATCAAATGATAACATGTTCAATATCTCTCCTTAAATAAAATTGATGACTACATCATTATTTGACTCCCTTTCAAATAAAATTTTATTTCCGTCCCCAATTATACCATAACATTTCTAGGAAACTAACCCATCACAACATATTGACAAGTCAATGCCCGACAATCCAACCCATGAACTATAGGATTTGATTATGGTATCAAAAAATAAAATTTTGATATTATACCAAAATTTATTATATTTGTGAATATTTTTTATCACTGATGTGAGTGTTTTTACCACTATTGTAACATTCAAAAAATGATAAAAAAAATTACCACAATAATAGTAAAACCACCCACAATAATAGTAAAAAAACCCACAAAAGTGATAAATTTTTTTGTAACTAAGAAAAAATGATAAAAATAGTTATCACAACAGTGATAAAATACCCACAAAAGTGATAAATTTTTGGATTATAAAATGATCCATTAAAATTATAAAAATACCCTTTAAAATAATAAAATTTGAAGATATAGTAATAAAAAAATTTTAACGATAAAGTAGTCATGAACTATACTATGGATTTTAGAATGGTAGACCACATAAACACGACATTGTCGGTAGTTTGCGAAAGGGATTAATGTCTCAATCAAGCTATTTGGAATGTATTAAGCTTTGAAACCATATAATTCCAAAGAAGAAAACGTACACGGCTTTTTAATCAAACTTGGATTTGTTTACATCCTCTTTGGATGCCACCACAAAGATTGCACGGAAGAAAAACTCATCAACTTGGATTTGTTTACATCCTCTTTGGATGCCACTATTGAGTAAAAATTAGAGTTCACAACTCTAAATTTACTAATATTGGACCCAAACAAGTAAACAAATTACTTGTATTATACCCACAATAAAAGACACTACAACACTTTCCAAAGACCACTCCCAATTTGAAGAGAAATAGACACACAATAGGAAGCTCACAACTTACACTCAAGACACCACACTAAGAATACAAAGACTTATTTTTTGGAGGATACCTAACCCAAATGCAAGGGAGGGTATTTATAGACCTCACCATGCAACCTACACCGTACAAATATTAAATTGAGAAATAATCCTAGCCATACATTATTACCACATTCTACACACTTCTCCTAAAAAT